>OX451347.1:41805260-42538646 GCA_949629155.1 Myopa testacea | reverse complement strand
AGATTCTAGATCGGATGGCCGTTGGGTATACCTGACTGCCCTCATTCGTGGCCTTAGCCGAAGCAGGGACCCTGGTCATCATATAACCTAGGCTGCTGGTTAGAGAAGGAGCAGAGGAAAAAGGACGGAAGAGATGAAAGCGAAATAATTGTTAGTTGTTGTGTTTTGTGTGTGTTGTCCTAGCGTTATATACTCATACTATGAAATTGTATTATTATATAGGTCGACTGTCTTAAGTATGTAACAGCAGGAGTGGACTGGCCCCGATTTTTGGTGTGATACCCCCTTTTTTTGGGCGTGCATGGCATCCCATATAGCAAGGGGGGAGCCCTGTTTTGGCTGAAAAATTATTATAATGACCATTTTTTGGCACCAGTCCTCCCCCGAGGACGCAGTCCCCTTCGCCCCATGAGGCGCCTTGCCGTGTTCGGACGTTCAGCCCGCCCCCCGAAGTGATTCGCGTTATGCATGGCCTTCGTCACCAATCAGGTCGAGACATAATGCTTGGCCCCGGAAAAAGGTACATGTAATAGTAAACGTATCACCTCGTTGAACATATGACCTAGCGTAGTCGCTTTGGTTTTGGCTACCTATAGGAGCACGAGGATGCCCTCCCGCAGGTGTGAGCACTCTTTGCCCAGTGGACATCAGTGGTGCTCAGCTAAGTGCGGGAACCTACTCAGGCTAGGTTTTTTATGTCCCGGTTCTGAATCTACATTTTATGTGTGCATGTGAACCCTATACGCGAGGGAGATATAAAACTTACGAGACTGGAGAGGGAGATAAGCCTTAATTAGCGTTGCATGCATGATAAATGTGTTACTTGAATGCTTGTTATGTTGATGTTGTGTGAAGCCGAAACCACAATGGCGCGTTAGGTCGGTCGCGCTTTGATCGGCGTTTAATAGACTTTACAAAAACTTTACGATAAAATCTTCCACGACGCTCGAGTTTCATTTTCTAAAACACAATGGCGCGTTAGGTAGGTCGTGCTCGAATTCTACTAAGCACTGTTGAACTCTTCAAAATACTTTGGTTATGGCTCCAACTAGTGTAGAGCGCGTTGTAAAAGTTGCACTTATATTGCACAACTTTATAAAGCTAAATGACGATGCGTACTGCACTAAAAAAACGTGGATATTCATGACGAAAATGACGAAATTAACACTAGAGCAAATAAAACTATCTATCTTAATTAGCATTTCTATATTTTATTATTTCTTCATTACATTTTTTTAAAATTGAAATGTCAAACGCCAGACCTAGTTGAAGTAGAACCAACTAGTGCGTTTGAACGAGATTTACGTGATACGGAAAAATTTACGATATAACGCCTGAGGTCTTGTTGTGAATTGCCTCGTAAGATTCCGTGTGTTCAATAATATCTGTCAAAGCGCGACCGACCTAACGCGCCATTGTGGTTTCGGCTTGATTGTTGTATAATATTATGTTCGTGTAGTGTTGCCTTTTCTATTGTCTGCTTTATTCTCGGTGGATGTGTGTTTTTAGAAACGTTCCCCGTAGGCCGGGTTTTTTCAAATCGGGGTTCCCCCGTTAAGTCCATGTGTAATTTGTCATCTAGAATTCCCAATGGATTTCTGACCTACCTAAGCTATGAGCTAAAGCGGCAGAAACGATTACATATGTTTTTGTCCCTATCTATTGTGTGTAACGCCATTGATGGAAAATATTTTTTTTTTTTTTTTTTTATTTTTTTTTGAGATCGACCCTCCCCTATATAAAAAATACGCATCACCCATATTTATGGGTATACAATAGAGGTGAACACATCAGTTAGTATGTGTTCAACTCTCGTCGCGTGTGGTCGCTGCCTTCCTGAGGAATGGTAAGTGGTTTTTCGATTATTCCTCTTTCTTCTCCCTAATTATATGTATTATATTATATTTAATGAATTTTATATTCTATGTATTTATTATATTTAATATTGTTATTATTTAATCTTTTAAATTTGGGATTTTTAATTCAATTAATGTAATACACTTAATGTAATTATAGGTTTCATTTTAAAGATTTAAATTTTAAGTTTAGGGGTTTAAGTTCCTTCAAATTTTATAATTTTCCCCTCCCCATCCTAATAATTGCTAAAAAGCCTCCAGAATTGCCATTTTTCAGGTTTTGAGTTTGACCCTCCCCTATATGAAAAAATTTTGCATCACCCATATTTATGGGTATGCAACAGAGGTGAACACATCAGTTAGTATGTGTTCAACTCTCGTCGCGTGTGGTCGCTGCCTTCCTGAGGAATGGTAAGTGGTTTTTCGATTATTCCTCTTTCTTCTCCCTAATTATATGTATTATATTATATTTAATGAATTTTATATTCTATGTATTTATTATATTTAATATTGTTATTATTTAATCTTTTAAATTTGGGATTTTTAATTCAATTAATGTAATACACTTAATGTAATTATAGGTTTCATTTTAAAGATTTAAATTTTAAGTTTAGGGGTTTAAGTTCCTTCAAATTTTATAATTTTCCCCTCCCCATCCTAATAATTGCTAAAAAGCCTCCAGAATTGCCATTTTTCAGGTTTTGAGTTTGACCCTCCCCTATATGAAAAAATTTTGCATCACCCATATTTATGGGTATGCAATAGAGGTGAACACATCAGTTAGTATGTGTTCAACTCTCGTCGCGAGTGGTCGCTGCCTTCCTGAGGAATGGTAAGTGGTTTTTCGATTTTTCCTCTTTCTTCTCCCTAATTATATGTATTATATTATATTTAATGAATTTTTATATTCTATGTATTTATTATATTTAATATTGTTATTATTTAATCTTTTAAAATTTGGGATTTTTAATTCAATTAATGTAATACACTTAATGTAATTATAGGTTTCATCTTAAAGATTTAAATTTTAACTTTAGGGTTTTAAGTTCTTTAAATTTTACAATTTTTCCCCTCCCCATCCTAATAATTGCTAAAGAGCCCCCAGAATTGCCATTTTTCAGGTTTTGAGATCAACCCTCCCCTATATGAAAAATTTTGCATCACCCGTATTTATGGGTATGCAACAGAGGTGAACACATCAGTTAGTATGTGTTCAACTCCCGTCGCGTGTGGTCGCTGTCTTCCTGAGAAATGGTAGGTGGTTTTTCGATTTTTCCTTTCTTCTCCCTATTTATATGTATTATATTACATTTAATGAATATTTATATTTAAAGTATTTATCATATTTAATATAGTTATTATTTAATCTTTTAATTTAGGATTTTAATTCAATTAATTTAATACACTCAATGTAAGTATAGGTTTCATTTTAAAGATTTAAATTTTAAGTTTAGGGGTTTAAGTTCCTTTAAATTTTATAATTTTCCCCTCCCCATCCTAATAATTGCTAAAAAGCCTCCAGAACTGCCATTTTTCAGGTTTTGAGTTTGACCCTCCCCTATATGGAAAAATTTTGCATCACCCATATTTATGGGTATGCAATAGAGGTGAACACATCAGTTAGTATGTGTTCAACTCTCGTCGCGTGTGGTCGCTGTCTTCCTGAGGAATGGTAAGTGGTTTTTAATTTTTCGCCTATTTATTTTATATTATATTATATCATTATATATTATATTATATTATTATCATCTAGCAATTATTATATTATTATCATCTAATAATTATTATATTAATTAATTATTATTTAATATAATACTCATTAATGTTTGTCGCCTTTTGAGGCAATTTTAAAAAATTAATTGTCTCCTTTAGCCATTATTGGCCATTTTTCTGTGTATGTATGGGTGATTGCACACATACTAGTTATGTTTGCAAGCGCTTATATATACAAAAAGCCCACTGATGAGTCCCTTTCAGGCCAGGGACGAAAAACGTTTCTGGGCGTTGCCTGTAAAGTAGTTTTAGGCAAAAAAGCCTACTTACAATTGTTATGGGAGTATCTTTTTTATTGACACTTCTATAACAATTTTTGCTTGTTTTTTCGGTTTTTGTTTGTTTTTGTGTTTTTTGTGTCAATGTTTCTCATTTTTGTTTTGTTTTTATTTCTTAACTAATTCTTATATATATCGTATACCTTACGTATACCTTATCTATATATTTTTATATATATTATTTGTTTATATTATATAATTATGGGAAATAGCACTAGGTTACCAGCATAGGGAAATTTGAAAGTGGGGTAATTCATTAAGTAGAGTATTGAGTAGTTTCACCGCACAATAACAATAATAGTAATGATGACAACAATAACAAACAATATATGATAATAATAATTTATTTATTAAACTAAAAATAATAACAATAATAGTAATGATAATAAACACAATAATAATAATGATAATAATAATAATCCCACCACAACATACACAAAAAACAGGGCAATGAGACGATCGGTTCACCTCACGAACCAAACACAATACGAACATAAACGAGTCATCACTTTTTACCACAACAAACTTACTTTTCACAAAGCTGTAAGTAGTCAGATTTTGGTACAGACAATCATGAGTGCGGGGGAGAGGAGAAGGCTGCTCACCTGCCAACCGACACAATAATTGATTTTCAGCTCTGCACATTAGGGTCCATCTACGCCAGTGTGTAACTAATATATACGTGTCCTGACATTCGTCCAGTTCTTATGCATCTAATTTCGCATTAATATCACTAATTTAACACAAGCAGACATTCCGCACCTTCCATACTCTTCCAGTTTTATGCATCTAACTTCGCATTAATTTTCTCAATAACAAAACATTTGCAGATATTCTGCACCAAAAAAGGAAAATATTTTCCATCAATGGCGTTACACACAATAGATAGGGACAAAAACATATGTAATGCGACCACCACTGTTATATCCGCGGCCGCTATAATATTGGCGGCTGCTACTAAATTCACGTCCGCTGCCATATTGGCGGCCGCTACTAAATACACATCCGCGGCGGTTGCTGTATCCACGTCGTAATATGCTACCACCACTGATATATTCGCGGCCGCTACTAAATTCACGTCCGCTGCGATTGCTATATCCACGTCGCAATATGCGACCACCGCTGACATATCCGCGTCCGCTATTATATTGGCGGCTGCTATAGCGTCCTCTTTCGCTATCAAATGCGCGTCGCCTACGATATCCTCCAGTATATATTTCTCCTGTTATCGGAGAAATATGTTATTATGTTGATAAGCAATGTTTATGTAATGGTACGTAATACCTGATATCTTTTAATGCAGATGAAATTTCAAAGAAACCCTTTTCGTGTGGCGTATTTATATATAGATTTTTGAAATTACATTTTTCTTAACAGTTATTTTTTCTTTTTCATTTAGTTGTAATAATGTCTTTGTATTGAATGAGTTTCATGTCTTCAATAAGTTTCATTCATTTTTATAGGCTCATTGAATTTTTGGCTCTTTACGATTTGTATGCTTTCTACATTATCTTATTCGAATTTGTATTGTATAATGTTCTCTTAGGTACACATCTTACAAAGAAACAATTTATAATATACTGTGTAATCTTCTATATTTTCTGCGCTTATTTCATAAATGCTCTTTAAGCAATGTGAAAATAGTTTTCTTAAGCATATTTCGCAGTTAAGGTAAATTTTTTTATCAGTACATACAGCACAATGTAAGCATATATTTTGCATATCATCGGAATTGTTTATTATTTCTTGTTTGACCATATCGCGGTAGTCATCTGGATTTGCTAAATTTGTCAATGGTTCATTTTGTAAATATTTTTCTATATATTGTAAAATAAGATTTCCACAGTTGTAAGTATTTTTTTGTGTTTCATGTGGAATTTTCAACTCTCGCCAATCCTCTTCATGTAAGTTATTGTTTAATTTTTTAATATAATATTCTACAAAATTTTCGACTACTTTCACATTATCGAAAGGATCTAAACATGTAACATATTTTTCAATAAAATGTATTATCAGAACATAGAAATGTCTCTTATATAGTTGAGGTATTATTAATTTTTGTAGATTTTTCTTAAATTCTGAGATCAAAATTCTTTCATTATTAAAACAGTATTCTTCAACTTACCAAGCCAGTAATTTCACAGATGACATTGTATTTTTTAAAAGTATATGCATCCCTGCATCTACAACAACATTGTTCAACCAATTCATTGATATTCACCGGCACTGTTGTAACACTGATGTCCGCGGCCGCTACTAAATGCACATCCGCGGCGGTTGCTGTATTCACGTCGTAATATGCGACCACCACTGTTATATCCGCGGCCGCTATTATATTGGCGGCTGCTACTAAATTCACGTCCGCTGCCATATTGGCGGCCGCTACTAAATGCACATCCGCGGCGGTTGCTGTATCCACGTCGTAATATGCGACCACCACTGATATATTCGCGGCCGCTACTAAATTCACGTCCGCTGCGATTGCTATATCCACGTCGCAATATGCGACTACCGCTGACATATCCGCGTCCGCTATTATATTGGCGGCTGCTATAGCGTCCTCTTTCGCTATTAAATGCGCGTCGCCTACGATATCCTCCAGTATATATTTCTCCTGTTATCGGCGTTTTCTTTAAATTCTTCTCTACTTCACTTTCACGCCTGGATATCCTCTTCTTTATTCTTGAATCTAAACCAAAATATAGTATATAAATTAGAAAAATATTAACAAAATATGTATTGCTGAAGCGCTCCGATGATGTTGCATCCGAAACAACAGTCTAGGTCTGGTTTCCGAGTTATAGAAGTTTAAAATTTGAAAATTTCAACATCATATATTATAGATTTCTCGTATAGTTTAGCTCTCAGAAATTTTAAAACTTTCATAACTCGGAAACTGTTGCTGTTGTTAGAGTTACCAAAAGAAACAACAGCAACAAAAACAACAATACCATCGAAGTTTAAATTCAGCCGCGAAATAAATTAAAATTTTTAACTTACTCTTAGAACTCAGGCTCTCATCTTCCGAAACGTTGTTTCTCCTTGGGCTCATCGTGACAGAATAATCAACTTTAAAGATTTCGTGACCGATCAGCAAAAAGAAGTTCGGTCGAACAATTTTCCATAGAAAATGTTTCTTTTTCTCTGGAAATTGGAGTGGAAATTTGTTGCTGACTTTGTATGATAATGGCCCATGACAGACGGCTCATCACTACGCGTGCATCGCTCACGCTAATGGTGGGTGTCACACTAGGCATCTATGCGCCAGACTCCCACGCTGTGATTGGTTGATTGCAAAAAGTGGAACAGCTTTCAATCCACGTTCGCCTCAACGTTAGCGCTAAAATTTTGCCTGCCTCACGAGCGTCAAACACTAACACATAGATAAAAACTCGAAGCACGGTCTAAAAATTTTTCTTATCTGTTGCCTTCTCATTTCGGTTTTGTTATGCGTATCAGCCACAGCAAAGGCTTCGCTTAAGAAAACATGCATGCCGGTAGAAAGAAAATGCTGTATGCAAAATGTATGCAATGGAAAAACCGGCTGATTTTGTGTTTTTTCTTACATTACTGTTTTCGTTTAGAATTTTATTGTATTATGTAATTTTTATTTTTATTATTATTAGCTCTAGTAACTTATTTTCTAAATATTAATATATTGTCCATTCTTATTTAAAAAAAATTACTCAAAATATTTATCAATACCCAAAAGAATATTTTGGAAAGAAATACATTTCTTAGAATTACAAATAAAAAACAAGATGCAGCTAAAGGTTGCAATTCCTCTCGCTCTCTTTCTGTCAACCCTTTTAAAACTTGAAAATTCCTGAAAAAAGGAGGTTTCCGAGAGGGTAAAAAACAGGTGAAGGTCATTGCAACAAATAATGGAAAATACGATTACAAAATTTCGAATAATTCAAACTCATAAGATTCCAATATACGGTAGCTATAGACAGACAACATTGCTGCTGCTACTGACACGTCAAATTAATCATTCCGTACCGTGCTTTCGTTGAAATAAACACACACTCGGGCCCTTACATGTAAACGAATTTGAGTCATGCATAATATTTTTACGTATGGTCGTGAGCAACTTTAGAGCTTTTTTGAGGCAAGCATAGTGATAAGCAGAGATAGTCGGGATCCGTATTTAAGCCTCAAATTATATTAAAATTTCACTCACTTGTTAATTTACCTATTGGGTATGAAACCTGGTTTTTATTTTAAAACGATTTTTTTTTCTTCCAGAAATTCCAATTGTTGTTTTGCACTGCACTGTTGTCGTTTGCATACAAAAAAATTAAGAGGAATTTCTGCGTCACCGAATTTCTGCTTAAGTTCGCTCGTTCAATCAGAAGTACAGCAACGACTTCTTCACAACGAAACTGCTGCTGCTGCTGCTTTATCTCTTGCTGTCGTTGGCGAGTGATACACGGCTCATCAGTATGAGCGCATCACTCACGCTGATTGGTTGATTTCACTGAAATTGGTTCCGCTTTTTGAAATCAACCAATCAGCGTGAGTGATGCGCTCATACTGATGAGCCGTGTATCACTCGCAGTTGTCGATGTCGCTGCCGCATTGTTACACATTGGTGGGTGTCACATTGGCGAGTGATACACGGCTCATCAGTATGAGCGCATCACTCACGCTGATTGGTTGATTTCAAAAAGTGGAACCAATTCCAGTGAAATCAACCAATCAGCGTGAGTGATGCGCTCATACTGATGAGTCGTGTATCACTCGCCATTGGACATCTTGAGGCAGCCTCAGAAAAAGCTGTTTACGTTGCACCCTGTCACACTACAAAAAATTGTGCGCATCCTCAAACTCGTGTACGTGCAAGCGGTTGAGATGTGTTTGTAAGCGCTTTCATTTCAACGAAAGCACGGTACGGAATGAATAATTTGATGTGTCAGGAGCAGCAGCAATGTTGTCCTTTACGTACTGTCTGTCTATACCTACCGTATATTGGAATCTTATGAGTTTGCATTTTTCGAAATTTTTTAATCGTATTTTCCATTATTTGTTGCAATGACCTTCACCTGTTTTTACCCTTTCGGAAACCTCCTTTTTTCAGGAATTTTCAAGTTTTAAAAAGGTTGACAGAAAGAGAGCGAGAGGAATTGCAACCTTTACCTGCATCTTGTTTTTTATTTGTAATTCTAAGAAATGTATTTCTTTCCAAAATATTCTTTTGGGTTATTGATAAATATTTTGAGTAATTTTTTTAAAATAAGAATGGGCAATATTTTAATATTTAAGAAATAAGTTACTAGAGCTAATAATAATAAAAATAAAAATTACATAATACAATAAAATTCTAAACGAAAACAGTAATGTAAGAAAAAACACAAAATCAGAAGGTTTTTCCATTCCATACATTTTTTCTTTCTACCGGCATGCATGTTTTCTTAAGCGAAGCCTTTGCTGTGGCTGATACACATAACAAAACAGAAATGAGAAGGCAACAGATAAGAAAAATTTTTAGACCGTGCTTCGAGTTTTTATCTATGTGTTAGTGTTTGACGCTCGTGAGGCAGCCAAAATTTTAGCGCTAACGTTGAGGCGAACGTGGATTGAAAGCTGTTCCACTTTTTGCAATCAACCAATCACAGCGTGTGAGTCTGGCGCATAGATGCCCAGTGTGACACCCACCATTATTCGTAGGCTACAGGCATATCTGTGGCCACAAGCCATAACAGCCTAACTCCGTTTTACTTACTTTTCAGGAGAATGATTTAAAGTTTCACTTCATTTACTTATTTTATTTATTTATTTATTCATTTATTTAATTTTTTTTTTTTGCAGAATTAGCTGCAACTTCTACTTTACTTTACTTAAGTATAGGTTAATGCAAAAGAAAAAAAAATAAAAAAATCTAACAATGTAAATGTAATTTTTATAATTTGTCTTTTAGAGTATAACTTCTATAATAAACTTGCCACAACTATAAAAATAACTATTGAAATTAGATTAAAATAAATAAACTATTGACTATAACTATTGAAATTAGATAAAAAATAAAAAAATCTAACAATGTAAATGTAATTTTTATAATTTGTCTTTTAGAGTATAACTTCTATAATAAACTTGCCCCAACTATAAAAATAACTATTGAAATTAGATTAAAATAATCTAAATTCAATAACAATGACAATAACTTAAATCCTAACTTGAGTTAAACAAATTCGATTCGTGGTCACATATTTTACATGTATGTACATATTATATTTATGTTTTATGTATGCATGGAATCAAATCAACATCTACATACGATATGGAAAATTACGAAAATAATTTTCAAGCATGAATATGTGACCACTACACTTTTAGCCAAGATAATTTTCAGAGTTTTCAGGAAAAGCCTTTGGTACATAAATTCATCGAAAATAATGTTATTTTATTTCGTCTATGTCCTCCTAACCAGCTCATGAAATTTCCTCAACAGAAAGGATTCAAGGAAAGAGGAAAGATTTCCTAGAAGAGCCATCGCTTCATTACCTTCAGTTTGATGCAAATAATTTTCTAAAACTATGTTTCTCCATAATCCCTCGGTGCTCCTAACGAGACTTGCCATCAGATGCCAGCAACGCCTCCTGACCACACCGGAAAAACATCTTGAATAGCTCCAGAGTTAAACAAGCTACGATACTACTTTTTTCTTAATTCTTATATATTTCTAACATCCACTTTGTTTTCATTGGTTTAGGGATGTCGGTGGGCTACAATTCCGAGCACCAGCGCTTGATCTCCACAGGGCATAATCAGCAATATCTCGGAAAATTGACGAGCTAGTGTACTGATCTTGGTATCAAAAAATTGCTAAAAATACGGTCTTTAGGATAGGCTGGGTGTCGTTTCGTCAGAAATATATAAATAATTCAGCAACGGCGATTTTGTGTTGGATTCCACAAATCCGCTGCTACGATATTCCAAATATCTGGGTTTACAGAATTTCTAAATTTTTACAACTTATCAGTGGAGACAGACCATAATTTTTCTTTCAAAACACGTTTTTTTATTGGAATTTTCGTTTATTTTTAATAATTTTTTGTAAAACTCATCATATTTATGTTCCAATCAGCAACGATAATATATAAACCGTTGCTAAATGCACGCACGTCAGCTTTGTTGTTGTTTCGCCAATAAAATTGTAGCAATTACATTCACTCTTGTTACTTGATTGCTCGTGGAAACTTTGCTTTATATGGATAAAATGTTCAGAGGTGAATTTTGAAAAACCTGCGTTTAATACGAATTCGCCTCATTTTTGCCACGATGATATGATTTCAATAAAGAAATTGTTTGGGAATTTTTATGGGAAATTGTAACATCGGCTTTACATTTGTGGCTTTTGGCCGAAATGACCCATTTAAGGTCGGTGTAAACGTAGTATTACAAAATATAAAAAAACTTGGCAAGTTTAATCGTTTGGAGAAGTATTTCGTTGTACGGCAAAAATTTAACTACTAATTAAATTAAACCAAATTTAACTAAAAACAAAAACCACCACAACAAAAAGTACTTTTTAACCATCGTTCAGAATTTAATTTTCTCATCATTATTTTTGCTCATTTTTTTATTATTTCTTCATAGTATTTATTTATGCATAAGTTTTAGATTCATCGCTTATTTTTAATTGGTAATTAATTTCGGTATTCAGTTACAATATTTAAAACAAACTCTGTTGCGGTTGTATTACTATTCCTTCCTATATGAATCCTTTTAGTTGTTTTTGTTCTTATTTTTGTTAATGATTTTTGGGTTCAATTTCTTATATGTGTATATTAATTATATTCTACAATCATATGCCTTCAAATCATTCTGTATTTGAATTTTAAATATGGTTTTTTCTGCTGTGGTCCTATGCAAAAATTTACTTAACATTGTTTAATTAATTTAATGTTTTGTAAAGCGATTTCTTGCATTTTTTGTTTTTAAAATAGAACAATAATTTGAAAAACAATTGTACATGCATAACAACTACAATTTGTTTATTTTAGTTTTGAATAAAATGATCGATCATTTTTGCATAATTATTAAAACAATTAAAATTGCAATCATTTAAAAGAACTCTGAAAACAACAATCGAAGTTCGAAATTCTTGACTCTTCTATTAATAGAGAAAAAGAATTGTTGAAAAACTTAAAACAAAACTAAAAAACCTTCTTTTAAAATGAATTTGACTAAATTACATTTTATAAGATCAGCAAGGTTTTTAATGTGCCTCTGATCTCGTGAACTAAACAAACATTTTGCTTTTGTCAGTAATTTGTTTTCCAATTTTATTTTTCGCAATTTTGTTGTTCTTATTTCTTGTTATTCCTGTTTTCGTATCCCTTATAATACATAGAGTATAACTAAAGTAAGCTTGTAAGAACTAACAGTAAAAAAATTGTATTTTCGAAATATAAATAAACAATATTATCGTAAAGCATAGATTTGAAACAGTTTAAAAAATTTTGACAGTCTGTTTTATTATAAAAATAAGGAAGTTTGCTTTAAAAAATCGTCGACGCTATATGATGTACTTTATAACAATTCATTTGTATAGTGTTTTTGTTTCTTTTTTGCACAAATTCAACAAATTCTTTTCATTCTCTCAAGCCTTTTATTATTTCTTTCATAGCTGAGTGCAGAAATAATACAATAAAACCGTTATTTTTGTAACACAACAAATCTCCAAAAATGCGTCTAAAATGACGCAGAACTCGCACTGAATCTGGGATTCAAAGTCGATTTAGTCTTCAGTATCAACAAAATTCCAGTCCAACTTTAAACTTCATTAAAAAAGTTTCAGTTTTTAGTTTTAGCTTTTCTAAGCATTTTTAAGCTTTTCAGATCAAATTCAATTTTTACGCTGCAGGAGTTGAGTTTTTTGCGTTTATTCCTTATCCTCTCATATTTGTTGTTAATGATTAAGTATAGAGATGTTTTTGTAGCTGTTGCTATTGATGGTTGTAAATTTATTTATTCTCAAGAAAACAAAATAACTAGATTCTTTCTATCGATGGCGGGTTTTTTTCTCACAAGACATTTAAAATTCAAATCCAAATGTTGTGCCCGGACCAGCAGCGCTGCCAGAGAATTGGAAAAAGTGCCGGAACATTTGATTTGCATCGAAATCTAAGGGAAAGAAGAAGAAGGATCATTAGTTTTCAGTCTTCAAAATATTAGTAGAGAAATCAAGATTTTCTAAGCGAAAAACAAAAACTTTTCAAAATACAACAACACAGTGAACGAATATCTTTTGACTTCTTGTAATTTCTGTACTGTCACTTGTCTCCATCCCCTACCATGGTCTTGTTCTTCGATGTCCTGACCGCTGTCGTAACGCATCTTTTTCTTTGGGTCCGACAACACGGCGTACGCCTCGCCGATCTCCTTGAACTTGACCTCTTCATCGCGGCGTTCGTCTGCGCTGCTATTCGCATGTCTGTCCGGATGATGTATAAGCGCCTTCTTGCGGTATGCCTTCTTGATTTCGTCATCGTTGGCGCTACGCGACACGCCCAAAATTTTGTAATAATCTTTGCGTTTCGACTTCTTTAGCGCAAACTTCGCATCGCGCAGCAATTTCTTCAACTCTGGCGTCTTTTGCAACTGCAACGCCGCCTCGTAATCGCTCACACTCTCCTCGTACTTCTCCATATCGTTGTAGCAGCGAGCGCGCAACAACAGCGCTTTCAAATACTGCCCATTGAGGTCGAGCACTTTGCTGCAATCGCTGACGGCATCGTGGAGTAAGCCTATCTTCGAATTGACCAAAGCACGATTGTATAGCAATTTCGAGTTGATATCCTTGTTAAGTACGTCCACCTTCAGCGCATCGGTGTAGACACTTTGGGCCTCTCGAAATCGTCCCGACTTGTACAACATATTGCCCCTCTCCTTTATATCTTTGAGAGTCTTGCTCTTGTTACGCATCTCTTTGGCTTTCTTGTGATCGGGATCTAGCACGAGGGCGCGTTCGAAGTGTACGATGCCCTTCTCCAGGTTGTCTGTGAAATACAGGCATAGGCCGCGCACATAGATGGCGTCAGCAGAGGCGGCATCCAGCTTCATTACACTGACCGCAATATCCACAGCCTCATCGCAGCGACCAAGAAAAGCAAGGCACTCGGCTTTCAGCAGGCGATAGCTATTAGTAATTAGGACGAAGCCAGTTAGAAAGATTATGTAACTCTATAGTTTTTTCAGTTATGAAAGACTCACCGTAAACACGCCGGTGCCAATTTCAAAGCTCTGTCCAAATAGTAGACAACATTTCGGTAACCATTCTTCTCGTAATTCGCTTGAATTGTGCCCTCTAGTTCCTTCAACGTCACCAACGACTGCTGTTCGCTCTTGACTGCGTTGCTCTGCGAGTCTATTTCCAGGATCTTCTTGATTGCTTGCTCGGCGCCGATAACATCGCCCATTGCTAAGCAGCACTTGGCGATGCGCACGTAAGCCTTCTCGAATTTGCCATCGATGCGAACAGCTGTTCGGGCATCGTTGAGCGCGTTGGTGTAGTTGGAAAGCATCATGTGGCATGCGGAGCGATTACCGTAATACGCGGCCGAATCGGGACACAAGGAAATGGCATCGGAGTAGAGCTTGAGTGCGGCCTGATAGTTTTGTGCTTTGTATTGGTCATTGCCGAGCTTTTTCTTTTCTTCAGCAATACTAAACAACAGAAGAGCAAAAGAGAAAAGATTTTATTAATAATGTCTGCCGTTATCGATTTAAAAAAATTTATAATTTAAATTTGTATTTATTTATTTATGTTTTAGATTTCTTTGACATTAACTTGTTGAACTATTTCTCAGTACAAAGATTTACTTATTCATTCATATTTTCTTTATTTTAAATTTATTTATAAATTTATTATTCATTTAAGAAGGCAGACAGTTGGACAAAAAATTTAATTGAAGGAAGACAATCAAATTGGAAAACTTTTCTTGTTCATTTATTTTATTCCACTCATTTTAAGAATGACACATAAGGTGTGGACGATGTTGGTGGGATGGTGGGAGAATAGTGGTTTTGGGAGGATTGTTGTTAGGAAGGGGGTGTTGGTGGTTAAAGAAGCTGGTTTCTGAAGAAGTTAATAACCTCAAACAATAATAGCAACAACAATAAGAATTCCATAACGACGACAACAAGAAAACCCATGATTATAATAGTAATAAAGTGGAACAGAACAACAACAGCAGAAAATACAATGCAATATTGGAAAACCATCCGTTGCATGGGCAAACACCATCCGACACCCAAACAGCCCCTTCTGTAGAAAATCTACTCTGCTATCCCCCTCTTCCTCCTTCACGGCATATTCTTCATAAGTATAGAAAATAATTTAGAACAAGAAATTTCTCCAGTTTGGCGAATTTAAATTTATATCTTCTGCTAGACGACGACGATGGCAACCAGACACCAAAAATTTTTCTATTGTTGCTAGAGAATGCAATCTTTTCTTTTTTTTCGCGTTGTTGTTGTTATATAAACAAATATATATAAATATGCATGTGAATAACATGCTCATCGTAGTTACATACACATGTATGTACAATAGCTAAATTCGCTAATGAAACTTAGTTAAAAAACAAGGAAGTGAAATCTAAAAAGAAGTTAAGTAAGTACGCTCTATTAAGGTATTCAGGGAAGAGCTTTCGAAAGACTTTCATAGGATTAACATATCTTGTCTCTTTTTATTCTATCTTGTCTCTTTATAGCCTTTGTAAATTGAAATAAAAGCAAAAAGAAAAGAAAACCTAACCAACTTAAGATCTATTCATTGGTGCAGACAGAAAAAGAAGTCTTGTGTAAATCGCACTTAAGCAAAACTTAAAGAAAACACAAATTATTCTAAAACACTGGGTGCATCATAAAGATTAAGATAACTCTAAAAGTTTATAAGTATAGAAACAACTTAATGCTTATGACCCACCCTGCAATCTGAGGAACTCTTCTTACAAACTCTTTCAGAAGTTTTAAAGAAACTGCAGCATAAATAGAAACATGCGGATAGACAGTGAGAAGAAGGGGGATAAAAAGAGTGAAAGAGAAAAGGAGGGAGAGAGAGTTTGAGTGTCTGTGCATGCGTAAAATTATTTATTTAATTACAAATAATTATTTAATTAAAACGGGAACAGGACAGAAAGAACAGTAATAAAGACTGAAATAATAAGAACAATAATAATAATAATGACTTAATGGTAACAATGACATGAATAATAACAGAAATAATTAAAAAAATGTAATACAAAAAAATTAGGAGTAGAAGATTTGAAGCAGTTGAAGATGTTTTGAACTAATATTAATGCATCCGATTAATTTAATTTTTTGTTTATTTTTCTTATATATTTTATTGAATTGAACTAAATGTTATTTTCATTCCATTAGATTTCTAGTAGTAAGTAATAGAAAAGTAATATCCATGTATGTCCATGCTGTAAGTGGAACAGCAATAAATTAAAGTTGTTTGAGATGTATTTCGTGTAAATTTGCACATTTTATTTGATTGGTATTCAAAAATACAAGAATATAAGAAGAAGAAAAAACATCACACGATAAACGAGAACGTTAGGTGCATAAGTCATCGAGTCAATAAACTTTTTGGAAAAACTTGTAGATGGAAAAATAAATAAGAAAATAATTCAACTTTTAACAGCTACTAGAAGCAGCTTTTCAATTTCCGCATTTCAATTCAAAGTGGCTGAATGACGGCGACAACGATGATGAAGACGATGCGCTCCTGCATATTTACGGTGACTGAAACCGGGCCGGCCGGGTGCATTGAATATTCAACGGTTTACAAAATAAATGCAAGCAAACAAAGGGTTAAAGTGGCAAGAAGGTTTTCGGAGGTGATTTGTTTGTCGATGGAGGTGGAGAGGGAAGGCGGCGAGAGAGGATGAGGAGGTGGTGGTCACTGGAAAGTTCAATGAGCGATAAGCTAACAAGCATGCAAAAATACTGCAGGCAGAGATCAAAGCAGAGGATAAACAGGCACGAGAAAGAGACACACTGAGAGACAGACAGACAAACAGCCAGAGCAACGAGTCGACGGTTGAGAGTGCGTGTGTATTGAACAGGTGCAAATAAGAGCTTAAATGGTTTTTCTTTTTCGGTGTGAGGATTGGCTGAAGGAAGAATTATGTGATCAAATTATTCGGAAGAGATTTAGAGGTCATTTGATAGTGGTTTATAGCTGATTAACTAATAATTTCCTTATCAATAATTATAAAAAACCTATAGGAAAATCAATCATTTTTAAAAGAAACTTAAACACAACCAATTTAAGGAAATATCAGAGGAAAAAAATAACACTTACCGCGGTAAAAATGTGAATTCATCCGCGTTCATAAAAAAAGAATTCTACAAAAGCAATGTCAACTACAGCAACAATGAGACAGACAGGAACAGCAAAGAAATATTTTAAAAATTGTTGTAGAAGGAATTCAATAACAATAAATCTTGAGTGCTCTGCAGTGCTTAAAAACTGAATCTTTTTTCGTAATTTTGGCAGCAGCCGCGAGGCAATTATTGCAATTAATAGTAACAACCAGAACGACAGTCACAACAACGAAAAACGTAACGTGATTAACAACGGAACGTGTCCGATGAAATACAAAGGATTTTTATTTGTACAACACGCCGCACGAATTCCTCCGCAGAGACTGAGTCTAGTTTGCTGCAAGAATTCATGTTTATGCTGTGTGCTGCAGTTGCACAGAAACAAACAGACAAACGAATGGGCGGCCGGGAGTTCGGAGTTGGGTTGAGCTGTTGCAGCCGGAGCCGAAGTCGGAGTCTGAGTCGAAAGCGGAGCCACAGCAGCCGCCGGCCCGGAGAACCGGAGCCATATACGAAAAGCATCGAATGGATGAACGACCGAGAAAGTGGAGTAGAAAGCGTTCGTTGTATACAACAACAACGCAGCAACAACAACACTTTGACCAACTGAAAACTTTTAAGAACCATGATAAAACCCAAATGTACCAGACATAAAGGCGCCAACAACTACGATAACAAACTTAAACAACAACAACAACAAGCAACGATGACATCGGCGGCGACAAATAGTCGGTGCTTTGAGCGCATTGGCAGCAGCAGCAAGTTTCTTTTTTAGTAGTGAAAACAGTAGTGAAGTTGGGTGTGGAGAAAAAAAATTATTGTGTGTAGAGAGCGAAAAATTGCAGCAGCATAACGGAAATGTGCTGGGCGGCGGCAGCGGGTGAGAAAAGGGCTCCGCAGAAACTTCCTGTCCATGACCCACCTCAAAGATGGCAAAAATAAACACAGAAATGCAGAAAAGAGAAGTTGAAAAAGTTCAACAGGGCGCGTATTAAATACGTTTGTGGAATTCGCAAGGCAGGAAATGCAGGGAAATCAATGAATGTGTAGGGATGCGGAGGGGGGCGGCAGAGAGAGGAGTGTGAGGTAAACCGTTTAACACTGTGTATAGCCAAAGGCTGTTTGCCGAAAAGAGGCCGATGCTCTTAGCAGTTAATTTAAATTGGAATTGCTTCTAATACCGACCTAAGTACTCAGTAAATATAATAACAACTATAACAATTATAATAATAATAATTATAATAATAGTAAACATTATAACATTATAACACTCGTAATAATATCGAGAGTATAAATTAGTTCGGTCTGTTTTTTGTGTTCAAAAACGAATTTATTTTAGAATGAACAGAATTAATTAAAGTATTAAGCCTACTCCTTTTTCAAATCTCTTAGAAATTTTTGGAATTCCATCGCGAAAGAGTTACTCGATTTTGGAGGCCATCCAATTTTGGAGCCAATTTTCGGTTTCTGTGAAAGAAGTGAACAGGTGACTTGCCAAATCGTGCTGCATCCTTCGAACCAACCAGTAATTGGAAGAAGCAATGTCCGGGGAGAATACGGGGGATGCGATAAGACATCCAATTTGTGCGTTTCCATATATTTTTACGGCTTTTACGATATGAGGTCGAGGGTTATCATGAAGAAGAATAACTTTATCATGTTTTCGCTCGTATTCCGGGCGTTCTTATCGCAATGACCGGCTCAAACGAATCAATTTTAACCGATACCGATCCCTCGTAATGGAATCGCCAGGTTTCAGCAGATTATAGTAAAAATCACCCTTTGGGTCCCACCAGATACAGAGCATGATTCGATTGAAAACGATTTTCCGGACTTAGAGTAGTATTTTTTCTGCTTGGAATTGTCGTAGAATATCCACTTCTCATCTCCAGTCAGAATTCGATGCAAACCGCCCTTTTGTTGTCTTTGAATCAGCTGATCGCAGGTGAAGAATCGGCTTTCAACGTCTCTCGGTTTCAGTACAAGAGGCAACCACTTTTCTTGTTTTTGGTTAGCTTCAACGCCTACTTAAAAAATAATTCGCTCCACCGAAAACTTATAATTTAAAGAGTGACGGACGCATTTTTCACGTACCAACACAAGTATAAAAACCCATACATACATACATACATGGGTTTTATAATTTAGCCGTTGTTAATGCCGCTTTGCTCGCATTTAAAAATAATTATATAACACTTAAAGAAAACACTTTTAAGTGAAAAACACAAGAAAGTACGAAATAATTTGGTCGCTCAGATTGTTGTAAAATAATAAGAAATTTTTTTGTTCAGCGTAAAATGAGAGCAATGAATTAAAAGGTGGTTGAACTTCTACAACAAGCAAGAAAACACTAAAAATTAAAAAAAAAATATTGCAGAATTCTAAGAAATTCACTATTATTACTACATACAGAAGAAATTCACTATGAAAGACATTCACTATAAAGGAAATAATTATAATTTTTACGTTATTTCTTTTATAAAAAATTATTAGCATTTATTTGGAGTAAAAATAATCTAAAAACAATTCAATACTTCTTGGGAACAAAAGCTTGAAAAATCCTTTTAATAAATGAATGAATTTAAATATTTACCCTTTATTCGCTTAGAAAATTCCACTTGAACAAACTTTAATCATCTGCTTCCAGATACATTAATATTCTTTCTAAATTCTTCCCAAAGCAACTAAATTTAATATTATGTTATGTTAAAATATTATAAATTAAATCTTATGTTTTATTATGCCAAATTCAGGTTGAATTCTTCGTTTGCATTCATTATTTTGAATTTTTCTGTATTCAGGTACTAAATTTGGACCATCTATATTTAGATGTTCAAACATCATCGATTGAACCAAAAAGTTTCGATATATGTACATACATAAGAATAGAGTAAACATAAACTTGATAAGAAAAGAGAAAAGATGTCATTAAAAATAAATAATAAAAAATAAAGGAAAACAAAAATTTTTTATTTTTACTTACTAAAACATTTCTGCTGTGTTGCTGCGCGTTTTTCATAAACAGAAACGCTTGTTAAGCAAGAAACATGCGAGGGTTGGAGAGAAGAGAGGAGCAGAGAGCAATCACAAGAAAGTTAAATAAAAAGAACTCCTTCACGAGCGCACAAAATTTGATAACTTTTTAAAAAATTGGACACGTATTTTAAGATCTAAACCTTAATGAAAGAACAAATTTTCTTTGAAGTTGTTTTTCACAAAATAACACGAGTGCGAGAATAAACAACACAACGAAGTATGTCACTTGAAAAGTGATAATATACAAAGAAATAATAATTGTAATTTGTAGTTTTGAAGCTATTAAAAAATGCGGTTGAAACGCTCGAAATTAAATAATAAAAAGATAGGAAAAAACCTCTAAAACCACAACCATGATCAAGAATAACATGCAAAACACCAACATAAACTTTGTAGACCACTTTTTTGTAGATCTATTTTTATAATATTTTGTATATTCTTATTATTTATTGAAAAGCTATTATAAATAATTAAGTGTTTGTAATTTAAAACGACGAGACGTCTGAAGCCCACGACGCATACGACGCGGTGCGTAGGGTTTGATCACAGAGTAGCTGAACCTCGACACAACACAAGAACATTGAAACGCACGAAAAGCACTGAAATTGTAGAAAATCGTGTAGCGCAGTCGAGCCCATCGCCAGCAGCCTGTCTGTCGTAAACCTCTTTTTCGAAATACTGAGCAAAGGTGCTTAAATACGACGATATAAATAAAAACAACAACACAACCACTAAATGCATGTGTGCACACTAATGCAGTTGCTCCCCTTTTCTGTTATTGTTGTTGTTCTTTTTTGGCACGATCGCGGTGTAAAATTGTGAATGGAAAAGTTTAGAAAAGAAACGGGGCGAGAGATAGAGAGCGACATATATTCATACAGATATTTTGATATCAGAGAGTAAGGAATTCGAATATACGTGCATATGATTGCGTAGGTTTAAGTGCTCATTTATAGAAAGTTTAGAGTTTTCAAAGTAAAAACATTACATTACAAATATTACTATATTCCTTTTTGGAATGGAATGAAATAATTTAAAACTACTCAAACTACAATAGTAATAAACAATTACAAAACAACAAAGATAATTCCATTATTTTAGACAGAATAAGAATAACTTCAGTGTTGTAGCCAATTAAGTGTCCGTAATCTATAAAAAGATTTTCGTTTTCTTTATAGAATCCAAATTAATCGATTAATAAAGATTTAATAACGATTATAAAGATAATATTTTGTTATTAATGAAAATTAATTATCAGTACTGAAAGAAATATAAGCAATTCACATGCAGTTTTTCAAACATGTACTTGGAAGCGAGTGTATGGAAGCGTAAACTAAAGAATTTAATTCGCGTTGAATTTATAATTAAAACCATAACAGGTGGGCAAAACAAGCAACTTGTTCGCTTTAACATAAACTTAAAAAAGCTTTTCATATATTTTTTAATATTTAACAACACTTGGCTAGAGAAAGAAAACAAAAGAAAAATATCAGAGTATTTATAAATCCATGTGGATATATAAATTTCTGCAGAGAGTGTGATGTATGAGAAATAACAACAAAAAACACGTTGTAAACAATAAACACAAAAAAATTTGTTTCTGCAAAGCCGAAAACAAAATGAGAGAGAGAAAGAGAGCGATTGAAGAGCATTTAACTAACGTTGCCAGATGCCAAATTTTAAGTCTTAAACAAATTGTTTACCAAAAGTTTCTTTAATACTTTGTAAAAATGATAAGTTGATATCCCTGGAAGACGATTGCTCCGAGTTGTGATAAAAGAGGACGGAAAAAAAACAAACAGATAGTGCAGAAGCAAACAAAGAACTATCCACCCTACTACGAATTAATTAACTGCAGCAACTGCATTTATTTTTGCGGTTTTACTATATCATTGAAACATTGTGTTGACAATGTAATATCTACGTTCGTAAAACTCATGCGTACTCTTTCGTGCACATGACACACACGAGCAACCATGCGAAAAGCTCCCAACGAAACAAGTTTGCGAGGTTTTGCAGTCGAAATAAAGACGTGGAGCTGGGAGCACGTTTCAGGAAATATACATCAAGGAAGGTGTGAGTAAAACCTACACAAAATTGCACCTCACTGTAATGTAATTAGAATTTGAAACTAAAAACAAGTAGCAAAAAGTAAAATAAGGTCAGATTTAACAAGTTTGTAACGCAAAAATAGCTTTTCAATTGACAGTGAAATGATTGTCGTATAAATAATTCAATTTTTCTCTTTTTGTTTAAAGATTTTTGGCCATTTCTCTGCTCTGTTTAATCCTAAAAACGTACTTATTTCTTTTCGGTTTGCAGTCGCCATGAAGGATCGCACCGTGATTGTTTTAAAATCGGAGTCCGATAGCAGCGACGCCTACTCGGAGCTACTCGAGGAGCACGGTTTCAATGCCGTCTTTGTGCCAACCTTGGCATTCGGCTTCAAGCAGCTGGATGAGTTGCGCGCCAAACTCATGACCCCGGAAAAATATGCTGGCATCATCTTCACCAGTCCGCGTTGCGTAGAGGCGGTCCGTGAGACGCTGCAATCCCAAGATTTGCCAACTCCTTGGAAAATGTTGCATAACTATGCCGTCGGCGAAGTAACGCATAATTTGGCACTTTCGTCGCTGCAACAACTTTTCACGCAAGGTAAACAGACGGGGAATGCAAGCAACTTGGCCGAATTCATTGCCGAGACCTTCGATGGGAATAAAGAGCGGCCGTTTCTCTTACCGTGCGGGAATTTGCGCACTGACACGCTACTCTCTAAACTGGCCACCGAGGGATTCCTGATGGACGCCTGTGAAGTATACGAGACGATTTGTCATCCGGAATTCTCTATCAATTTCGAGCGCGCTCTCAAAGAGGAGGAGAATATCAAATATTTGGCATTCTTTTCGCCATCTGGCGTCAACTGCACTTGCGATTATTTAACAAAAAATAATGTTCAAATCAATGATAAGAAATTGATTGCCATTGGACCGAGTACACGGCGTGCCATGGAGAGCAGAGGGTTAACGGTTTATCGCACGGCCGAACGTCCGTCTGTCGAGTGTCTCATTAAAGTTCTTATTAACCCCGATGACTGTCGGCCGGTGCTAAGCGCTGTAGATTAATTGTTCGAAGTATGAAAATATTTACTCGTTCGCGAGCTGTTTGATCAACACTTTTTAACAATACTTTGTAAATATATTGATACTCATATTTATTCTAAGAAAATTTAGTTGTAGATTAAAGAAAAATAGATATTTACTTATCCTTGGCGTGTATTTATTGAAAATAGGAAAATATTTATTGAAAGGAGGAACAAAATAAAATGAGAAAATATTTAATACATATTTTCTTTCCTTGTTGGTTATGAATTTCAAGTAGAATGGATAAAGAAATATTTGAGAGTACTCACAATTGTTAGTGAGGAACTTTGATAGAGACAGTCTTTTATTGAGATTTTTTAAACGAACTTTTAACTTGAACTTCTTAATAGACTAGTTTTTGGAGTGTGAATGAAACGAAACTTTGATGATACTTTGGTACCAAGGACTACGATTTCGGATGTAAGTTTTTCAAGTTAAACACAGGCTATGAGCTCATTAATCTTACAGAAATATATTATACATAATATATACAGTATAGAGATAAACATATTTGCAATCAAACTCTACAGAGTACATTATTTTATCACTCCGAAACCATTTTGTAGATTGTATTTAATTACATTTCAGTTATCTTTACAGCCCCGTTTTCTCTTTTTTTTTCGTTATTACTATTCTCTTTTTTTTTTCTTTATCACTATCTTCTTTATTTACTTAATGCTTCTCTGAGATAATTCAATTCTTTTCTAGTTCTCTCGATTTAAATTTGTGATTTTTCCACAAGTTTGAGCATTAAATTTGATAGTCAGCAATTAATTGCACAATTTCTTATTTTGAAAGCATTTTGAAAGCTCTTTTTAGATATGTAATTCAACAGATTGTTTCTCTTTTAATATTCCAATGAATTGAATTTGATTATTCCATTTCATCACCACTGAATTTAATCTCTTTTAAGTTTCCTTTTTTAACAGTAAAATTTTTAATACAGAAATGTTTGAAGCTCTCTTCGGTTTGAACAATATTTCCATCGAATTTAACGGCTGTTATTTGTAGTGTTTCGAATTTCATTACAAATCGATGTCCTCTACGACTATCAGAATATGTTACAAACCTCCTACATTAGAGATTACTTTCGATTAAACTTTAAGATTCTTTGTTATTCAATTTTTTCTTACATCAACGTTGTATCCATCATCTGCTTTTTTATGATCCACTTCTAAAATAAGAAAACATGTATGAAAACTGAAAAATGTAATAATAATAATATAATATTTTATATTGTATATCTTGTGTATTCGATTATTCCATAGATTTTCAAATTGTTTTTGCTTCCTTGGAATTTAGATATTCACTTGAACTTCAAATTCATTGAGCGAACCCAAATCAAGTCCTTTTCTTGTCCATAAAGTTTTCATGAGCTGAATAAATAAAAATTTTATTAAATTTAGTAACTATCAAGTATTAACATAACTTTATTAACTTACCATGAGTATAATTTTATTAAAAACGACAATCAGGAGATATTAAAATCTTTGCTTTTTAACCACGTTATAAAAACATTTGAAAATTTCTTTTCTTTAACATTATGTTTATGTAACATTAATTAAGGCAAATGATAGAAATAGTTTTGAACCTAAAAACATTTCCTTGATTCTCACATCTTTGTAAATGTTTAAAGAATGGAAATAGAAAATCATTTTTAACTTTATCTTTTCTAAACAAATTGTATTCTTTTAAATACTCATAATCATTTATTAGGGTCCAGATAATTCAAACATCTATAAATGTA
Organism: Myopa testacea; assembly: GCA_949629155.1. Classification (NCBI taxonomy): domain Eukaryota; kingdom Metazoa; phylum Arthropoda; class Insecta; order Diptera; family Conopidae; genus Myopa; species Myopa testacea. Next base: position 42,513,472 of record OX451347.1, on the reverse strand, counting down.
TGATATACTTTATGTTTTAGACAATACATCATTCATTTATTTGATATTGCATGAGTGAAAACAAATGAAGTTTAAACAAGGTCAATGTTTGCCCGTGATAAGAGTTTCCAGTTACAAAAGAAGAAAGAATACTTTGCAAACATAGAAATGAGAAGATGGATAAAAATAGCTGCTTACATAAAAAGGGCAGCTGTTACATGAAGAGGAAAGTTGAGTTTCCAGACTAATGGAAATCATAAAAGAAAACATTTGATGAAGTATTTATATAAAAGTCAAACGTAGAACATGAAACATATATAATACGAAATCAGAAGAAAAACTATGAGAATTTTTTTATACATAACTAGAGTAACCCTGCCCGCGTTGCTGGACAACACAATAACATACGTTTACGTCTTTGTATTAAAAATTAAATTTTCTAGAAAGAATAGACATTTTCCTGAACAAGAAGTGCAAAATAATATACATTTTTTAAAGTGAGAACATCAAAAAGGAAAAAAATTATTGCAGAGCTGTGTGGTAAACCACATTTTTAGTATTGCCACTTTCACAAAAAATGAATAAAGACGACGGCTTCCCAACACGTGAACATGCAACATACAGTTGACCGTGTAAAAATACAGGAAGTTCTAAATTTATTCCGCAAACTTGCAACGACTGGCCTTGAGCTTTATTAAGTCATTGCAAAAGCCAAACGAACGGGAAACTGTAAGTTCTTCTCTTTGTTTTTGATTTGATTTGATCTTGATCGTGCCATTCGTTGCCTTGCTAATTCATTACTTTCTAATCGCTGTTCTTCATCCTGATTAGATCTATTTAAACATATTTGACTGCTGTGGCGAGTTCGTCGGCCAATTTGTGAACGTCTTCTTCGCGGCATTGTTGAATAATTTTTTTAATTGTTTCTTTATGCAAAAGATTTTGGACAGATTACAAATCAATAATTAAAAAATGTCAATGCTCACACTGTAAACTTAAATGACAATCAATAAACACACAGTAATTAAATAAGTCAAATGGCGTGAGCAATCAGAGCCTTATACCGACAAAATGTAATTCGCATAAAAAAAAAACAATTTTATATAGGGAAAACACACCATCATAAAAGTGCGCGTATAACGCATATTCGTAGAAATTTTTCGATGTTTTTTTTTTTTATAAACCATCAGTGCAAGTAGACCTTTCCAACGCATGTACTCGTTTGAAAATCGGTTGAGTGGTTCTCGAGTTATAAAATCACGAACATAGGACAACTTATTTTTATATATATAGATATAGAGTTGGTGTACATGTCAAGAAAAGACAAAGAAAGACAGAGACAGAGACAGAGAGAGGGAGTACAGCAGCACTTGACCTAACCTTGAATACAAAAAACTAGATAAAACAATCAAAAGGCCAAATAACAATAAATCATGCCTTTAATATCATTTTAATATATGAACAATAGAATTTATAGTTGAATATAAAAGAATGATTGGTCTTGAAATCATTTAGTTAACAGTTAGAATTAAATAAAATTTGCACATATATATTATGTAGCACATAGCGATGTCATAGTGTTTTAAGTGACAAGTCAGTAACATCTACATATGGATAACTTGCTTATTGAGATGATTACTGATGACTCAACTCAGCAATTCTTGATAAATAACTGATTATAAAAACTTGACCAAAAAACTGGTCTTACTTAATATAGACAGAGACTCACTTTAAAAGGTTCATAGACACCTTGAAATGTTTATAGACTGTCAGAAAGAAAGCGGTTATTAGAAAAAGCTAAATGATGACTGACTGTTCAAATTTTGTTCCAGAAAAAGAAAAATTGAGCGAATGGGAAAGTAAAAATCTGAAGTCTCGTATAAGCTTCACAGACCATAACAAAAAGATTCGTATTTCAGACCATGAAAAGACAGCGATATTTAAATTATTTCAACAAAGTTCAATGGAATTTCATCTGAGCCTGACGAGTTTATTGACATTTCACTACAAAAATAATGAAAATATAAATGTTAGTTTGAGTTCTTAGACGTTGGCGTCGAAAAAAGGTTGCATGTTAAACTATATTTAGATTGAAAGGCATCACATTGACATTAATCATATTATATTCAATTTACAAGCTTCTCGATCTACTTTGTACGAGAGCTTTTTAGTTTACAACAGATTTGAGTGTAACACCTTTAGCACAAGAACAACAACTAAGAGAACGTTAACTAAGATATCTACATAGAAAAAACTCAATTTACTGTAACTTTCACACAATTAAACATATTATAAAACTATAAATTATATGCATATATTGTGTAATGATATAGTCAAGAAACTATTTAGATATTTATTACGATTATGACATTGTCTAAAAAAATATAAAATCGTAGTTTTTGTATCTTTAATATTAATTTTAAAAAAGCGGAGATTTTAATCAACATACTTTAAATGAGATTAACTATGCTAGATAAGATAAGTTATAAGCAACAACTACCAATGGTTTTATAGTAACTCAAGCAACCAAGTATCGTTCAAGAAATTAAATTCCATTACAATCAACATTAGAAAAACGATAGCATTGAATGGATGAACAACTTCGACAACTCAAACTGAAGGACAGCAACAGCTGAAGGTGAAAATGCGCTCAGATGGCAACTTAAGCATGTCTTCCAGAACTAGTTTTATAAGTAGAAATGCCGTATGTACATAGATGATTTCCGGTTTGGAATACGTAAACAAATAGACAGAAACAAAATAAATAAAGAAATAATTTGTAGATGTGCAAAATTCATTTTCTAGAAAGAAAATAAGCAACAGAAGGAAAATAAATAACAGAGTATGAAATAAAGTGCAATAAACAAAATTAATGGATTAACAATCGTACAAGATTTATTTTGATGAGATTCAAAGTCCAAAAATAAAGATATAATAAAAATAAAACCCTAAAAGTGACGTCCATTGAATTGGCAGAATTTTCTGGCTACATTTTTATGCATGAATGTGGCAAATAAATTAATTTTGTTGTTGCAATTTTTTTCAAAAATTCATTCATAAACTGTACCATTTTTAGAAAAATAAAAATAGAAAATATAAAATTAGAAAAAATAGAAGAATAGAAAAAAGAAAGAATAAAAACTATTATGTATTATAAATATTAAAAAATATGATTTCAAATGTAAAAACTGTAAAGATGAAGAAAACTTAAAACTGTAAGATGAAAGAACATGAACAAGGAAACTTTCAAGAATTATAAAAATATAAAAATTGAATTGAATAAAATGTCTCGGATTTCTTAAAGCATATAGAAGACTCGACAAGGAATGACGGAAATTCATTTCAAAGTCCATCCTTATAGAAACATTAGCCAAAATGAGCTAAATAAATTAATAATTTACTTTATACGGAATATGTATTTTATAAACATAAATGCAAAATATAAAAGCAATACTCAGTATCAATTCATTTTTCAGTATGGAGAATTTTTAATATATTATTTATTTATTTAATATTAAATTATTATTAACTGGTTGATTCTTTCTACATTTGGTCACTTTTACAATATTTTCATCTTTGACCCATCGACCATGAAAGAAAAACAAATGTTTTTTGCTTCACTTAGAGTTAAAGAAGGAAGCCTCACTAAATTTATGAGCGCTTACGTAAAATAATCGCGTTGATTTTTCCAGTGATTTCTGTCAATAGTTGCCAGATTTGGATTAAAATTCCGACGATGCGAATTTTCAATATTATGTGGGAATTCCCATTTCTTGCCATTTTTTCATTCAAGGTAAATATGGAAATTCGATGGAAATCTTTAATGGTAGTGGTAAAGTTTTTTCCATAACATTATTTACAGATTCCACACATTTACTACGTTGTAAAATAAAAATTGAAATACTTTTCTTTAGTATGTGGGATGTTTGGGATTTTTAATTTGAATTTGTTTCACTTTGGGAATTTGTAATTGCTGTGGGAAAAAATTCGACAGAATTCCCACGTGAGAGAGGGAATTTTGCGCGTGAATTTGTCGTGGGAATTACTGGCAACACAGTTTTTGTCCTTGAAACGTTCCCACTCTTCTGTTGAAACCAACCACACAATAGAACTCTCAACCATTTCAACCCACGAGGCTAATCTACAGGGGCAGACCCACAGACAATCACACATACATATATTTAGTGTTACTTACGTTGTGCTGTCCTTTGGAACGATCTGTTCAGAGTCAACTTCAACTTGTTCCACATCCATGTCTGAGGAAGAATCGTTCTCGTTATCACTGCTCAACACGATGACTTCGTCCATCAAATTCCGAGAAATTGCTTTTCCGGAAAAATTCGATTTTCTCTTAACTTTCTGAATTCTGAAGTTGTAAAGAACCAAACAGTAATTTTTTCTCCTAATATATTTTTTGTTGAAATTTATCAACGGTTGTTTTTATCCTACTTTGCTTCTTTGGTCTGCTCCAGCAAAAATGTAATTTACTAAAAAAGAAGTTATCAGTAAAATCAAGCGACGAAAAGAGAAACCAAATAGAACAACGAAATATTCACGTATCAATTTCAATTTTTCCTTATTTTTACTTTTTTCAATTTCGAAACTTTAGCTGTCAATAATTTTTTCACATGCGTTGCTTCCTCTTCTTCAGATTTTTTTGTTGACAGTGAAAATCAGTTCTGTTTTTCCAACAGTTTCCAAATCAATGTACATATATTTCATTTATATATTTTCTGATTATTATGAAGCGCAAATATAAAGCAATAAATCCCCAGCAGCTGGATTAATTTGTTACACAAAGCACACAAACTGAATTAAAATGAAGAATATTCTATTAACGTCTCAGATCGTTCGTCGCTCGCTAGAGGAACCAACTTTGAAAGCTGTAGCGAAAATGAAATTGGTTAAAATTGATACAATGCTGCGAAAGTAATTTTTTTAATTGAACGGAAAAGCTTTTTTGCACATTTTGCACCGTGACAAGTTAGACAAAGGCAAATACAAAAACAATATGTACAATGCTATACAAATTATGAGAATAAAAGAGTTAACTAGACAGCACAGAAATTTTCTTAGAATTGCCAACTACAAATTACGAAAATAAATTATGCCAAAAAGTCAACCATGTTGTATAAAAAAATTAAAGTGCACAGTATGTACAAGTATTTAAAAAAGCAGGACAAAATATAGTAAAGATCATGTTAAATTCAATTGCGTCTGAGTTGTGAATCAACTCGTTTGGGTAAAAAACATAATGAAATTATTCAAAATGTACGTGAAATGATCAAATGTAACTTCTTTTCAAGTTGTAGTTCACAGATTTCAATATTTCTTGGATTAACTTTACCGTTTTGAAACCACTCCACTTTTGTTGTTTTAGTTTTTATGCTGATTACAATAACTTTGTTGCTCTCGTATAGTTATGGAGTTATCACGAGTTTTTTCCTAAAAAGCAGAGCCTAAATTACATTTACATTATTATATAATTTTCTTTTTTCGCATTACATTATACTTGGTTCAATAGAAGAAGGTAAAATAAAAGAATAAATATATAAAACAAATAAATGCATCGAAACTTTAATTAATTCTTCTGCAAAGTAGGAAAAACTATCAGTCTACTACGGCTTGTGTTCACAGATATAATTTCGGCGACTATCTTGATGTCGTCTGCATTAATACACTTGCCTATCCTCATATATAGCTCACGCTTTTATTTATTTATTTATTTGTGTGATCACAGCCTTAATAATTTGAAGTAACACTACTAGCCAATTTTTTAAGATTCTTATGAGCATGCATTATAATTTTATTGAAAACTTTAATAATTATAATATATATGTACATACATATATGCATTACAAATATATGTTTTTTAATTTAAAGTCTTGAATTTTCTCTTCATAACCACCCTATGCACGTAGTTGCCAAATGTCATCAAATTCTTCCCATTTGTCGAACGTATTTTTCCAATTGGAAATTTCCAAATTTTTCAATTGTGCTTTCCTTTTGCATTGTCTTTGGTGGCATTCGTCAATTCTTTTTCAGTCGAAAACGGACGTTAGTGCGCTCGTCTTGTTCGTTCTGAAATATATTTTTTTTTAAAACTTGAAATCTGTAAAAAATGCAATAAGAAATTTTCGAAAAGATTTTTTGGCCATGCAAGTGAAGAAAGAAGTAAATTAAACTGTGCAATTCATTTATTAAATACGTAACGAAGTATAAGAAAAAATAAGAAAATTATATAGCAAAATTTTGAGTGCAATAAACTGGTAAAGAAAATAAATAATAGGGAAAAGTGTGAACAAAATTGGGAAGTGGCAACAAAAGAACAATAAATAAGGTAAAAGTGAGTGGTTTGAAATTATTTTGGCTGTTTGAAGTTTAAAAAGTTAGTAAATAAGAATATAAGAACAAAGAGAAATCGAAATTCAGTTAATAGCTCTGGAATGCTTTAGAAAAGCACAAGCAGCGATAAACTGCGTGTCCGTTGTTTTGTTCAATTGGGTTGAAAAGGGGAGAATCCATTGGAATGGTTTAATTATACGTATCAAAAATCAAGCTGGGTGCAGCATTCAAGCAAAAAACAGAAAAGATTCCTATGCAAAAGCCGCCGTGGATGTTGTTGCCGCCTTCGTTTTGCTGACGTTTGTTGGCTGGTGTCATAACTTTTTTGTTTTTTTAATCGAATGTTTTTATATAATGGAGCTATTTGTTTATGTAGCTGTTCCTTTAATTTGTTTGTGCTTTTGTGTTATTTTAAAAACTATTTTAATGAAACTTTTTCGTTATGTTGTAGCTTCAGTTGCTTTTAATTTAATACAATCGTTTTTGGTTTTTCTTTATATTTACTACCTTTAAAAGGATTTGTAATTTCATGTTGGCAATGTTAAAGTGGACCAGTGTTGGCATTTATAGAAGTAGACACTTGAATTTACTCGTATCCATGAGAGAAGCTCTATAATATTGAGCAAAATTGTCTTCATTCCAACGCGACGATCTTGTTGTTGTTTTTGTTGTTCCTGTTTATTACTAAAAATCTAAAATCAATTTGTTCTCCAAAAGTATACGGTTTACGATAAAATATTGTTTACATAAATGGAATATACTTTGAATACCTTTCCAACAGTACTAATGACATTTACGTATCCCTTATAGTTTAAGAGATACGAGCCCCGAATTTTCAAATTTCGAAGTATGTACTGCTCAAAGTACAAAAAATGTGCCTGTTACCGTAAAAAGCAACCACAAAAACTACAAGATCAGAGCGTTTGGATAACGCTCAACCTGCTCCTTAATATGGACTCTGCATCAGTACAAGATATGAATATATACTATGTTTATCTTTATATACAATATACAAGGTTTATCATTATTTTTTTTTTAATTTATGTTTTTGCATGCATATGGATATATTTTTACTCTTATCTCTAACCAGTATATAAATAAAGACGTACATTCATATAAAAATATAAAAATGTATCTACAGCATAACTAAAGCACCAAATTAAAGAAACACACAAAACAGTCCCACATTGAAAATTCGGAAAATTCTTTCAGTCTTCAAATCGCGCCTTTCGCTCTCTTTACTGCTCTCTCACTCTCTGGGTTTATAAATAATTATCTTTAAAGCGTATTTCATTGCTTGAATGAATGCAAACGGAACAGAGACGTGGGAAATCTGAAATAAATGATTAGTTGCGGGTGGTAGGCGGGAAGGGTTTTTTAGGGATTGAGAGGATCTCATTTATTGTGTTCGTTCCCAACAGGAAATGCTTTATTTATGTAGCTGGTATTATATTTTTTTATACAGGACAAAATCTACTCCGCTTAAATACGCTTAAATACTGTATAAATACCACATTGGACCAAGATCATGTCTGATTTATCAGGATAAAAAGGGAAAATAATATATTTTGAATGATAAGGAGAGAACATTTTATAGTTCTTTTACATTACATTAGTCTTAAGTCAGTAAAAGAAAGTGTTAAAAAAAGTGTACATATAAAAGTGCTTATTAATTTATTAATCTTATCAAAATTCTAATGATTTCTTTAATTAACAAGAAGATGCCCCATTCTTAATGAAATTGGAATTTCAAGAAAAATAATGAAACAACGAAGAACGAGTTGTTTTGGATTCTAATGAAGAAAGATTTTCGTTGAATTTCAGAGATTGTTTTGTTAATCATAACATAATCAATAATTTTTGTTGATGCTGAAATATTGAAATAATCATCGTGACGACGTATGAGAACATAAACAACAACAACAACAGCTTTCGAAACTGATATCGAAATAAGGAATTTAATAACTTAAACAAAAATAAATTCATTATTAATAAACAAACAAATCGATTAACAAACAATAAATAAAACAAACAAATATATAAAATATATCCTTAATTTGAAAATGTTTGATGTTTGTTTCAATGAAATGAAATTCCGAACTTAGAAAACTTAGATATTTAATCTAGATTTTAACCTAAATTTTAACCTCGACATAAAATTGATTTTATTGGAAAAGCACTCGAAAAGTTGTTTGTAATCGAAACGAAAGAGTTTTAAAACTTGTCTTAACTATAAAGTTAACGAGAACTCTATTATTCTTTTGTCCAATCGTCCTAATCTTCTTCTTCTTCGTTCTACTTCTCCTCCTTCCGTTTGCATTTTATTTGCAGTGTTATATTTCAGGGCATAAAATGTTAAGGACACTGAAAAGCAAATGAAAAAGAATGATGATAAAAATATATGATTATGGTGATGGTTATGGAATGATGATGATGATAATAATGGTGATGAAATGTTGATAAAAGCGGCAGCTCTTCTCTGTTACTTTTTATACCGCTGTAAATCTTCATTCATATTTTAAAAACTTGTTTAATTATGAAACTACTGCAGAGACAATAACGAAACATCTTGGAAACAACAGAAAAATAAAGAAAATCTATTGCAAAATATGCTAAAAGAAAACATGAAGAAACTCATACGTAAGAATGAAGCATAAAAATGGGAATGGACAATAAAGTAGCAACGGATTTTAGCAACGTCTCTAGCAAAGTTACAACAACACCATACACAACAACAACAATAACAATAGAAAAATTCAGGTGAGATGGTTGCAATATTGTTGGAAAACTTTTTGAAAGTCAAGGAATAGAAAAAGGATTACATGAATTATATATGTACGAGTATTATATGGAATTACTTACAACAAAACGATAGAAACAGGGGTTTGTAGCAGAGAGCATTAAAGCTCAAGAGATTTTCCTTGGATGTAAACATAAAAAATCACCCTCTTCACTTGCGTACGCACCCACATACACATAGAAACACATTCTACAACAGTGTGCAACATAATCTTTTCATTTTTCTTCTCGTCTTTCTTAAAATAATTAACAATTTTTATTTGAAAAACCATTAACAAGCAACCAAGCAAAGTCAAGAAAATAAAAACATGCATAAATTTTAATCCTTAGATACCAAGAAATGTTATATTAAAAAATTCACCCTTGTATTAACAGTATATGATTTAAAATATACTTGAGAACTACCTCAAGATACCAGCTCAGAGAAAATGTAACTTCTTGAATTACTTGAGTCTTTAATAAATTTCTTCTTTAGTCTTTATTAAACACTTTTAATACATCTCTTTAATGCATTTCCAAAGCAATGTCTTCTATGGGGTGGCCCATCGGCTGCTTTCTTTTTGAATTACAAAATTTAATAATAATAAATTCAAATTGTACTGAATGATTTAAAAAGAAACCAAACGATGGCCCACCCTTTATGGTTGATCAAGTTCCTCGTTCTTATATTTCTTCTTTTCTTAACCCATTAGTAACTTAATACAAAAAAGAAAACTTTTCTCTTGTTTGACATGTTTTAGAAAATCGAACAATTGATTATTTTACACGCTTTGATACGTGGTGGATGGTGGCTCAAAGAGGCATTAAACATAGAACAATACATGTCGATAGAGCGATGTAATGTATTGAAATGCAATGTAATAGAAATGCAATGTCATAGACATTTACATTTCCCACTGTAAAAACTATGCAACCAACGTTGATGCTGCTGGTGCTCTTGTTTTTCTACCTGCCCGGGAAAAACGGAGGTATTTTTTTCTCTAATTTGTAGTTTCTCTTCTATGTTTGTTCTTGTGCGTTTTCACACCTGTTGGCCTGTGTCAGACGAATCATCACGATGCGTGCTTCAGTCACTCCGGTTGATTCATGGCATGTGTCATGGACTAACCAATCGGCGTGAGTGATGCACACATCGTGATGGATCCGTCTGACACCGGCCATTCGAATGCAGCTCCATTAGCTTTTAATATGCTGATTTATGCATTTACAAAAGCAACACAATAACAATTCTTGTCAACTGGAACAGTTCATTGACATCAAAGCGTAAATGAATTTTGTTCATTATACACAAATTTAGTTTTGTTCGTTCATTAATTCGTTTTCTCTTTTATTGTAATTCAAGAAGATGGAGAGGAAGAAAAGGAGAGAGAGAGGTGGATAGCAAGAGTGAAAAAGAGAGAATGGGGATAGCTGTCAAAAGAGACTTATAATAAATACAATTTATCTGCTTATCCAATAATATATCGTATTTACTTATTATTGTTTTAGATTTCTTTCTATTTTTTATAGTAGTTGAAATATTTTCATCATTAAATTAAATTAAAGAATTTTATTTTTATTTTATAAAATGGAAAATGTTCTTTTTGTGTCTCTGTCTCAGCCAGTTCTGTGTATTGACATGCATCATATATTTTTATGTGTCTCTCATTCTACCAAAATGTTTTAAAACAACAAATAGAATTTGTTACACTGCATCAATATTTGCATAATTCGTAGAACTGTAGAATAAAAAACATAAACAACAACAACAAGAGCAATAAATCTAAAACACATTTTTTACATTCCTTTGAATTTTCTTGATGTTCTTTTTTACTTGGAAAAATATACATACATATGTACATACGTTGTTGATATCGAGGAAAGTACAAAAACTGTGTCAAAATGTTTGTACATCAGAGAACTGCAACGAATACAATTAAACGAAGTTTCGAATCAATCGCTAAAATACGAATGCCGAGCTGTTCGTATTCGTAAACTCATTGCACGAACCTGATTCGTTATCATTCTCAAGTGAACAACGAAAGTAATCGCCACAAAGAATTCGAAGGAATCGCAGGAAGGCTCGACTTTTCGAGCTGTAATTGTTTAACTCTTATTTTTCTTAAAAGAAATACTTGCATTGCAATTGCTAAATTTAATAATACTCGTTAAAGTCGTTTTTGAAAACGTTTCTTAGATTTTTATCTTTTACTAGCTTAACTACCGGCATTGCGCGGGAAATAAAATATTATTTTATAATACTACATTGTATTTTGTATTTGGTAGGTTTTTATTTATGGTTTTTATGTGTTTATTTTAATTTTACAAGTATGTCCTTTTTTGGACCTTTAGAGGATGAATTTTAAAAAATGCTGAAAATGGTTTTGAGGCATTTATACGCGAGATGTTTTTGTGAAAAAAGAAAACCCATATTTGATGGCTAACAAAAGAGTTATGTGTTTGTCCTTTTTGAAGTCCTTAGAAGTAAAATTTCCGAAAAATCCTTTCTTATTCGACGTATACATCATAAAAGAAACCTCCGTTCAAAATTTCACCTTTTTAGATTCAAGGGTTTAGCCTGTGCAAAGAAAAAATTCTGTGTATGTCCTTTTTGAAGTCCTTAGAAGTAACATTTCGAAAAATCCTTTCTTATTCGACGTATACGTCATAAAAGAAACCTATGTGCAAAATTTCACCGTTCTAGGTCCAAGGGTTTAGCCTGTGCGTTGATGGGAAGTCAGTCAGGCTTTTCATTTTTATATACATACTAGAGTAACCCTGCCCGCGTTGCTGAACAATACAATAACATACGTTTACGTCTTTGTATTAAAAATTAAATTTTCTAGAAAGAATAGACATTTTCCTGAAAAAGAAGTAAAATAATATAAATTTTTTAAAGTGAGAACATCAAAAAGAAAAAAATTTATTTTCACAAAAAATGAATAAAGACGACGGCTTCCCAACACGTGAACATGCAACATACAGTTGACCGTGTGAAAATACAGGAAATTCTAAATTTATTCCGCAAACTTGTATTCGTAGAAATTGTTCGATGTTTTTTTTTTTTATAAACCATCAGTGAAAGTAGACCTTTCCAACGCATGTACTCGTTTGAAAATCGGTTCAGTGGTTCTCGAGTTATAAAATCACGAACATAGGGCAACTCATTTTTATATATATAGATATAGATTATTTTTATTTTTTATGATTACATTATTTATGTAGAACTAAGAACTGAGTAACCTCAGTAAACTGATAATGATGATATTTCACTTTTTTATTACAGCTACATAAGCATTCGTTTTTTCACCTCCTTTCCATTTTTCACTTTTCCTACCACAATAATAACAACAGCAATAACAAAAACAATCACAACAACAACAGCATAACAAACTAATGGAACGTCTACATTTTTCGTGCCTTCTTTGCGGTGGACAACAGAAACAACAACAATAAAAACAAAAACAAAAGCTTGTTTGGTTGTTAGTCACGTCTAAAATATGTACATACGTAGATACGTTGTGACTACTAATGAGGATGAACAATGAACTTTGTGTACAGTTCATTCCAATGCAGTTTGGCAGCAAGAATGTTGCTTGTTGCTGCTCCAAAATCCCAATTTTACACCAAACAAACTCTAAAGTAGAAATTCTTACGTCATGGCGAAAATTGAATACTATGTATTCAATCCCTCGAATAAGAAGGAATTTACACTGAGGAGTCAAGAGTCATAGCTTTGTTGTTGTTTCGCTAGCAAGCAGCGAGTTGATTTACGCCGTGTTCACGAATTCATATTCACGTCGGTATCTATTGTGAATAAACACGCTGCGCAATGCAACATTTCGTCATTTCGCCGTGTAATTTCTCGAATTCTTTTCGAAATTCGAGTTTCAACATTTTCACAAATACATAGCTTCAAAGTTTGTTTAATTTAGTATTTCTTTTGCTTAGAGAAATGAGTATACATTTCATTATAATTTGAAATTTTAATGGAGCATTAAATTAAAACTAATTTTATTCTATTTCTAAATTTATAACACGAATATTGTGTAGCTTTGTTTAGGTACTCATGAAAATTTCAAACATTTGATGATTTGTTATTTGGTTTTTCTATTTATGTTTGTTTTTGTGAACTTAAGTGAGTTCTATTGAATTTTTCTGCATAAATTATCATAGTTAATTAAGTCGCTTTTAATAAAATAATCATACACACACACAGTCATTAAAAACAATGATTTTCTATGACGCCATTTTCTTTACCATTGTTGTTGCTGTTATTTTTAATACTGCTGCAAAAAACAACAACAATGATGTACGTCGATTGTGCAAATTGTATTTATTTTCATATTTGTTGCGGTAACTGTACTGTACGGTTGCAATTAATATTTAACGCCACTTTTTTAAAATTCTAAATTCTTTCTAAAAGTTTTCTAAATACATATACAGAAAAATCGAAGCCTTTAATTTAAAATTTAATGGGTGTAATTTTATTTCATGAAAAACGGCTCCATAAGCATTGCATTTTTTATCTTTTCTCCATTATATAAGAAAGTTTTAAATAGGGCACCTTTTATCACTTTCCCGCTCTTCTTATGTACCCTGTTCTTTTCTCTGTTTCGCTCCCTCACTTCCTCTTTCTCTCTCTCTCTCTCTCTATAGTTTAGTATTTTTAATTTGTTTTTTATACGGTTCCTTTCAAGCAAAAAAAAAAAAAAATCGGAAGAGAAGAAACCGTGAAGTTTGTAACTTAAATAAATTTCTGTTTAACATGCAAAATAGTAGGTTGGCGGGTGTTGCTTTGTTTTGTTAACAATGAGTGAGAATGAAAATATATAACACACACACACTCATACAAGCCCACATACATACAAACACATTTCCGCTTTGAAGCCGATGATGGGAAGGACCACAACTAACCGCATACGGTTTTTATACCTTGACCCAAAAATGTATGTGAATTAATTGAAAAAATCACCTTCATTTTCCGGTATACTTTCGGAATTTAACATACACTTTTCTTGTTCTTGTAGTACTTTTCTTATTCTTCCAACACTTTTCTTGTTCTTCCAACACTTTTCTTGTTCTTCCAACCCCTTTCTTGTTCCTCCAACTTCTAGTACTTTAAATTTATTTGATTACTTTTAATCCGAAGTTCGGATTCCGAACCATCGTAAAGTTACTATTATTATAATACTTCATTTTTAATTGTAATCATTGATCCCATTGAATTCAGCAATAAATTAATTCTTAGGGTAGGGTGCGCGTAAGGGGGGTCCGTCTCGATGAGAGATTCCAGCGATTTCATTGTCGAATCCGTCCATAATCCATCCTGACCTTTGAGATATGAATCACTGGAGTGGGACTCAGATAAATCTAAATTTTGTCTATAAAATATAAGGAATATCTATAAATTTCATTTGAATTTATGTACAAACGTAAATATTAATATTTCTATATCATCACATCATTTTATCTTCATCATTGATGAATTGTTGATGACGACTACTAATTTTAATGTATTTCTTATTTTTTCCACTCTCACTTGTATCTCGTTCGACGCGTTTCTGGCGCGTTAATAATAATAAAAAAAACAACAAAATCAAAGCATTCAACTCAACTTTAGCGAAGCGTGGAATCGCGTTTGTCGTCCAATTTTAACGCATCGGCGACGATGATTTAAAAAAATCTAAAGCTAAAATATTCGCGCAATTTTCGCGTCTGTTTTGTTGTGTTATTTATTGTTATTGTTTTGTTACTTGTTGTTTTTGTTACTTGTTGTTATTGTTGTAGTCGACCATATTTTCATGGTCGTTTTACTATTTAAAAGCGGTTGCTTACTTTTCAATCCAAACGAAGCCGCATACAATTCAATTGAGTTCGCTTCGTCTCGAAAACTTTTAGAATTTCAGCCGATTTTGTTTTGTTTTCTGTTCATTTTCGAAATTTTTTATTGATTAAGTTTTTTGCGCTTTTTTAATTTCTTATTATTTTATTTTTAATTTATTTTTCTTTTATATTAGGTTCTATTATTATATTGTATTTTTCAATTATTAATCTAGTTTTTATTTGATTTCTTTTCTTTTGTGGCGTCTCTTTTCTAAAATAGCTTTTCTGTTATTTTTTTTTTAACTTTTTTGTTTCCATTTTTCTTTTTTTTCTTTTCTTTTTTATTCTTCGTTTGTTTTCATTTTGTTTTTGGTTTCGGTGTTGTTTTTTTTTCTAAATTTGCTTTTATGTTTTGTTTCGTTGTCAGTTGTTTTTGTTTCTTTTTTGTTTACACTCTGTTGATTTGAGCGCCCCGTTTATCAACGTCAACGCGTTGATTTAAAATTTTTGACGCGCCTTCTTTTTTTTAATGATCATTTTCCGTGAAACTGAAGATAACTTAAGAATTATTTTTGTAAAAGATAAACAATGTTTTTTTTTTAATTTTTTTCAATATTTTATTTATTTTATTATATTGTAATGATATTTTTTATATCATTGTTTATATACTTTTATTGATTTTATTATTATTCTTGTGGGCTGACATCATGTTATTTTCTCGCGTTTTTCGCTTCCTCTATTCTAATTAAGTGCGTGAAGTTAAATTCGTAGCGAACTTAGCACGGACATGAACCACAAAAACTCACCACGCAATTTTTTCAAATCCACCACAGTTCGCTACGTAGCGAACTTCTTATTTTCTTAAAATGTCTGCAATAATCACTGAAAATATATTTTTATTAAATTATTATTCAAGGAAATAGTAATTAAAAATGTTTTCAATGAACTCTGATTATTTTTTTTGAGTTTTTGAAAATTCACTATTTTAGTAGATAGTAAGTGGTCAGGATGAAGTGGCAAATGGCTGCCTTGGAGGAGGAGTGCATCGATCGGACCTGAACTATTGGATAGGAAATGGAATCATGTTTCAAGAAATGTAACTGCCATGCTCCTGTCGATTCACCGAATATTTTTTTTGAATTTTTGAAAATTCACTATTTTAGTAGTTAGTAAGTGGTCAGGATGAAGTGGAAAATGGCTGCCTTGGAGGAGGAGTGCATCGATCGGACCTGAACTATTGGATAGGAAATGGAATCACGTTTCAAGAAATGTAACTGCCATGCTCCTGTGGATTCTCCGAATATTTTTTTTGAGTTTTTGAAAATTCACTATTTTAGTAGTGAGTAAGTGGTCAGGATGAAGTGGCAAATGACTACCTTGGAGGAGGAGTGCATCGATCGGACCTGAACTATTGGATAGGAAATGGAATCACGTTTCAAGAAATGTAACTGCCATGCTCCTGTGGATTCTCCGAATATTTTTTTTGAATTTTTGAAAATTCACTATTTTAGTAGATAGTAAGTGGTCAGGATGAAGTGGCAAATGGCTGCCTTGGAGGAGGAGTGCATCGATCGGACCTGAACTATTGGATAGGAAATGGAATCATGTTTCAAGAAATGTAACTGCCATGCTCCTGTGGATTCTCCGAATATTTTTTTTGAGTTTTTGAAAATTCACTATTTTAGTAGTTAGTAAGTGGTCAGGATGAAGTGGAAAATGGCTGCCTTGGAGGAGGAGTGCATCGATCGGACCTGAACTATTGGATAGGAAATGGAATCACGTTTCAAGAAATGTAACTGCCATGCTCCTGTGGATTCTCCGAATATTTTTTTTGAATTTTTGAAAATTCACTATTTTAGTAGTTAGTAAGTGGTCAGGATGAAGTGGAAAATGGCTGCCTTGGAGGAGGAGTGCATCGATCGGACCTGAACTATTGGATAGGAAATGGAATCACGTTTCAAGAAATGTAACTGCCATGCTCCTGTCGATTCACCGAATATTTTTTTTGAATTTTTGAAAATTCACTATTTTAGTAGTGAGTAAGTGGTCAGGATGAAGTGGCAAATGACTAAATTGGAGGAGGAGTGCATCGATCGGACCTGAACTGTTGCATAGAAAATGGAATCACGTTTCAAGAAATGTAACTGCCATGCTCCTGTGGATTCTCCGAATATTTTTTTTGAGTTTTTCAAAGTTCACTATTTTAGTAGTGAGTAAGTGGTCAGGATGAAGTGGCAAATGACTACCTTGGAGGAGGAGTGCATCGATCGGACCTGAACTATTGCATAGAAAATGGAATCACGTTTCAAGAAATGTAACTGCCATGCTCCTGTGGATTCTCCGATTATTTTTTTTGAATTTTTGAAAATTCACTATTTTAGTAGTTCGTAAGTGGTCAGGATGAAGTGGCCAGTGGCTACCTTGGAGGAGGAGTGCATCGATCAGACCTGAACTATTGGATAGGAAATGGAATCACGTTTCAAGAAATGTAACTGCCATGCTCCTGTGGATTCTCCGAATATTTTTTTTGAATTTTTGAAAATTCACTATTTTAGTAGATAGTAAGTGGTCAGGATGAAGTGGCAAATGGCTGCCTTGGAGGAGGAGTGCATCGATCGGACCTGAACTATTGCATAGAAAATGGAATCACGTTTCAAGAAATGTAACTGCCATGCTCCTGTGGATTCTCCGAATATTTTTTTTTAATTTTTGAAAATTCACTATTTTAGTAGTTCGTAAGTGGTCAGGATGAAGTGGCAAATGGCTGCCTTGGAGGAGGAGTGCATCGATCGGACCTGAACTATTGCATAGAAAATCGAATCATGTTTCAAGAAATGTAACTGCCATGCTCCTGTGGATTCTCCGATTATTTTTTTTGAATTTTTGAAAATTCACTATTTTAGTAGTTCGTAAGTGGTCAGGATGAAGTGGCCAGTGGCTACCTTGGAGGAGGAGTGCATCGATCAGACCTGAACTATTGGATAGGAAATGGAATCACGTTTCAAGAAATGTAACTGCCATGCTCCTGTGGATTCTCCGAATATTTTTTTTGAGTTTTTGAAAATTCACTATTTTAGTAGTGAGTAAGTGGTCAGGATGAAGTGGCCAGTGGCTACCTTGGAGGAGGAGTGCATCGATCAGACCTGAACTATTGGATAGGAAATGGAATCACGTTTCAAGAAATGTAACTGCCATGCTCCTGTGGATTCTCCGAATATTTTTTTTGAGTTTTTGAAAATTCACTATTTTAGTAGTGAGTAAGTGGTCAGGATGAAGTGGCAAATGACTACCTTGGAGGAGGAGTGCATCGATCGGACCTGAACTATTGCATAGAAAATGGAATCACGTTTCAAGAAATGTAACTGCCATGCTCCTGTGGATTCTACGATTATTTTTTTTGAATTTTTGAAAATTCACTATTTTAGTAGTTCGTAAGTGGTCAGGATGAAGTGGCCAGTGGCTACCTTGGAGGAGGAGTGCATCGATCAGACCTGAACTATTGGATAGGAACTGGAATCACGTTTCAAGAAATGTAAATGCCATGCTCCTGTGGATTCTCCGAATATTTTTTTTGAGTTTTTGAAAATTCACTATTTTAGTAGTGAGTAAGTGGTCAGGATGAAGTGGCCAGTGGCTACCTTAGAGGAGGAGTGCATCGATCGGACCTGAACTATTGGATAGGAAATGGAATCATGTTTCAAGAAATGTAAATGCCATGCTCCTGTGGATTCTCCGAATATTTTTTTTGAGTTTTTGAAAATTCACTATTTTAGTAGTGAGTAAGTGGTCAGGATGAAGTGGCCAGTGGCTACCTTGGAGGAGGAGTGCATCGATCAGACCTGAACTATTGGATAGGAAATGGAATCACGTTTCAAGAAATGTAACTGCCATGCTCCTGTGGATTCTCCGAATATTTTTTTTGAGTTTTTGAAAATTCACTATTTTAGTAGTGAGTAAGTGGTCAGGATGAAGTGGCCAGTGGCTACCTTAGAGGAGGAGTGCATCGATCGGACCTGAACTATTGGATAGGAAATGGAATCATGTTTCAAGAAATGTAACTGCCATGCTCCTGTGGATTCTTCGAATATTTTTTTTGAATTTTTGAATATTCAATATTTTAGTAGTGAGTAAGTGGTCAGGATGAAGTGGCAAATGACTACCTTGGAGGAGGAGTGCATCGATCGGACCTGAACTGTTGGATAGGAAATGGAATCACGTTTCAAGAAATGTAACTGCCATGCTCCTGTGGATTCTCCGAATATTTTTTTTGAGTTTTTGAAAATTCACTATTTTAGTAGTTCGTAAGTGGTCAGGATGAAGTGGCCAGTGGCTACCTTGGAGGAGGAGTGCATCGATCAGACCTGAACTATTGGATAGGAACTGGAATCACGTTTCAAGAAATGTAAATGCCATGCTCCTGTGGATTCTCCGAATATTTTTTTTGAGTTTTTGAAAATTCACTATTTTAGTAGTGAGTAAGTGGTCAGGATGAAGTGGCCAGTGGCTACCTTGGAGGAGGAGTGCATCGATCAGACCTGAACTATTGGATAGGAAATGGAATCACGTTTCAAGAAATGTAACTGCCATGCTCCTGTGGATTCTCCGAATATTTTTTTTGAGTTTTTGAAAATTCACTATTTTAGTAGTGAGTAAGTGGTCAGGATGAAGTGGCCAGTGGCTACCTTAGAGGAGGAGTGCATCGATCGGACCTGAACTATTGGATAGGAAATGGAATCATGTTTCAAGAAATGTAACTGCCATGCTCCTGTGGATTCTTCGAATATTTTTTTTGAATTTTTGAATATTCAATATTTTAGTAGTGAGTAAGTGGTCAGGATGAAGTGGCAAATGACTACCTTGGAGGAGGAGTGCATCGATCGGACCTGAACTGTTGGATAGGAAATGGAATCACGTTTCAAGAAATGTAACTGCCATGCTCCTGTGGATTCTCCGAATATTTTTTTTGAGTTTTTGAAAATTCACTATTTTAGTAGTTCGTAAGTGGTCAGGATGAAGTGGCCAGTGGCTACCTTGGAGGAGGAGTGCATCGATCAGACCTGAACTATTGGATAGGAACTGGAATCACGTTTCAAGAAATGTAAATGCCATGCTCCTGTGGATTCTCCGAATATTTTTTTTGAGTTTTTGAAAATTCACTATTTTAGTAGTGAGTAAGTGGTCAGGATGAAGTGGCCAGTGGCTACCTTGGAGGAGGAGTGCATCGATCAGACCTGAACTATTGGATAGGAAATGGAATCACGTTTCAAGAAATGTAACTGCCATGCTCCTGTGGATTCTGCGAATATTTTTTTTGAGTTTTTGAAAATTCACTATTTTAGTAGTGAGTAAGTGGTCAGGATGAAGTGGCCAGTGGCTACCGTAGAGGAGGAGTGCATCGATCGGACCTGAACTATTGGATAGGAAATGGAATCATGTTTCAAGAAATGTAACTGCCATGCTCCTGTGGATTCTTCGAATATTTTTTTTGAATTTTTGAATATTCAATATTTTAGTAGTGAGTAAGTGGTCAGGATGAAGTGGCAAATGACTACCTTGGAGGAGGAGTGCATCGATCGGACCTGAACTGTTGGATAGGAAATGGAATCATGTTTCAAGAAATGTAACTGCCATGCTCCTGTGGATTCTCCGAATATTTTTTTTGAATTTTTGAATATTCAATATTTTAGTAGTGAGTAAGTGGACAGGATGAAGTGGCAAATGACTACCTTGGGGGAGGAGTGCATCGATCGGACCTGAACTATTGGATAGGAAATGGAATCATGTTTTAAGGAATTGAACTGCCATGCTCCTGTGGATTCTCCGAATATTTTTTTTGAATTTTTGAATATTCAATATTTTAGTAGTGAGTAAGTGGTCAGGATGAAGTGGCAAATGACTACCTTGGAGGAGGAGTGCATCGATCGGACCTGAACTATTGGATAGAAAATGGAATCATGTTCAAAGAAATGTAGCTGTCATGCTACTGTGGATTCTCCGAATATTTTTTTTGAATTTTTGAATATTCAATATTTTAGTAGTGAGTAAGTGGTCAGGATGAAGTGGCAAATGACTACCTTGGAGGAGGAGTGCATCGATCGGACCTGAACCATTGGATAGAAAATGGAATCATGTTTCAAGAAATGTAGCTGTCATGCTCCTGTGGATTCTCCGAATATTTTTTTTGAATTTTTGAATATTCAATATTTTAGTAGTGAGTAAGTGGACAGGATGAAGTGGCAAATGACTACCTTGGAGGAGGAGTGCATCGATCGGACCTGAACTATTGCATAGAAAATTGAATCATGTTTCAAGAAATGTAGCTGTCATGCTCCTGTGGATTCTCCGAATATTTTTTTTGAATTTTTGAATATTCAATATTTTAGTAGTGAGTAAGTGGACAGGATGAAGTGGCAAATGACTACCTTGGAGGAGGAGTGCATCGATCGGACCTGAACTATTGGATAGGAAATGGAATCATGTTTCAAGAAATGTAGCTGCCATGCTCCTGTCGATTCTCCGAATATTTTTTTTGAATTTTTGAATATTCAACAATTTAGTGGTGAGTAAGTGGTCAGGATGAAGTGGCAAATGGCTACCTTGGAGGAGGAGTGCATCGATCGGACCTAAACTATTGGATAGAAAATGGAATCGTGTTTTAAGGAATGTAACTGCCATGCTCCTGTGGATTCTCCAAATATTTTTTTTTTTAATTTTGAAAATTCACTATTTTAGAAGGGCAGTAAAGAGTGAAAATACAATATATATATGTACATATGTACATACATATGTATATATACATATATAAAGGGTGAAAATACAATATATATATGTACATATGTACATACATATGTATATATACATATATATGTATGTACATATATATATTGTATTTTCACCCTTTACTGCCCTTCTAAAATAGTGAATTTTCAAAATTTAAAAAAAAATATTTGGAGAATCCACAGGAGCATGGCAGTTACATTCCTTAAAACACGATTCCATTTTCTATCCAATAGTTTAGGTCCGATCGATGCACTCCTCCTCCAAGGTAGCCATTTGCCACTTCATCCTGACCACTTACTCACCACTAAAATGTTGAATATTCAAAAATTCAAAAAAATATTCGGAGAATCGACAGGAGCATGGCAGCTACATTTCTTGAAACATGATTCCATTTCCTATCCAATAGTTCAGGTCTGATCGATGCACTCCTCCTCCAAGGTAGCCACTGGCCACTTCATCCTGACCACTTACGAACTACTAAAATAGTGAATTTTCAAAAATGCAAAAAAAATAATCGGAGAATCCACAGGAGCATGGCAGTTACATTTCTTGAAACGTGATTCCATTTTCTATGCAATAGTTCAGGTCCGATCGATGCACTCCTCCTCCAAGGTAGCCACTGGCCACTTCATCCTGACCACTTACGAACTACTAAAATAGTGAATTTTCAAAATTTAAAAAAAAATATTTGGAGAATCCACAGGAGCATGGCAGTTACATTCCTTAAAACACGATTCCATTTTCTATCCAATAGTTCACGTCCGATCGATGCACTCCTCCTCCAAGGTAGTCAT
Organism: Myopa testacea; assembly: GCA_949629155.1. NCBI lineage: Eukaryota > Metazoa > Arthropoda > Insecta > Diptera > Conopidae > Myopa > Myopa testacea. Next base: position 42,490,970 of record OX451347.1, on the reverse strand, counting down.
TTGCCACTTCATCCTGACCACTTACTCACTACTAAAATATTGAATTTTCAAAAACTCAAAAAAAATAATCAGAGTTCATTGAAAACATTTTTAATTACTATTTCCTTAAATAATAATTTAATAAAAATATATTTTCAGTGATTATTGCAGACATTTTAAGAAAATAAAAAGTTCGCTACGTAGCGAACTGTGGTGGATTTGAAAAAATTGTGTGGTGAGTTTTTGTGGTTCATGTCCGTGCTAAGTTCGCTACGAATTTAACTTCACGCACTTATTCTAATTTATGAGTTTTAATTATTATTAAGTGCTTTGAGTCAGAGAACTTTGCTTCCTTTTGTTTTCTTGTAACTGGTGAACTTTACACAAGTGTTACGTTGTTATTGTTGTCATTCTAGCGCATTGATACATTTTCTATACTTTTTTCTTCCATAAGCTCAAAGAATAAATTCCATTTCTAGCGCCTGTTCTGTTATTACGGTTATTTATTCATTAACAGTTACTGCAGAAGAGAGAGAGAGAGAGAGAGGTGGAGAGATCAATAAAATAACTTGAAACCTCTCTTAACATCGTTATTAATTATTTCGTTATTAACTTTTCACATTATTCACTTTTTTCCTTATTATTACGATTATATAACAAAGTTCTCTTAACTACGTGTCACGGCAAGATAATTATTAATCATTTTAATATAGCGAGATTATATTAATGACATCATTTTAACAACACAGCAGAGAAAATCAAAAATAGCTAAAATAGAAACTCATGTGTGGGTATATTAAAAAAAGCCTGTACATGATGTACAAAAGTTTAACATTATGTCATTTAAAATTTCAAACCCTTTAAATATCTGTCGCTTTTGAAATTTTAATTACTTTTACAATAATTACAATAACATTTAAAATTTTAATTATCAACTTAAAACACTTGAAGCATTTCAAATTTGAACATACGAGAAAAACTTTAAATTAATACGTAAGATTCTTGTATCGTATCTCATATATCGAAATTCTACACTCCAACACTAACTTTTCTAGCTGTTTAAATAAATATTCAGATAATTTAGCACTCTTGTTGTGTTAATTATTATTTTCTTTTCACTCCAAGATAAGCATTTTCGTATCTGTCAGCAAACATTTAAGCTGATATTGTATATACGGGTATATACTTTATTTAAGCTGATATATTTAAATGCCAATGTATATACTGTATCAACCTCAATTATCTCGTCTTTAACTCAAACAAAAGATATGAGCAAATACGATAATAAAACCGATGACAATCACAGCCAGGTTTTCCTTGACTTTATATTCAAACACAAGTTAAAATGTAGATTAAAAGAGTCATAAAATTATATAGACAACCATTAACCAGTACCTAGTTTTTCAAATATTAAAAAACTCTTTCTAAAAGCTTTACAATTTGTTGCTTTTAAGTAAGGTTTATTTTCTGTAGTAACAATAGATAGATAGATAGTAATGTTAGATAGATTTTTAGATCGATTAGACCGAAATTTCTTTGTTAAGCAGATAAACAAATTCCTTGAAGCAAACTACGTGCTTTTAATTAAGCGTCTTTTTACAGCCATTTTTGAATAAAAAGTTACCATATATTGTTTTAAAAAGAGAGAGATTTTCTGAGGATTTCTTTATAATGATTAAATGCCAAATGCCAGTACTATTTTCCTTTTTTGCCCACTACTGTTAACTATACCAAAGTCCTTGATGTTTCATAACTTGTAAATTATTATGCATGAAGCACGCCCACATAAAGTAAAAATGGCAGCCTTAGAAGTTGCTTTGAGTTTCCTTTACTGGATGTAACTCATTAAACGCTCTCGCACTCCCTCGCTTTTCTCACTCAGTTCTGCGTTACACACACAAACACACAAACAAAATCAACCTCCTACCCACCCACTGACTACATTTAAAAACACTTGTGTGAATTTTTATTGAAGCTCTATTTAATTGCTTAACTCAACACTTAAAGAGCAGCAGCCAGCGCTCACTCGTTGGCTCACTCACTCACTCAGCGCATAATAGTCAGAGATGAGAAAGCAAGAGAAGCTTACGTAAAACGTTTTCTGTTTTTTTGTGGTTTTTTTGTTGATTAATTTCATCATTATCATGATCATCATCGACAAGAGAGTGATGCGAAAATATGTGGCGAATGAGAATAACTGGCGGGAAGTTGTTCTTGGGTATAAAGGGTAAGGGAGGAGTGGGGGGGGGGGGGGGGGTGGAACAAACAGAAGAATGTAAACAAGTATTGTTTGTAATCAAAAACAACTTTATTATTATAAATTAATAAAGAAAAGTAAGAGTGGGTGTAAAGAAGGCGAAGACCAAAGAGATAAACACTGAAAGCGAGAGGGAGAGAGAGAGATAGAGAGAGAACTAAATAAGTAAGAGATAGCAGATGCATGAATGAGTAAAAAAACAACTTTGTTGTAAAGTTTAATCAAAGGTAACATCATCAATTCAACATCATAGGAATTTAAGGGGCGACCTTTTAAGGGGACCTTCGCAACTGTTTTATTAAAAGAATGGCTGCGCAACGCGTTCATTCAAGGAATGGCTAAGATTCGATTCGCAGTTTTATCGAAACTTTTCATTTATTCATTCAAAAAACATATTAAAATAATCTGAGAACAGAAAGAAACCTCATCGCGCACTCGTTCTAGAGAAAGAACGATGAAAGAACGATGTTAATGAGTGCTCGCTTTGTCTGTCACTCTACTCTTAATCGAAAGTATTAGAGTACATTTCGTTGTCAATAGTAATCGCTACAGAGCACTGTTGATGAATGAAGGTCATCGTTTACGTTGCTGATCGACATGCAACAATCCAAAAACCATTCATGCATCGTCGAACCATAACAAAACCAACGATAACGAGCGTCATGCGAGATGGCAGACTTGAATGAGAGGAGTGAGGAAAGAGTAGTGATAGAAGTTGTTTTAAGTGACTAGAGACTCTATCGGATATACTATACTATACTATACTATCTCGTATTATATTATATTATATGGTCGCGTTATACGACTATATAAGTTATCTTTTATCAGGTTGTATAACGCGTCCTCCTCACCCTCATACAACTCATTTAAGTTGTCTGCGATACGCCCCTGATAAACAAATAGAATGCGTATCTTTTAGTGATGTACATACAATAGTACCCCAAAATAGGTTGAAGGGGTGGGGGGGGGGGGGGGGGAGGTCATGCGTGCGTTTGCGTCCAAGGTTAGTGTATAGAACAATATAAATATATATGTGTGCATAATTTGCACAACAGAAGAGAGACTAACAAAGGCAACGACAACAACAACAACAACAATTACAATAAATTGAGCTTCCATGTTTGATTGTTTGCGCGCAACACTTGAATAAATTGATTATATTCATCAATTAAATGGATGCTTGACAAGCACGAGCTCTCTTCAGTGTAGCAGCTCACTTGTAGTCAAAAGCGAACCTTTTACGATCCTCTTACAACCCGATCTGACTTGCGAACTTTTGAAAGATCAAATCATAGACTAATTTAAAAAAGCATTTAAAAAAACTAACATTTCTTTACACAAGGAAAATTTTATTGCGTCTTGAAAATGAATGAATACAATAATTAATGGCCCGATTATAGATGAAACTTGAATAAATTTATATATATGATAGTATAACATTTAAATGGAATGAATGAATGATCATTCGACTTGTTTGCAAGCAGTTTGACTTCCTTAACGATATGTTTTTCTAGCAATCGCACGGCGCGTAGGTGGAAAAGCGAAAGCAACCAGCGATTTTTTTACGATACAGTTTAAAGATAGAAGAATCGGTCATTTAGTCATTTCGAGCTCGTTACTGAAAGCTTAAACTTGAAGGTCTACACACACATTTATTTATTCTATTCTAATTTATATTATTTTTGTTGATTTTTAATTCAAAGCTAATCAATAACTAAGAAAAATTCAGAATATAAATTTTAAACCTTAATCATAATTTATGTCAGTAAATCAATCATTAAAAACCTTTGTTTTTATTACTAAAAACTAAATGTTGAGTCTTTCTTTCTTATCTTTTCAGCACCTAACGAAATAAAGAAATTTTGAAGAAAAGAAAAACGAGTCCAAATTAAAATTTAAAGTGTTTAATTGAAAACAAAACAAAACAAAGTCATTTGACAAATTTTGAAGAAATTAAAGTAGTGCAACCAATAAAAAGACTGCAATTTTTTGTGAATTGTTGACATCATAATCGTTGTTTTAGTTAATATTGTGAATAACTAAAAAATAAATTGTTGTTAACAGTATTAGTTGTTGTTGCTGCTACTGAAAATTAACAGGGGCAATAATTAAAAAACAACCATCGTCAACGCATTCATTCATTTCATCAGTTGAAACCAACAAGAACAACAACAACAATTTAAACAGTCTTCCGTTGAGGTGCTACAACAAAAAAACGGTTACCAACATCCACCAACAACAACAACGCTTGTAGGGACAACACATTATCATCATCTGTTGTTGACAACAGCTGAAATTGCAATAAGAAAATCTACGGAAATCTTCCACAGCGACAGCAAAGCAGCAACAACAACAACTGTTTTCACCAGTTAACTTCAAATTGGATACCGTTGGACGTACAAATTTCTTGGCGCTTGAAGACTACAGGAGTTGCAGTCAAGAGAAGAATACAACAACAGGCACACACACACATCAACAGCAATAACAATAAAAAAGTCAACCGACAGCGCAGTGCGTGTGCCTGTGTGAGTGCTAGTTTAAGCGCTAGTGTGAGTGAGTGACTGTGACTCTTCAGTCATTGTTTTTTCGCCTGGGATCTCCATTGATTTTGGAGCTGGCCCGTTGCTGGTATCGCTGTCGCTGCCGCCATTGTTGCCGCAGCAGAATCCATCAACACTTATAATGGATGATGACAACAGCGATTTGTTGGCTTCGGCTTCGGAAATACAACGCGGTGAGTATCTCATGAATTATTTTAGTACAGTGCAAAGAGATTTCTCAAGCAAACACGAGCAAATATTTGAAGCTGGGTTGTTTGGTTCTTGTTTTTCGAGAACAACACCGTATTGAGTAAAGCAAATAAATTGAGAATGGATGAGAACCTGAGAGAACCTGGTCTTCAGGACAGAATCCATCTAAGCTACTACAAGTATTGGATGTATTTTGATTACTCTCTGTCTTTTGATTATTCGGAGCAACGTGATGTTTTCGATATACAGCCAAATAGTAGCAAGTCAAATATCGACCCTGCTTCGCGCGGTACAAAAAACCTATTTTTATGACCGACAATCCTAGGTTCATACAAAAGTAATGATCCGGAAAAATTATTTAATTTTTTAAAACTTTACCAGAGCTTCTCTTCACTGAGAACTAAATATTTTCGTTCTAAAAAGTATTCAATAAATATCAGAATTGGAACCAAAGCCAAAAAATACTTCTAAACTAAAACATTTTGTAGGTTTTCTTTATCTTTCTTTATACCTACATCATAAACTAAGTTGTTAGAAAAACAGTAGTAAGAAGGAAGAAGATAAAAGAAAGAAGATATGTAGAGGAGTGAAAAGAATTATCAGCAACATTAACAACTCAACAACAAAAACTTGAAGGACGTCTGACATTTTCGTGTGTGGTTCTTTACTCTACTTTAACTAACTTAATAAATGATGGCAACCGCCACTTCTTCATGTGGCTTACTAACCTTATTAACTACCGGCTTGGTGGCTAACTTGGCCACAACAATAACAAAAAAAAAATTCCGAGATAGGAATAAAATAAAATACAAGGCAAAAAGAGTGCAGAGTATAACAAAAAGAAAACGAAAGTAACAGAACAGCAAATTATTTAGTACAAGTTATTTAGTAGACAGCAGTTGCTTCTTAAAAAGTGGAGGTTTAAACCACACGTTGAGGTATTTGAAGACCACCCTCCCTGATCCTTTATGATTCACTCTAAAACACACCTTCTATAAAACAGATTGCAGTTGTTGTTGTTGTTGCTTCGTGGGAACTGATCAGTCTTGATATTTTGTTGTTGTTGGTTAGGTTGTTGTTTCCCCCAGCGGCTGACTGGGTCTGGTTTGAGGCCGTTCCTACATCCACACGACAACAATCGCTGAAATCAACAGCCGCAGTCAACAATAATAACAACATTGCAAAAAATGTAAATCAAGACACATGATTATTTATCGCTTTGAAATTAATTTTGTTCTTATAGGATTCGTTTTTATCGACCCCGACCGTCACCCCGTCCCCCACCCTCCTCTACTTCTTTTTTCACACTTCTGTGTTGCTTCGTAGGCTGGCTTTTCTTTATTTTGCTTGTTGCTCTTGTAGTTATTATTGTTGCATGGTGCATTATTTCAATGCAAGTGTTTTTTGCCGTTGTTGTTGTTTTTAAAGTTCAAAGGTATTCAGAAAATGTTAACTGTACACATTTGAGTGTGTTCCGTGCTTTTTTCCCCTTCAATTGAATTTTTATAAATTTGCCTTCATTTTGGGTGAGAAAATTAAAAACAAATAAAAGTATTTTTCCATAGAAAAACCTCGACGAAAAGACAAACGAATTCATTTTCTCACACTCACGATTGTGTGAATGAATGAATTGTTTTTGAAAACTTTCTCCTATATAAAAACTTGAGACAATTAATATTATTTTACTATTGATGTTCAAGTAAAAGTTTTATACTTATCTTTTCTTAGTCTTAAATATTTTTAACATTTAAATGATATACATATATTGATTAAAGTATGACGATCGAAGCCATTGAACTGTTCAATCAGTTTAAAAAAACGCAGCTCCATGAGCTTTGAATCCTATTCGGAGATTTAATATAAGAGATACAACTTTGTATTGAATATCATAATAACACGGAAATAATAATATACGGAAATTCGGTTAGAATGCCTAAAATATGCTTTAATTCATTGTTTGCATTATGATATTTATATGCAATAATTTTAAACTATTAATTCTTTGAATTGATATCTGAAATTAAAACGGCTTTAAATTTTTAAATGTTAAGCGCCCCTTTGAATTTTATGGAAAATTTTATTTTGACGGTAATTTTGACATTTTTAACATGAAAATTATTGACGGATTTTTTACCTTAAGTGAAAGAAAATAAGTACAAAAATAACGTAATGAAGAAGTGAAGCTGTCAGAAAAGAAAATACTTGGATTAGAAATCAATAACCTAACAAGATTTTTACTTTTCTTGCTTTTCTTCTCTTGACGGTAACACGGTCGCTACTCTGTTGTTGTTGTTTCTTGTGTGGCTGTCTGATTATGTGGTTTATGAAAATAAAACAAAAACAAATACCAAAGTATTTATATTGACCCTTCCTCTCCTTCCTCTCCTCTCACCGCACCCTCCTACGACCCTTATTTTTCACAAGAACTTGATAAGTCTTCATAACAAAATATTTTTCGAAAAATAGTTATTCTAAAAGCTTAACAAGGAAAGCATAAAGAGATGATCGTATAGGAGAGACGGGGTGTCTGAGTTGTTGTTGTGGAGAAGGTGAAAGGAACCGACTTGATGAATTTATGGTTCACTAGAATACGGAGAACTAAACAACTAATTAATAGACAACGAAATAGCAAAACTCAAACAAAACTCACGAAACTCATACCTAAAACACATAAACTGAATTTAATGCTAGAAACCAGAAAATTAAGTACGGGATTAAATTAAGTAGCCTCAATTCTTATTTCATATTTCATAGCTGCAACGTTTTGTATTTATTTTTATTAGGTGTTTGCCTTTTATTGATTAAGCTACTCATCGAAAGCTAGCACTGTGAAGGTTGCTGAGGTCGTTGATCCGTCGACACCAAATGCTAATATTCTCACAAAATCGATTGGAAATACACAGAAATGTATTTCATAAAAGAGCAAATTTGCTCACACAGCTGAGTTGCAGCACTTTAGAGAACTCGGTAACTGAGACACTGAATGATTGAATGACATTTAAGTGGCACATACGTGTCCTTGAGTAACATTGAATTGAAATGAAATGAATCGATTCGTATCGAATTGTGAAGAGTCATTGACATATCTGTACCTGTAATCGTCACAAGTCCTTCAGTTTCAACACTTTTCTTCAAAGGAAGGTTAGCTGAATAATCGAAGCTTTCTTCTATTAACTCAATCCATTTTGGTTATTGAGAAATTCCAATAACTTAAATCAAAGGAAATCAAATCGAATCTCTTTTATTTAATATTGCATAAGTTTTTCTAACTATACTCCCCTTTCTTCCTTCATTTCAGGTCGCTTGTATTTCGTCACTTTCAAGAAGTGCTACAAACCAAAGAACACTCCGAACACCCTCTACTTCAGCATTGACGATGACTTCGTCTACGAGAACTTCTACAACGATTTTGGGCCCTTGAACCTTTGTATGTTGTACCGCTATTGCCAGAAACTCAACTCCAAGCTGAACAACAAACTGCACGCGAACAAAAAGATTGTTCATTACACTACCATGAGCCCGTCCAAGAGACTGAACGCCGCCTGCCTTATTGGCTCGTATGCCGTAAGTTCGCAAAACCTATTTTCGCCATTTTTTTACTTTATTTACTCTAGAACCCTCTTTGTTCCTACCCCCACACAGGTCATATACATGAATAGGACTCCCGAGGAAGCATATCGCCCTCTAGTCGCTGGCGACATCCCCGCCTACACGCGCTTCTGCGATGCTTCTTATGGAGGGAGTGGCTACAAAATCTCTCTCATCGACTGCATCAACGCGGTTAACAAAGCGATGAAATCGGGTTTCTTTAATTTCGACGACTTCGATGCCGAGGAGTACGAGTTCTATGAACGCGTCGAGAACGGCGACCTCAACTGGATCGTTCCTCAAAAGTTCATCGCCTTCTGTGGGCCCCATCAGAAGTCGAAAGTGCTGGCCAACGGTTACCCCTGCCACTCGCCGGAAACCTATTTCTCGTACTTTCGCGATAACAACGTGACGACGGTGATACGATTGAATGCCAAAGTGTATCATGCATCGAGCTTCGAGAACGCAGGATTCGAGCACAAGGACCTGTTCTTCATCGACGGAAGCACGCCCAGCGATTCGATACTGAAGAAGTTTTTGTCGATTTGTGAGACCACGAAGGGGGCGATCGCGGTGCACTGCAAAGGTTTGTGAGATTACGGCACATACCTTGCACAACAGGTGATACTGATCTCTTCTCTACTCTCTCTTTCAGCTGGACTTGGGCGCACTGGCAGTCTCATCGGTGCTTATATGATGAAACACTATAACTTCTCTGCTTTGGAAGCGATCGCCTGGCTACGTCTGTGTCGTCCGGGCTCTGTAATCGGTCACCAACAACAGTGGATGGAAGAGTAAATAAACTAAACCAATTTTTTTGGTTTCAAGAAATTCAGTAACACTCAGTAACAAATTCTACTCTTTTCTGTTCCTCGTAATGCAGCAAACAATCTTGGTTGTGGTCGGAGGGAGAGCGGGTACGCAAACGCACCAACAGTGGCCTACCAAAGCACAAATACGGCATCTACAGCGTGCAGATGAAGCGCAAGAATCAACTGGAACCGAATGAGAACGCCGAAGTGCTACTGACGCGCGTCAAAGGCATCTCCCAAAAAGTGGACACGATGCATCTACACGATGGGAGTCGACAGGACAAGAACGGTAAAAGAAACGCGCAAAAGACACGAGCCGCAATGACAGCACATCAAAAGGATCACATCGATGGTGGTGTGTACAGCACCAGCAACACTGAGGATGACGATGAGGATCCTGATTCCGGAAACGATCAGAGGCGTCTGAATGCGACAGCGAAAAACAACAACAACTTGATGCGTCGTCGCAAATCACCAAATCAATACGATACAGAGGTGCCACCTATTGTCATTGCAACCACATCTTCCGGTGCAACTACAACTCGGACACCCTCACCACTTGCTGTCCATCACGATGACGGTCGCACGTCAGCGCCTGCTGGTTTCGAGTTGCACGAGACCATCACATCCTCAGGATCGTCGCCTTTGTACATGGAGAAAAGGCTGAAGAAGCCTGGAAGTGGGCAACCCAACAACAACTTCTTCGACGCCGTTCAGAAGCACACAATAGCATCGACGGTGAAGATGCATCAGGCGGCGATCGATAAGAAGAACGCGTCACAAACGCAAGGCGATAAACTAAATCAGATCAAAGCGATGCGCAGGCAGCATCTATCGCGTTCACCCAATGTGGCCACAGTCAATGTGACGCAGTAAGTTTTAAGCAGAAGAAAAACTTATTAATACTCCCAGACTTTTCATTGTATGTATTCTCTCTTGTCTCTTCTCAGGGATCTCGACAATCCGTTGCGTCAGACACGCGCTCGATCGCAGCCATTCCGCAACAACAGCAACATAGTCAATGTTTTGACGCCTCCTGCATCAGTGGCAGCAACATCGTCGTCGACGCAGAAAACGTCGCCCAGCCTAATGACGTGCTTGGCCAATCGAGTCGCGTACGATTTGCCACCGAATTTAGTGAATAATAACAATAATAACAACAACAATTTTACTAATTATATTAACCATAATAATAACAACAACAACAGTAAACTCAACAACCACCCCAGCAATATGAGTGCCGTCTCGATGCCTGGCAACGGTGCCGTTACGACGCGTGCCAAAAGTCTAGCGATCTACAGCAAGAGGTAAGTTCAACTCTTTCACTCCACCAATCTTCCATTCGCTCCTTCCTATCGCCCAAGCCACCACATTCTAGCCCCCCCTATACATGCTTATATAGTATATATTTACTATGTATATCCACACCACATAAATATAAAAAAGTAAACTATATTTTTAATACACTCTACATATTTTGATACACTTGTGTATGTTTTTTACCGTGGTGCAATATTTATTTTATTTTAATTACATGTACAAAGTTTATTTATTTGTCTTAAAAGGAAGAATTGTTTTTTTAATATTTTGGTGACACCTATTTAAAAACTAAAAAAAAATTTAATAAAGAAAAAAACACAATAATTACTGCAGGATTTTTAAAAATATGATCAATCAAAATCAATTATGTTAAAAGTAGCAAAGAGTTGTTAAAAGTAATAAATGTAGCATTTCGTATTCCTTCCTTCTCAATACTCTCCTCATCCACTGAAGATGATGAGGCTTCCTTTTAAAGCCTGCTCACTCACTAACTAGAATCTAACTTTTTACCACGTGCAATTAATTTAATTCAAGTTTTGTTTGTTCTCTTTTTTGAGTTTAATATAAATTTTTAACGGTTACTTAGTAGCCAGTAACTTAGCTTAGCTTCTTCCTAGCTTCATCCCAGCTTCTGTTTTTTTACATACATACAAATGGAACTTCTATTAATGTGTGGTTGTTCTTTCTAACCGTTGTTTTAATCAATAACAATTTAGATTTATATATGTTTATAATTAGATAATTTTGCTATTTTAATTAAAGGGGATTTTTAATTCTTTCAACTTTTTTTTTAACTAAACTTTGTGTGTTTTAATTATCTAATGTACATAGAATAATCTGTACATACAATAATCTGTACATATACAATATATATCTATTTTTTTACATGTTCTGTTGAATACTGACTTTTATTTCGATGTTGTTTTAATCAATTTCAAGAATATTGAGAGCGATTAAACGAACATTTACTCGAAAACGGAGAGTCAGAGAGTGAAAAATCCTGGACGAAAAATAAAAACAAAGCAAAAAAAAAAAAAAAACAAAAAGAAATAAAAATATATTTATAAAATATTGTAATTTTAAACCTGATCCTAAAACATTAAAAACTATACATATACATACACTTAACTATACATATACACATATTAATCTCTAAACTATACTAGTAATCAAAATTAAAATTATATTAACACCTAATCTTCTACTTAAAACAGCTAAATTTATTACATTACAATGTATTATGTGATTTATATATAAATATATACATGTATATACGATATATAAATATATACCTATATATACGCTCTTCCTTATCTATCGTATATGAAATTATTATTATATATTGATACAAAATTAGCTTTTAAAACTTGATTTAATGAAATAACTGTTCGATTGTACAAACCTAAATTTATACCTGCTCCTTGCATGACAATAAAAAGAACCAAATTATAATTGCAACAAATTTCGGCATTGTTTGTTTTTTTATTGTTTTGTTGTTTTCCCCCCCTTTCGTTCTTATGTACTATAAAACTATTTACTGTGTTAATTGTGTTGGTGTTGTATGTTGGTTTTCTGTTTACTCCTTTTTTGTTTTCCTTTGTTTGTTTGTTAGTTTCCCTGCCTGCTCCAGCCGCTCCGCTACCCCGTTACACTGCTACCCCGTTACACTGCTACCCCGTTACCCTGGTGCACTGCTTCTTAGAACACTGCTTCTTAAACAAACGTTTTTCATTCCTTAGAAAAACTTTGCTCAATTTCAATGAATTTCTTTTCCATACCCGACCCGATCCGATCCTATTCTAGAGCTTTTAACCCATTCCGAAAGTGTTGTGTATATAAAAAAAATCTCTAAACTAAACCCAAGAAGTGTGTAAAAATTTATTTCATACTTAATATACACGAAACTATCAAATTCATCATTCTATTCAAGGATTAATTTAAATAATTTAAATAAATAAAAATACAATAATTATTTCACTCAATGTTTTTCTCTCTCTCTTTATCTCTTCCTCTTTGATTTTCTATCTCTCTCTTCTACCATACGTACTTCTTAATGATCTAATTTTGGTGATTTTGTGGACATTTTTACAAATATTTCGATTACTAACCCATAAACCTAAACAACAACAACAAAAAACGATGCTAACTACGATGACGTTCGACTAACTCACTTTAGAATGGGACTCATGCATTTGAGGAAAGCAGAACTGCAACAACAACAACAAACAAATAACACCACCAACAACAACAACAACAGCACCACTGAAGCTCTAGCGGCTGCAACAATTGTCACAACGAACACACTACCAACCACAACAACAACAACATCAACCGCAACTGCAACTGCGACTGCAACTGCAACTTCTTCAACCGTTAACAGCACCACTCATACACAACCGCAAGATGTCACCACGCCCACCCTCAGAAGACTAAATAAACAAACGAAAACGTACAACAACACGTTGCTCAGCTCCTCGTCAATCAACGAGAGCAAGATTCCGATTGTGCGAAACAACGCAGCGATGATCATCGGTGGCGATCATTTGGGGGGAGCTTCCGGCCACAGCGGCTGCGCAGCTACAATCCCAGGGCCGCGAAATGCAGCGCGCTTGTCGCATCATCACATGACGCTGCGCAGTCGATCACGCGTCCGCTACCATCGCAGTGCAGCGAGCGTGGAGCAACCGTGCAACACGGTGACAGCGCGTTACTATCGCGATGTGTCTGCAATACCGACGAAACCGACAGACGGTAATCCACCGGGGGGTGGAGATGCGGCACCACCATCCATCATCGGTGGTGGAAGTGATGCTTGTGGTGCTCCTGGTGTTGGTGTTGGTGATATCGATTTGGACAACAGCAGTGGTGTAGATGTTGGTGTTGTTGCTGGTGGTCGTGGTGTTGGTGTTGGTGTTGGTGGCGATCCTTGTCCTCGGCCTCGGACAGTACTTGACTTAAATTCGAATCCTTTAGATAATCTAACAGTTTCTTCCGATTCCTCCTGCTCCTCGACTTCCTGTTCGATCCTGATGAAATCCTTGAAATCCACGACAAAAACTAGAGCAAGAACGCAACAGCAACAACAACAACATCCAATCGTGCAGCGTCTTTCACATGCTTTGAAACACTCCAATTGCAGCAGCAACAGTAGTCGGGGCAACAATAACAACAACAACAACAATGACAACAACCCAAACAGCAACAACAACAACAACATGGATAATGAATCACATGTTACGAATATCATCAACGGCAGCGCCAGCAACAGCGACCAACAACAACAACAACACCACCATCATCAACAGATGCGTACGATGACTTCATGTATTCCGATAACGAGCAACACAAACAACAACAACAACAGCAACAGCAACACTAACACGAACAATACAACAACAACAACAACGACTACAAAGCGTAACAAGCGGTCGCTCAGCAGCACTCGCATAGAAAAAGACAAATGCGACGAATACAACACGAAGTTGTTGCGAAAAACAGCTGCTATAAACGCCGGCAGCAACATTAACAATAACAGCAACAACAGCAACAACAATAACACCAACAGTACCACGGTCCTTGCAACACCAACAACATTAAGCAACAACATCAATAACATTGCGTTTAGCAGTAGCAACAGTTTGCAAAAAACCTCGATTTTGACGCGTCGTGCAGCCGCGGCGTCGACGGCGACAGCGACGACAGAATGCTGTGCAACAACAACAGCAACCACCACAGGGATGGTTGTTTGTTCAGCGGCAGCAACAGCAACAGCATCTGCGACTACAACCACAACAACGACACCAGCAACTTCAATAAGAAACTTATACCTACAACGCAGTGCGAGATACGGTGCTGCCACTGCTGCTGCTGCCGCCGCCGCCAGACTCGCCACAGAACGTGAACAACAACAACAACAGTTGTCACTGAAGTTACGCAAAAAAATTAGTTATTGAGCAAAAATTTAACAATAATTGAACAAAAATTGATTAAAATTTCAACAAGAAAGGAATTTCGATCAACTTTGGACAAACAAATTATTATACATTTTTATAATAAATTTCTTTATACATTTAAAATTATACACAGAATTATTTTAACAACAAATTTTTATCAATATTATTTTTAATAGCATTTTTTGCACTAGATTCTTTTACATTTTTTTAAATTAATTAATAATTTTATTGACAATCTTATTATTTGCCTTATTATCAAGTTTTTATTGCTTACTGCCAAATGTTAAATCGTTAAGTTTTCTCTTTTTACGAATCTTATATAAAAATCTTAGCTTGTTTTATACTTCTTTATAATAATTTGTTGAAAATAAGCTGTATGTTTTAATTTTTATCTAAAAGTTTACGACTACTCTTTATTAAATAGAGAGTAATTCGTTATTAATTATTTTTTTTAAAATTTAAAATCGTAAAAAAGTAAAAATCAGTAAAACAGTTTTTTTTTGTTGTTTGATTTCTCTCCAGAGACTGAATAGTTTTTTTTTTGGTTAATTTGTCTTCGATTATTTTGTCTTTTTTAAAATTATTGTTGATTTCTTTGTTGTGTAAAGAAGAACATGGATTAAAGGTACACACATACATACATACACACACATACGAATACATACACACACATATCGAGGCACTAATCGCTATAAGTTTAACCCTTAGCGAGAGCTTGTTGCTTATTCAATCCACGAATGTAGATTTACTCTTTCTTTAGTAGTACTAAAAGAAAGTTTCGTAAACCCATATCTACCCATTTCACACACACACACATAGACATTCATACTCATACATTCATACTATATAGCATCCACTGTTGATATCCATGATTTCAATTTCTTTTTAGTTTTATGATACGTTTACACCGGTCCTAATTTATTTTTTTATTCTGTTCGTCATATGTATATGTGTCCAATTCATGACATTGAGCCTTCTCCGGTAAGTGGCTCATTTCGGCCAAAGACCATGAAGTGATTTCGTATTTAACACAGCTTTTTCACTATTCACCTCTGAAAAATGTACGCACCGCGCGAGATGATATCAACATGGTCACCATGATGATGAATCCCACTTTCAATATGGGCCTTAATATAGAGTAGAGCTCATTTTCTTATAATAATCTTATTAAGCCAAATGAAAATGCTTAATATTATCCATGTCTTTAATTTTCTTGGCAAAACATCTAAAAGTGGAATTTTTTGAAGTGTCCCTACCTTAAAGGTGTGACTCGCTGTCATTTATAAAGTTTTATTCTCTATATTTATTATTTATTGTTTATTTTTGACAATGTGACAAACACATCAAATTATCGGGAGTAGAAACAATTACTTTAAACAAACATATCCAAACTTGGCTTGGCAGAATCCAGCTACAAATCAACAAAATAAATTACAAAGGTTAACAGAACGAATTTTTTGGAAAGTCCTTGAAATGCTTCAACATGATTCTTCTTGAATGTGAACAAACCTGTTAAATGAACAAAAATTACAACGGGTTAAGAAATAACTACCCTTTTATACTATATTCATGAGAATATAGACTCCCTTACAACAACTAAACTCTTTTACAACAAAAGTGTGGAAAACCCCCAAAACAACAAAAGAAAAAATAAAATACACTGCAATATACTATAGATCTTTAGTGTACTGTTTGGGATAACACTTTACATCAAACTATATATCGTAGTATATATAAATGTAATATACATGTATAGCTTTGATCCTTGATCAAAATTGATTTGATTCTTTAAATCAATTTCTGAAATATTCTACAAAAAAGAAAAAGAAACTACAAAAACAAAAGAAGCAAGAAAATTAAAATAACTCAAATGAAATTATATAAATTTTTTCCAAAATTAATAAAAAATAATTAATAAAAAATTTAGCATATTAAAAAGAAAATAAATTAAGTTTACTTACATTATACTTATGTATATATTAAAAGATTTTTAATTACGTTTAAAATTTGATGATAATAACAGAATTAATAATAAAAAGTTTAATAATGGTTTAATAAGTGTAATAATGTTATAATAAGTGTAATAATGTTGTAATAAGTGTAATAAAAAAGTACCTAATTTTTGTAAGCATTCAAAATGTGGCGCATGTAGTGATTAGTTTTAGCGTTAAAGCTTATTTTTCTTTAAGAAAAAATCTATAATATCGTATATAAAATGTATATACACATATATTGTAGTTTAGAAACAAACATGTGCATTATTTTTTAATAACCAATGATTATTTCTCTCAAAGAGACACTAAAAGATAATGTATTTTGTATTTATTTATATTTAAACTTTCTATTCATTTCAAATCATTCTGTGAAAAAGTAAGCAGAATAAAATAATAAATTAAAAATTTAGTGTAGAAAGTGCAGAAACACGCATATACATACATATATTATATGTATTTATATTACTCTAACAACTGGATACTTATACTCTATGGTGGGTATATAGTGCCTGTGTGTGTAGTTCTGTTTATATACACATATTATAATATACATACATACATACATACCTAGCTATGTAGAAAATTTGAATTGCCTTAAATTATTGTACAAATATAATCACCTTATTGACTATAATCAAATATCTTGTAATTATTAATTATTTACTTGTATCTTCAATAATTTAATTTATATTTTTTTGTTAACAACCAAAAGAAAAGGAAAACTACTATATTATATTATATTATATCATTTTAAATACACGCATACTATATATACACACAAATACAAATGCATTATCATTAACACATATACACATAAATCCTAAATATGTAGAAAAAATAAAGTAAAATAGGAAAAATTCTTTACGTATCGCATTATTGTTGTTAAAATTAATATTTAGATTATAAGAAAATATAGAATAATAAATGAAATACTTCAATAAATAATAAAAACTATAAAATAAATGAAATCATGTAAAATAAAATAATAAATAAAAAAGTTAAATAAATGAAACTATAAAATAGACAAAGTCATATAAAATAAAATAATAAGTAAAATACTTCAATAAATTATAAAAACTCTATAAAATATCAAATGTAATTAATTCAATTACTACAAAGGTTGAGGGTAGGTTGAGCTGCCCCGAAGGACATACCTAACCACGTGATATTCTATGGATCTACCATAATCACCCCTATTTAGTCGAACTGCGAAGAGCTACTTATGTAGAGATTAAGATCCCATAATTTGAGATCCTCTAATTCACAGAGGTTTTTAAAGTACGCTACGATGTGGGTATATATTCTCTGAGCTAGTGTCTTAGCACTCGCCAAACATTCTCCCCGCCCACTGAGGGAAGAATTTTTATATTTATTAAGTTAAAAATGGGCACACCTATCTTGCAGTCTGTGTACAGGTGGACCTCACATGCCATTTTTTATGAGCATACTTGACAGAGTCGGATGTAATAGCAATTTTTAGTGCCCATCAGGCAAGTTCACCCGCGTGATAATTTCCTTGAATGTCTCTGTACTCTGGTGCCCCGCACAGATTTATTTAAAGGCTGATCTGTCATCTCCTTTAGAAATTGGAGACAGGCTTTCACCACCATGGATGTGGTAATGTTTCATTCCAGGGATTTTATTGCTGCTTGGCTGTCAGAGTTTCCGGATGTGGTATTTTCTCTCACCTATGACAGTGCCTCCCGGGTGGCCTGAAACACACTACAATAGTCAAGGAGACGAAATTTATTGTGGTAGCCCGATGCAGCTTCGAACCATTAGTATAGACGTGTATACCACCCCTGTTCAGCGTTGATCCATTGTTCCAGTTCATTCAGATTACTATAATAAATAAAATTAGAAAATTAGAAATGTAAATTGTGTATAATAGACACTATATAAAAAAAAAATTAAATAAATAAGTCAAGAAAATCGATATAATTAATAGTAAAAAGTTATCAACTCTTGTAATAACATAAATTTTAACATAAAACATTTAAAACATACACCATTCAACATTCTTCACCATTCAACATTCGAGTACACGAAATATTAAACGAAATAAAAAATGATCTGAAAATTATTTGGAATAAAACAGAAAACAAAAAAAACATAAAGATTACCTACGAAAAGAAAATAAAAATTCAAATAATAACAAAATAAAGCGATCTTCGATTTAATGAGGTTTCTCTATTTCACTTTTTCTCAGTTGCAACGACTTTCCACCAAAATATGGAACCAAATTCAAACGCACCGAACTTTGGGTGAATCAAGAGCTCAAATCCTGGACGGAGGAGAAGGAGATCTTCAGGTCCTTCACTTCATGACGGAACAAGGGTCGTTGAGGGGCGAAGAGGCTGCTGCTACCAGTTTGGAATTTTATAGAAATTTATTTTGTATTTTATTATTAAAATTTTTAGATGAATAAAATTTCATGGAGGAAATTTTTTATACAATACACATTATTAACCAACCAGGAAAAAAATGTACATAATTCTTTAATACAATTAAATTATATTTTTAAATAATAAATAATACCAAAATTTTTAAATAATTAATAATAATAATAATTTTGATAAATTTGGAAATTTTTACTTGGATTTTTTAAAATTTCAAAACTTAAAATTCAAATTCAATTCAATTGAATTTTATTTGCATTGTGAAAAAAAATGTTCTTCATTTTACTAAATTTATTTATGTTCTCAAACAGCACGAGTAACCAGAACCATGAACGTCAGCAGCGACGAATAAAGCATAGTATGCTTTCCGGCTGCCTTTAAATAGCGTTCCCCTTGCGACCCACAGTCTAGCGAATGTTCATCCATACGTTTTTTGACACTTTTCGGAAACTTCGGAACAAAAATTGTTTGTGAACTTGCCTGGTAATAGGATGCTTCATAGTTATTTGTTTGTGCATCGGGCAAATTCCGGTACTTTCGGAGTGATTGTGATTGGAATATGATTGTGACCCTGTGAGGTATGTTCAATGATTTTGTCGTCATATGAATTGCATTTGAATAGAAGTGAAAGTGTTTTTGAAGTTACTTGAGTTTTGGCAGTTACAAACAATACATAAAATATGTACATAATTTAGATTATGGAAATAATAATAATAAAATTATTATCGACTTGGTGCTCATTTCTTTCAAGAAAGTGCAACCTGCTGTCTCACTGATATAGAAAGGATGCATGATAAAAGTACAC
Source organism: Myopa testacea (assembly GCA_949629155.1). Lineage (NCBI taxonomy): Eukaryota > Metazoa > Arthropoda > Insecta > Diptera > Conopidae > Myopa > Myopa testacea. The sequence continues at coordinate 42,471,113 of OX451347.1, read as the reverse complement.
AATCGTGGGTTTAGTGTTTTAATAAGATGCTCTCCATAGGCGAAATATAGCAGAAAATCGCAATTTTTCACTTTCTGAATGAGCCAGAATGTTTCGTCTCTGGGAATTGAGTATGTTGCGGCACCTATCCACTAACTTGGAGCACTTGGTCTCCGATACTAGGGTTTGAGAGCCACTATCATAGAATATAAATAGTATGGCACATTCTTTCTAGTACACATATCGTAGTATTTAAATATAGCAACCAGGACCAAGTGTACCAACCGTTGCCCGGTTGAGGAAGGCGGAGAATGGAGGGTATCACGTCTAACAATTAATTCAGTTTCTTCAGTGTTTATAACCATAAATCATCAGTAATAACAAAGCATTTTCCATTTCATATTATGTATATTTATTATATTTTAATACATTGTTGTTGTGTATATCTTCATAGTATATTTATGAATATATGTATATATTTATTATATAATATAATAAACTATACTTATATAAAGTATAATTTATATAGTTACGCATACATTATAAAAAGTAAAATTATTTTTTAGCTAAGGAAAGAAAAAAACAATTGGTACAAAATAATTACAATACAATACAACACATTGGCAAAAATTTAATTAAATACATTTTATACAGGTTACTGGGAAAAGAATATACAAAAGAAAATCCACAAGAAAGTGTTAGTTGTTAATAACAAATGATTGGTTGCCTTGTTTTACTATTCACTATTATTGCTTAAGCTCACTTTTGTTATAGAGAAACGTTGCTCTGTTTGAATCAGATGGAAGATTACATTGATTCGAGGCTGTTTTTGTTATAAAAATATATATAAATTTATCGCAATCGAATTATAAGCAGTGTGCGCGTCCCGATTAAATTGATTTCGATTTATGCAGTAATCGAAGTTCTAGTTTATTTATAATGTCTCTGTGCGTGTTTTTGTTGACTAACTCTTGTTTAAAGTAACTCGATTTAAAGTTATTTTTTCCTAACTATGTCAACGCTAACAGCATTATTTTTTAAAGCTTTTGTAAATTGTTGCTAAGGTTAATTCTCTGGATGATGGATTAATTTTGTGGGGTTAACTCACTGGACGTGTGAAAGGTTTTGTATATTGTTTAATTAAAAAAATAGGTTTTCAATATTTTAGTTTTTCCCTAGAAAATATATTAAAATTAATATTGTGTTTAATTAATAAGGTTTCTTTAACAATGAAAGTTTTAATGTTTAATTGCAATGGCCTGAAAAATGAAATTTCAATTTGATTATTTCAGTTTCTTAAAAATAAATTGTTTCCAATTTCTTATTAATTTAGAAATTGTTTTATAAAATTTTTGTAGTAGATTTTTTAACGTTTTCATAAAAGTAAACAAAAAATTGTGTCTAAATATGAAACAACAACAACATTACTAAATTATTATATATTTAAGCTTAGACAAAGCTTTTGGTTTTAGAAAATGTTTCACCAAAGTTATTATTATTCTCATCATTGTCATTCTCATTCTTATAACAAATGTAGATGCTTTCTTTCTTCAGAAACAATGTTAATTCTCATAACTATATAGTTTCATCTACAGTTTGCTTGTCTGTAAAAACCATTGATTTTCTTTTCTCTGTATAAATTAATATTTAATAATAATACATAAAAACAATAGAATAATATATAAAAAATGTATGTACACAAACCAATAAAACCATAAGCAACTTATAATAAAATTTAAAGTTCTTTTGCTGTTAAACAAAAAGGATATCTAACATATTTATGCTCAAGATTGTAGGAAGGATAAATAATTTTACTTTCTTTATTTAATTTTATTTCCTTTTTAATCTTTCATTTCTTATTTTAACAATTTTTAATTTACACTAGATTAATAAAGATATTTAAATGAGTACCGAAAGTTTTAGATATTGCAGTGGTTTTAAAAAGAAATTCTGAAAAATACACGTTTTTCTCTATCAACTTAAGAAACGTTTAAAAATATCATTAAAAAAAATTATAAAATTAATGTCTATAAACATTATTTAATCTTTAATCTTAAACATTGCAGTGCTTTGCAATTGATTTTATAAGAACTGTTCAAGGATACTTCGAGTTTCAAATCTCGAGGAAGCTTTGAAAATGTCAGTGCTTGATTTTTTGGCAGAATTTTAACAGGATCGTTCTAATGTAAACAAAGCTTAAGACGCAATGTTTTTTCAATTGAATTTACAATATTTTAATTCATTTTGAATGAGTACAGAAAATATTAAACATTTCAGCGTATTTAATTAATATAATTACATTTTTTACAAAGTTTTAACTAATAACAAAGAAAACCTCATATTTTGTATAAGATATTTAGCATAAATTCTTCAATTTTGTTCTTTCCGTTAATCTTTAATTAGTAAGGAATTAAAAATTAAACGTTTTAATTAAAGATTATTAATTAGACTTAATTTAAATGAATTTTTTCCACAAAGTCCTATAAGTAATCTGTCGACTTTATAGTTTTTTTCATTTCATTTACATACAAATTAGATTTTGCAGATCAGTTTTTTTCTTAATAATAGTTTTACATATTAACAAAATTCTATACTTTTCAGCATATACATACATGTACATATTATTATATTTTTATATTTACTATTGTTCAACGACGGTCACCTCAATGGGTGGTATAAACTTCCAGATGTGCTCCTGCTGTTCATGGTAACTGGTCACTCCGGAAGGATCATTCAGCAAATCTGCTTGAGCTGATTCTAATTGACTATTAGTGTTGCTGTTAGTTTTGCCACTGCTTTCGTGCGTTCGACAAGTTTGGGAAAGCAACGACGGATGTGTTATTGTGGTCGTAGTATGTGGCTTCGAGTCACATTGAATGCTTGTCTTAAAACGGCCCGGCGTAAAGAAAATCACTGAGCATTCATGTTGAGCGGAAGCATGCTTTTGAAGCAATGGTATGGCAACTCTACGGAAGTGAAGGTTTCAAAAGAAAATAAGCATTAATTAATTTGCTATTAATTCTCAATATGGTAAAAAGATTTATTTAATGTGATCGTCCGTACTTATTTGGGCCGGAAAGAATAACGCGCGTCTCCAGGTTATAATTTTCCATTCCGTTTAAATAATCTTGATAAAATTTGATAGTTAAAACTAAATTCTTGAGCGGTTGCATGGACAGATTACAAACGTTGACGCTTAACGTAGCGCTTTGACCGGCAACGCAAACGATTTCCGATTGCGGTTGTACGGGAGTATTTTGAAAGTGGACAGCTGAAAGGAAAGCATGGAGTAATAACATTGTTCCTGAAGAAAGAAAAAAAAAAAGGATTTCAGTTTTTTTGTTTTACTTACTCCACTGCAGTGGCGACACCGTCGTCAAATCGATCATAGCGGCTGTCAAAACGATGCCACGCAGCGTAGCGATACCCTTGATGTCGGTGCCCGTCAACAACCAACTCATATTCACGCGCTCTGCAATGTGTTCCGAGCATAGTTTGCTTATGGAATCGCTAAATGAAAGCAGTTGCGTACGAAAACAAAGTTCTTGGGAAGATATAAAAGCAGTTCAATAAAAAATTCATAGTTCTCTCTCTGTTTCTCTTAATTTTAGACAATATTCACCTCTTTCCATATTCTCTGCGTGTTCGGCTTCGCGTGCTTTACACACTTGCTCCAAGGAACAGCGATCCACTGGTATGGGAACGCGACAGCTTTCTTTGGCCTCGATTAAAATACTCTTGCTTTCCGTGTAGTTAAGCGACATCTCCTGCGCCGTCAGATTGGAAACGTCCAGCACCAAATAAAACTGTGCCGGTCTAATTAAAAGAGGGAAAGATTGTGTAATTAATATAATATCATTGTTTCATCTTCACAAGTTCTTATCATTTACATTTCAGCTGGCAGCACATCCCAGCTGGTTATCTGTGCGCTTGGCAACAGCTCCAGATTGAAAGAGATGGCACACTGGCGACAGTAACCCGCCTGCATGGCTTCTCCCCCCGAGTACTTGATCCGAAACTGCGCTTCAATGTGCTGGGCGAATTGGGTGCCTTCGTTGGAACCCCCGCCAGGCGGTATGCTAAGCGCAGCAAGGGAAGAAGTGGGTCCAGAACGGAAACTGGAGCTGAGATGCTCGTTGCGTCGCATGCCCGCGTTGGTTGCATACGCATTTGGCGAACTGACACTCGATGGCAGACTTGCATGACCCGAGGAGGAAAAATTGGAATATTGAAGTGATTGTAGCCCAGCCAAATCATGCTGTTGCTGGTGCTGCTGCAAGGTGTTACTGGTTCCACTGGAGTGTACCGATACTGCATGCTGACTTACGACCGGACAGATGAAATCCGCTTCACCGAAAATATACACCGTGAAATCAATAAAAGACTTCGGCGGTATGGGCAACTTTGACTAAGAATCGAATCGAATGGAAACAAATTTAAAAATACAAAATAAAATCAAATTAATTATAGATTCAAATTTAACTTTTGTGCTGTATTTAATTTCATTCGTACCTGCAAATCTTCTTCGTTGATTTTGAACATTTTTCGTTGTACTTCCAACTCAACATTGGAGTGGATAACCACTTCCAGGTGCTCCACCGGCAACGTGCTGTCATTTATTATTGTCACCACACACGTTGACGACTCACCGCTGTACAGCGTCAAGCTGGCTGACGTAATGACTAGTTCGGCATTCGCCAAGCTACTGAGTGTGCCCGTTTGAGGCAGCGACATCTTGGCAGAAATCCGCGGCAGAGCCGGGATGACCTCCACCAAGTAATTGGGTGGGAAGTTACGCCCACGCATATGCTTAAGTCTACAATTTGATTTGACCCCGAGCGTGTGCGTGCTATAGCCCTGAATTTCCAGCTGGCCCACTTCGATTGGTGTACCGTGCAGCGTAATAAGGGTGGGCATGTTCGGCTGTAAGGTGACCGTTTGAGGCAGCGACTCGAAGACGATGCCGTTGGTCAGCAAACGCATATCGCTGACGACGAGTTCAAATGGCAGCGGATTCCGCAGACGCAACGTAATCTCACTCAAATCGTGTTGCACCCAGAAAAATGCTGCAAGACAAATTGAAATCATTTCAAATAAGCTGATTAGATAGACTAAAATACATAGATATATGTATGTATATACAATATAAAAAATGTACGCTACCAATTTTATTTTTATCCTTCTTCTTCTCACGTCGATCAATTGAACTGAAGTGAATCGGCGTGAATAGAAACGGTCCGCTGTCTGCTTTAACGATTTTGATGCGCTGCGGCCTCAAGTGGGCCGGCATATCTTTTACAACTAAATCCAAGCAGTACGGCAAATCGGTAAGATTCGCCGGTGGTATGACGGTACCATGCTCCAGCACCAAAGGAACGGGCGAGCCTTCGCACTGCGAGCTCAGTTTCTAAAAGTAAATCTCATGAATTTTGAATTTATACATAATTTTCTTATCTAATTTATTTTTCTTCTTTAAGAAAAACTTCCTCACCTGCAGCTGCATCGCCATTTCGCTTTGCTGCGACAGAGTCATATTCGCCCATTGCGTTTGTAAAAGAAAGGTCATGTGTCGAGTGGCCAACGCCGAATGGCCCAAGCGACGTGCAGCCGATATCAATCCCTGCAGCATATCGATCTGCAAAGACGGCCAACCAGCTGCATTTTCAATAACCTCCAGAGGATCCAGCGATAATGTATAACCAGGGAAACTGGCCAACATCAAACGATAGCTTTGGGACCAGTCCGGGTTCTGGTTGCCCGCCTGTACATGCTTCAGCGCAGCCATGCGTTGAAAGAATGCCGCTTTGCGTTGATAGCCAATCTGCTGATACAGATCTGTGATGACTTCAAAACGCTTCACACGTTCCTGCTCCGTCATACTCAAACTAATGGACAGTATACTCTGCAGAAACATGGCCACGTCCAGCGGTTTGCCCTGCTCAATGCAGATGCGTGCCGCTTTCAACGCCGACTCAGTCTCCACAATCGCCGCCTGTCGATACTTGCTGTAGTTGATGATGGCTTTGCGAAAGACGCCAAGTATTTCATCTGGTTTCAGTATATTGCCGGGCAGATCATGATTTCGATGCGTCTGCGTCACAGTCACAGAGATGGTGGATGTGGAGGAGGATGATGTCGTCGATGATGATGTGGAACCAGTTGTGAGCATGGAGGAAACTGAAGAGGACGATGAAGAATTGGAGGCGGCGACGGTGGTGTTTGCTAAGGGTATGCTTGCTGAAGTCACGTTTTTGCTGGCATGATCAACATTCGAATCGTTTAGATCTGTTGTGGCGGAGACTGGAAATTTTTTTGTTAAATCACTAGCACGCCAATGAGCGGGTGCACCTCTCAATGGCGATGAACCTTTATGGACAGAGGACGAATTATTAACAACAAAAATAATAGCAGCCCTTGAACTCACCTTCTTGCAATGAAGCATTTCGGCGCAACGTTTCTACTTCCCGCATATGTGGATAAAGCAACAAGGCGGATGTTGCACACAGGCCCTCCTCGGCTGCGCCAACCCACAGCGCATCCCCAATGGAACGTAACGTCTCGCAGGCGCTGTGATACAAACTCAGCGATTCCTCCACCAAGCCAGCCTGTAGATAGAGATCCGCCAAATGCTTGGTAACGCGACCCATGCAACGTTTTTTATTGTTTCGCGAATCCATGTCCAAGCCAACGAAGTCCCTTTTTTCTAAGGGCGCCAGTAACAAGCTAACTTTATCCACCTTCTCTCGCGATCGCTCCAATCGCTTCGATTCCAACACCCAGAAGAGAGAGTTCAGAAACTCTATTATATGCGTTTCAAGATCATCGCAAGCGTCGTACTCCCGATAAAAGAAGGCGCGCGCCTTGAAGTTCGAAGGTGTTGTGAATATGTCTTCCAAGCGCTGTGACTGAGCGACGTCATTGTGTTGCTGTTCGTTAGAAGCTTGAGCATTTTGGAGATCCGTATTCGACAAATCGTCCAATACGTCGTCCTGCTGTTCATGGTGATTAACAACATTATTTTCCAGTTTCTCCGCAGTTGCTGGTCCAAAGAATATCGCTCGCGAGTCGTACAAAGTGCCGCCGTACCGCACCTTGAGGGACTCGTGCTGGCGACATATCTCATTCAGCTCCAGCTGATTTTCAAACTTGCCAATAGTTATCAAGCCTAACAGTCGACGATGTGTTTGAAAGTCTCCCCAATCATTGTTCTCCACCGGATGATCGTGTATATATCGGATCCAAATGTCTCGCGTCAGCCCCGTAGAATCTGTTAAATAAAGGTTTGCTCTTTTGTTTAATAGCTGCAGCTTTGATAGAAGCTCTATTATTTTTACCAGTGATCTTGACATTGTTAACTCTGCGCACCTTTTCGAATACTTTCTGCAGCGAACGCGGTTTGGACGGTCCTACGCCACGGAGCAGCACCAGTAGACAGCCGTGGTGGAAAGCGCACTGCTCGTAGTCCGGTCGCGACATGCTGGTCTCTCCGGGTGCGTGCGACAACATGTAGCTGACGGCAGATCTCATTTACCATGCAGTTGTTGCGGCATCGATGGTACTTGAAAATACGTCGTCCTTCTACACAGCGGCGCCAGTGACAGCTGCTCGGACCAAAGTCTGGAAATCCCTGCTGTTAGCATACAATTCTTTACACAGTCGCTGATATTCAAAAGATTTGGCTATTGTTAGTCGATTGGATTCTTTGCCTGCGTCACAGTTTCGTGCTTGCTTACCTACACGCCTCTGACTTTCCGAAAAAATTTACCCTTTATTAAAGAGGAATCTGAAGAATTCAAATTGGATTAACTTGGCAGCACATTCTTCGAAACTCGCCACAATGCATTCAAAATTCGACAGATCAATGCTGTTCCACGTAATGATTGTTTTGTTATTTGCAGACAACTTGTTTGCTCTTAAAATTTCACAAAATTTATGTGCTAAGACTTTGCTTTCAATTTTCTCGCTTTATCTGTCAACGAATGTCAAAACTTTTTGTTATCGTATAAAAATTCTTCGGCAGGTTTGTTCGATTATGAAATGATTTCGACACTGAAAGAAATACATAACCAATATTATAAATTTAACCTAAACAAAATAAATTGCTGAATTTTATAGTTTGACAACCATGAAATTCAAATGATATAAGTTTATTTTAGCTCTCGAAGCAAACGATTTTGCTGACACAAAATTGGGCTTAAATAAGGCGCTTGTCGACCCCACCAATGTTGTTGTTGTTGTTGTTATTTTTGCTGACCCCAACAACAACAACTTTTGTTGCTCTCTTGTCGTTCCAGAGTTATAGCCCTTTAAAGTTGAAAAAGTTCAGCCCTGTATCTCCTAAACTTTACAAGATACATATATGTTATTGATATTGCTGAAAAGGTAATTAATATATCTGTCATTTGTGTAAAATATTATTTTGTCGAAAACCGTTAGGTTTTGGAGAAAAATGTAAATTTAGATGTTTTGTACAATTTTTTTCCATTCATGAATTTTTTCTAAGTATAATGTATAATTAAGCCACATAATTATGCTAATAATAAGAAAGTACAGCATTTACCTTTTATAGTATACATCTATAGTATACATCTTTGGAATCAGTGTAGGATCTCAGGAGAAAACCCATATTTGAACATTGCAATTAGGCACTCTAATAAAAGTGAAACATTTTTATGAAAATTCCTACGCTATTCCTCTCTCTCCTTGAACTCGTAAAAGTGAACAAAATTTGTGAAAAATCGCGCGATTGGAATCAAATTTTATCTCTTTTTTTAATAACTTCTATGACTGACATACTTACGCGCACTGGAACCTGGACTGATCGCGATGAAAAAAACATGTGTCGAAAGACAAAAGCCTCTACTTTCTTATAATTGGCATAATTATATGGGTTAATTATACATTATACTTAGAACAAAATTAATGAATGGAAAAAAATAGTACAACAAATCTAAAATTTCATTTTTCTCCAAAACTGAACGGCTTTCGACAAAATATTAGTTTACATAAATGACAGATAATTCAATTATCTTTTCAGCAATATCAATAGCATATAGGTATCTTGTAAGGTTTAGGAGATACAGGCCTGAACTTTTCCAAATTTTAAGGGTTATAACTCTGGAACGACAAGAGAGCAACAAAAGTTGTTGTTGGGGTCAGCACCAAAAACAACAGCAACAATTGTTGAGTCGACAAGCGCCTTATTTGTTCCCAAAATTGAAGCGCTTCTAAAAAACTATCCTAAAATTCATCGATTTATTAAAATGGTCCTAGTTTCATCTCTTTACAAATTTTGTATTAACCGTATTCCGGGTTTGCAACACTCTTTTGTACTAAATTAATCATAACTTCACTTTGACATTTCATTGTAATAATTGGTGCTGTCAAATTAATATACACGATTTTAGCATCTGCTGTGTTTATTAGTTCACAGTTTTGTTTTAAGAAAATTTTTTTATGAAAAATATTTGTAGTGATCTCCGAAATGGGTGCAAAGCGACAAGGAAGCAGTTTAGTTTTGGCGCAGGAAAACAAACGGAGCAAGAATGATCTTATATCGTACACCAACCGGGACAAGGCGCTGTTGGAATCGGTGAGTGCGAAAAGCAATAGTTACCCCTAGTTCTATAATAAATAATGCTCGTAGGGTGTCAAGCGTACCTCCAATCTTTTGGCTCCAATAATGTTGCTTGAAGGACATGAAGGCGAAGTGTTCACAGCAGAATTCCATCCGGAAGGCGAGATGCTGCTCTCTTCAGGCTACGACAGACAGATATGTATGTTTTGCAAGTTGTAATGGTTTTTACCAATAGTTTATGAAGCTATATATGAATATGAATTCGCTTTCAGACATTTGGCAAGTTTATGGTGAGTGCGAGAACATCATGTCAATGTCCGGCCATACTGGCGCTGTTCTCGAAGCACATTTTTCAACGGATGGCGCTAATATTTACACTTGTTCGACGGACAAAACTCTGGCAATATGGGACATTGTAACGGGTCAGCGTATACGACGGCTCAAGGGACATACCACGTTCGTCAATTCTATGCATGGTACGCGACGCGGCAATCAAATGCTGTGCTCTGGTTCCGATGATCGATCAGTGCGGATTTGGGATGCACGCAAGAAGTTCGCAGCACATATAATGGACTCATCGTATCAGGTGACTGCAGTGTGCTTCAATGATACGAGCGATCAAGTGATATCTGGCGGCATCGACAACGACATCAAAGTGTGGGATATACGTAAAAATGAGGTAATACACAAGCTGCGAGGCCACGCAGACACAGTGACTGGCGTCTCTCTATCGCCGGATGGGTCGTACATACTCAGTAATTCGATGGACAACACGTTGCGGATCTGGGATATTCGCCCTTATGTCCCAGGTGAGCGATGTGTGAAAATTTTCACCGGGCATCAGCACAATTTTGAAAAGAATCTACTCCGTTGCGCTTGGTCTGCTGATGGCAGTAAGGTGAGTAAACATACCTCCTTCTCTTATTCATCGCATCCGTATAATCCTGTTATTCATGCCAGATTTCTTCTGGTTCCGCCGATCGCCATGTCTATATTTGGGACACCACCACACGCCGAATTTTGTACAAACTGCCTGGTCACAATGGCAGCGTCAACGATGTGGACTTCAGCAGTAAGGAACCGCTTGTTTTATCAGCGTCAAGCGATAAAAATTTGTACTTGGGTGAAATCGAGGATTAACCAAATCAGAGCGGTTAATATATATATCGGAATTTTAATAGGATGTAACAATAAGAAATAAAAAAGTTATCATCGTTCTATTTGCATTATGTACAAATTTCAAACATTTTAATAAAAATATCACACAAATTAGTGAGAGCGCAATCATTAGTTGCTGTCATTACCAATAAATGATGGGTTTAATGAATGCGATTATAAATCAGAATAAACTTAGTAATAAAAAATCATGTGTCCTTAATGACGTCTCCGATTAAACCCGTTAAAAGTTAATCTTGCGCACAGACATTCATTTACACCGGCAGTGTACCCGACGACGACGAGACGCTGCTCCTAAAGAGTTGGCCGAAAAATTTAATCCCAGTTGCACCGCCCGGCACGGTACCAAGTATCATGAAGAGTAGCGCAATGATTTGTGCCACAGCAAACAATACCGTCAACGCGGTACTCTGAGCCCATAATGCACAATATAATGTAGCAAAGAGGCAGCAAGTGTACGAACCGGAAACCAGCAGGCGTGACTTAGAAAACATTGATTTAAGGAACGTGGCAAATCCCGAAAGGAAACAGAAACTCAATATGAAAAACAAGCTGCTCATCGTGTAGAGTAGAGCAAATTTGCGTGCTTTCAGTATTAACACTGGTATGTAAAAAGTGGAGATGGTGAGGCAGAGTGTTCCCATGCCAAGACAGGCGACAAAGCCAACAATCCGTTGAAGTCTCGTCTGCGAAATAATGGAGAACAAGAAGTAAAACTTGTACAGATATTGTGATGATTACTAAAGAGATCTGTTCTACCAGTTTGGGGCAACAAGTATCCTGTGTGTCCTTCAACCAGCTATTGGCCTCGGGCATCTCATTGCTGCGTGAAAACATTTTGCTCAACTCGGGCACTTTAATTTGTGGCATCCTCATGTTGAAATTCTTCTTTTGGTCGCTCTGCAGTAGCAGATATTCGTCGAGGTCTTGCTTTAGGTTCGCCATATTTTCGATGAATTACTTTTATAAATTCGTATTTAGTTTATCTATAATTATTTCATTAAAATAATCATTAAAATCATGCGGTGTCCAAACACACACTATCACATTTTGAGTGTATATTGGAAATTTTTTCACTTAGCACTGAGAAAAATATATGCGCTGAAACACAAAGAATGAATATTTTTGGATTTTTGTTTGTTTGCACGCTACATATTTGGATTATTGCAGTACATTTCGAATGAAGCATAAGATCGGAAATTAACTTGAAATGAGTAATGTAAATGTAATATTTTATAAAATAGAGTAGTTATGCAATAATATTTTATAATCTAAAGTAGATAATGCAATAATAATTTATAATATGAAGTAAATTGAATAATGCAATAATATTTTTTAATATATAGGGAACATTCACATAAACTTTATCATAAAGAAAAACAACAATAATTTTTTGGGTGTAGCAAAATCAAACAAGCGCAGCATACAACCCTACCTCGCCGCTGTCTCGGAAGCTACTGACGAGATTTCGTTAACGCTCTCAATATATACATATTATGTGATTCAAAAATTGAGTAGCCGAATGGCTGCTCTTGGGCACCGCAGCAGAATTTAGACTCTAAATTCAGGACAGTTCATTTATTCTGTGCAACTGAGTGACAAATGTCAAATTTGCTTTCGTTTGCAAAATTCCTGTTCGTTTTGCATTTTAGCTAAAGTCATTAATTTAAATCCGATATCAAAACACGGATTATATTTACCATAGGCACAGATCTCTAATTTTATTGTTGTTTTGTCTGTTAGTGCAGTTTTTTATGCTGACCCCAACGACAGCAATAATAGTGCCCGGACTTAATTGGGGCCGGAGTTAGAGCCCTATGAAGTTTGAAATTTAAACGTCGATAGCTCTGTAACTATAATAGATATCCAGATTATGTTAGTACCGTTGTAACGGTATTAATAATGCATTTTATTTATGTAAAATAGTAATTTATTCAAAACCCATCACTTTCGGAGATAAACACAATTTAACATGTTTAGTACTATTTTTTCTATACATTCATTTTTTTTAAGTACAATTTAAATACAATTATCTCAGTACTAAGAAATATGCTTTTAGGAAAAGGAATTAATAACGTTCACAAAATAATATAAAAAAAATTAATAGTTTAATTTAACTACATATAACAAATATTCTTTATTCGACGGTTTTAGTGACATTTTAAAACAAAAGAAAAAACCTAAAATGAATTACTTAATTATATTTCAGTGTTTTCACATAAATATTCTATTTCAAATCAGATTCAGTCACGTTATCACCACCCAAGAAAAAGCGTGTTATTAATTATGACCACGTCAGTTGTTTGCAAATCGATTTTTTAGCAGTTTCATTATTTAACAATTTAATTGAATTGAATATTAGAATTTTAATATAAATTGGAAATTAAAATAGTTCTAGCTTACTTTATTTAGTTCTTTAGTTTAATATCTTAAGATATTTGATTCATTTTATTATTTTTAGATTAATATTATTATTTATGTTATTATGTCGTATTTTAATGTTAAAATTTAATTAATTCTGTTAATAGTATTTTTATACATATTCGTATCTGAATTTTTACAGAAACTTAAACAGAACTTAACTTAACAGAAATTACGTCTTAAAAGTGAATTTATCAATTCGTAAAGAAATTAGAGAGAATAAAAAGTGTTGCCAAATTAGTTTTAACCATCTCCTTTAGAATTCCGGCATTGAAAAGGCTTTTCTATTTGATGTCGTGTCGAAGATTTACATCGCAACCGATTGTTCACCCGTTGATATACAAAGCTATGAATTGTGTTGTGATATGATCGATGTTGTTATCGATCTCTCGAGCAGGTTATACATTTACAAAGAGTTCTATAGATCAGCTACATAAAATAATATTTAAGTTTCTTATTACATATTTTAATGTCTGTATATTTAAAAATTTTGTATTATTATCTTAGCTTCTTTGTTCTCTATTTCGCAACAGCTAGAAGAGGAACCAGATAGACTCTCGACGCTGTTGGCCAAGTCCAGCTTCAATTGCAACTCAAAGAATTCTGGGTAAAATGAAAAAATAACAATAAAAATTGCCATGTAAATAATAATACTCAATCACTTAATTTTTTGCAGCGACTACGCTGACGAGTCACCATTACTGCCAGGATAATCAACGACATTCGTGGATCTGCGCCGATCGTGGATCCAACCGACACAACAACAGCTCAGACATCAACCATATATTTTTCCATTATATTTAAATTCAATTGATTTATAAAATAAATCACATTCAATTTCCTTAAATAAATAACATTTTTGCACTTTCTTTATTATTTTCATTTTTAATTAAATTTTTAATTTCATTTTTATGTTATTGTATTACAAGTTTATACATTTTTATAAACATCTTATTTATAAACATTTTAATTATTTTAACAACTGAATTTAATTATATGTACGTATGTACATATATTATATACATACAATTTCAATGTGAGATCTAAAAAAAGAGTAGAATAATTCTGAATTCTCAGAGATGAAGCTACCTTTTCAACGACCCTAAGAATTCTTGAAACCCTTACGAAGCCTTAACAAATTCAATGAAGGCTTAAATAACTAAAAACTCTTAAATAAGTTTCAAAGCAGTTATTAGCACGGTCTTTTCATAAAGCTTTTAAACAATTTAAATTTGAAATTTCTACAACTTCATTTTAAAACCTTTCCTGGAGTTAAACTAAAAATAATTTAATTTTTTTAAATAATAATTTTCTTTCTTTTCGAGCTTCCGAATACATTTTGAAAGGCAAACAAGGGTTCGGTTTTTAATTGAATTCAAATAAATTTCGTTTTTTAAATTAAAGAAAAATTAATTAATTAAAATAAGGTACTTTTAGCGAATACTAAAAATTCGATTCAATTCATGTTATGTAATTAATGCTGTTTCAAATAATCAAAATTTTGTCAATTTTGTCGATTGTGTCGCGTGTCGATTTCGTGTGGAGTTTTGGGCTGCAAGTTTGGTGATGTCGCCGCATTAAGACGGGTAAGTTTTAAGAGATAAGATCTGTATTAAATTTACCCGATAAATAAATAATAAATACCCGATACCAACAAACTAAAAAAAAACTTGTAATTTGATTTATTAGACTAATTTATATTTTTTAAAAATAAAATTTTGAAGATAATTTTTTTTTTAAGATAATTAATTAAAAAGTAACTGTAATTAAAAAAAAGGGAAAAATGCATAAAATATATAAATTTGAAGAACAACATTAAATTCTTTCTTGCGATTTGAACCCACACCATTTTGAATTATAACAGAATAACAGCAGTTTAACGTCCTCGGCCACATAATCTCATATAAAAAAAAAATTCTCCTTTGAGTAGCGCAAGTTTGGTTGCCGAAGCCTACTTCGGGTTTCTCTCTCTCAGAGAGAATGAGAGAATGTTCAGTGGAAGTGAGAGAGAGCAAGTCTGCAAGACTGGAAAGTGCTCTCAATGAAGATGCGTACTCAATGTGCTCTCAATGAGATGAAGAAAATAGGCCAGGCTAGTCGCATGCGTAACAGAAAGTTTTGAAACCGTTTCACTCAGTGAGTGAGTTTCTATCCCAGTGATACCCTCCCAGAGGGGTATCAAGAACCGAAAGAAGAGCAACGTAGTTTGCTGAACGCGTGTCCATATTTTCTCTCACTCTGACCAACATTTGAATATTCAATGTATATCATACACACTGGGTGTGTAGCCACCGATGGTATTAACATACAAGTAGTGAAACCGCTCGAAAGATACTACGTCTAGCCAGGCCAATGGTTGAAAGCATGTCGTGTACATTCCAATAATTTTCTCTCGCGGAGAGAGAGAAACTGGAAAATAAATCATATTACCACCATTTCTCAAAGAAAGATAACAATGATAGAGATTTCGCATCAGTGACTGAGTAAACCGCGTCGAGTGAGCATCGAGGTAGCGCGTTTTTCGTTCGGTCAGTGTTGTGTAAATACAACAACAACACAATAACAACTACAAGAAGAAACAAATTAGTATATATATACAATACGCAGAGAGAGAGAGAAAAGAAGGAAAAACGAATCAACTTAAAATAAATACAAGAATATATATGTAAGTAGCTACAAATATATATATTGTGAAAAAACAAACCGCAGATAATATATATAATATAAATAATAAATAAGTATATGTATATATATATCTATATATATGTATATACATTAATGTGCATGTAGCTTATTTATATTCAGCTTAAATATAAATTTTTGAACATAAAACAACGGACAACAACTAATTTATAAAAAAATTCAACAATATGTTGATAATAAATATTCAAAAGAATTAAATATAAAAGGAATATAATTAAATTTAAAGGAAATATAATTAAATAATAATATCTAAAGTGAAATTGTGTGTGAGTGTGTTTCGGGGGTTGAAAAAAGTAATAAAAGAAATTCGAAAATTGTTAAAATCTAGAAGAAATGGTTTCCTTTCGATGAAGAAAAGTTAATTTTTTTGTTAAATCTCAATAAAGGAGCGCATTGAAAAAAATGGAAACAAATAATTTTGGAGTAGAAGCAGCAGCAGCAGCAGCAGAAGCAACGGCAGCAGCGACAGCGACGACAGCAGCAGCAGCAAATGTTCCATGAGATCCTGGTTTTTTGTTGTGTTTAATAATTAAAAGGACTAAAAAAACGTCCTTTCAAAAGTAGTGAGCAAAATAAATAGCAGAAAAAAAGAAACCGAATTATAAATTGTGCATAAAATTCGAAATTATGATTTATATCAATATTTCAGAATAAATCAATTGATATAAAAAAATTCATATGAAATAAATTGTGCACAAAATATATAAATATTTATATATAGTGCGAAACGGTTTGGTGGCTAAAAAAGGAAATAATACATAAATAATAATAATATATAATAAAATAACATAATTAAACAAAAATATATTAAATCATTCAAATACCAAATAATTGGCTAACATCGTTAATCGGTTCAGCATTCTATAATATCATAAATCGAAGCATTCGCGCGTTGATCCTGCAACATCCTGGAGGTTTGTAACGCGTTTCCAAACAGTCCACAGCGAGCAGTGCGAATCGACAGAACGACAAACATTCTCTTTTCTCAGCCGAACCATTCTAAGGATTTTCTACAGCCGCCAAGAAGACCCCTGATACGATGTAAGATACTCCTCAATATTCATAGTATACCAACCAGAAACTGCGAAAGTTTCGGCCATCGACTGGTTTCGTTTACAGTTTTTTAATATAATCTAAACTTTAAATTTAATTATTGCAAAACTTGCTGTATGAATTGTTTAAATCAAAAAGAAACCAGCCGATGGCCCACATTATTCTATAGTTATTTCCATGATATTCGGGATTAAATTTAGAGCTGGCCGAATATTATTTATAAATGATTATTATTTATTATAATATTTGCAATTTATTGAATAAATAATTACAAATATTACAAATTATAAATAAAATAAAATAATAATATAATAAAATAATGAATAAAATAATGTAATAAAATAATATAATAGATTATAATAAAATAGAATATAATAAAATATGAAATCATATAATAAAATTATAGAATAGATTATAATAAAATAGAATAGAATATAATAAAATATAAACTAATATAATAAAATAACATATCTATCATTTAAAATAAATTTAAAAGAACCAATAAAAGTTTTTGGACTATAATTATTTTAAAATAATTTACAATTTATTTATTGTATTTTATTATTTATTCAATTAATAATTTACATAATGGCAAAAGCCATTACAAATTACAAATTAAAGTAATTATTATGTTTTAAATTAAATATATAGTTATTATCGTATTATATCGTATTTATGTGTTTTTATATATAACATAGATATTCAATTAAAATCAATGTAATTAAATATAATTGAAAATAGAAAAATTCGATTATAACTTAATAGTTTGTAATTAATTAACATGAAAATTAAGACTATTTCTTCATAAAAAATTCGTAAAAATAATAATGAAAACTGATTAAAAAATCATTAGTTATAGTTTTTAAATAAAATCTTAAAAAATCATATTTTTCCAAATAATCAATTAAAATTTCAGAATTTTTCTAGTATTTTTTCCCAATTATAAAGGGTGGGCCATCAGATGGTTTCTTTTTCGAATTCACCAAAAAATATTAATCATTTTATTTTATTTAGCAAACATATTAAACTAAAAAACTGTAGTTATGTTGTGTTTAAATAACAATTTAAAAAAAATTGAAGAATTAAAAAATGTTGAGAATTAAAAATGCGGAGAACAGAACAAAAGAAATAAATTAAAAAATTGAAAACGTGGACAAATTTATGATGAATGAAAAAACCACAAAATAAAGAAAAAAGGAATAAATTAAAGAAAAAAAAAAACGATTAAATAATAAAAAAAGGAATAAAATCGAATAAATTAATAGATAAAAAAACCGTCCAAAATTTTAAATTTAATTAATTTTAACAAAACGAAAACACAAATTAATTGCATTTTTAATTTAATAAACACGATTTTTTTGTAATATTCTTGGTTTTTGTTTAAAAAGTTTGACAAAATTATTTCTGTTCTTGTTGTTGGAATCCTCGTGAAAAACAAGAACAAAAAATGTGCCTCAATTTGTTCCTTTTTTTAAAAATTATTTATTTTCAATTTCCTGACAAACCTTCTACAAAAAAAGTGAAGTGAAACGATTAAATATGCTTTAAATTTAAAAAATGAATAAAAATGCGAAAATTATCATTTCCGAAAATGCTTTTAAGCGAAAAAACTTGAAATTGTTGTTGTTTGAAGGTAATTTTTGAAAATTTACACATACATATATAAAGTATTTCCTTATATAGTATATATGTATATAAAAATTTAAACCAAACGAAAAGCGAAGTGATTCCGAGGGAAAAAATGAAACAGAACAGAGACGGTGAGGATACTTTAAATTCAGGCGCTTTTTAAAGGATGCAACCGTTTTGGCCAAAAAGTATCCACATCGTCTGCTTGTTCTTCTTCGAATGTAACACCACGACCGCTTTATGACCGCCATTGACGAGCATCCACTGCAGAATGAAGTGCAAAAATTGCTCAGCAACTGAAACGAGCAACCCACCAACAAAATCAGCAGCGACGAGAGCAGCGCAGTTGCAGCGAACCAAAGAATTTCATCAGAAATTCGCTAATATTTCGTATAAATATATATTAAGTTGAATCGTGTGTTCGTTTGTTTGTTCGTCGGTTCGTTCGTGTGTTCGTGTCGTATTTATTTATAAAAGTGTATGTATAAAGCTGCATTTGTGTGGCAAGGCGAATGCAAAAAGTACAACAACAACAACATTATCAAGCGTGCAGTTTAACTTTAGAGACATTCAAGTCGTCATTATTAACAATGACTACGGCAACAATAACAACAAAGGCAACGCCACCATGTTGATGGACATCTCCCCCGCCATACACGAGGAGAAGCTGATAAACTCCGCAGGAAAATGGCACCCTTTCTTCTCCGCACGATTCACACAAGCACACACACTCGCAGAGCCTCTCGTGATTGCTTTCCAGCGAATGCATGAAATCGAAAGAGAGGCAAGCAATGCAAACAGCCAGTGAGTAACAGAGATCGAACTATGGTACTACGTGATGTAGCCGGGAAAGTATGAGCGCCCTGGTTTTGTAGCTTTGTAGCATCACCAGCTGCAGTAGCAGCAGAAGCAACAACAACAACAACGATACCTATTATGACTACACTACTACTACTTCAGTGTTCCGGTTTTCAAAAGCAGGCACCACAAGATTGATTGCGCAAGAGTGAGAGAGACAATGAGAGAGGAGTGAGCAGTTGCGTAGCAGCACCTTCAAACTACAAACTTTTTCACTGGATTCAGTTCATAGTCGATGGAGCCCCACGTTCCCCAAAAGCAAATACAGCAAAAGCACAGCGCTTTAAAGTCCAACAACTACAGCAAACACTTTGCCCAGCGTTCCTGCAGTCAACGTACACCGGTCACGTAAACGAACGACCGCATAAACTAACAAACGCACACGACGACATCCCGTTTCGCCGTTTTTGCCGAGCCGAAAGCAGCAAGGCGACTCTTGTTGGTGTATATACCTCGTTACGTACGAAAGCCTGCGTACGTGCCTGTTCGTAACGAGCAACGAGTTTGGTCAGTGAACGGAAACTCTTTCTAGCTCAGCGCCGAAGTGTGCTGCTGTCTCACTCGCACCCACTGCTGCCCCGTGTTCTTCGATCGGTCGACCTGGCAGCGGCCTCACTAGCGAAGCATTCCGTCCGTATCTCATAAAACCCGAGTTCGTGTGTGCATGTGCTTTTATATAAATTTTAATGAATCCCAGCGATTGCCACAGCAGAACGAGAACAAAAAGAAATTATAGACTTTAATGGCGTTGCCACCCTTCTATATACAGCATGGCTGTATATTCAACCCTATGGTTGGATGTACATACTGGTAGTTGAGGCGGCATATTATATCGTCCTTAACAGGAATAACGAAGAGCATTCTTTCGATGCCGTACCTTCTCTTCTACCTTCCTTCCTTTATGTTCTTCCACAGTCTACACACTCTTCTTTCGGTACTTTAATACACAATTTATGGCTTAAATGTTGTCCATAACTGAATGAATTCTACCAGAAACGACGTAACGTCAGTTTCGCAATATTCTTAAAAGGGTTTATGTACCTCAAGGATTTAATAAGGTTTACAGCACTCTAAAAAGTATTTTAATTCCATCAGCTGTAAAGTAGAAAAGGTAAAATAAGGTACTTAATAATTTATTTTGAGCTTAATTCTTTTTAATTCCCACATCTTGAGACTTTATTTAAAATTTTTAAAAAAAGTTACAGTTATATAACGTGATTAATAATTAAATTGGAATCCGTGGGAACACGCCCATTGAGGTCAGAAGAGGGCCATTGCGATTGATGTCATTGTAGCCGGGTGAGATCATGCATTAACCCCATCTGTCAACTACCACGATATCATTGATCTATGGGGGTCTATCATGGGCCGTGCGATCATGGGGCTCAGATCAGAATCATTAAGTTTCTCGTATTTCAAATCGGGTCTCACGGTGTAGAACCTCTGCAGGTCTCTTATGGTGTCCCTACACTTCAGAACCACATTATATAGTATATTATTAAAGGATATGACGTTTTTAATGAAAGTTAGTTCGGTTTTTTTTTTATTTTATATATTTTTATATATCAAATATTTATTATAAATAATATTCTAATGAGATTTGCGACAGTTTTCAGTATACGAATCGAGGAGATACAAAAGATAGAAGAAATCACTTTCTCTCTGGTTCAACGGCTTTAAATACGACGCAGAACTGCTTTAAAACCGCCGAAATTTTGTAATATTTTCGGTTTTCTGTTTTTGATGAAAATTTCTCCGCATTACAGACACGAGTTTTAAAATTATTTCTCTGATAAACGAAGCAATCTTCTTAAAAATGATACTGATAACAGTTCAAAGCAACCATACTCAAAGTTAACTCATCCAACGTTAGTATTCAGCCGATTTTCGACGTTATTTTCGAGTGTTAAAAAGCAGCACTGCGCAAAAAATTAAAAAAGTCACCTTAAAAAAAGGGAAAAGAAATAATAAACTCAAACTACGGACAACTAAAGTGAGTGCCGCACTATAATAGCTCTGCTAACATTATAAAAACTGCTGAATTGCTGAATAGCACACGAGTACAGCAGCATGGATAGTAGAGTAGATGGATAGACAGATAGACTGACAAGTCCAACAACAAATCGGAGCTGGTATACACTATAAGTTGCCCCCTTACTTCCTTCAAGCAACAAAAAGCAAAACAACACTATTTAATAGCAAATCCAACAACAAATAGCAGCAAATTTAAGAACTGGCAGTTCCATAGTTGTTCCTGCATGGTTCTGGTTTTCTCTACTTTTTTTTTTTTTGTTTCTTTATTTTGTGCTTATTTCTATAATAAGCAAAAGCAACAACAACCGCACCCCACAAGCCACCCAATGCGACTGATTTTCTGAAATGTTCACATGAAGCAACGAGGTATCCAGCGAATGAACAAGCACCACATCGCTTTATTCTGCTGTTGTTGTTGTTGTTGTTGCCAGCGATGGCGACGACCACAAAGCGACGTCGGCAACAACACAGCAACAGCGCGGCGACTGCGACGCGAATAAGTACAGCCAGTTATTCGAACGATACTTCATGCTTATATACAGTGTTATGTACACCGAACTGCACACGCTCTCCCATACACTCATTAATTCCAACAACAACATGGATTCACGTACAACACAACAGACGATTCGATGAGAGTGAAAGAGAGAACGAGTAAGCGTATTGCACCGGTTGAGGAAAAGAGTAGACCAGAGAAGACAAGGAATTTAGTTCAACTGCTTACGAGTGTGTGTATTTTTGGGATGTGCTGCTTCTTCTTCTCTGCTGATTATTGCTGTGGAAAGAGCAGCGACGCGAGTCTGCGCTTTGAAAAAATTTCGCTTGCTGGCGTTGTCGCTCTGCTGCTGCTGCTCTGAAACTTTTTCTTGCCTGTTCTTTATGAATAACTACTACTTTGTAGTTGTTCGTTTTTATATAATGAATGTTTTTTTATAAAAAAAATCGATAAGTTGTGTTTGTTGCCCTCTCTGCCGGCAGATCACCCCTCTGCACCCCGCTGACCCGTAGATCGTACGTAATAATTTCTATGTTGCTTTTGTTGTGACGAGTGGTTTGCTTGATCAATTTAAAGCACATCAGAAGTATTGGAAAATAAAATAAGAACAGCAAAAAAAAAAAAAAAAATGTATACGTTGGTGTCTCTTCTACTCGTGTTTTTCTTCCCGGTTCTGCTGTAATGCTTTAAAGTGGTCCACTCAAGATGGTCTGTGTTTTTTTTGGGTTAAAACCTGTTCTTACTCTTCCGTCGTCACTTGAAACGAGCCACTCTTCTTTCCTCAACGACTATTTTTATAGATACTTTAAACTGATTAAATTATATAAACGTAATTATGAAGGAATAAGAAGATTTTATTAATAATATCTGGTATATTGTATGTATAAATAAATAAATACATATGTACTTATTATTTATTAGAAAATTAAGAAAGAAAAAGAAAATGAAGTAAACTTTTCTGGCCTCTATTCTTTGGGTCTGCAGACGTTCGTGTTGTGTGTGTCTGCTCAAAAAAGGCCAGCGGGTAGCAGCAGAACTACAACAACAATTGAATTAATAAAAAGGCAACAACATTTACAATAACAATAATGGCTATGCTACAATTTTGTTAAATCCGCCATCATCAACAGCAGTCAGTCAGCCAGCCAGCCAGCCAAGAAACATTGACTACATCAAGCAGTTGTTCTCATTCTTTCTCACTCTCGTATGCAGCAAACACTTGGTGGCCTCTGCTATTGCTGCTGCTGCTGTTTCATGTCTGAACTCTCGCAACTGTAAAAGCGATGTTGCCAGTTTTATGCGCTCACTTGGCATGTGGCGATGTTGCCAAACTTCACTCAACATGTTTGAGCAGCGGTCTGCGGCCATAAAAACTTTTTTCTTTTTTATTATGGATGGTTGTATGTGCGTTCGTTCGTTCGTTTGTTTGTTTCTTCCTTGGCTGTTTTGTTGGATGTGCGCGTAGCTTGAATTGGATTTATACAACAATAACAACAACAACAGTGATGACGACAGACCTTATAAAAGAAAAACCTGAAACTTCTCAGTTGGCCTGGCTTGGCCTGTGTGGTCCGTATTTCGTGGTGTTCGTGTGTTTCGTCGTATTCGTGTATTTCGTTGGACTGTGTTTTTGCCGCAGCCGCCACCAGCAGCTTCAGGCACCATTCCAGCTTTCTCTCTGCTTCCCGCCGCCTGCTATCATCCAAAACCCTCCATTAAATCCACTCCACGTTTCACAAAATCCAAAATCCAGTTACGGATGTGCAGCGCAGTGTTTGCTGTATGTAGCAGCGACAGAGCGTGCTGAGCAGAGGAACAGAAGAGAGCAGAGCAACATGAACAGCAGCAGCAGCAGCGCTCGATGGAAAAAAACATGACTACATATGAAAACGTGCTACACTGCTGTGAATTTCTATATAATTCGCAGCATATACATGCTACTATCATATACTACGCTGTATGGGAAGCAATTTAAAGCATTGAAGAATAAATTGCGAATGGCAGGCGGCTATAAAGAACAAGAACAAGAATATAGTGTAGAGTACCAGCAGCAGCAGCAGTGGAATAATAAAGCTGATGAAGACGTTCCTCTTTCGGACAGGATCACAAGTTTCAAGCTTCAGATGATTTGTGCAACAACATTTCATGTTCATGACGATAATAATGATAATGACGATAATAATTATAATGACGACAATAACAATAATGATGATGATGATGTGCTAAATAAACCTGCTACATTTTTATAAGCATTACGCACGAACAAACAACCGCACAAGCAGAGACACGACACGACACGAGTATATAAAATATTGCATGCTTCTGAAGCCGCTTGATTGTTGTTTGTCGCTAAATAATGCGCCCGAACAAATTTTCTACTCACTCAACAACTGGCTGAGGTTTCTTTCTCCGTCCGATGGCCTTCGCCCCTCCATCACCCCACCCTCCCTCGGTTTCCTTTCTTTGGTCTTCTTTGTTGCATTAAACTAAACTAACTAAATAACTATTCTTTGTCACTTGCATTTTATTCTCCTGAACGTTTGTTTGGATAATTAAATTAGTTTAAATTACTTGCTTAACTTAATTTTTATTAAAATTAGTTTTTTAATTCTTTTAAATGTCTTATTATTAGCAATTGAAATGAATTCACTGCTTCAATTCTTTTCTAATCAAAAGAAATTACTAAAAACGTCTTTTTAGTTGCTATAGAAAATGATTAAATTTTTGATATTCTATTCGATTTTTATTGAAATTTCTTTAACTTTTGAGGATTTTTAAAAATTGAAACGATTTTTTACAATATTGAGTTCTTCATATTATTTTTTTAAAAATTCCATTAATTGCATTATTTTATTTTACATGCTTTTCCTTTCCACTTCATCCCACCTTTCTTCTTTCTTTCCGAATTGAAATAAAAGTTCAGCTTTACCGATTAGTGTATAGTTTAAAGATATTCTCT
The DNA here is from genome assembly GCA_949629155.1 of Myopa testacea. Taxonomy (NCBI): domain Eukaryota; kingdom Metazoa; phylum Arthropoda; class Insecta; order Diptera; family Conopidae; genus Myopa; species Myopa testacea. Next base: position 42,446,228 of record OX451347.1, on the reverse strand, counting down.
AAGTACTCATATTTTATGTATTTATATACAGAAATACTCGTATATACATTTTTCATACCTGCTAAAAAGGACGAAAAACACAAAAAAAAAAAGATGATTGCAGACGGTTTTCATTCTCTACCGTGTGTCAAGCTTAATTTCTGTCATAACACGGAATTCCTTTTAAAAAAAGCCTTCCAGTCTGGTTGAGTGGCTGGCTGGCTGTTCTTCTTCTTCTTTCTCTTGTCCCAAGTGGTTGGCAGTATCTTTTTGGTCTTCTTTCTCTTCTGTCTTTTGTCTGTTCTGTAGTTCGTCTCTTATCTCTTCTGTCTTTCGTCTCTTATTGCTTCTGTTTTTCGTCTCTGTCTTTTGTCTCTTAGCTCTCCTGTCTCTTGTCTTCTGTCTGTATTTCATTATATTTTATTTGTTGCTTCACGGAACCAACTCACTCTAGAATTACCAATTATCATCTGTCCCTCCATTCACCCGTATAGTGGTACGTACTTGTGTCTGGTTATTATAAGTATTTTCTTAATTTTATAAAAGAACTTAACGAAAGAAAAATCTTCATAATCTTATTTTTTACCCCGTTTTGCTTTTTTAGTTGGTTGGCATAAGAATTCTTCATCGTTACACGTTCTTCGTTTGTTGTTGTTTTTGTGAACCTTTCTGATCTGTTCTGCGTTTAATATCTATAATTAAAAAAGCCATTTGGAAGGCTCATTTTGATGTCAGACTTTTGGTGGTGGTGTTCGTAGCGTTGATAGTGTTGATGGTGTACACCTTATGTATGAATCGGTTTCTGTTTCTGTCCCTGATTGTGGCTGTGATTTTGTTTTTGAATTAATTTTAAGCTAACCTTTTTTAGAATTTAAATCACCCTACCACCCCACCCGCAGCCCTCCTCAACCGTCCTTTCACAACAACTTTTCATGCTGATGACCACTTTTCTTGGTCTATCTTCTTAATTTTATTTCCTTTGTTCTTTAGTGTTCTTTTCGTGTTTCGGTGTTCGGTCCACTTTATACAATGTATGAAAATCATATCTGTTTTTATGCCAATTTGTTTTTATAATGATTCTTATGTTTTTCAGAGCTTTATCTTTATTTGTATTTTTTCTAGCTTCAATTGATTTTTTAGCTCTGTCATCAGTTTTTTAAGCTTTTCAACCGTATTCAAACAATTTTTACCAATTGTAAAAATGAGTTTGCAAAGTTTCAAGTCGTTATTTTTATTTGATTATCTTTTTAGCAATCTATTAATCATTGTTATACATTCTATTTTCATTTAATTAATCTATCATTTATTATCTCTGTGAATTTAAGTTTTATTACAAATTATAGTTTTATATACCTTATAACCGTGTATAACGGTTTTATAACTATAAAATAGAATTTTGATTTTATTCGATTTGAAAATTTAAGAAATTTCATTTAATTTCATTCCTTTGCATTTTAAGATTAAAGTTGAATTCGATTCTAACATTTATTTTCATTGAATTGAATTCATTCTTAAAATTAGCATTTTTGCAAATTTTAAATGGCTAAAATATACGAAAATATTTTAGTTCGAAAATTTTGCTAATATTTTTAAAAGTTTCTTGAAAAAAATGCTAAAATCAGGTTTTAATATTTTCGTGTTTAACAATTGCGGTTTTTTTTTGTTTTTTTTTCTTTTGTTTTATTTTTCTTTCTTTTTTGTTTGCTTAACCATTTTTGTGCGTGTTAATGTGTTTGAACCGGTTTCTTATTTTTCAGTTAGTCTTTTATTTGTGGTATTAAAATTTTATAAAAATGTGTATCTAGAAACTTGTTTCAAAACAGCGATTCCGAACGATCATGATGGGAAAAAGTGTTTAAAGTAATTATTATTATTATTCTATATACTCCTGTATATTGTTGTATCAATGAATAAAATATTGACATAAAGTTGGTACTAATGGATAGGATAGTTTTGTTGTTCTGATCTGATCCTCCTTTGAGAATCTCTCTCTGATTACTCTTTGTTTAAAATTAATCCGATGATTTCTTTAATAATGTTTCTCATGAATCTGATGATTTATTTGATGATAATTTCTTTTATTATTCTGATGATTTCCTTAATTGTATTTATTTTTATGAATCTAATGGTTCTTTTATGGTTCTTGTCTCTTCATGAATCTGATGATTTATCTTTTATATTATAAAAATTGTTCTTGTTGGGGGGCGAGTCGCAAATCTGAAATAATTTTCTGGGAACCACTGATTTTTATATACAATATTTCATTCATTCTCTCGTCTATCGAATTATCGAAAAATTACGTAATACGTCGCAAAATTTTTTAATAAATACTGCTTTTTTAATAGTTATCGCTTGCTAGTTTTTTATTTTCTAAAATACTTTTATTGTTGTTGGTATATGTATTGTTGTTGTACCACTTATTCTTTTTGTTTTTGCTTCTTTTGCTTTTTGTTTTGTTGTATTTAATAAGTGACAAACTTTAGACCATATTTTTTCGCCAATTTAATGAACTTGTTTTATTTTTTGATTTTAATATCTATTAAATTCTTATTTTTAAAGCCGGTTCTTTGGTTTTCCTAAAATCGAGAAAAGTTTTCGCAACACCTGCTTCAAAGAGCGACTAATTACAGTTGTTGGCTAGACATGATGTCTAGCTTGTAATACACACACATAAAAACAATGTTCATATATTCGAATAAGTTTTCCGAGTGACTTTTTACAACAATTTTGTATACAAGAAATCTACTATATTTAGTAGTTAGTAAGTACGTCGTTAGTAAGCATTCTTAAATAAAGATTTCTATCCTTAAATGTTGCTTCTAAATGAGAGAAATGTTAAAAGATCGTTTCTCCGAGGAAACGCACAACACTGTAGATTAAACGGTTTTAAGAAACGTGCTATCGTACTATCAGTTGTGATTTAAATAAAATTAATGAAGATCAATAAAATAGTATTACTAAAAATCCAAAACTAAAATCTAACAAAAATTTGAATCCAACAGATTAGAATTCTAATAAAAATATACATCTATAAGTTTAATAAAAAGCTTGTCATTAGTAATAACATATTTATTTGTTGTTGTTGTTCCTTTTGTATTTTTGTTGTTGTGTTTTCTTTTGTACAGTACAACCTCTCTAATCCGGACAGATATAGTTTCAGCATCTGTCCGGATTAGTGGATCGTCCGGACTAGAGTTAAAATTAAATTTTAAACGCAATACATATTTGTACATATATATTATTTATTTTTATTACTGAAAAGAAACATAAGTACTCATAAGAATTCATTTGTATTGAATTAATTTACAGAAACATAGAGGAATATACTAAAAGTGACCGAAAATATTAATTTTGAAAAATAAGAATTTATTTTTGTTTGAATACATATATCTTTATGTAATTTGTCAGCTTTATTCTTAAATTCTTTAAAAAATAAAATATCCTTATCTGTCGCTTTAGTTTGTTCAGCCCATAAAATAGCTTTTGAAAACAGTTCACTTGCCTCTTTATGTGAGACTTTGTTTTGAGCATTTTCAGACTCCTCCAAAGAACTATCAAGTTCTTCAATATGTTGGTTAGCAATTACTGCCACTTGTCTGATTGATTTGCCACTATCAATTGTATCCAATATTTTGCACTTTTCTGCCAACGTTAATGTTTTATGTTGTCGTTTATTTACGGGAGCCATATTTACGTCTTAACTCCACGCAAACTCAAGTAAACTAAAATATTTTACACATTCTTTAATTCTTGCTCACACACAATGTTTATTTTGTCTAGCGGTAAAATAACGAAGAAATTTTACTGAGAAAAAAGAACACTTGTCCGGACTATAGAGGAAAAATTTCTAAACTGGCCGAAAAATTTAAATGTCCGGATTACTGGATAGTCCGAATTAGCGAGTGTCCGGATTAGGGAGGTTGTACTGTATTTTATTGTTTTTTTTGTTTTATTTTTATGTGCTTTTGTTCAATTTTTAGGTGTTTTTATCTCTTTGTTTTTAGTTTTGTGTGTTCTGTCTGTTTGTCTGTTTTGATTACAAAATTGAGTGTCCGAAAGAGCGTCCTTCGAACGTTTATTTTATTTCTATAAAGTTGAAAAAACTTGTGATTTTCAATCTGGTTTTCAATGTTAACTTAATTGAATAGAAAATAGATACTCACTCGTATACACAACAACTACAACAAACCTCAAACAAAAAATACATAAAAATAAAACTTTATAAAGACGAGGTGAGAGGCAATAAAATGAACCGCTGGTGATGATGATGTGGTTGTTTTTGTTATTTTTTCCTACTATTGTTAGTGTTGTTATTGATGCTGTTACTGTTAATGTTACTGATGCTGTTAATGTTACTGATGCTGTTGCTGATGCTGATATTCTGGCTGTTGCTGCTCTACTCTACTCTAGATGCGTTCAGGGTCAGTTTGAGATAAAATACGCCCCAACATCGGCACATCCATTTAATGAGAGTAAAACTCAACCGTAATGAAACTAGCTTTGAATGGGCGATTAGTATAGTAAAAAACCCAACAACAATTTATATGAACGCACGCATTCAATGCGTTTATGAAACACTACAAAAAAAAAATCTATGGCGGTCGGCGTACAGTGGTCCAGAAATTAAATTCATCGAACAAAAATCTTCGGAAACGTTGAAATATCTTCGTCGGGTGACATTCATTAATGATTTCTTCTAACATACCTTGAGACAACCTTTTATTCTACCCAATACCTGGCAAACCACGTCCCTCGGCGCTGTAGTCGCTCAAATGGATAATTTGAACTGCGGATCTCATTGAAAACTGCTCTCTACTAACGACAATGACTCAAATCAGTAGATTAGCAAAAAAGGTTTCATAAAAATTACTTTTAGTTGCTTATTTTTAAGGAAAAGGAAAGAAAAAATCATGAAAATTTGAATTTTCAACCATTACAGCTCTGAACATGAAGCATCTATCGAGAAGAATACAGAAGATCGATATTTCAACATTTCTATATCGCCAGTAAAAAAACCGAATGATAAAAATCTGCATTCGTTCCATAAATTTTTAGATTTTCGCCTGGTAGATTCAATTTCTGGACCACTGTACGTGCGGCGTCGTTGGCGGTGGCGACGATGGTGTCATTTCTTAAGGTTTCACTCAAAAGGTTATCTAAAAAACAAAAACAAATACAAAATATAGGCATACGTATAATGGACTATACACAGTATAGCGTATGTTTTGTTGTTGTTGTTATTGTTATTATTATTATTATTATGTTGCTTAATTTGTGTTGATATGTTGTGTTTTTATTCGATTGTTGATGGTGTTTATTAGCGTTATGCGCCCACCACCCACCCACCCCCTCCCTTCTTCACACTCCATTCTATTGCGTAGTATTTTTTTTTTGTTTTACTTTAAAGTCTTTTAAAATCAAAACTGAACACTAAATTCTTTAAATTGTAATTTCTTTTGTTATTAAAAATCATTTATTTTTTCATAAATTCGCTTATTTATTTATTTATTCATCGCTAAGCAACGTAAAGTGTTAACGGTTAATTTGTCGGACGTGGATTGCTTTAAATAATCAACTTCCATAACGTTCGACATGAAAGAAACGAATTAATTAATTAATAATGACTCGAAATGGTATTTAATATATTTTAATAATGCAATTCAATGCAAAATCAGCTGATCCTGACGTCATAATAATTATTTAAACTGTTTGAAAAAGACTAAAAGTGTATTGAAGAGTCGAAAACGATATTGAAAGTGTATATAAACTTATAATATTGTAGTACATGTCTAGAAATATATTTTTGTATTTTTAAATATCTCGTCATTGAAACAAATCGAAAAACTCTGCGTTTCAAATGCAGTGAAAAAAAAAATTATGGGTGCAGAGTACAAAAGCAATAAATTATATAATTTATAAAAACTACACACACACACATTCTGTGTTGTATTTTAATAATATTTTTTCTTTCGAATTATGTAACTACAAACAACAACAAGTACAACAACAACAACGACAACGACAACGAAGGAATCAATTTAAATACATGAACTTTGCATGTCTGCTGAATCATACAGAATCAAGCGCTTGTGCACTTTGCACAAATCCATCTACTAGATGGATAGAAACTTCATAGAAACATCGGGTGTATCGCGTAATTTATACTCTATAGAAACGCTTAAAAAAGACAAAAACAACAATTGCACTTTTGCGCAATAAATAGAACCTTGCAAAAGCTCTACAAAATAACAGAAGCACACGAAAATAACAAAAAAATATGAAAATAACAAAAAATACGAAAATAACAAAAAATACGAAAAGCACACAAAACAAAAGCCAAAAATACAAAAATAATAAAAAATACGAAAAGCGCACAAAAATCAGAAAAAAATATAAAAAGCAGACAGAAATAACAAAAAATACAAAAAAGTAAAAAAATAATAAAAATAATACAAAATAAATAAAATAAGAACAAAATTTTAGAAATTTAAGTATATTAAATAATAAAAAAATACACAAATTATAAAAAAAAAGAAAAAAAATTTTTTTTTCAATTGAATTATTTGAAATGGCAAAAAAATAAAAAAATAATTATAAAAACATTGGAAAAAATCAAGGAAAATATGAATCTAAAAAAAATCGGAAAAATAATGAGAACAAAAAGTGTTCGAAAAGAACCCAAAAATATTTTATTTCAATGAAACGATGAGAAAAACAAACCAGTGAAATCGGATGTTGTTGGTGTTTTTGTTGTTGTTGTGTTCTTTAAAATGTGCAGCAGAAATTGTTTAAAAATAAAATGAGACTTTTATTAGATTAAGATTTCGGTTCGTTTCGTTTTGGTTGATTTTATGTTTTATTTTTGGTTTATTTTATGTTTTATTTTCGGTATTTTTGTTCTTGTATTTGTTTGTATTTCCTCTATTCAAGGAAATCCAATACAAATGCTAATGGAGACACTAAAACGGTTGCAGAAGGGGTTTGTGGAGGGGGAGGGGGAGGGGGAGATGAAGAAGTAGCAGACCACGAAAAAAGGATAGACGTTGATGACGATAGTGTCTTCTTTTTGTTGCTGTTCTACTTGATTCAAATGCATTTTACTTTATTTATATTACATATCCATATATATTCGTATATACTATGTATATCTTCATATAGATAAATGTATGTATAACTGTGAATATATACATTCGTCTATATACATCGTTTATAAGCTCATTTAAGCGTATATAATTAAATATTCGGCGCAAATGTTGTTTTGTTGCCACATGTGACGCAGTTGAACTGACATTTATGTCTATTTTCCTTCCTCTCTGTCTCTTCCCTTCTTACTCCCTCTCTAACGGTTGGATAATATTTTGGCAATCGAAAAACGACAGTTCAAACGTCAAAATTATAGGATTTTTCAATAAAGAAAAGAATTCCGTTGCATAAAGTACGTAAAATTAAAAATGCATCAACTTGAATGTCGTACTGGAATTATTTAGACCCCCTCACTCGCTCCCTATCCTCTACCTCTCCCTCCCCTCCTTCTCCTCCCCATTAATATCAGTGAATTTTTATTATAGGGAATCTGCAAGAAACAAGGAATCAATCCATGGGTTTGTGTTCTCCAGCTTCCATCGTGGATTTCGACGACTTTAAAAACTGGTCCCAGGAAATAAGTTTTAATTCAGATTCGCAGCGAATGTTTGTCTGTATTTCAATGAAACCAAAGATATTATAATACAATAAATTTTATTGCTGAATTCTGTTTTTCGTCCTTCAAAATAAACAACTCAAATAACAAAAAAAAAACAGTGTATACAAAGAATATTTAATTTTTGTTTTGGTTTCGCTTCTGTTTCAGTTTATTTTATGATCTGTTGTTGTTGCTTCGGGTAGAATTTCCTGGTCTTTCTTCACACGAACTTGAAGAGTTCTTCTCTTTGGCATGTTTTTTTTTACATTTTTTGATTGATTTCTTAAGTGCAAATAAATAATAATAATATTTATATTAAATATTGTCTCACAGCGTCGAATGTTAGCAGTTAAGAGAAAAACTCGGTGTTGTTGTGCTGAGTTGACAAGATTTTTCAATATGTTGCTGATACACTTGTGAATGTTATTTTTGATGGGCTCGTTTTTCGGATTTAATTACAAACATTATATAAACCTTGGAAAGGAGGGGGGGGGACGGGTCGGGATCGCGGGTGCTTCAGATGGATGGATGGTAAGGTTGTTAGTCAGGTGTGGACATCGTGTATAACAAAAACAACTACAAACTATTCTCTTTCTCTCAATGTACAATCGATGGAAGGATGAATCGCTAAATTGATAGATGAAACATTGTTGGAAATTTCCACAGCTGATTTTTCTTTGTTTTTTATATTTCTTTAATATATTTTTCTGAAAAATTTCTACACAATAATTGCATTGTAATGTTGATTGCTTCGAGCAACTTTTCTTCTACTTCTTTCTAGTGTAGTTGTTGTTTGTTGTTGTTTATGTTGCTACTGCAGCCTTAAGCAGCTGCTGTTGCAACAACACCTGTGATCAATTTTCATTCCACCGCCTTTTCGATGATTTGATGAAAAACTTGTTTTGCTTGAGCAACATTTGATCATGTATTGAAATCATCATCGTCCTCATCATCATCATCATCATTATCATCATGCACAATAACAAAAAACCATTGAAAACTAAACTCAAATGATACAATTTTGTTGTTGTGTGTGTGTCTTTTTGCCTGCCGGCCAACGCTTGGTTGTCTAACATGTTGGCTAAACTGGTTTGCAGCGTCGCATGTCGCTTGTTTTTTATTGTGGCCGTCGTTCGTCGTCGTTATCATTTAACGTGAATTCACTTAGCTTAGCCAACAACCGGCTTTTCTCTAGCTTCACAACTACGATAAATAAAACTATAACTCGATCGATTCGGTGTCTTCTTCTCGCAAGCCACAGAAGATCGCCATTATAATAATCAACCAACATTAAGCGATGTTTTTTAAAAAAAATCAATATTCTATTATTCATCATCATCATTATTACATCATTCATCATAATTACATCATTCTCCATCATTACATCAATCATTCATAATCAGTACATCATTCATCATCATTACATCAATCATCATCATTACACCATTCATCATCAGTACATCATTCATCATCAGTACATCATTCATCATCATTATTACATCATTCATCATTATAACATCATCATCAGTGAAACATCCATCATCATCATTAGATCGTTCATCATCATTATTATCAATACATCATACATTATCATAATTACATCATTCATTATCATCATTCATCATAATTACATCATTCATCATCAGTATATCATCATTATCACATCATTCAGCATTATCATTAAATCTTTCATCATCATCATTGCATCATTCACCATCATCATTACAAAAATTCATCATCATAATTAAATTACATCATCAGTACATCCTTCATCATAATTACATTATGAATCTTATGGCTTCCTTTGATTTTTTTATAAACTGGCAACCTTCATTGATGATAATTCTTAAATATTCTTACAGTTTTTTCTTTTTTATACTGATGTACTTTTTTTCTTTTATGTACTACATACATAATGTTTTTTTTCCTTATTTAAAAATTATACTATATGAATCTTTCACTTCTTTATTCTGTTTAATAATAAAATGGAAATAAATACAAAAGGAATCAACGACTGTTCGCAGTAACTACAGCAACAGCAACAACTACAAAAACAACGCAGAGCCACGACGAAAATTCTTACAGACGAAAACGATTTCCTTTCTGGTATTTTCCGCAAATAAACCACCATCCATTCTTTTGTTGTTTTTGCTTCTGCGGGGCACGCAAAAGGAATCTCACCACTTGAACATCGGCAAAAGCAGCAGCAGCAGAAGCACAGTGAAAAAAGTATTAAAGAAGGACAACAACAAATCAGTTCATTGGTGCCGCCGTGCGTGTTGTTATTTTTGTTGGTTTTTCGTAGTCGATGGATGACTGTATGCATCGTCGTCGGCGTCGTATGACTCATTTTCAGTTATCTATTTTTGCCATATTTTCCATGTACAGAAGTTCTTTTTTTCATTGATTTTTTCCCTCTTTTTTAAGTGCTTCGGCTTTTGGGAGTCGATGGTGTTGTTGTTGTTGTTGGTATTGCTGTTGAGATGTTGAAATCATTCTTGTACTAAACTTTATAAAAAAACAACAACAATGAAAGGAAGTCTATCAAAACAATAAAAACTTAAACAAATAAACTGTGTGTCATTGATGTTGTCTTGCTTCTGTTCTCACCATATTATTTCTGTCCTTACTTCGTTACCCGCTGCTGTGAGATCCATAAAATGAATGCAGCAAAAACCATGAAAGCCATGAATGGACGACAAAACTACAATATTTGAAAATCGTGCAAAGATACAAATTTTGTAGCTTATCAGAATCGGCTGCATGTTAAGCAAGCGACGTTGCTACATGCGAACAACACAAATTCACTAGATACAAATACAGGCAGTCACACACTCAGAGAGAGTGAGAGAGAGCGAGAGAACAAATGAGCGAACGAAGGAAAGAAAGAACGAATGAACGGACGAAGCTACACCGAAGCAAGTACAAACATCGAGAAGTGTATGTATGTGTTGAAGAGAGACGAAGCTTAGCAAAAACCCAGCAGAGAGAAGAAGCCGCACAGCTTAAAGTATTAAAAGCAATAACAAGAGAACGGGTAATGAAGAAAAAAAAAACAATTGAAATACTTGTTGTTGTTGTTCGGAGAATTTTACTTGATTTCACCCTACTACGAGTTAGTGTGGCTGTCTGCTGGTTTGTTAGCTTTTGCGTCTCTCATGATTCTTTTATTCAACAACAACAACAAATCATAGAAATGCCATGTTCGAATGCGTGCGTTTGCGTACCTATCTGAACACAGCATGCCAAAAAAAACGCCGCACTTCCAAACTTTGTATATTTTCCGTCTCCTGTTTTTTACAGTTTTCTGTTATTTCAGTAACACTTGAGACATAAATGATTGAGGATCAGGTTGCAAGTGTTTTTTAAGATTAATTATGGTATTAAGCGAGGATCAAAAAAGGTGCATCCTAGAATTCAGCGGAGAAAATCATTCGAATAGAAGAATTGCTCAAATGATTGGATGTAACGAAAGTACGGTGCGACGAGTTTTGGAAAAACTCCACAAGACTGGAACCATAAATAGGAAACCAGGAAGTGGAAGACCGAAAGCCACAACACAGCGTGAGGATCGCGCTTTGAAACGAATCTGCACTCGCAGTCGCATCCAAACAGCCAGGGAATTAAGGAGCCATCTTCAAGAGGAGTTGGCTATCGATAGGAGTTGGCCTCAAAGAAATGCGTCTCGAAGGTAGCCGGCTCTTAACAACCGCTATGAAGGAAGAACGCTTCAAATGGGCCAAAGAACATCGAGAATGGACCGCATCGGATTGGCAGAAAGTGATATTTTCTAGCGAATTCAAATTTGAGTTGATTGAGCCCGATAGAAAAGCACCAGCACGAAGGACGGCGAATGAACGATACTCCGATGTGTCTACGAATCATCGCACAGCTGAGCATGATTCATCTTGTGTTATGCTATGGGGCTGCATAACAAACCATGGAGTTGGACAGATTTTCCTGCTAGAGGGTTGCTTGAATGCAAAAAAATATTAAGCTATCATTGAAGAAGGCGTAATTCCCTCAATCGAGGAGCTGAGTTGCCACATGGAAAGCGCTATATTCCAAGACGATGGTGCACCTTGCCACCGTGTTCGCTCTGTAACACAATACAAGGATAATCTGGGGATAACATCAATGCCCTGGCCTGGAAACAGTCCAGACCTCAACATCATCGAAGATGTATGGCGAATTATGGAACGAAAAATCCAACAGAAATCCCCTCATTCTGTCCAGGAGTTGGAAAAGATGTCAAATGAAGTGTGGTACGATGAAATAACCACCAACGAGATCCAAACTCTGTACGACTCAATTCCAAGAAGATTGGAAGCTGTGTGGAAAGCTAATGGAGGAACAACAAAATACATGAAGAAAAAATAGAATAAATGCGAATTATGAGGAAAGAATAAAATTTATAAGAAATAAATAAAATAAAATAGATAATAAGTAAATAAATAAGAAGAAAGTGTAAAAAGCAAAATCAATTAAAAAAGAAAACAAAGAAAAACCCGCTCTTTTTATGATGAGGGAAAAATTAAACGATTATGTACATATATTTTTCACTATTTCTACGAAAATCCTTCTGCCGGCCGACCATTGTTGCTCTTTTGCTAAACGATTTTTTGCGATCTGCTAGAGTTATTAAATAAAAAAAATAAAACAAAACAAAACCGTGCAGGTAGCTTTAATATTTTTTGTATTAAATTTCGTGTGAACAGCGGAAAATTACTACAGCGCCCTTTTATTGTGGCATGTAGGGTGTATGTGGCTGTCGTTATTCTTGCGTATTGTATCGCTGGCGAAATATTATGAGCGTGTCTGTTGCGAGCGGCAACGTGCACAACCATAACAACAAAATCGCAAAAGGAGTAAGAAACAACAGCAATAATAAGAGAGAGAGAGAAAGAGCAACAAATACATGTCGATGTTGAAAAGTTGTGTGAGGGAAAGGAAAAAAGTCCATAAATGCGACGTTGTCAGATTTCTTTGACAGCTTTTGGAGTTACACACGTATATGTACATATTTTCTTACGTGTTTATATGAATATGGTTACTATTGCTTTACAACAGCAACACCAAAAACAACAACCACAATAGTAACAATAACCAAAAATTGATTTCAAAATGACGGTAGAAAATTGTGTGTTTTGTATTAAAGTAAAGAGGAAAAAATATAATGCGTTTTTGTAAAAAATTATGGCTGCCATTTGTTAGTGTTTTTCGATATAAAGGAGATACATTCTAATAACAATTTTTTCATTCTTAGATAAAAGAAGGGTGGATAAAAAGTTGATTTAATGATTTTATTGCTATCTTAAGAAGTATGGCCTGCGGTTCTTCCATTATTTTGTCCTCGCTTCCCTCTGATCCTTTTTAAAGTTCTTAAAATACTCTTATCTTCAATGAAGTCACGTGTTTAGGATGTAAGCTCTTTATAAATATCCACATATTAAGGGATCTTTTAGAAAACTTTAGAAATTATCAAGAAAAACAACATTTAAGACATTTTAAACGATATCTAAATTTATTTTTATCCCTACCCTCATTAGCAAAGCTTGAGGAAGAATCACAGAACCGAATACGTTTTAATTTTAATTTCTTCAATAAAATCGTGTTTTTTTTCGAATCTGTGGATGATTATAATAATAATATTCAATGATAATAATAAAAATAACAATGATAATAAAAATTACGATTTTGCTAACGTTTTAACGTCTTAGTTTAGCGTTTATCTCGAAAATTGAGCTTGAAGTCAGCTCTTCTCATGTAAACTCAAGTGTAGGATATCCTGTTTAGTTTATATTCACATCCAACACACACATAATAAGTATAAAGTGATGTATTTTTGTACCGATAAAGATATACAGATACAGAGTTCCCACAGAGTGCGTGAAACAACACGAAATGCGAGCTGCAACATAAACCTGGGCACTCCTCCGTCTGTTTGTCTGTTTTCTGGTCTGCCAATCGGGCTGTTTTTTTGCCTGCCTGCTTGCCACTCTGTGTCTCAAATTAATCAAAAGTAGCAGCAACAACAACAAACGTTATTCACAACACGAGAGTTTTTAACAAAATGTTTACATTGTTTAACAATAAATGCAAATAAATCAATGAATAAATAAATGAATAAATAAATATACAATATAATCCGATATTAATACAACCAAATCAATAAATAATGAAGTTTATTAAATCACATATCATTATAAGAAATACACGTGTAAGTAACTCAGTACAAATAAACAGCTTCTACAAGTTTTTCCTTAAGCAAGTGAAATAAACCTTCAAACCTTAAGAAAATACCTAATGATTATTAATTGTAATAATTTTATTTAATCATTAAGTTAGTCATTCATCAAATAACTCATTATTTTTCTCTGTTTTTCTCTTATCTTTTTATTTTTGTATTTATTTTAATTTTTATTGCATTTCTGGCAAATAATGTTTTTTAATTATTTATTTGTTTCCATTATTTGTTTGTTTCTATTGTTTATTGGATCGAATTTTTTATTATAATTTTTTAACATTTCGTTTTTTTTTTGTTTTAATGTTGTCCGTCGCCGCTCATGCCGCCTCATGAAAGCGACGCGTCACCATCGTTTCCATAGTTTGATGGTGGAACTTCATAAGAAAGCCTACGAAGACAACAACAAGAGGGCGATTAGCTAGAAATTGTTTTTGTTTTATTTGCTGCCTCTACCAATGCACGTCTTTCGCTGTTGTACAATAATAAAACAACAACAAATTAAAAACACACCCACCAGATATCATATTCAATTGACTTTTACTGTTGTTGTAGGTGTTGTTGCTGTTATTGTTGTTGCTAAAACGATACAAAATACGCCATCTTTATGTCATCGTTAGTTAAACTCTTCTCACACCTTTAAAATAATTCACTCGTATTACGGAAAATACGACACGACGGTGAAGCATTGCGACATCGTGTGCTGTTTGTACAGTTATTAAACGTCAGCAGAATTTTGATGGTGCAGCGACTGATTATATTTATTATGTACTCGTTGCTGCTAATCATTATGTACTCGTTGCTGCTGCTAAAGTATGTAATAGAAAATGATTGCCATTAATATTAATGATTTGTAATTTCAATTATTAATCGTATTAAATTAATGTTAGCTTTTCCCAAATATAGTTCGGCGTCGATTAAACGGTTGCTTGGTCGATTAGTTTGTTCATTAATTCATTTTTTTATTAAAGCACGTAAAAATAATTGTGTACTTTGTTACTTATTTACGTTGTGGGGGAAAGTACACGTACAACCGGCCGATCTTATAACACACTCAGTCCCTCTCTCTCACTTTTTCGCTCTATTTCTGTCTTGGTCTCTCTTCATATGAAATAATAACCTCAAAATATGGTAATAGAATTCCTAGAAACAAAAAGAAGCTATGAATTAAGGAATTTAATTACGTATAAAATGAGTGCTGTGTTAAACTTGAGATGGGCACCGTAATAACAACAACAACAACAGCAATAATAATAATAACAACAACAACACCGACAACAATGACACCAACATCAGTTCTTCACGTCAATTTTGGGCGCTTCGAGAGAACACACACACACGCCCCTTTTTTTGTGTCCTTTGTTTTTTTTTTTAATCAAAATTATGTATGTTCTCACTTTACTTAATTTTTAATTAGATCTTTCCTAAGTATTTTTATATATTATGTGCAAAAGTGAGTGGAAAATTTAGTGTTACATCAACAACAAATGAATCATTACGAAAATTTGAACCTTCTTGGACTCCGTTCAACACAGCAAAAGATAACAAAAATTGTGTTTTCAAGATAAGAAAATAAAAATTGTTGTTCTTATTTGAATCATTAAATAAACTATCAAAAGTGATATGAATCAGTAACTCGAATCATCAAATAACATTAATTGATGAACAATATATAACAAGTTATAACTAAAAATGAGTAGTAATCAAAATTAGGGTCCCCCCTCGCCCTTAAAGAAAATTAATTTACTTGTGCAGCTACTTTTATTTAAAGCTTTATTAACAAAGTAATGTTAATTGATTGGTGACTCAATGAAGTCATAATTGAAGAAGAAACCAGCTGATGGCCCACCCTTTATCCTTCAAAAACCTTCTTTTTTGTGAGCTTTTTTTGCAGATTTAAATAAAGAAGCTTGAAGAAGTTAAACTTAAAGAAGAAGAAAGAAACCAAACTTCAGTTTGATTGACTGACAAACTGACTGACTGACAGAATGACGTGTAATCAGCATGCAAGGAATGCAATTATTTGGCGGATGTGGTGCGGCTGCTGTTGTTGTTCTTGCTGTTGAGAAATCCAGCTAAAAACGAAGCATTCAAAGAGGGAAAAAACCCAGAAAATGAAACCCTTTCGAATGACACAGGAAATGAGTAGCAAAAAAGTTAAAAAACACACATAAGAAGAAGCATAACAATAAACTGAAAATACAAAAAATACATAGGTAAAAAGTGTAAATTGAGTGCAAAAATTATATAGGAACAGAAAAGGATTACGAATTTGGGAAAAAAGCAGCTGTACCGCCTGAATGACTCTCCAGTCGTCCAGCCTTCTTTCTTTCTTCCTTCTTCCACACACTTTCTTTTCTCGATTTATTCCGGGCTTTTTTAATTGTTGTTGCTTTTGAATTTTTCCCCCCATGAATAAAATTTTAATTGAAGGCAAGCTCAAAGATCAATTCGTTTGTCACTCGTGTAGAAATTCAATTAAATGAAGATAACTTAAGCACATGTGCTAAAATTTATGCGATTTTTTCACAATGTATTCATTTCCCCCCTTCTAATTCGCTATCACACCCTCTGTCAGTCTTCCTCTCTTCTTCTCTCACTATTTCTCTTTCTCATAGACAAACACATTCTTGTTTAATTAAATTAATTCATCACAAAAGCGAAAATCATCAACAATGAAGTTCATTTGAGTGTGACTAATTTGCTGTTGTTCCCCCTCAACCCTCATCGATCTCTCTGCTCCTCTTTTCTTCTCTCCTTTCCTCTCGTCTTTGTTCATTCATTTGTTCTCACAATAAAATCCTTAATTAATGTGAATAAGAAAGAGCAGCTTTCTTGACACTCAACCCTGCACTGTTGCTGGGTGGTTGCATTTTCTGTAAAACTGGACAAAAGTCAAAGGGTTCTCTTCTTCTTCTCTTTGATGGTGGTAATCTGTCAAACTGTACGAAGAAAAACAACAACAACAACAACAACAAAGAATTCATAATGAAAAACCAACCACTTTAAAACGATTGTTTTGAAGTCCAACTCCATGATGATGATGATGATGATGATGATGATCATTATGATGGTGATGATGATGGGAGTGACAACGATTATTGTCGTTTTTTTCCGATGAACGTTGATCACGTTGATAGTCTTTGGCCCATGTCACACTTGTCATCACGATCATGTTAGATAGATGTACATCATGTTAGATTCTCTTCTATACTCTTCATGTTGTGTATAAAAGAAAACTGCAAATTTTGTTATTCTTAGTTGAATAATTATATGGAAAATGAAATATCAACAGAAAGAGGGGAAAAAATAGACAAACAAGTCGCTGAAGTAGAAATGTCCTTCAAGTACAACATAAAAGAAATTGTTAATCTGCAAAGAGAGAAGGACTTTTTTGTTTGTTGTTGTTGTCATTTCCCCGCATAACCTTGAAACCTGGTAGGAAGTCATACAGCCAAATAAATAAACGACGATTCCCTCATTCATGTTTATTCTCGTTCGTGCCAAAATATTCACCAAACTCACCATCGTTCAAGTCTCATATATTTTCCAGTTCTTTTCCAAGTTTAACATGTGTATCAGATTGTAAAAATGATTTGCTTAAAGGAATAACACAACAACCCAAACAGAGGAGTTTTCAAATGCATACCATGTTTATACGCAGAACTCATAAAAATCCTCAGTATTTATGCAGAAATCGTAAACATTCTTAATTTTTATGCATCTATCTATTAGGAAAGCGACAGTCTACGAAACAACAACAGAAGCTGCATAGAAAACAGTTGTAAAAATGCCGCTGAAAGTCGCATATTTAACAACTTACTGCTACTTCGTCTCTAACCATTAAATGAGGTTGCTGCTCTCCTGCTGCTGCAGAGATACCAACAACTTAGGAGTATACGACATGGCCTCTGCGCCTTGCTTCTGTTCTCGGCGATTCTACTCTGTTCGCATGTCCTTTCGTTTGTCGCGTTCTATATTTTTACATTTCTGGAATATTTTAGATGCGCGTAGAAGACATCAAGCAAAACACGAGTACCATCAACAAAGAAATGAATGAATGGAACACTCGGTAACTCTGATTTGACTGAATGTCGTCGCTGAATGAACGACGATTGAAAATGCATGCAAAATGGCCGCCACAGCAGCGAGGTCAGCGGCGACGTTGGCGAAAACAGGGCTGTGGTCTATCGCGTTCTCATTCTTGCATTCGTACGGCCAACGACGGGAGCCATCCATCAGTCAGTGATGCCTGCCAAACTGAACCTTTGTACGGTAGCTGAGTTTAACAACCCTTCGGCTATTTTTTCAGTCTTATCTGTCGTTGTTGTTGTTGTGGAGTTTTTCGCCTCATGCATTTTCAATCCGAAGTTGATTTATTACGCTGCGCTGCACGCGTTTATTGAATGAAAGGAAAATGTTAAATTATGCAAAAAAACAAAGTACAACAATAACAACAACAACAACAAGAAAGTGACGACGATAACGATGACGACTGCGGCGACTAGAAAACAGAAAAAAGGGAAACAAAAGCCAGAATCAGCGACACAAATAAAAAGCTACCAGTCAGAAAACCAGACAGCCACTGATGACAACAGCAACAACAACAATAACACTAAAAACATTAAACGCAAAACAAGGAAAAATAAATGCGTCATTTTTGTAGCCTAGCTTTGAAGCCGGTTCGCAGCCACGGCGCGGGTTCTCTGCGAGTGCTACTGGTTGGGTACCTTGATTGGCCGGCCTGCACGTGGAACCAGATACCGGCTGTGCTGTTGTTGTTGTATTTTTGTATTTTGTTTATGATTTTCTTATAACCACATAATATAGTTTGACTGAATGAGGAGCTGAGTAGCTGATAAACCAAGCGACAGTTCGTCAACCAGCGCATCTCGGATGCGGGACACAAACACACGAATACACACACAGCCAGACAAGGAGATAGCGTGAAAGAGGGAGACAGAAAACGCAGAAGTGACCAGGTGGGGCCAGGAGTCATAAGGACGGGAATCAGAGACGGACGGGACCCCTTTTTATTTATTTATCCATGCATTCGCTGGGTGTCCGGTTAGAATCCATTTTGTTGCATGGATTCTCGTATTTCGACTTCAATATGAGACGAACAAAAGTTTTCTTCGTAATGCTGAAATACAGTAGATGTACAGTGCACTCGCGATAACGTCAACTAATAAAAATAGAGAGCTTGGATCAATTCTTTTGATACTTTTGGTTTTGTTTGTTTTTGTTTTGTTTTTTGTTTTTTTCTGACATCTTCTGACAGTCGTTGATTTATGAGCCCAACATATGTTAATTTTTCGGACACTCTTTTGTTTTTGTTTCTAATTCAATCAGTTTCTAGGGTGGCTTTGTAAGGATAATCGTCGGATGCATTTTTGTAGGGTGAATAAATTAAAATTACTCTGAAAAATATTCGTAGTAGGTTTTTCAGCGTACGATTTTTTGTCAATCAATTAAATACGGTTCACTTATGTGTCTCTGTCCCAACATTTATGGATGTATTATTATCCATTTATAATGTTCCATTTTACAGATTAGTTTTTCCTAATTTTTCTTTGGGTTTACTTCACAGATAATTGAAATAAAATTGAAAATTGAAAGAAAATGCATTCCATTAATCCTATAAAAATAAAAAATCTCTGATAACTTTCTGATGTCTGATGAAAATCCTTAATAACTAATAAAAATTTTAACTTGTCATAATTAAGAGTCAATAAAATGTTGTCCCTCATTCAAAGCTTTAAAAGTGTGTTTTTCTCATCGCTTCTCTTATAGTATGTACCATGTATATATTGTATTTAAGAAGATTATATTTAAAAGCGCTTTACTCATAATACGGAAATTTATGCTTCAACCGAATACGAATACAACAGAGACAGAATGTCTATTAAGTAGTTAAGGAGATTTTTTAAGCACGTACGAGTTACAACAACGAATGGTTAAAAACAACGAATGGTTAATAACAACGAATGGTTAACAACAACGAATTCTTAATAACAACGAATGCTTAATAACAACGAATGCTTAACAACAACGAATGGTCAACAACAACAAATGCTCAACAACAACAAATGCTCAACACTATGAATACTCTTAACGAAAATTATCGATTATCTGATGCAATTTTTATGCTGGTGTCCAATGTGTCTTTTTCTATTGCCTTATAATGAGTACCTACGTATAGAGTTGGTTAAGGGAAATGTTTTAGCCATAAAAATATGCACCCAACATAACACAATTGAGCGAAACATTGTAATTTATACATACTTATATCAACAATATGGCAACTCAAATGTATGGCTGCATTATGTTTAAACCAGAGATAAAAAAATATGAACGTATGTCTGTAAACATACGACTAGAATACATACGATTACAATACATACTAGGCTATAAGTATATGTACTCACTATAATGTATACGGACTCAAACACTAACTTCGATTTGTAGTTATTGAGGCTGAACTTAGAATATGCTTTCTACTTATTTTCACATTGTTTTTGGTTTCTACTCTTGGTACCAGACAAGCTTATTTGAGAAAAAAAGTAGTATTTGTAAGGCTTTTTCAAGAGGTTTTAAGATGTTCCTATACTCGTGAATTTAATTAGTTACTTAATTAGTACTCAGTCATCATTACTGTTGAGATGCGGATTGATTCACTACAGATTTATTCAAATAAATGAATTCATGTAATTTATGTGTAAGTTAAAATAATTTATAGTCATCTTATCGTATTTTGTGACTGTCGTCGTTCTGTCTCTCGTGTTTTTGTTACGCTTGACGTGGCTTTTATTTAATTATTATTTTTATCAATAATTTTTTTCACTCGCTCCACCTTGAATTGCTTTCGTTGCTATGAAATGATTACATTTCACGGTCCACAATCGTGTCTTCTTCTTTATACCTCAACTCTTATCACTTCACCTCATCCCACCTCTTCGACTCACCTGTTCACTTCGACACATCAACATCGTGTTGCTTCCATAAATTCCTGTGAATAATTCTTACCTTAGTAATTTAAAATGTAATAAAAGAAAATTTAATTTTTTCTAGCGTGACGCACAACGATCTTTACCCTTCTTAAGGCCACCATCGCCAACCACCCCCCACCCACCGTAGAACATTCTGCCGATTACCCAATCCACTCGCGGCAACGCACAGTGGAATTTATATTTAGAGAATCTTTTAGAGGGTTTTAGAAAAATACGTAATTACATTCTAAAAGAGAGAGAGAGAGAGAGAAATAACCCGATTATGAATCATAAAAGTTGACGTAATCTATGGAAAAGAAAGAATATCCTTGAGTTTTTAGTATGTTTTCAAAGTGAAATCATTGCTTGAAGTGGTATATAAACATGCTAGAAAAGTTATATAGGTTCTTAAAAAATATAAAATTCAAAAATATTTACTACAATACTATCATGTATAAACTTCATTTAAAAATAAGGCGTGATTCTCTCATTTCTACGTGTATCTTGCATATAAAATATTTCTTTGAAATGATATAACAAACACAGGTTTTCCTTAAATTTTATTTTTTAGTTTTCCTCTAAGTTTCCTAAGTTATTTCCTAAGTTTTCCTCTAAGTTTTTATTTTTTTCCACAGTGCGACATCAACGCCATCATCATCATCATTATCATGGCTTTCCGGTTAAACATTTCTTTTTATACTGTATTTTTCTGTAAAAGGTGTGTAAGTGAACACCAAGAATTACTGAATTTCTATATTCTTATAACGGTTGTTCATAGAAGGGAGGAGGGGAAGAAGGAAAAAAGGTTATGGTGTATGTATCTCTAGAAAAGTAATGCTTTTTATATGATTGGGTTTCCTTCCGCCTCCTCCACCGCACACACACACAAGACCTTACCCCAGCCCAACCCCACCCGACCACGCCTTCCATTTAGAAATACTTGGTGGATGCTGTAAGATAAGATTTCCTATGAATAGAAGCTGTAATTCTTTAGTTGAATAACATTAGTTAGAGTTACCTGGTACAACTATATTTGTGTGTGTGTATGTATATAGGTGTGCATATATGTGTGTGTATTGTACATATTTATTGTTACCAAAGCAACTAAAGTAAATACAAAAATTGGTTTTCAATTACGAAAGGCGACGGCAGCAAACGTTGTCATTCAATACTCAATTAATGACGATGGTGATGATGATTATGATGGTGATGATGATTATGATGGTGATGATGATTATGATGAAGCCGTTTACCTTGCATACAGAATGTTTTGTTATTGCTGCTGCTTCCTACATAATTTCTTCTACAGCAAGACAAGACACTGGAATGGACTGTATAGTATTAGTAATTCTATATTAAATAAACAACACGAACAAATTCAAATATGTATATATAATACATACAACAACAACAAGAAAAACAACACTTTAATAATGTTTTTGTATTGAATTTAAAGATTATGTTAAGTATAAGGAGTCGTCTTTCTTTTTCTTCTTCTGCTATTTCTTCTTCCTTCAGTTTTCCTACGAGGCTTAGTTTGACTTTGGTTTCTGTATCTGTCCATCTTATCGTATCTTTTAAGTTGCATCTTTTATTCTTAGACTTCTTCTTCGCCATTTCGTTCACTTGAAGTTTTTCTCTTTTCGAGTATATTCTATATGGTATTTATTTTCATAAAGTTTCTCTTACCTTTTTAACCGTGTTTTTCTTTTCTTATCTTTTTACTTCTTGTTTTGTCAAATAAGTTGACAGTTGTTAACATTTTCTTACCTTTAAAGTATACATGACTTTACTAAAGTATTTCTTTCTGCAGTCCCAGGAATTTATGTCTTACTAAGAATTTCATCACGTCTCTTATTGACAATAAGAATAAATAGTTGTTGTTCTTGCTACCGGATTTTTCTCCTTTTCTTTTTCTCTCTCTTTCTCTCATATATGTACATCTGTTCTCTTTTACTTATGTACGAGTATATAACTTTTAAGTTTATGTAGTTGGCATTAATTTCTTGCTTCAGTTTTCCAATGTAACTTCCTGCTTTTTATCCCCCTACTACATCTTCTTATTCTTTCTCTTCTTCTTCGTCTTATTGTTGATGCTGTTGTTATTGTTGTTGTTGTTGTTGTTGTCATCGTTAGTGCGCTCATTGATTGTTCAGAAAAGTGTTCGTTCCATAGTAACGTGTCTAATAAAGCCCACAGGGATTTATTTTTCCCAAGGTTTTTGAGTTTGAAATACTTCCTGACTGATTGACAGATGTATTGACCGGATTTAAAGCAGTAATAATAACAACAATGTTGATTGAGGCAGTATTCCTCAATATATTTCTTTAACAACAATGAAACCTACATTTTTAATGTGTAAAAGGAATAAATGAATGAATGGATGACTCCTCAATCAGTATAGTCTTATGTATATCTTTGATTTTTAAGGCTTCCTCTTTCTCATTTTTTAAGAATGTTTTATGTATTTAAACCGTAAATATTTATATGTACAGCATAAAGAAATTTCGGTTTATATACTCATATTTATGTGAAACTTTTTATTCTTTTAAGTATAGCTTTTTTTAACTGAGTTTTATTTAATCTAAAGGCACCTTAATATAAATCCATACAGTTTCTTCTTCTAACTCATTGCATTTTCGAACAATTATTGATTTTATATTTGAAATTGGTGTTTTCTGCATTCTCAGTTTTATTTGTTGTCATATTACTGTTTCTGTTGATCTAAAATGATAATGATTTTTGATAAGTTTTAGTGATTTTTTATCTGGAACATTTTTACCGAAGATAGTATAGCAATTTTATTAACCCTTTAGCTACTACATGTATGGACTATATTTATCTATTACAATCTATATATATACATTTTCTCTCTCTGTTATGTATTTATTATATATATTTCATATATTTCATTTCTCCCTGAAATGAATTTCTCTATACGAGAAAGAAAAAAAAAAGTTCTATTCGATACCTAAAGATGGCCGTTGTGAGGAAATTTAATATTTCTATACCTTTTCTCAGGGTTGGTTACCTGTCTATTGTTGATTATTATAGTTGGTGTTGTTGTTGTTGTTACTGTTGTTGTTGTGGTGGTTAGTGTTGTAGTTGTTGTATCTCATATTATGTTCCTCTGCTGTAGCTTTTATTGTTTTTATTTTTTTGTATTAGCTGTTGTTTTTGTTGTTGTTGTTGTTGTTATTTCAGGGCTTGGTCTTTGTGGTTTCTGTAATATTAACATAATGAACTTTTGTCATTCCAATAAACCTACCTTGGTTTTGAGTCAGCACAGGATGGATGAGGTTAGAAGGTATCATCTACCTATTTTAATATCTCTTTCTACTTTACAGCCCTTTATTCTTTCACCGCCCTACCTTTTTTTAGCTTCTCTACTTCTTATCTTTCTGCTATTCAATGCTTTTTCTTCTTATTTATTTAAGCCGTTGCTAGACCCTCCCAAATCCCCCCCCCCTTTCTCACCGCCCTTCTTTAATACAAAACATGCTATTATTGTTCATTATTGAAGAAGAGAGACGAAGAAGATGAGAAATAAAATTGGAAAGGGATTAAATAGTGTTCTTAAGAGTGTTCTTCCATTAAAAAGGGGATACTTTTAAAAAAAAAATACCTGTTGAAATCTCCAGGGCTTATTTCACGATTCACGTGTTTCGATTCCATTCATGTTTATAAAAGTACAAAACGATGTCATAAAATATTTTTAGTATTTAAGTTGAGCCCAACAACGATGTTCCTGTTCGGCGTCAAGGGGATTTTCTTCGACTCAGCCTTTAATTTGTTGCTGTTGTTTTTGCGAAGAGAATAAAGCTACAGCTTCATTCAGTATTTATTGATATGGGATCTATTTAATTTTATACCATCTTCTTTCTTCGTTCTTACAAAAAATTCCTCTCCATTCAACCATTCAATTAAATATAGAATCTTTTCTCTTTTATTGCAGGTATGTTCGAATTCCTAGTGGATTAAATGGAATACTAATTGAAACAACAAAAAATGTGGTAAATAAATTTTATCGAATATTGAACAACATTTTGTCGAGATCTTTTATTAAATTATTTTTTTCTTAGTAAAAAACCTAGAATATAAAAAAAATATATTAAAAAGAATAAATATTTAAAAGAATAAAAACTTAAAACAATAACTAACAAAAAATAAATACAAAATCATAAATAAAAAAAGATTTAAAGGAATCAATAAAAGCAAAAGTTTTTATATATTTTAGGCTCGTAAATCTTGATGCCAAAAAAAGAAGCGCCATCATTTTAAATTTCAAATTTTAAACAATTTTATTTTGAAAAATATTTCCGACTGTTTTCAATTATATCGATTTTTGTGTTTTTCTTCGCTTTTCGGCTTTATTCTAGTTTGTTTTAGTCTTTGCCATTTTGACAGCCTTCGCTATAATTAAACACACCCCATCATCAATGACAGCCTTTCATGTAAAGCAAACATCTCTGTTTATTTGACGTGTCCGACTCGGTCTGTCTGACTTTTCTTAACACAGACACTTGAGCTCTTATCTCTCTCTGTCTCTCTCTCTCACGTCTATCATCTTTCCGGAGCTCTGCAGGATGTCTGTTTCGACTTTCTATTTTTTCCTTGGATTATTTTTAAAATGTTTCTCAAGTGCTTTCAATTTATATTGATGGGTTTTCCATTTATATTGATCTCCTACTTGGAATATCTTCTCATACATACTTCGAAAAACAGAGATAAAAATACAAGTGTATATACAACGAATATAATGGATATGATTACGTGAGTACTTAAAATAAAGTATTTTAGAAATGTTCTTGAATAAATGTAAATATAATTGAATGAATGAATTGAAAGATATAAAAAAAAGCAAACCCAATTCTCAGACTTACATTATCAGAATTTTGAACTTATTTTTGACACACTGTGGATTTAGTTTTGACTTCTATAGTTAGACCCCCAAACTAACACTTTTTTCGGTGTAACTTCTTTAGTCGTAAATAAACGTTTGAATCATTTTCTCATTGAAGCTCATTGATTCATTTTTGATTTTGAACTTTGATTTTTGAACTTTAATGGGATTGAGTAACTTCATAGAGATTTTGACTACGTGTCTTCATTTATTATTGTTGATATTTCACTTCTATTCGTTCATTTGTTTGGACCGACATTGATGTTTATTTTTTCGGAATGATTAATTAGTCCATAAACAATATTTTTTAAATTCATAGGCTCCTGAAGTTTGTTTGTTATTCTTTTGAAAAAACCATTCGAGGTTTTTTACTCTTTTCTTTCGATTCTTCTAGAATCGCATTTCATTCTAGAATGCATTCATAGTCTTCTATTATCTTATCTCTTTGGATGCATTTAGAGCTCATAACCTTACCTCGGATCTCATTGGCTCTTCTCACTTTATCACTTCGAGTGAGTCATTCATTTTTACATACATTTTCAGACTTATTGATTCATAAATTCACAGACTTAAATTTCGTTTCGCGGAGTCGAATTTCTTCAAATCCTTTGTATTATAATAATCAAGACGCGCGAATAGAAAAGCATTTCGTCAAGGTTTTAATATAATATAATATTTGTTTGTTTGTTCTGCGATGTCTCATAGCGCGATATCTCACCGTATACCGAGGTTATGTGAACAATCTGCTGTTCGATATCGATAACGAAATATCGAGCAAAAAAGATACGATTTTATTTTGAATTTCGTTGTTTTATTGCTAAATTTGAACACTTTTCAGAAACCTCTTCTCTAGAAAAGAACAGTCGCCAGATTTTTTGTTGCTAGTAATTTTTTTTTATAGATTCTTAGATAATATTAACATATGCAATTAAAAACAAATTATCGGTTGTTAATGAAGGTGATGACGGTTATATTGACCATGATGATGATGCATGTATTTCTATTTGCTGCTGTCGGCATTTAGGACAGACTAAAGTCAGGTCTTAGTTCTAAATGCACGCTATTTTTTGCTAACCAACTTTATCTATACTCGTACGTTACCTTTGGCAATCAATGCAACGTAAGCATTTTTCCCCACTCAGTATATAAATGTACCTACATGTACATTCAAAACAGAAGACACTTGTGTTAGTTTCGTATATTGTATAATCTGAAATAATCTGGATGAGTGTATGAAACGGTTTTTCCATTAGGGGTGTCAGAACTTTGACAGCTGCTACCAATTGTATTTGTGTTTTTTTTCGCTTTCTCATATTGGCAATTCAACTCATAATTAGTTTGCCAAATCATTGTGAATAATTTTCCATTACGAGAACGTTTGAAAATGTCATTAAAAGCTATAGTATTGTTTGTAAAATCACGAGCCCTGTTTAGTCAACTTCTATGAGTATTTCAAGCTTATAAAAAATTCTTTTATATTTCAGTTCTTTACGGGTTAATTTTTATAAAATGCACCCGAACCAAAAAGCTATTAATTTAAAATAACTCGGTTAGTGAACAAAATTCAAACCTAAACTTATCGTAGAATGAATCTAATCTACTTGAAAAAACTTTTAAATAAAAATCTGAAATGTGTTCAGTGAGCACATTTTAGCGATAAGATTAGATTCAAAGTTAAAATAACAACAAGAATAAGCGGAAAGAACAGAGTAGAAAAAGCATGAGGTTACGCTGACGATGGCCAGAAAGTGAAACATGGCAGTGAAGCGGTGAGGAGTAGGGGGAGGAGTAGGGGAGGAGAGGGTTTAGATTCACTTAAAATATTACATTTGAAAAACAGATTTTTATTTTTTCAAATCGATTTTTATTAGTTTATTATTATTATTAGAATGTAAAAATATAGAGAAAAATAACTAAATATTTCTTTATTTTCCATATTTTTAAATACAAAATTAGACGCAAATATTTTGCATTGAATAGGAATGGTTTTTGAACGTAGAGTGAAATACGAGGGTGGGCGAGGGGTTGGTGAGGGAGGAAGGGACGGTTGCTCAACCTCGCGTGTCGTTACAACAAAAAAAAAAAGCATTCATTAAGGTATACACAAGTACTTTGATGTTATCAGCAAAATATTTCTGAAATAAGCACAGAGCTAGACATGTGAAAAAATAACGAACGAATGCATCGAGGATGCGAAAGATGATCTGATAGATGAGGGGGACGATGATGGGCAGGAAGAAGGCGTCAGACGTTTTAACAACGAACAAGATATAAAAATATACATATGAATAGCACAAAGAAAGCAAACAGTCAGACAGACAGAGGGACAGACAGACAAACAGATGGATGGACAGACAAATGGATAGATAAACTCGAACAGCTGCAGACAAAATTATTATAATATACCACAGAAGAGTTTGGTTTTTGTTTTTTTGTGGTATCTGTTTTATATTCTTTATAGTATTATCTGGAGTGTAAATAGAAACTTTAGTGGCCAGGACGTACGTCAAAGTTAAAAAAACTCCTTTAGTTTTTATATAGAAAGTGGGAGTCTATCCCCTGCCTCTTTCTGTGCGTTACCAATGGAAGGACAAACTTTCACTTTCGGATGTAGGGTATGAAAATTAACATAAGAAAGGGAGAGAGAAAGGAAGATAAGAGGAAAAGAGGATAATACTGCCACAAAAAATTCTGTTTTAGTTTATCTTACGATATTTTAATTTAAATGAATATAAAAATCTGTTATCATAAGGTTTATCAAGAAATTTCTACTTGACTTTGATTGAAGTCTATTTATTGAAATACGATACGATTTGATTTATTAATTATGATTATGATTTTGTTGGGGATTAACTAAATAAACACAGAATTTAAATCGTATATTTAAAATGTTATATAATAAAATGTAGTTTTTATAATAAAATTTAATTTTTTTTTTGCTTTTTATTGTGAAGCGATAAGTTTTTTATATTAGTCACATATGCATATAAAATAATTGCGTTGAGTTCACTAAATGTGTAAATAATTTTATCACTCAAAATAATAAAATAGTATTGTTTAAAACGAAAATGCGCAGTAAAATATATTAATATATTTACATATATAAATATACATATATTCGTATTATTGGAGACGCCCTCTTTTTGATAAAAATTTGCAACAAAAAAGAGAAGAAAGGATCCATAACTGATAATTTGTATATAAACAGTATAGCTGCTATTTATCTGTCCGATATAACGTACTGTATTTTATACTATATCATAAGTATATATGTACTACAGTTACATTTATATACACCTATACCTCGCCTTGCGTCGTTTCGTTTTGCGTTGTTTTCGAAGTTGCGTCGCTGCTTAATTAGTACCAATTTTCACTGTGCGTCGTTAGGTTTTCGATGTTGCGTTGTTTTGGGTTCGAGTCTTTAATTTTTTTCTTGTTTTCTAACAGATGGCTACACTTTTGTTTCTAATTGCGCCATGCCATCAAATTCGGGGATTCCTCTTCTAACTGAAAATCAACGCAATTTTAATACAGTTTTATTTTTACTTTGTTTTGCTAATTTTAGAGTTCAGTTTCAATTATGTAGTGTACATATTGTGCTTTTTGTAACGTTTCAATTAGTGTTTGTGCTTTTTAAAAAAGAGAATAATTAATTTCTATAAATTTTTACGGATTGTTTCTGATTACAAAAAAGGTAAATATTTTTCCAATTTATTTATTGGCAGAGTTATATTATTTTTGTTTTTTTAATGTTTACTTTAATCGATTTTCTTTTTAAAAAGTAGTATTTTCGTTACCCTGGAACCTATCTTCGATCTTTACATGGTTTGCTATAGAAAATCTTAATTCACTTTGCGTCGTTTCGATTTGCGTCGTGTTTTTTTGGAACGTAACCCCGACGCAAAGTGAGGTATAGGTGTATAGACTATATAAATCAATATTAATCATCGGATCCCTAGAAAAAATTTTATAAATATTTTCAATAATATAAATAATTAAACCGAATATAAAATAAATGATATCAGATTTTTAAGTAAAGAAGAAATTCGAGTTAAATTAAATGAGATAAAATTTATAAAAAAAGAGACGTATAAAAATCTTATCAGATCTGTTTGTTTGATCAGTTGCTACAGTTTTTGTTTGTTTCTTAGACATTTTATAACTATACACACATAAATGAGGTTCTTCTTAAATATTAGTTTTCCAAATAGCTCATTATATTAACTGGAAGAAGAATTATCAACGTGACACCATTTTTTGAAAAGATATCTTTTGAAGATAACAGAAGCTGAAGTGTTGACGAACTTGTTCTAAGAATTAATAAACACAATGATTAAGCAATAAAAAATGTTAAAAAAATTAGAAAGAAAAATTAGGAAAAATAAAAATAATAATAACAATAACAATAACAATAATAACAGTAATTAACTAGAAATAATAACGAATTAAAATTAGAAAAGAATTGGAAATAGAAATTAAAAGAGTTGGAAATGAAAAGGTAATAGATTAAGATTAAATTAAGTAATAAAATGAAAAATTACTGGATCAAAAAATTACTGGAAGAAGTTGAAGAAGGTGAAATCCTCCTCGTTTTACTATATAAGTTCTTTATAATTAAAATTCTTTAAAATTCAATTGACAAAACTTTTAACTTTAAATTTTAAGACCTAAATTTTTTAGTTGTAAAGAACTTTATCTTGATTTTTATCTTTATATCGTATATCTTGTTAATTTGCTGGACCTTTCTTTTAAATTTTCCATTTCACAATTAAATTTCATTTAATTTTAGATTTCATTTACGTCAGAGTAAAGAAAATAATAATAAGTAAATAAAATAAAACACTTTTAAAGAAGAAATACTTATTTTGGAAGCAAGGAAAATTATGCAATACATTTCTCGATAAATAAAAAGAAAAACGGAAATAAATAAATAACAATAAAAATACTAACAATGAATAAATTGATGTATTGGACGTAAATTTTACAGAAGCATTCAGTCAAGCAATCAATCAATCAATAGCTTTGATTCTCATTCAGAAAGCTTTTTTGCATGAGAGAAGAACAAAGAATTGTACATATATTATTAAGAAAAGGTATAAATATTGTATTATTAAATACAAGAAGAAAAAAAGAAGAAGAAAAAGGAAAAGAAGAAGACGAAAATATAAAAATATTACGAGTATACATAAAGATATAGATACATTTTCAATTCAATAACCTGCGCAATAACTTAAATGTTGAAAATATATTCTGTTCATCGTTGAAAATATTCACCACTATATTTTTCAATAAATGCCAACAAAGAGACAGAGAAAGAGACAGAGAAAGAGACAGAGAAAGAGTCAAAACAAAACAAAGACAGCCATAATTTCACTAAATGAAATTTATTACATTTTCCCCATATACATAACTTTATATGGTAAACACTTTATATGGGATATAATACATGTACAATATTTAGATTTGCATTTTTCATTAAGTGCGTCACAACTTTAACCCAAATAAGACAAAAAGTATTGAAACAAGAAAATGTGCTCGTTTGTATTGAAGAACATTCTTTTTCATTAATGGAATGATATACAATTTCAACATTTCAACACGATTTCTTTTCTGATGTATTTGCTAGGTGTAAAAATATGGACGAGTGATGGAATCAGTTTTGGACTATTTTGGACTATTATTACTACAATATTAAATGCTTTCTAATTATTTGTCAGACTTTATCTACTTCGTTGATTTAACTATAAGAAACCGATATAAAAAACCGACAGAAGTAAAAATTCTGACAACTCTGTATAGAAAAATTAACGTTTTTTCCGCCCTAAGATATCCAAGTTATTAAAAATAATCAAGCGGATAAAATTCTATTAAAAACAATTGAATTAAATTCTAGAGAATGGTAATTGAGTATAAATTGAGAGAACAAAATTAACACCAAAAATGAAATATTAATTCAATTTCGTGTGTATTTTTTTATATAGCAAAATATACAAGATATCTATTGCATTTTCGTCGCAATTTTCCTTTAAATTGAATTAATGTATCCTATATACGTATACACACATGTTTAATATATATCGTATATACTATAATTTGTATTGTTTGATTCTCTTTAATTCGGGTTTTCCTCCTTAATTTCAGTTTCTCACTAATTAAATGCAATTATAGAACACAGACGTAATAATCGATAAGATTGTAATTGTTTCAACCGAATGAAGAGGAAGGAGGGGAGAAATTTTCGTTATTTTATTTTTGTATTCTGAATAAATTTTTTAAAATAAATTACAATTGCATAATGGAAAGAATTGATTTTTTAGTCCTTTTAAAATCTATTATTTTTATTTATTATTTTTAATGCAAATCATGGATTTATTTTATATGTAATTTTCTTGAACTGAATGAAACTGAAACTGAATTGTATTTTAGTCATTTGAATTTGTATTGAAAATCAATTTGAAGCTATGATATAATCTTGTGTTACTAAATATAGAGTGGTCCATCAGCTGGTTTCTTTTTGACTTATTTAATTAAATTTAAATTATTTATTAAATCAGCAGCCGATGATGGTTTTATTTATAATATTATTTGTATTTAAATGAGTTTTATATGTTTTTATTTTCCAACTAACTCTGGTTTTATTGCTCCTTCTTCATTCATTCTTTTACTTCTTTAACTTTCGTTGGTATACTTTTTTGTAATATTAAGTGCAGAAAGAAGCACGTGCAGCTACGTGGTGATTTTTCGCTATTTTTGTTGTTTATTTTTCCTTGTTATTTTTTATACATTTATGAAAAAGATCTTTGAAAAAAGTTGTCCTTCCTTTTGAAAGCACTCTCAAAGTTTCCTCCGTTATTTTTGTACTTTCCAAAAACAACAAACAACGTAAGACGTACGACGACGAACTTCCGTTATTTTCGTGTCCGTTTCCTGCTAGTCACCCGTCGAGATTTCATTATTTCCGGTGTTTTATGATTTTTCCAGTTTATGTTTCAGTTCATGTTTTGTGCAGAAGCCGCGTGGCACATTGATTTATGGGTATAAGTATGTATGTATATGGTATATACATAAATACAGGCGTCCCTCGAATAGCACGGTACTTGATTTGCATGAAGTCTCGAATGGCACGATTAAAAATTTCGACAATCCTCGAATAACACGAAATTCAAATTACAGGGAACCAATTAACCGTGTTATTCGAGGGATGTCTGTATATTTATTCTTATTTGTATGTTAATCCTTTTAATATCTCGAACTAAGAAATTTATTACTTAGACCAGAATCATTATTATTATTATATAATCCTATTTTAATTTATTATTGTATTTTATTTTGCTTTATTAAATTTTTTAAAATTATATTTTATTTACTTCCATTTTAGTTTTCTTACATTTCTTCACAGTTTCTTAGTTTATTTTATTATTTAATTTTTATTCTCCGAGTATTAATTTTTTTTAATACGTATTTTCATTTATTTATATATTCATTCATTCCAAAAACCCTATTATTTCTTTTTTCCTTTTAAGTGTTCAATTTGTCCGGTTTTGATTTCTTTATTAACTCTGACCGTCGTTCGGCTGCCAGCCCGCTTTTTCTCGTTTGCTTAAATTAAGATGGACGTCCATTTAGTTTATTATTACTCATTGTCGTAGACGTCGGCGTCGCAGTCCTCATCAGCGTCTTAATTTTTTGCCGCGTTTTTCCTTTATTTGTGCCTTCAGTTTGAAGTCATGTTGGGGGCTAAATTTAGTTCACTTTACTGGGGTTTTATTTGTGCTAAATTGAATTTTTTTCTTCTTACTATTTAATTTAATATTTCTTCTTTCCTGCTTAATGGATTATTATATTGTTCAGTGATCTTTTCTTATTATTATATAAGTTTTTGCTTACTTTTTCTCCCTTTCTCTCACTCTCTCTCTCTGATATATTATAGTATAATCTATTATATAATAATTCATCTAAAATATAAATCCTTCTAAATTCAAATCTATTGAAATTGTTTTTATTTCTTTGGATTTCAAGCTTTCGTATTCTTTGTTGTTGTTATTTTTACGCTTGTGTTATTGCATCAATTTTATTTTAATCCATTTCTTTTTTTTCAGGTATGTATAAAAATAAAAATTTAAAAAATTAAAGCGTAAATATTGAAAATCTGCCAAAATTGGATTAATGGATTACGTACGGTACATTTTCAATACAAAGACAGAAAAATACAATATCTCGGTCTATCTCTCTGTCTCTTTCGCACATCCAGACACAAATGCGGTAAAGTATTAAAAATATTTATATATTTATACATATATTTGTACTAGAATTTAAATGTATGCCCCACCGCCCTCGTTTTATTATGGTTTCTGGGGGAAAATTTGTAAATTAAATTTTTTTTTTTTGTTGAACAAAGTTGAATTTTTAAATGGATTAAAAAAAAAGATCAGCTTTTATCTGAAAAGGATTTTATTTTTAATTGCTTTCAAGTGTTTTTTTTAAATATTTAAAGTATTAACATATCTCAGTCGATATCAGTTTTAAAGCTATATCGAAATCATCGTTTATATCCATTTTAATTATTCGCTCAATCCACTTTAGCTTAAAAAACCCTATTTTCTTTAATTAAATCATTCAGAAAACCCAGTTTTAATCCTCATTAGTGGACAATATTATTATGTATTTCACTATACATAATTATTATCATCTGCGTTCATAGTATCATCATAATACTTATTGTACATCACTACCATATATGAAAGTGTACAAGTATACAGCCCTTGACAGCTAATTATAAACGCTTTGGTATGGTGAGTTCTTTACCACTACGGTGAAAAGCTCTCAATGTTTACCGTTATTAAACGGTCTTGCCTTAATTTGGTCCCCGAGTTTTGTTCAATTGGAGACACCTTTGTATCAGTTTTTGTTGCTTTTTTCGTACTTTATAATTATTTGAGTTTATGAAGAAGTGAAAACATCCCGGGACACATAATTAGAAACAGTTATTTAAATCAGTGCCCCTGTGTTATTTTCTATCTTGTGTTGAGTTTTGTTGGTAAGTACGGACTTAAATTAATATTTTATTGTACAAATAACATATGTTTATATAAGCTAATGGGGGCAAAGCCTAAGAGTTGTACTCCAGAGTTGCACACATACACATATAAAGAAATAATAACACTCTTCGAAATAAAAGAGAGCAAAAACTATTCTCTGTTAAGAAAAAAATGCAAACAAAGAATCCTAAAAAATAGGGAAAAAAGAAGCCTGAAAAAATAGGAAAAAAATAAATGAAAGAATATTTTAAACGTGTTTTTGAAAAAAGTTAAAGAAAGAGTAGAGAGAAAACTACAAAAACAATAACAACAACAACAACAACAATGAAACTATATAGACAGAGTCTCCCGTCAGAGGCACACATCAACGGACAGACTTTTGGACGTTCTTACGTTGAAAAAAAGTACCTGTTGTTTGCTCTCGACAGATACAGGTTGGTGGCTATACTCGTACATTTATGCACAAAACCGGTTGCAGAACGAGCCCGTCGTTCGAGAAGAGGGAGAGGAATATAGTGACTGAGGTGTGTGTGTGTGTGTGTGTGGTGAATGGATTGAATTGTTGAGAACGGTGTGGTGAGGTGAGGAATATTGGAATAAAATACAAAAACTTGTTTAATATGGTCACCGGAAAATTAGTGGGTGAGAGAGAGAGAGAGATAGGGAGAGGCAGGGATAGACAATAAAGGTGAGAAGAAGCTGAAAATTAAAGGTAGGCTGGGAAAAAAGTCACCGCGCTATTAAAAACCAGTTAAACAAGACGTTTAAGTTAAAACCTCTTCTTAATGCCATTGTTGTTGTTTTAGATGTATTAGTAGTGGTTGTTGCTTTAGATGTATTAGTAGTTGTTGGTTTAGATGTTGTGCTGTCTGTTTTTGGTGTGTTATTTCGTTGGCCGGAATGAGTTTGCTTTTGGAGGCTTAAAAATATGTCCCTCTTTTCTTTTTGGCGCTGTTATATTTTTTTGTCTTTTCTTATATTTTAATGGTATACTTTTTTATTATTTTGTAGTATTTTTTGTTGTATTTTTTAAAACCAACTGGTTAAACCGGGTTTTGTCGAAGACATCGAAGAGGAGATCCTCTTTCTTTGCCTTGAATGTATGGCGACTGCATTTAATCGCAACAACAACAAAATATAAAAAATAAGTAAATAAGAAAAACACAGGAAGATTTCTTTAACATTTTTACCGCCAAATTTCTTAGTAAAAAACATAGAAACTGTAATTTGAAGGCTCGTTTAGAAAACGTTTGTTGCTCTCTCGCTCTCGTTCTGTCTCTCTCTTTCTCTCTCTCTTTCTCTCTCTCTTTCTCTCTCTCTTTCTCTCTCTCGCTCTTTCTCTCTCTCTCCCTCGCTCTTTCTCGCTCTCTTTCTCTCTCGCTCTCTTTATCTCTCTCTCTCACTCTCTTTCTCTCTCGCTCTCTTTATCTCTCTCACTCTGTCTCTCTCCCTCTCTCACTCTTTCTCTCTCTGTCTCTCTCACTCTTTCTTCCTCTCTCTCGCTCTTTTCTCCCTCCTCTTTTCTCCCCTCGCTTAGTTCCACTCTCATCCTTCGTCTCTCACGCGCTCTTTTTCTCTCTTAAATTCCCCAAAAACATTGCGTGGAGCTTCTTTTTTCGCTTTTTTCCGCTGTTTCCTGGGATTTTTTAAGGTTTCTTTTACGGTTGTACCAACGATTCAGACGACTGCTTCCCTTGTCGTTGCTGCTGCTTTATAACCTTGAATTTCGAAAATCGCATGGTTTTGTATTAAATTATCTTGTTCTTCGTCTGCAATTTGACTGTATAATGTCCAGAAAGAGTATGGAGTAGAATATTTTTGAACTTGGTTTTAATATACTGTAGAATGGAGTAATGTGTATCGTATGTTGCTTCGATTTTTGTTGTTGTTCTTATATTTCATTCCATAAAAGTAGTGTTTTATGGATCGTCTACTGACGATCGTTCGTCAAACGCACTCAATGTATACATATTATGCCACTCAAAAATTGAGTAGCCGAATGGCTGCCTTTGCGCACCACTGCTTTAAAGGTTATTTTGATGGCTCTTTTGGTCGTTTGTGTTCTTGTTTTTTTTGTTTTTCTCGCTCAGGTTTAATATTTGGTTAGAAAAGAAGAAAAGGAGGAAGAATAATAATCATCACCGTTGTTGTTGCTTAATATGTTGTTTAATTCTAAAACATATGCTCAAAAATTGTTGTTCGTTGTTTTTTGCCAACAAAATTTGTGGGGTTTTTTGTGGATGTTTTTGGAGCTTTTTTTGCGTGAAATGAATATTATATCAATACACAAACAAACTTGAATTTAGAGTGAATTCGTTTTTTTTCCATGACGTAACTTTGTAGCTATCATTAAATAACATTTTACGTTTAAACGGCTGATTTAATTTGATTAAATTGTCATAAAAAATCGTAATACGATTCAAGAGAGAGAGAGAGAGAGAGAGAGCAAGTTGAGCAAGCAGAGAGAGCAAAGAGAGAGCGGTTGTTTTTTTATTTCCTCCCTTTTTTTTGTATCTTCAGAGCTTTTTTCTTTACCAACATCGAAAACGTGCTTAAAATTTCTTGGTGATTTTTTTGGTTGTTTGGTTGTCGAAAAATTCTTCCTGTGGTTTTGGCTTCCTTAAAGTTTGTTTCCTTTTCTTGATTTTGTTTGCATAAATTTATTATATTGTATGTACTCGGAATCTTTTCTATTCATAGTTTGTGTTCTTCTTTTTCTTGAAAATACATGAGATACATAATCTTCATTTCCTTATCACTCCTGATCTGAGTTTGATTCTTCTTTGAGCCTCTTTTTTCTCAATAATTTTAAAAATACGATGCTTGAATAAAGTCGATTTTTACGCATTGAGAACTGGGCAAATCTGGGCCAACAGCCGGTAGACGTTGTTGTTTTTTTTTTATCTTTGCTTCTTCTTGCTAAGTTTAGTAGATTTCGCTTTAGATTTTGCTTTAACTTGTAAATTTTAAGAAGTGTTTTTAAATTTACTGTTTGCGGAAATTTTGTGATGTTTTCTCTGATGTTGTTGTTGTTATTCGCCTTCTTCCTGATGATGGTGTTGTTGTTGTGTATATCTTGTAAACAGCAACACAGCGAAACTACAAAAAAGTTTTTCATGTTTAACTGCAGTTGTTCGTAGAATTTAATGTTGTTGCAGTTGTTGTTGTTGTTGTTGTTGTTGCAGCTGTTGTTGTTATTATTGTTGTGTTTATTGTTGTTGTTATTATTGGTGTTGTTGAGGTCACTACACGCGATTGTGTTGCTTTCCTTCTTCCTTTCTTCGTTGCTTTCGTTGAATGAATAAAATTTCTTCTTTTATGTTTCTTATGACTTTTCTTTAGAAAATCATATTTTAAAAAAGGGGGTGGGCTGAAAGAAGGATAAATATTTCAGTACTTATAACATGATTACACCACAAACTATCCATACATCGAATCATCGAATATTCCTGCCTACTCCCCTGCCACCGCTCATAAACCTCCCGGTTGGGTCCACCCAAGGCTCTTGTGAGAGATGGTGGGCAGTTCGGTGGATTGGTTGTGGTTCTCATGCAGAACTTTTGAATAGCTAAACATTCGGTTTCATCAGTTTATTGAGACCAGCAACTAATCGGAAACTCTTTAATTGTGGAAAACACAATCGAAGGAACGAGTGTCCAAAAGAGAAAGCAAACAAATAAAGAAAAGAGAAAAAATGAAAAAAAAAGTAAAGGAAAAAAGATGGGTTTTAAGCGTGGAATTTAATTAAATCAAAAGAAGAATTGTGCTTTTAGAGGGACCAACTCGGTCACTTAATCACAATCTAATGACAGCAGCAGCAGCTTGTTTAGAAGGAGTTTGTTGAAGAACATTCTGTTGGACAGACAGAAAATCGAGTTAGACAGCCAAACATTTTTGCATTTCAGTCGCCATCGTCGACGTTGTCATAGTCATCATCGCCGCCGCGTCATGCAAATGAGACGATGGCGATTTTATTATTATTATTATTTTTTAAAACATTTTTATTGGCTTTGCTTAAAATTGTATTTCAACCTGCTGCTGCTTGTTAGATTCTGATCTCTTCCTCTTCTTTGACTTCTTGTTCCTTTTCCTTGTCTTCTTGTTCATCTCCTTCGACTGCTTTTTCTTGTTCTTCAACTTCTTTTCTTGTTCTTCGCAGTTGAAAAACAACCTGTGTTCTTTGTACAGAGAGAGAGAGAGAGCGAGCGAGAGAGCACGAATGATACATGTTTTGTTTTTGAGTTTTGTTGTTGCTTCGTCCAGTCAGTCGGTGACAACAACTGGTTTTGTTGCTGCTTTAGCTTCGGCTGATTTAAATGTTGGTATTAAAATGTTAGCAGCATCAGCAACATCAGCAGCAGCAGCAGAGATTCAGGAAATACTTGTTAAACTAGTTGACAACGATGATGATGATTGTAATAATAATGATGATGATGGACTTGTTGTTGTTATTGTTGTTGCTAGTGTTATTTGCTTATGGTTTTGCTTTGCTTATTAATCAGCAATGCGTTGGTTGTTCGATTGACGTCCAAATGAAGCAGCAGCAGCTGTCGTTGTTGTTGTTGTTTTTTTAGTCTAGAGTTCAATATTTAAGAATGAAGACGTTCTTTTTTGTGGTTTTATGATGGTGTATAGGAAGTAATATCGTGTTATCAAGAGCATTATTATAGCAACAATTATTGTCATCGTCATCATTAACATCGTAGTCGTCATCATCAGTAACATCATCATCAGTAGCATCCTTCTAATGATCATCCTCCTGATCATCGATAGTATCGACTTTTTTACCCACGTGATGAGTATCAGTCTTTCAGTTCTGATCATCAGCAGTATCACAATCATTATTACTATCATCATCATCATCAAAATCATCATGACGTTCATCATAATCATTATCATCATCCACATCATCATCATTATTAGAATCAACAGCCTTACAGCCTTATCTCGTATTTTTAAACGCAAACGCAAACTCAAACGCGACTCAAACGCAATGCGTTTCAAATGGTATGATCAAACTTTTTCGAGTAGACTGCGTTTCAGTTTTGAGGAGAAACACAAAGTTAAACAAACTTTACGTAGTCTTGCAGACTTCCCCTGCTTGCAGAGCACAAAGAGTTACCATGCATGAAGCATTTTTAGCATTTTTACAAGTATTTTCAGGAATCCCAATGAATTAGTGCTATAATTGATGTATGGCAACAATTAGTACAACAAAAGCAAATCTGATAATTCGCACACATGTTTACATATTGATATTGTGTTTATTATCGTGTGCTCTTTATGTGAGAGTAAATATAGCAGCAATATTCCTCGTGCGATTACCAGAGCGCAGCGTCATAGCGTGGAATAAAATACGGGGTACTCAGAAGAGGTACAAATCGGATATTTTACATACATATGTCGGAGCATCAGTAACTCTAATATTATTTGTTACTTATGTATGTGCATTATTTTATTTTATATAATAAACAGGTTTATGAGGAACTACGCATGAAAAAGGAAGTTTTTCTGAACCTTTTGGAGAAGGTAGCGCCATGCATAAAAAAAATTGTATGAGCCACTGTTCAGAATCACACCAAACGCGAGCATTTTGCGATCGTCTGGTTTGAGAGACTTTTTCCACGAAATAGCTCATCCATCATGCCACAAAAACGTAGTGAAGTCTGCAAAACATGTAAATTACCAACAAATCTGCGTTTGGGTTTGGTTCCGCGTTTCGAGTGCGTTTGAGAGATTTACAAATTTTTCTCTCTCAATTCATCGAAAAATACGAAAAGCACAAAACAAAACGCGAAATAAACGCAACGCGAAAAGATACACGATAAGGCTGTTAAATTGAATTACATGAGATCGAGTGGGTTGTTTTTGCTTCACTGTTCGTTCAGTTTTTAAGTTTAAAGTTATTGTTGTTGTATGCAGCGGAATTATAACAATGGAGCAAATTATTATATTCAGTGACTTCAATTGACTGCATTCAAGTAGATGTCGGTTATGCTTGTCGTGTCGTCTACCCACCTAAATTCGGAAATCGAAGGAAATCATTAATCAAAACATATTTCAACACAGCAACACCAAAAAATGGCTTGAGAACTTGAGAATGAAAGAGAGCAGAACTCTTAAAGGAAAAGATAATGTGATAAAAAGAGAGAGAACTATGTATACATCGAGTAAAAACAAAGAAATATACATACTAAAATATAGTACATTAAAAGCATTCAAATTTATT
The DNA here is from genome assembly GCA_949629155.1 of Myopa testacea. Lineage (NCBI taxonomy): Eukaryota > Metazoa > Arthropoda > Insecta > Diptera > Conopidae > Myopa > Myopa testacea. Next base: position 42,405,165 of record OX451347.1, on the reverse strand, counting down.
TTAGTAAATGCAACATATGTTTATATATTTACATACAAATACATAGAATGATATACAGTACAACCTCCCTAATCCGGACACTCGCTAATTCGGACTATCCAGTAATCCGGACATTTAAATTTTTCGGACAGTTTTTTACTTGAGTAAGTTTTAGTTTACTTGAGTTTGCGTGGAGTTAAGACGTAAATATGGCTCCCGTAAATAAACGACAACATAAAACATTAACGTTGGCAGAAAAGTGAAAATATTGGATACAATTGATAGTGGAAAATCAATCAGACAAGTGGCAGTAATTGCTAACCAAAATATTGAAGAACTTGATAGTTCTTTGTGGAGTCTGAAAATGCTCAAAACAAAGTCTCACATAAAGAGGCAAGTGAACTGTTTTCAAAAGCTATTTTATGGGCTGAACAAACTAAAGCGACAGATAAGGATATTTTATTTTTAAAAGAATTTAAAAATAAAGCTGACAAATTACATAAAGATACATGTATTCAAATAAAAATAAATTCTTATTTTTCAAAATGAATTTTCGGTCACTTTTAGTATGTTCCTTTATGTTTCTGTAAATTAATTAAATACAAATGAATTCTTATGAGTACTTATGTTTCTTTTCAGTAATAAAAATAAATAATATATATGTACAAATATGTATTGCGTTTAAAATTTAATTTTAACTCTAGTCCGGACGATCCACTAATCCGGACAGATGCTGAAACTATATCTGTCCGGATTAGGGAGGTTGTACTGTACACATGTATGGAAATAAAACTACAGACAAGTGCCTTGGCTTTAACAAGTGCCTTGTTGTTGTTGTCGATGCTGTTATTCTTCAGCTTGTCTTCATTGCAGTGACTTCAGATGATGTGTAAACAGCATGATCGCCGCCAAGCTGCTTAACGAGACGATGCTTCTTCTTCCATGCAGCCGGAGAGCTCGATGCTTCTTCCACGCAGCCGGAGAACTCGATGCTTCTTCCATGCAGCCGGAGACCCCAATGCTTACTAGTTGTGGTTGTTGTTGTTGTTTCTCTTCTTCTTTATTTGCCACACAAGCGCATTCTCTCAAGAAGATTCTGCTGTAGTACTTTTCCGAGCTTTAATTATATTCTACAGCATCGATTGAAAGATTTATGTGGGAATCGGTTTCTAAGGAATGCGTTTTTTCCTCTGGCTGCGCTGTTGGCGTCGAGGCTGTAAAAGAGTCCGTCTTTACTACGAAAGAATGAGTAAGCACATTAAAGAAAGCAAAAAGTATTCAATATTACTGCAAAAAGGTAATGAAAGTCACAATTAAAATTAGATTTAAAATTGAAAAGTTATATCATAGTTAAAACTAACATTATTAAAATTTTCCCAATCTTCTAAATCATGATCTGTTGAGATGACGATTACAAGAGAACCGTATAAGATATCATAATGAAACTATTCTTTGTTATTTTACGATGTTTGGTATTAAAAATGGGCGAAATCGATCGACGACCACGCCTCGTTTTTGTACTGAGTGCAGGTACCGCTTTTTTATCCTATTATAAGCAGAATATTTGCGTCAGTTCCTGAGTTACGACAATGAAGTTGCATTTCTGGATAAAGAGTGACAATACCCGTTAATGTGCGGTATATAAGTGGGCGTGATTCGCCCGCCCCCTTTTGTAGACGTACCTAAAACTCTCGCCAGGTTCTCCAGTTGGATCTTTCGACTCGTTTCTACTCTCTCTTGTTTTCTGCAACTCGAATTCGTCATTTTATCATATTTTGTAGGGCGGACAGAAAATAAAGTTTAAATATTCTTTTGCTGCTATATTGCATTGTAATGCAACAAAAAAAAAAACCAACAATATTGTTGCTTGGCAACACAGCTTGGCAATCGTCTCGCTCGGTGTGGCAACACTGGCAGAGTGCGGCTGTCATGCAAATAAACGACGTAGCCACACAAACGTAAACTAATTACGGTGAAAGCGTGCTGCAGAGCGTAAATTGACTTGTGACAAACACACAGACACACACACACATACAAACGTATGCGTACTGCGTTTTATATTTATACATATAAGTATATACTATTGTATGTATGAACATTCATCGATGCCCTACAAAAAACCTTACAAATGCAAGTTTGTACAAAATCATTGAAGACATGCAATTCAAATAAATGAATTTTTTAATGTAGTCGAACAAACAAACACACACACACACACAAGCAAACACACACACACACACACACAGCAGCACCAGCAGCTTTGATTCAACAACGTTATCGACAACGACCACGACGACGACTGAAATTGAAATCACTTTAAATTAAGTGTTATTTTGCAGTATTTTTTTAAAATAAAATACAATCAAATATAAATTGTAATTATTTTGTTTGATTATATTACATTTTCATATACAGAGTGTTTGAGATGCAAGACCACAAACAAATAAATATAAGAGAAATAAAAGAAAAAATAAAAACAATAATAAACAATTAAAATATGGAAAAAAACAACACCGAAAAATAATTATATTAAAAAACCAATTAATCACAAAAAAAAAATGACATTTTGTTGCATTTTGTTGTTAAATGATTGTTGTTGATTTTTATCGTTAATGTTTATTGTTGTTGCTTTCACCGCGTCACCGCAGCACTTTTAATAAAGCAATCGTTTTCAAAACTGCGCTGTTAAAGACACTGAATGCATCCATCAACGGGAACAACAACAATGGCATCAGCAACAACAACAACAATGGCACCACCAGACACAACAACAACAACATTAAAATGGCTTTAAAACACCCAACGCATTGTTTTGTTGTTGTTGGTTAGCTTTGAATGACTTTGAATATGCATTAAATAATGCATTCGATTGCAATCGAAACAAAGCGAGGCTAAAAACAGCAACAAACAATTATCAATAATTTACAAAAACCAAAAAAGGAAAAAAAAAACAATAAACAAAAGAAATTATTAAGTAATTAACAAAAACTAATTAAAATCATAAAACAAATTTAATTTAAAAAGTAATTCGTTTTTACAAAATGAAAAATGTTATTCAATTGAAAAAACCAAATTAAAAATACAAAACAATTCAAGAAAAAAGGAAACTAAATCGTAATTCAGAGGTTCCCGAAGCACCATTCACAGGATTTTGACGAAATGCTCTGATGTCCATCGTCCCCACGTCACCCTTCGCTCTCCGGCAACAGAGTGGTTGGTGCATCATCACACCGCTTTTATTTCCATTGACACCATGTAATGGAGTAGTTTTTGAAGCATGAATGAAAACGTGATTAAAGGAGGCGAATGCGGAGTGCGAATTGCGCTGAATATTCTTGAATTCTTTGGATAAGAATAAAAAAATTGACAATAAAAAACAGAAAATTAAAAGTAAACAAAAGAATTTCCTCTCCCCCTTTCCCACCCGCTCTTTCCAATGTAATAATTCTTGCTTTTAATGCTTTAATTTATCGTACTTTAATTTATATACTCATATATTGTATTTTTTCTAGTGTCGAATGATTTAAATTCCGTCACGTTTTCTACATAAAAACTAAAAGAGATTATAAAATAATATATGAACACGTTTCGTTTTTTAGACGCTGTTTTATTAGTACATATTTTATTTTTATTTATATTAATTATATAATTAAAATTTCATACAGTTTTTTATATGCATTTTGCATTTCATATAATTTTTCATTTCGAGTTTCATTCTTTTCGTAATTTTCAATTTTCTCAGAAACTACAAAAAATAGATCCTTTCGGTTTAAAGCATTTGCTCTAAAATTCATTCTCATTTTCTCTAATTTCTCAATATTTTTTACCAAGGGGGAAAGAAGTCCCCATCACCTGGATTCCCTTCATAGATTAAGCTGGTTTTTTTCGATACTTTTGCACGTTGCGGCACGTTTTCTAGGCGTTAATGATTGCTGCATGCGAACTTTTGAGTCCTTTTTTCAACCAACACACCTTTTTGAACGCTCCCACTTTTATGAACACCGCCCGCCCTTTTTCCCTGCCCTTCCCAAACCATACACAAGACCCTTTTGTAATCCTATAAGAATCTTCACCTTTTCCTCACCTCACGACTCTTTTCCTCCCTTCTTCTGCTTTTTCTTTCTCCTTCTCTCACTTCTTTTTCCTCCTTCTCTCATTTCTCTTTCCTCCTCTTCTTCTTCTCGATCACGTGACACAACACTACCACGCCCAATAATTCCATTCCTGCTGCTGCAGCTGAAGTTGCAAGCAGTTCAGTTTTTTTTATGGTTGCATTTTTTGAGGTGTTTTTTTTTTACTCAAAGTATAGAGAAGAAAATGTGAAGAGAACTTAAATTAACACTTGCGAGTTGGCGCATTGTTGTTGTTGTTTTTGTTGCTGTGCTCATTGCGCTCGTGTTTGTTGTTGTTTTGTGGCATTACTGCACCTCCCAGCACTTCACCACTGCAGCAGATTTCATGCCACCCACCCAAATTGCCGCAATTTCTTGCAGGTTTCTCCAACACGCACACACGGAAAGAAGCATTCAATCAGACATACTATACTATACTATACACAAACACGTACACACCCATACATATACAGCATATTATACACACATACATACACACACAGGCAGCTTACCTACCATAAGCTTGGTTCTGTTGTATGAACTCACGTTTTACGTAGCGTGAGTTACTCGCCTCTTCACTGCACTTCACTCTTCTTTTCTTCGCTTATTACTCACCTTCTCTCTTTTGCTGTCTCTCCCTCTCTCTCTCTTTCTCTCTTTCTCTCTCGCTCTCTCCCGGTTCTGTGCTGCAACATACGCGCATGTTTTAGCTTCTTGCCATCACCAGCCAGCCTTCGCTTGCATTACCACAAAACAAGCTGTTGCCAATTTGCATTAACGTGTTCATTTACTTTGTATTGAGTTGCCAGATTGTTACAATTCATTTTGAAATAACAGAAAAAGAAAAAAAATATATAATAATGAATGGTTTTTGTATTGCAATGTGTTAGTGTGTGTGTGTGTGTGTGTGAGCGACGTGGAACCATCGCAACGCAACGCAACGCAAAGCAGAAGGAGGATGCAAAAAGAAGAAGAAGCATTTCTTAGAATGTAGCTCTTGCATAATGAAGGGTGGGTGGGTGGCTTAATAAACATGCACATATGGATGGGTGTGAGTGTTGGCATCCCTCGAATATCACGGTTAATTGGTTCCTTGTTATTCGAAACCATGTTATTCGAGCCTTTAAATATAATCTATGCCTTTTTAGAATTAAAAGAACTAACTACAGGTAACCTCCGTATAATCTGGTGCTTTTATAGCACGGATTCATTGGAACATGATTCGAAAATCAGGAACATCACCGTATAACATCCTCGTCGTCCTCGGTTATTAGTGATTAGCAATCACGAGGAAAACATTATTTAATTTATAGTGATCCCTGTTACTTTATTTGACGACTTTATTTAATAATACATAATTAATTATTTTACTATTTAATAATGATAAAATAATATCAAATATGTACACTTCATATATTCTAGACATACTTACATATATTTTAATATACTGTACTCTAAAATTATATAGTTTATTAATAATAATGTTTCAATTTTATTAAAGAATGATTTCTCTGTCTGCTGAGCTTTTCTCTTCTTTTTCTTCTTTTCTTAATTGTTGGCGTTTCTTTTTTTTCATCTCCTTTTTCTTTGACTTCTCTGCTCTTAATTTTTCTACTCTATCTTGATTTCTTTTGGTGTCATTGACTTGTTTCCAGTTGTTTTTCTGCGTTTCTGCTGCTTTGCTGCATTTAAAGTAGTAGAAGTTGGAGTTATTGATGGTGTTGTTGTTGTTTTCGCTATTATTAACTATGTGTTTGTGCTTGTTTTGTTTCAGTTGTTGTTTTTGTTGTTGTTGAACTCACTTTGAGGTTTCTTTATAGAGCTATGGTAATGTTATTCCTGTTGTTGTTGTTGTTGTTGTTGATGCAAGTCATGGTTGTTAAGTTGTTGCTGCTACTGCTGCTGCTGCTGATGTTGTTGTTGTTATTAGTGCTGTTGTTGTTACGGTTTCATTATACTGCCAACGAGATACTGTATACTGTAGTTAATGCTATTTCCTTGTTGTTGTTTTCTTGTGATGAAACAGCTGTTTTCGCTCTTCCAACGAATGCCCTCGATCGGCCCTCTTTTAATCTTAACACAGTAGTAGCCACTGTTTTGTTGTTTTCTCGATGTTGTTGTTATTGTAATTCTTTAGTAAAATTGTGTTTAATAAGAATAATTATCGTTCTTTCTGGTGCAACAGAAAAGCGGCTTTTCTTTGTACTTTTCTTGCGTATTTTTTATGGTAATTTTTGCCATTTTATTCAATTTATCTTTCTTTTATTTTCTTTTTATTTTCCGTTATTTTTCTTAATTTTTTTCTCTTTCTTTCTCTGCTCCGATGCTGTACTGCGCTTATCGTTTCAAAGGCTGAATGCACCGAACTGAACTTTGTTGTTCGGATATCTGATACAATATACACACTTTCATATAAACGAACATATGAAGGATAGATATATGTATGTATGGAATATATATTATATATGTATTGATGTCTAATGATCGTTCATCGTCATCTTCATCTTTAAATACACTCCTAAACTTTATTTTTGTATTGTTTTTGTAGCTGCTACGATGCTTGTTAAGGCGGCGGTAAAAATTAGCATAACAACAACAACAACACCAACAAATAACAAAAACAGCTGTCGATTTCACAGTATTTCATGTAAATAATAAAGCAAATAAATGTTTATTTCGGTTGCTAAAACAGATATGAATATAAATATTTGCAAAAAAAATTGAAATGCAAAAACAACAATAAAATTAGAAGTAATAAAAATTATGCTAATCAGAACTGATGACGTCTCCGTAGCTGATGACAGGATGATTGATTGCTGATGTTGTTGTTGTATAACTTATTGTTTTATTTGTTGTTTCATTGTTGTTGTTATTGAATGGGTGCGGGTTGGGGGAGGCGAGAAAAGGCGATGTCTTGAGATCTCATTGTAAGCTGTCGTTAAAATCGATGATAGATCGAAAGAAAGAAAGAGAAAGAAAGACTTCTGTATACATCTGAGTTGCTGTTGTTGTTCTTGTTGTTGTTGTTTTTCATTCGACCTCATAATAGTGATTATAATGCAGACGTAAGAACGGAGCGAGTTGTAGTGTAGTGTAGTTGTTATAGTTCTGGCATCTTCAACAAAGATTGTCTTTTAAATCTTCATACGGATGCATCAACAACAGCGGAAGCGACTGCGGCTGCGGCGATGTCATAAAAAATATCTTGTAATAAAAAAGCAAATAAAATCCAGTTCAATGAACTGTGGGGTTTCTTTTTACAAGAAAATAAGGAAAATAAAAATTGAAAAAAGAAATACTGTACGAAGAAGTAAGAAAGACAAGAAAAGAGAAAGAAAGAAACATCACATCATCTGCTCAAATAAAAAACAGGCAAACAAACGGAGTTCAATAGAAATAATAACAACAACAACAAAACGGAGTGCACTATTTATCATAATAATAATAATGATAATAATAATGATAATAGCACTATTTACCACAACAATATGCATGTATGGTTATTATTATTAAGTATTTTATGTGGACTTTTCTTCCAATTAATGCTTAAAATCAAAAACTCCCGCAAACTGACAATTCATATTTTGAAACAGTAAAAATAAAGGTTTTCGTACGCGATTGTTAGTAGATGTTTCACCACTCTAAACCGTCAAAATCAGCTGTTACTATGAACCATTCACAATAGAGCCAGAGTCTTTAGGGTAACACACCGAACCAACTGTGTTGGTTTTCTCTCTCTCACAACAGCGTTTATTTGTTTATTTTTTTTTTACTACCGGTTTCTGGAGTTTTTATGCCTTTGCAACCAACGAGAAATTAAAAAAAACCGAAACATTATAAACTCAAAAAAGGTATTAAAGCAATAAAAATCATATGCGGCATTTTTATGGCGGCAAAAAGCGTTGCAACGAAATAAAACAGTAAACGCGAAAGCGAAGAGATATTATATTGTATCTCACTATATTGTATATCGATATATAGTATCGTTTATATGTATGTGTGTATGTATAGAAACTAAAACTTGCTTGGATTATCTTTAAAACTGCGAAAGGGTTGTCAATTTCGCACAAAAACAGATGGAAGTTTTCACTTTTTATCATTTCTCAATAAAAGAATAAAGAAAAACTTCGAAAGACATACAAACAACCACTATATAAATTATTTTAAAATGTCCAATAAAGTCGAAAGTTTATTTATAAAAATAAGTACAAATAAAATCCACCACCATCACCATAATTTTCAAAAGATGTCCAATATTTTGTTTAATACAATAATAAACTTTGTATTTAATTGAGAAACTGTGACTTTATATAATCTAAATGATCACCTTTTCAAGCTGATTTAAGTCACCCTCACCCTGTATATTAAATTGTTTAAATCGTTGTACCATTTTTTGTTTTTGCTGTTTTTTTTTTTTTGCTTTATTAGAAAACCAAATGAGCAAATGTCGCTTAAATGTCAAAATGTACTAAAAAAACAAACACATTAAATTGTTTGTATTTCGTTAAAATTCTTTTAGAAAAATTCTACAAAAATATAACAGAAACAATAACAACAACAATTACAACAAAAATGGCAACAACAACAGGGAAAACAACACAAGACACGATTTCATTTTATAGCTGTTTGTTGAGTGCAATCGTCTGAATGCTGCTACTCTAAATATTTTGTCTGTGTTTTTGTAGTATTAGTTTTGTTTGTTACCCCACCCCCTCTTCCCCCCTATCCCTTACGCTTTTCCTTTTATTCTGTCTGTGTTAACATTTTTATTCTTATGGCTTTAAATATACCGAATCCTTTCTTTAAAATCCAAAAAAAAAAAAAAAAAACTTTACACTAACAAAATGCATAGAATAAAATTTTGAAGCATGCAAAATGTGAAAAAAACGAGCGAAAAAAATACATTTGGGAAAATGCCAAACATAAAATAATTTCCACCACCAAAAAAGAAAAAGAAATCCAAAAACCAAAAATATTAAATAAACATGCTGCATGATGTTTATTTATGCAACATTGGCAACTCTTTCAAGCGAACGAGAGTCGCGAATCAAGTCAGCTGTTTTTTAATGACAGTCAGAGTGACACTCGGTAGCTACGTCATTCAGAGTATCTCTGTCAGTATCCTTGGCTGTCTATTTTTTAAAATTGTCTGTCATATATTTTATCGGCTCTATCGTCGTCATCCTCTGCTTTTTTTTGGAAAGTTTTCTATCCATTTTCTAAATTTTCATTAGTAAAAATTCATAAATTTTGGCAGCATCATCTCACAGCATCATTTTATAAGCAAATCCTAAAATTATTTACAAAAAAAATTATTCTAAAAGCTGTCTGTTTTTTCGACCGCTTCGTTTCGGCGCCGCCGTTTTTTTAAAATATTTTTTTCTTTTTGCAAAAAAGTTCCATTTAGTTTCTGCTTAGTTTAGTGCTAAAGTGTTTTTTTATTTTGGTTTTTTATTAACTTTTTTTATTTTTTTTTTGTTTTTTTTTTTGTTTTTTATATGTTCTGATTTAAATTTTTAAAAATAGCACAAACATATTTTGTATCAACAGGCGCTTTTGTCCGTTTTCAAGCGTTGAACTTTTGCTCTTTCCATGCTGACGATTATAATTTATTTCGATGGCAGAGTTGCCAACATTGTTTATTTTTTCTTTATAGACACAGTTTTTGAAACCAATTTATCATTTTTCTTAAGAAACTATATGATTCTGTTTCTCTTGTCGACAGATAGCATTATAGCCAGACAAATGCTAAAATTAATGTTAATTTTTCAGTCTGTTGAAAGAGATTTTTAAATCAGTGTTTGTTTTTTGTTGAAAAAAAAAATATCATTTTACGTGTATGAAAAATGAGATTGTAAGAAATAAAAATAAAAAAATATTCAATATATCAAAATACCTAATAATTAATGTTTGTACATTATTTTAAAACTTTGGCTTTAATATTTTATTAAATTTTGTTTTTCTGACTGAAAACTTTGAATAATAAAAAAGAGATTATAATGTTGCATTTTTTGCTCAAAATTATAATTAAATTGTAAGATATTCAATAAATTACATACATACAATTATTTAAAATTTATTTGAAATCATTAAAATATGAATAGAAATGATTTGTAATTTTTTTTCTCTTTTTTCAGGTACGTAAATGAAAATCTCTTTTCCAGTGACAGCATTTTTCGATTATGTAAGTTTATATCTTAAAATAATATAATAAAAAAACCAATATATTTAAAATATAATATAGAATTAATATAGCGTCGATTGTTTTGCTAGTGAGTAAAATAGGAACAATTTTGATATTTAATTTAGAATTATATTTAAAATGTCGCAATTTCAATTTTAAGAACCTATTTGCCCCATCTCTCCCCCTCTCTCTCGCCATCTACCCATTCTCTCGCTCTCTCTCTCTCTCTCAAAAACATGATCAATATAACATTTATTATAAAATAAAGTCGCTCAATGCTTGAGAACGACGTGGATTTGATGTTGATCGGTCATTAGAAAATCTTACGAATAGCTTCAATGTTTTCATTCGACCAAAAACTGTTTCTGGCCTGCTACACTATGGTTTATCATGAACGGATCCAGTTTCACCAAATTTTTGTACCCAAATTCGAATTCTTTGCTCCGAATGGCGATTATGTTGCCGAAAAAATTGACTTAATTTGAGATGATGGGTATTTTTTATTGAACACTGATTTTTCAAAAGAACTTTAATAACTTACGTATTACGCTCTGCAATCTTATATGACTCCATTCTATCATTGTTGGATGGAAATTAAAGAAAGCGTCAAGAAACAAACATGGCGTTTAACATATATTCTAATTCAACGTCCTAATAATCCTAATAATTTTTGTGATTTTTTCCATAGACGGAATATTTGTCCACTAAAAAAAGCTGTTTAATTATTTACTGTCCACCTAAAAGAAAAAATACAAAATAACTAAAAACTCATTAATCTTATTTATTGACGACTGTATATTGATTTCCACATCTTTACTCCAGTGAAACAAAAACAAAGAATAACTGTAAATCTGTTAAAACATTCAGTAAATCAAGAAATATCAGTGGGCACACTTTTTTAACATTAGCCTATCTTTAGTAGTGTTAAGTAAGTCCGCCGATCGGATCAGATGGATGGTTGGTTGGTGGATTCGTTGTTTATGGGTTTGAGTGAGTCGGTGGCTCAGTCGGTTATTTTGTTGGTCGATCGAGTAGTTGGTCGGTTAACACAGCAATTAAGATGATTTTTTAACATAATTCAGTGGAACTCATCGGGTGAGAGTTGAATTCGAGTACAGAGTCGAGTCGAATAAAGTAAACTTGAGTACATACGATTTTCCACTTAATTACAAGTTACTGAAATTATTTATTTGTTTAATATTTAAAAATGTAGTTAAAACAATCATTTAAAGAGAAACTACTTTTAAACAAACATTTTAATAAACAAATAATATATTTCAACAAAGCATAAGTTACGCTTGTCTTCCGTAAGCCAGGTACCATTCAAATCCTCCATCTCCGTCCTCTCCCCCCTCTTCAACCTCTTTGGGTAACGAGTCTGAACGGTTTTTAAGCCCAACTTCAACAAAAGCCGTTGTCGCCGTTGCGATGATGATGAAGTCATAAATAAATGAACAAACGAACAACCGAATGAATGAATAAATGAGCTATTGTATGAAGTATTGCGCAAACTTAAGCTGCTGAATACGTTTAATTAATATTCAATTAGTACTAACATTTGCTAATTTAGCAAATTTAATTTGTCAAAATTGAACCCGAAAGCTTGAACACTTTTTTGAAAAGTCACAAACGTGTGGAAATCGGTTTCAAATTCGAATGTAAAAGTCACTAATTGAATATGAAGAAAACATATTGAAAAGTGGAAATTACGAACTAAACTCCTTCCTTTTTCCATATTTTTGCACCAGTAATAAAACACAAGTAGTCAAAAAATTGGTGTTTGAAAGGAAAGTATGCTTCGTAATGTTCATTTTTCTGGGAAATTACAAAATATAGAACCTTCAGGTTTGAAACATCGGAAAAAAATTTATACTTAATACCGTAATTTAAAATTTTAAATACCGCGACCAAAAATTTTTTCGGAATTTTTTTTCCAAATTTTAACTTTGACATTAATTTTCTCAAAAACTGTTTGACATAGGAACCTAATTTAAAAAGGATATTAAGCAAAAGTTATCTAGGTCAAACCATTATTTTTTAATATTTTTTTTCGAATTTTTATAAAGTGGCCCCTCCCGTCTAAACGGGTGGAAATTGACCCTCCCCCCCCCCTCCCCTTCCATTCGATTTTTTTCTTGTCTCGACCCAACCTACACGCCCTGATCTTCTGTCCCCTCTTATGCGAAACACTCTGTAGATATGGAATAATATTAAGTTGAGCGATTAGATAAAAGTCTTTTATTAGTTTTAGAAGAAAGTCGATTAGTTTTGTGTTTACATTAATTAATTGTTTTATAGAACGATTAATTGTATTTTTAGTTTTTGAGAATCATCAACACGTATTTTACTCCAAATTTTCTATCTTTTTTTTGCAGGTACGTTTTTTGCTTTTGATTAAATAAAATCCAATTATAATTGAAAACGCAAATTGAAAGAAAACAAAACCAAACCATGGCTTTTTATCGAAAGCTACAACAAAAACAACTAAAACAGCAACAACCAGAAGAAAAACCACAAAAACGACAAATCGAAATAGAAATCGAAAAGCAAATCAATCAACAGTTACACATTTTTACGGCCTGCAAATAAAGAATTTGGTTCAAATGAGAAAACCTAAGAAAAAACGTTTCGTTTTTCCTACATTTAATTAAAACACGAAACTGCGACAGAAAGAAAGATATAAAAAAAATTGTATTGTGATGTAAGTTTTAATAATATTGTAGATATACATATACTGTATCTCCACATTTATACTGTAAATCTATACTATACTCTATACTACTCTATACAATTTTTATAATTTCGCCTTCGTACAATTTTGCAAATCGTGGGTTATATTTTTTTCTTATTTGGGGTTTTCCTTGTTTTTACAGATCACCAAAAAAAGCAATTTTTTTCGATATTCTTTTTTTTACAAATTGGTTTTTAAAAATTGGAATTTTATAGATATTTTTCGCTCTCATTTTTAAAACCATAAAAAAAAGAAATCGAAGTTAAATAAGGAAGCCTTTAAGGAAATTTCTGTAGCTTTTAGAACATCTCTAAGATTATTTTTCTAACATCATTTTTCTGTACTAAAGCTACTTATGAACTTCTTTTATCACTTTTCTCTTTTCTTCACTTTTTTAATACAAGTATTTTGTAAAAGTCTTTTTCGCTTTTTTCTTTATCTTCTTCTTCTTGGATTCTCGAACAATATATTTTGTTGAAGAATTTCCTAAAACCACAAACATGTCACGTCTGAAGCTATGCTCAACTTGAATCTTGAAGAATGACGTATGTTGTTTTATACCACCCTACACTTGATGGTGGTATATTAAGTTGGTCCTTTCATTTGTAACCCTACAGAAATGGGAGTGGCAGGTATAGAAAAGTACATATGATGTCTATTCTTGATATTATACTATGATCGGTATAATTAGTTATAATATGGAATTATAGAATCATATACTGATAATATCATTATTAAGTTCTCTGGTGGATGTCGGTGTATTCTCATGGTATCTTATGCTTAAGGGTTTGTCCAAGAAATTACATATTTTCGTTAAATATATCAGAAGAAGTATTTAAAAATTATCCATTTTGATAAGAAGAGGAGTGAAAATATGTGTCGTCCACCCACTTCTCCTCCATATCAGGAAGATGTAAGGTATTTAAGCTTCGACCAGGCCGAAGTTCATTTCGGTTTCTCTTATACAAAGTTTTCACTTAAAGTGTGTCTGTGTTTTTTTCTCTTCTTTATGACCTTCGTTTACTTTAGAAAGAGTTACACCAACAACAATGTTAAGATATTCAGATAAAACATGGTTCATCCTTTTCTTAATATGATGTGATGATATGAATTCTTCACAGAGACGAAGAAAGAGCGAGAGAGAGGAAGAGTGAAGAAACGTCTTTAGTGTGACAATCGTATCCATTGTTATCTGCTTTGTTGTTGTAGCAGCTGCTATCATCTCTATATATATCCCTATCCCTACACACATCCCCGTTGTCCTTGTAGCAGAAGCAAAAGTGCTCTTTGTTGTATTCGTAGCTTTTACACGTTTCATGCTGTTTCATCAGATGATATCTCAGAGTATGTAAAGCTATGTATGTATTCTATCTCCTCTTTTGTATCTCTTTTATTTCTGTACAAATACAGAATCTCCTTAGTGGCTCTGCGAACTGTAGAGACATACAGGCAGACAGACAGCCAGTCAGTCAATCGGTTGTGGTGTCTATCCTGTTGTCATTCCAGTAGTACTCAAGCTGTGGTTGGAGCTGTTGGAGCTCTGGATGTCCCAAGTGTTGAATTTCATTGTAAGCCAAATCTTTCCTGTCGTTGGCATTGTTGTTGTTCTGCTTGTGGTTCTTGTTGATGCTTATGTTCTTATTTTTGTTGTTATGGTTGTGTTACTGTTGATTAGCTCTGGCACGGTAGAGTGTCATTCAAATACTCAACTTGAGACTTGTATCTCTTCTCTACTGGCTTTCTATTCCTTTTTCCTTCTCCTTTCCCAATGTCTTTTCTATATCTTTCTCTCACTGTGTGTTCTATACATATATCCCTTTATCTCGCTCTTTTACTCTTCTCCCGCGCTCATACTCTTTCCGTCTCTCTCCCTCTCTCTCCCCATCCTTGTCCTTCATCAAATTTATCTTTCCTTCATAACCTTCTGTCCCTGTCGTCTCTCTCTTCTGTTGCATAATCTACAATCGAAGAAGTTCACGTCTTGGGATGAATTAATGAATAAACAAAATACAAAAATGAGTCATGAGGAAGAGGAAAGGAAGGACTAAAGGAAATGTATTTTTACTGTTGTTGGTTAACCTTTTCTTTGCGTTGTTCTTGGCCTGTCTAGGGCTTTATTATGTATGACTTTGAAGAGGCAGATAGATATTGAAAAAGACAGGCGATGAAGGAGGCTAGACTAGCAAAAACGCTGACAGGCGTTCAGACAGGCAAAGAAGCGGTCAGACAGGGAAACAAACAAACGAACAAGCAAGTAAGATAAAGCTGGTGACGAGGATGCAAACGGGAAGAGCCAAGTTTGTAGGCGGATACAATGAAAGATGGGCGTACAACCAGACAAACATTCAGACTGGCAGATAAGCAGACATCCAAGCAGACAGTCGCTCGACTTCTACTCATCTGTGCCTCGGCTTTTTTAATTCCACGCAGTTTCCCCACTCCCCCTCCCCCGTTCTTGTTGATAGCTACACTTTTCTTTTACGTTACTTTTCTCTCTCTATCTCGAGTTGCTTATACTTCCGGTCTTTTCTCTCCCTGATGCCTTTCTTCCTGTAGGTTTCCGTCCATATGAATTCTTCTCTTCTCTTCAGAGTACTTCATTGACGAGATTTTTGATATCTCTGTGTGTACATCTTATGAAATACTAGAAAAGTCTAATAAATTTCTCTCACTTTGCAACTTTACCTCCATTCCCTTCTATTCTCCACGTCATATTCTCTCTCTATCCACACACTTTTATCGTTCATTGCTACTCCTTGTAGTGTCTCAGTGTATAATTACCCGTAGATTTCGAGGAGTATCCCGGGTTTAATTACAAACACGCAGCAGTAGCGTATATTAAGTTAATTTTAAGTCCTAAATCATCTTCTCCATTCTTTAGAGACACCATCGTCATCCTCGTTTGGATGTTTATGGAAGTTTTTTAAATGAACTTTTTTATCATCTTTCTTTTGTATTATCGTGCAATTATTAGTGTTGGTGTCGGTTTTGATGTTGGTATTCCACCATCTTCTCTTTAAAGTATCGTACTTTTTAATATTAACCTTATCGTAATTACCTTAAACTTTATATTATATGAGGGAAAAGCTCTTTTACTGTTATTGAACTTTGTTTCTGTTGGGTTTTTATTATTATTGCTTTCATTTCTTTACTTTTCTTATTGAACTTTTGTAATTTTCTTGATAAGAAATAATTAGAAATGCTAGTAATTATTTGTGTTGAAATTTCTTTAACTCTTCTTGACTAATATACTCGTATATCATGATTTGTTTTTCTAATCTCCTTATTCTTCTTCTTCGTGTTCTTATAAATTAAAAAAGGGGATGAATTATTATTGCAAAGAATTATTGATGCAGAGAATTATTAATGGAGAGAATTATTATTACTGCAAAGAATTATTATTGCAAAGAATTATTAATGCAGAGAATTACTATTGCAAGGAATTATTGCAGATTCTCGATATCATTATAGAATCAGGTATAAGAATCTATCATTAACCTGATTTAGTTTAGTTTATGCTGTAATAAGCATTGATTTAACTTGGAAAAAGTTAGCTTTAGAAAGTAGAACTCTTTAATATTGTGTTTTTTAATGTTTAAATGATTATTGATGAGTAAGATCATCATCACTTGATCTAACTGTGTCTCTCTCGCTCTCCCAGAAAGAAAAAATACCAATAATGAAAAATTAGAATAGAGAAGCACACACGGTTGTTTTTTAATTACGAAAATATTTTTCGAAGACTAAAATCAACAGTAATTTAAGTTATTTTAAATCCCTTTAATTTAATTCTATAAAATTGTATATTTTATTAGTTATTTTAATTAAATCCCCCCATTATTTAGTTCGTTGTATTTTATTCGTTGTAATATTTTTTTCGTTGTAATATTTTGATGGTTGTAATATTTTGTTGCTTATTGTTATTGTCTACGAGTACATCTACGAACAACATCTGGTTCAAATTAATTAAGACACAGAAATTAATCATGTCTCTTGGCAAGAAACCAAGAAATCTTACAAGAGTCACTCGTTGTTCACTCCGGACTACGTCGCCCATCGCCCTTCGCCGTTTAGCTCGCCCTCCAGCCAACGATAGCTGCTGATCGTACCGTTTCTTGCTTATGCTGCTAGCATTGTTGTTGTTGGGATATACGTACCTTTAACATTACCTCGTCTCTTGTAATCAAATACACTGAAGTCGCGGATGGATGGACAGATGGATGTCGCACAAGAAATTGTAAAATTGCCATGCAAGACGCCGTCGACGACGACAACAACGACAATTGAAATGATGTGAGTCAGAAGCGAAGCCGCTGAGATGCATCACAACAACATCTCAGTTATTCTTGAAATACAAAAGACATTAAAAATGATTATTTTAAATAAGTAAACACAACAGTTTGGTACACAATAGTTGCAACAACAACAACAATAGCCAACAATAACAATATTAACATTTACAACGACGACGGCGACGACAATGACGACAATGGCAACAATGCCAAAATTATGTGAGATAGCAAATCCATTAATTAATTTATGCTGCAGCCAACCAACTTCACAAATTGAGAGCCCGACAGCGACAGCAACAGCATCAATTTGTTATGTTGTGTTGCATTATTTATTATTATATGTCTGTGCAACATCAGATTGTCGCAAGTTTTGCGAAAAATTGCATGTTATAATTAATAATGCACAACAAAGGAGTGCATAACAAACAATTGCAACAATAATTTCAACAGATATATGAATCAAACTAATACAAAGCGTATCAATTTTTAATTTTAATTTATTTACTTAACAAAAAATAGACAACATAAATTATAGCCTATACATACATTAATATTTTGTTAATGTTAAAAATATGTACAAGAATTTAAACAGAAAAGTTGAGCAATCGTTGAAGAAATAAAAAAAGGAGATATTGTTTTTTATTACATTTTTCCAGTGTTTAGATACTTCTAATAAGAAATGTTTATAAACATTGTAGCGAGTTCATTCTGTAAACAGTTAATTTTTTATAACTGCACTGTAAATTTACATAACAGCTGTCCGTAAAACTTTCTTTCCAGTTTTTTATGGTAAGTGCAGAAGAAAAATTTGTGTTCTAAATTTTTTTAAAAAGATAAAAAAGTACAGACAACAACACTAATTCTCTTCTGAATAATAATGGAACAAAAAATACAGCAAAACCAACCTTCATGTTAAAATGACTTAAACAATGTGCTCCAACAGCATTTTAGGTAAGCATTTAATCAGTACCTAAAACACATTAAAGCCATGCAGCATACATGCAGTAGAAATTAACTATTAATTACAACTAATTAATATAATTTTAGTTCTCACAACAGCTACACATGTTAAGCTTCACTGCGGTCCATGTGATATACGATAAATACGAAAATTGGAAATAATTTTGATAAAAACGATTAAAATACTGTCTATCGAATTAGATGTCTTTATTTTCCTCCCTCTCTTCTCTTCTCTCTTTTTGGCATTAATATTGACAACGACAGCATCAATAATTGAAAATTAATAATGAAAAATGACAGATAATATAAACTACAGAAGAAATTTAAACACCATTTTAGAAACTTTTTGTATAGAAACACTGTATAGAAACAATTGCAACACTGTATAGAAACAATTGCAACATTGTATAGAAACAATTACATTTATTGTTAATACTATTTTCAATGTAATTCAAGTAATTAAAAGGGAAAAAACTTCACCTTCTACAAGGACGAGTGTATTGCTTATGGTTAACATGATGCATTGAGTGCCGAAACCCTGAAACAAACTATAAATTTTAAACAAATACACTGAAACAAGAAATAATAAAATAATAAACACACATAATAAAACACAAAAATATATGAAATAGAAAAAAAAATAGAAAAAAAAAAATTAAATTTCACAATAGATTTCTTTAAATTATTTCTTTATTTGATTTTATAGCATTTTTAAAAGTTAACTTTTGAATAAATTTATATGCAACGTACGAGTATGTGTTGTGGTAATTAAAATATTTTTTTTTATTAATAATTTACGTTGATTAAATTGATTATTTTTACAAATTTATTGTTTGCTTGTAAAAAATAAAATTCATTGTTTCAGAAAAAAGTTGAAGGAAAGCTCAATTTATTATGCGATAGGTATCTGTTTCTGTTATTTTTTTCGAAAATCCAATTAATATCGTATATAATAATTACTTAATTGCAGATTTTTAAAAGTTGTTGTTGTACTTCTATTTGTTGTGGCATTTTTCAATGCAATTAAATCCGTTCGATTGACGTCACGAAATTTTAAGTGCAATACTCTTGATTTGTGTTGGGGTCTGAGGTGGTGGTGCTATTATTGTTGTTGGTATTGCTATTATTCTTCCAGCATAACACCCACAGCAAGCTCGAGAAAGGAGAGAGACAGAGAGAGTGACAGAGAGACCGAGAGAACAATGAGGGAACAAAACAAATAAAGTGATGAAGAACAGAACAGAAAGAGCAGCAAAAACAGTATTTCGTCTATGAAACACTTAAAACTTGTTTGCATTGCTTTTAACCTATATTTCAGGATGCAACAACAATAACAACAGTAAGAACAACAACAGAAGCATATGAAAAATATCATAAAAACAACGATAATTGTACAGAAATTCCAAAATTCCATTTTTTTAAAAATGCAAACCAAGAAAACAAAAAATTTAACATGCAAAATGCAAAGAACGATAAAAATGTATAAAAAATGCCAAACAAAATATCGAAAAAATAAACTATACAAACATCATTAGCAGCAGCAGTAACAACAACAGCAACAAGAAGAAGAGCAAGAACAATAACAACATCTAGTAATTTCGCGGTTGGTTTTTATTTTCTTTAAAGAATTTAATATGAATAAAGAAAAAATCTCATGTTGTTCACATACTCTGATGGGAGATGGTGGATGTCTTTGCTAGATAGGATTCAACATTTGCTAAATTATTGTTTCTTAAAAGAATTCTAGGACTCACGTTAAAATTTAATTAAATTTGTATTTGTTGATGTATTAAATCATTTTTTATATTGAGTTGTTTAAACTTTTAATGGTGTAAAATACATTTACACCATAGCTTTAACACAGCTATCACTACAAACCTCTAAAAACATAGAAAACACACAAATTCTAGCACTTTGACCTGATGTTAGTTAATTTATTTAGTAGTTGAGGAGGCGAGTCTGTGCTCCATGTTGTTAAATATTGATATATGGATGAATTGAACGACCGACTAGATGACCGACCGACTGACTAACTAAATAACACAACCAACAGCAAGCTAACGCATACAAAAGTGATTGAATGATTGATTGCCCACTTTCAAGGAGTCAACACCCAAGTCAACATCCAAAAAATTTAACGGTTGCTGTACGAGTCTACTGTATACATTAATGAAGTGGTTTTTGCAAATTTTACATACCACATCATTACGTTTTGTCTCCCACTAACGACGGACGTTTTAATTAATAGTTTCTTGCTTGTTTTTTTCGCAATATAAATACAAGATTTTTCTACACACTTCTTCAGTGATTTGTTGTGTTTCACTCCATAAAGTAATTAAAAAAGAGGTTCTTTAAACAATTCATTAATTTTAAAGTGTTTATGGGAATTCTTCTCACATGACGAAACAAAACACAACGCGATAAAATGTTGTCTCACGTGACTCACATTTTAAAACCACGTACGATTGAGGGTGTTAATCTAAACTTTATTTATCGGAGAAGTCATTCTTTCTAATGACATAAATTTTCTCCTTCTTTAGCGTTATCTAAATTAATTAAATTTTTAATAAAAAATAAATCGAGAATAAAAAGTGTGCACATTTATAAAAAATATGTGATATATGTGATATATGTGATTTATTATTGACTTTCAGATGATTCATTAACTCAACACCATCCAAATGGGTTTTAATTAAAGTATTTAATGTTTTTATCAAAAGTTATACAACTATTTTATTTATATTATTGTTATATATTATTGTTATTATTATAATTATTATTATTGTTATTGTGATTATTTCTCGTATTAATATTATTATCAATATTAATAACAATCATAGTAAAATGCATTTTAAAAATTGTTTGCTATAAAGATAAAATCTTTATCTTTCTTGGTATTTGTTTTCCTTCCAACTCAGAGTAAATATTAAGTAAAATTGTATGCAGAAATTATATAATATGAATTTTATTGGTTGTAATTATTTTTAAGTGAGTGTTTTTCAGTCTGTTTGTCTTTTTTAAGCTGGTTGCTTTTTCTTTGCTGAACTTTTGCGAATCGCAGTTACTCTGTGTTTCTGTGTATTTACATATATTTATGCATCTACCTGTCTGTCTGTGTGTCTTTCTGTCTATCTATCTGTCAATTATCTACAATTGTCGTTGTTGATTTTCTCTCCTTTTTCAATGAAAAACGCCAACACTTTTTTTCACTTACTTCACTATGTAGTTGTTTCGTTTCATCATGGTTGTTGTTGCTATTGCTGTTGATCTTTTTATTCGCACATATTAAATATAGACTATATACAGTGATGGGCGCAGGCTCTCGAAGGCAAGAAAATGTTGACTGAAGTTGACAATTTTTTGCATTTTGTAATTCTTCTGAATTTATTTTTGTCAACAAAATTTCCATAAAAATTCATTTAATAACAAAAGTTGTTTTCATTTTCAACCCACTCACTGAAATACGTATAAATAGCTACATTAAAACATGGTTTTTTTAGAATTTCTAATGTTGCATCTGTTGCTTTGATTACGTTTTGTTTTTTTTATCAGTTTTTCTATCATTTAACAGCGTGTTGATCGAATTATTATTATTATTCAATTCTTAATGATCACAAATCACTTGAACATCGGTTGTTTATCTTCGTTCTTTCCTTTTATATTTGCCTTGAATTAAATTGAAACCTCCAAATGAAGCAATGATAAAGAAAATATCACTCATACGTCATGAAGTACATTAAAATTCAATATATAATACAAAAAATTCTCTTTACTGTATTATTGATTTAATTATATTTTCTATTTTAAATTTTAGTCTATTCATATTTAAAATATTCTCATCTTTTAATCTCGCTGCTGAAGTTTAAATAAATTCTACTGGTTTACTTTTTCTTTGCCAAAAACAATTTCATGATTTCGAATAAAATATAGAAGTACAATTCCGAAAATCTCCTGGAATTTTCTTATACCACAAGCGACATCTGCTGTTGTTGCTAACTAAAGCTTTTAATATGCAAACAGCGTAGATTCGATGGCGATTGTGGAAAAGTCAGCAGCACTCAACATGTTGAGTAAGGAGAACAAAAAGAAGATGATGCTGATGCTGGTATGCTACACAGCCGAACAACTAGCAGTCCGTCTGTTCGTCCGTCCGTCCGCTCTCCGTTTCTCAAAGCAACGAGATCACATCTTAAAAATTTGCAAGACTTTTTTGGACACTTTTGTGGTTGGCATCAAATCCAGTCAAGTAGTCCACAATGTCAACTTGAATGGATCGCAGAGGAGGGAATCACTGCGGCGTGTGGTCAATTAAATGTACTTTGAACTTTTATAGCAGCAACGGCAGCAGCAGGATTTCATTTCGTTGTACATTTTATTGTACTTTCCGTTGTATTTCGTTTGCATAAAATGTCCTGACAGCAAGAATAAAATTTATGCATAATAAAAGAGTAAAATAAAATAAAACAAAGATAGAAAGAGGGAGAAGGAGAGCATCGAGAATGAATGGTATATAAAATAACAAAAGAGCTACTTCGGAAGAGAAGAAGCAGTCTCGGTGAAAACGTCCTTCCTACAGAACTCTGAGTAAAGTGAAATCGTTCTGCTTAACAATTCTACTTTGGCGTACAATTTTTTGGTACAATTCTATTTTTTTACAGAATTTTTGGCAATTTAAATTATATTTTCTTAAATAAAACAATTTTTTCCAGTTTGTTTTCATCTTTAATGTTTCTTTAAAGGAACATCAACAAAAGAAGAGAAAATCTTCTATTCATTACAATTATAACAAAAAACAAGAAATATTTATACACACGCACACACACAAAAGAATACAATGACACTCGTACTCATATCCACATCGAGACAGACACACAGGCAGACAGATCAACGCATACATACAAGGAAAGTATTATCCCGGCGCCATATTAAACAGGGCCATCCAACTTGAACGACCTCCTCTCGATTGTGTATGTGTATGTATTGTGTATGTGTATGTATATATTGAGTATATGTATGTTTTGTCATTGTGTATAAATGCATTATGTGTCAACAACTATAATTGTTGTTTCGCTGATGTTGTTGTTACGATGTTGTTGTCGCTACGTTGTTACTGTTGATGTTATGTTGTTGTTGTTGTTGTTGTTGTTATGATTGCATAACTTTCACATTCGTCCTTAAAGCGCGTGGGTGCAATGAATGTCCTTCGTATTTGTTATATGAAAGAAAACAAAACGAAAACCGAAGAAAAAACCAAAGCGAAATCTTGTTTTTATTAAATAGAAAAGAAAACCAACAATAATAAAATAAGAAAAAAGCTAAACAAGCAAATAACACTGCGTAACACTGTGAAATGTTGCATAACATTTCGATTACGTTAATAATGAAAAATATTAAATAAAAATTCTCAGAACACATAAAAATATTTCTCTTTAAATGTAGAAATAAATTGTTTATGTTCCGTTATTTTTGTTATGTTTACTTATATATTATAATTATGTTAGAAGCATACTAAAAACAATTAAAACTAAAAACAATTAAAGCTAAAAACAGAATTCAGTATAATCGTATAGAAGTACTTTTTAACGTTACGTTATATGAACAAACGTTATCGTTTGTGTTGGAGTGGTTGTTGTTGTTGCTGCTGTTATGGTTGGCTCATGTAATTGAAATAGATTTTTGGATCGATAATTTCCAGGCAAATTCAAATATTTAACGCTGCACCAACAAAAATGTGCACAGCAGCACCTGCAGCAATCAGCCAGTCAGTCACTTTTATTCACACACATACACACACATGCAGACAATCACATTTTCGTTCCGTGCCGAATAGATTTATTTTATAGGTTCGGTTCATTTGTTTGTATATAGTTTTGGAAAAACAACTTTAATACGCGCCGAATTCAGTTGGCTGCTGCTGCAATTTGATTTCATTCGAGGTGGCATTATTTTTGTAGGCCGCCGCCGCCTGATTTGCTTTTTTTGTTTTCTATTCTCTGCTCGCTGATTTTAATTTTCTTACTTTACAACTTTAACTTCATTTATTCAGTCATTTAGTGTAAATAACTGTATTTGTTGAACCCGAAAACAACGACAAAAGTTATGCAATTCATTTGTAATTCCACACATTTTCTCAATCATTCGAATGGTTGGTGATGAAAATTTAAATTCTGAATTGGGAGAATTGATATCATGTGTAAAGACAAATTAAATAACGTATATCATGAAATGTAAGATTCTTTCATCCCTCGAATAGCACGGTTAATTGTTGAGTTATTCGAAACCGTGTTATTTCTGGGTTTAAATATACGATATACCATCCCATAGACCAAAAAACTAACGATTGCGTTATTTATACAGAGAGTCAATTTTACTTGAAGTCCAACGAAGAATTCTTCCAAAAGGAATCTTATGAATCAAGAATCTTTTACGTCTTCATTTTAAGATGAGTTCTTACTTGAGTACTTGTCTTCTTTTAATTACTCGCCAATAAATAAGGTAACAAATATATACACAAGTCGTTCTCGTATTAGACGTATTTAGAAGTTCCTATTAAGAGTATAGCAATGAAATTTCTCGATGCTTTCCATACGAATACTAAAAAAAAATTTCCCTTCTGTCGTCCTTTCTACCTTAATTCTTCTGTATGGCTGCTTTTTCAGCACAGGCACAATATTTCCCCAGAAACGATGCTTTCATCGATGGTGGTGGTACATAAGAGTGTTATACTGATGTTACCTAAAAAAGATATCCAGGCTTTGGCAACGGATTGCTTTCATTTTCTGTTTCTTCGACCTCAATTTTGTTTGTTACAGTAATTGAAAATAACACTTTGTTGTTGTTGGTGTTGGTGGTTCCTTAAATCCATTACTTTATATAGTATATATGCAGTATGTAGATAATATATGTATATCTCCATAACATGGCATGATTGTCGCGCAGTCAGCAAAAAAACTGGGAGAGAGGAAATAATTACGAAAGAGCGATTATGCGCTTTTCGCTCCAATCTGAAAGCTGTATTGTAATGCACACTATATAGTCCTTCTCTGTCTCTCTCTCTGCACTTCTCTGTCTCCCTTTCTATATAGTCCTTACTATTTACTCTATCTTTCTATCTGTGTATCTATATTTATCTCACTTCTCTTCTGGCTCTGTCTCTTTTGCGCTTTGTTATTTTTAACCTTACCGTCCAAAACTGTCGAGGTGCTTCAACCTGCTTCGACCAGCCTTCACCCACCTCGCCTCCCCACTGCTTAGACTGCTTTATCGACTGGTAGCTGTATATAGTGTATATATACTGCTAGTATTTTAAACTCAGTTCAACTTTGCCCTCCGACTTTACAGAATGACGTGGTTTCTGCGGCGCATTATACATACTATATGTTGGGGGCTGAGTTGGTGCTGATGTGCATAATAGACAGAGTAAGAGAGTGAGTGCAGGAGCTCGTTATATGGTTCGAGGAAAAACTCTGTGTACCGTCCGGACTCACACCCTCTTCGCTGTCGGCTTAATTGAGGTCGAAAGTTAAAAATACCTAAAATTGCTGGAAATGCAGCGCTGGTAGAGTGAACGGGCGGACGGGTGGTTTGGCGGTCGAGTGAAAAACCAAGCAAGCAAGCACTTTATGCTTGGTTGAATTTGAACATTTTTCATAGTATAGAAAAGAGCAATAATGTTGGCATTGTTGTTGTTTTTGCTGGTGCTTCTCGTGCTGCTGCTGCTGCTGCTACAGCTGCTGCTGTTGCTGCCTCAATATGGAGTGCATGGGTTCACATCATCGACCATGAGTGACAGTAGTCAGTGATAAATAGTCCTCAAGGATATGGGGGATCCATTATTTTTAATGCGGATTGAGTGACAGTTGGTCTGATGTAATGGAAATGCTTTGATGATACTCACTGTCATTCACCGTTACTTGCATAACTCTTGCATTATACAAAGTGAATGATTGCAAAGAAGTAGAAGATGTGTTTAAGTACTTTAAAAATAATAATAATGATCTCTTTAAAAACAATGGGACTTACAGTAGAAAGGAGACGAGGAATAAGTACAAGAAGAAGAGTAAGACCAAGTATAAGAAGAAGAAGAACAAGAATAAGTCATATAATACAGCCATAATCTGCAAACAAGAGCTTTAAACAGTTAATGTTGGTTGCTTTGTAATTTACGATATTTGTCCTTAAAAACATTACACAGGTCAACAAAAGTTCCTTCATGAAGGTTTATAAATAAATTAAATTAGGTTTTAACAGTGTATTTCGAAATTCTAGGTTGCAGTTGAAATCTGGCAACATTTTGTTGGCGTTTTCTCTGTGAAAGAAATCAGATCATTATTCATTTAACATTTGTGACTACGCAGTATTGACATTTGAAATAATGAATCGATATATACGACAGGAAAATAACATTTTTAGCGAAACAAGAATTATTACTATAATGGACAATGTCCATCGTTTAGAAGAAACTGATGATGGATGATGTTTCCTTGCTTTTTATTCTTCTTATTCCTCCTCTTAGTGCTTAATTTCTTTTTAATAGCCTGGAAAAGTGTAATAATGATGTCTTAAGTGAATGTTTCTTACAAAAAGTTATCGATTTTATGAAGTAAACGGAACTCCATTTTCTTCGTAGAGGAATGAAGAATCTATGCTTCATTGAATAAAATGTTCTCTTTGAGTCCCTTTTAAATCACTACTGAAGAATGCTTTCGGAGAAAAGATTCGGAATTCTTAGATTCGGTACATTACTTCTATCGTTCATTCTTTTTTTGTTTCTTTTATTATTTATTTGCCGTTTGTTGGTTCGTTCGTTGTGTTGTTTATTCCTTTCATATCTTTTCTGCCATTAATATTTAGTTTCAGTTGTTTTAGCCTTCCATTAGCTGCTGGTGGAAGTCTCGCGTTTGTGTGTGTGTATTCTCTCCCCCTACCCCACTCTTATTTCATCATTCTATCTATTACGCTGGTGGAAGTTTCGACCTCACTCGACCATCTCAAATCTGTAATTTGGCTTATCTTGACTCCATGCCAATTTTTTAGCTAACGAAGATAGTGTTACGTATTCTTGTTGTTGTTGTTAGCTTTTTTGGTTCCTTCTAGCAGTTTTGACATTTTCCTTGGAGCGCTGCAAATCAGCACGTATTTCATGGAAGAAAAGCTCATTTGACTCTCTTCCTCGTCATGATTTGGATTTTTTTAAAGGTTTCAGTAAGCATCTAAACTGGTTGTGCAATGATTATACTCGTAATGTTATAAATTGATACTTTCATCAATTTTCCTTCCTTCCATAATCTAATGCATTAAAGACTCTTCTTCTCGTTCTTTCTTCTGCTCTTCCTCTTCATTCTTATACATTTCTCCATCTTCTAATCAAGATAAAGGAAGCGGAAAACATGGTTATAAAGTAACAATTAAAATTGCCCAGAATAGAAAAGGGCCGGGAGGGGATTCCGTTGAGCTGCTACATGTCATCATCATCACGTAATGTGGCTGCCTCTCACTCCCGGCAGTGTGTGTCTCTGCTGCTGCTGCTGTTGCTGCTGAAGACCTACGATGTTCTTGTTGCTGCGTGCAAAACACCACCAGGCAGAACAGCAAGGCTATCCATTCAGCAAAAATCCATGTAAATGCATCCGAGTAAATAATTTAAGCAAAATGAATAATATAAAAAGAAACGAGAAAGAAAAGGAGAAAGCGTGAAAGAGAGAGATAGATTGATGGAGGTAGAGGGAGAGATAAAGAGAAGACGAGTGAGAAAGAGAGAAGAATAGACAACGAACCGAATAGAGTAAAATTTTAGCAGAAATTCCAACCTTTTTTGTTTAATTCCTCATGCTAAATAACAGAACATAACTGAGCAGCTTGTCGGTGTATTCCTTTGTACATCTGTCCCTAAATCGGTATGTTTATATGCCTCTATATATCGCTCACTCTGTCTCTTCCTCTCCCATGCATGTACACATATACATGGTATGTATACCTGTATGCAATGCATTCAGCGTATTCCAGTGCCTTTTGGCGCAACAAATGTTATTTTTTGTAGCATGCAGTATATAGAAAAGGTACACAATCGTGCTAACACACACACACACATACTCTCACATTCACATGGGCAGTTAGATAGTTATTCATTTTGCGAGATTCTAGCTGAATTGATTTTCTTTTTGCTAGTTGTTTTTGGTTTGGTGCGCTTCAGATTTTCACTGCATTCAAGAGCGTCTGCGCAGTACACGAATGTGCATCAATATACTATGTATTCCCTGTTACCATGTATCTGGCGGGTTTATATACATGGGTATCAGTGCTCCTAGAAACACACACACACACACACACACACACACACACACACTGTATACCTAACGTATTTCTGAACAAAAATTCCAATGTTATCGCTTCACATTGCAAATGAAAACTTTGTCGACGTCGGCGTTGGCATCGTCATCGCAAAAGGGTCGCCGCAAAAAAGGGTGGTAAAAAATGCTTGGCTGCCTGCCTCACTGCGGATATATGTACCCATGGATCTGTGAATTGAATGACTGGAACTGAAATTCAACTTGAATTAACAGCAGCCGTCAGATTTTTCACTGGTATCTGGTTCACAATGTAGAAAAACTTATACTATTAAATTATATTAATAAAATCTTAACATTTTCTTTTGGTACGAAGTATTATATTCGTTGATATACATATGTACATATGTATACTCTCTTTATTCCTTCCATTAGTTCAATATACGTTTGCTATTTTTTCACGAGCTTCTGGGATTAGTTCTTAAATGAATACGAATGATTATCTAAGTGGTCTCTAATATTGTATTCTACATAAATGGACACGGCTTAAACTGTTGACGTCATTATTGGAATTACTTCAAGACCACTTTATTGGATGCTAACCATGTTAACCAAACTGTGTTAACAAAAAAAAACTGTTAACCTAAAAACTAAACCCCTCACGAAATGAGGAGTACAAATGATAAACAAATAAGTTTCGTGTGCTGTCAAAATATGGACAGTGCAGTGTTTAGTGTGCAGTATAAGCAGTGTTCATGTCAACAACTAAGACTACACAAAATTCAATGAATTCCAACGATGTAATGGACAGTCTAAGGTTAAAAATAATACTCTGAATACCCTTAAACATTGTTAGAAATATACCCTTAAACATTAACAATGCGATTGGCAGTTATACTGTGAACAAGGAGAGGTTAAACGTCACAGAGAACTGTTTCATTAGTAACGTATTTGTAACAATTTGATACGCTTTTAAAATTTAGTCACACGAATTTATAGAAATAAATATGCATGCATAACAAAAATTTATTTATTCATACATGAATTCAGAGTTTTAATGAAAGGAAATAATGATAATTTTTGACATTTTTTCGTTTAATTTCAATTCCACTTCTAAAATTAGCCATTTTTACAATTTTACATATAAATTGTTAATTAAGCTTGTTAAAAGTGTTATTAAAATTTTCAAAATAAAAATGTTGTAAAGAAAATCAAATAACAAATCAGCTTTCCAACAATCTTTACTTTTCTACATTGATTTCTTTTGTGTTTTTTATTTTATTTTATTTTATGTGATTTTTGTTCATGTTGTTGTTGTTTAATTGTAGTATTTTTCAATAAAACAGAATCAACTTGACATCATTACAAAGTCATTCACATTCTGTTGAATAACTAGGGAAAGAACAACGATACCAACAACAATAAAGCAACATTATGAGTGAATTGCAGCACCGCTCCATTTACGACGAAGACGATGACGACTTGTTGCCGTACTTAATTTCGTATATGAAATTGTAAAAACTTACAAACTACAATATACGAGCAACAACATTTATATTTATATGTTGATTCAACTTTTCCAGACTAACTAAATGAGTATAAAATTTAATGAGCATGTGTTTACAAGTTTAAATTAAGGCTGTAGATGAAATGTAATTATATGCATGTATTTGTAGAAAGCTGTCGAAAACTGAGTCTCAGCAAAATTTAATCTCTAAACAAGGGGATCCATAAAAACACACACACTACTCATCAGGTACAAGAAATATTTGACATAATCAGTTCCCTTTATTGTGACCTCGGCTTAGAAAGAAAGGTTAAAGACTGCTTTACATCTCAGGTAGAATTAATTGTAACATGTAACTACTTATACAGACCTCAGTGATACTTTCTCATACTTTAAATAACAATAAAATTATAGTTTCATACAAACAAGCAAGCAGATACATATGTATTTATACATATGTATACATATGTATATGTATATACCAGTTGGTATAATCTGCGATCAGCTACCTAAATAGGATACCTTTCATTAGATATCCCATCTGAAGTGACATGTTTATTACCTGTTAGTCGAAATGTTGAAGAAGCCTCCGTCCTACTTTCATTAGTTCTTGTAATTTTAACAGCTTAAAGACGTTCTTCAGACGCTTCAGAAAACCTTTTTACTGCTACTTAGAGGTTAGACTTGTTCTTTTTTAAATACTATTTTCAAAATACAATACACGGAATATTAATCGGTGAACGTAGCCATCGAAATTTTGAATACGACGGAATCGCAACGCTGGTTATTTTTTGTAACCCAAGATGCCAACTTTCGTGAATGTGTTTAATCAAATTTGTATGTATTTAATAAATTTGAAATATCTGTACATTATATATGTCATCAAGAATTAGAAAATGTGTGTTTAATTATTGCATTCATTTGTTATCTCGAATTTAATACTATACTTTATACACTATAAATTCGCGCATTTAAAATTCCTAATTCGTAATTAATTGCGGAAATTTAAATTAAGTTGACATCCCTCTTACCACACAAAGCCCGGCTTTATTCGTCAGTGATAATACAATTGTCTCTTTCTCACGAAGGGTATTTTTGGCAGTGTTCTATGGACCCCAACCTTTGGCGTGCTCAACATGACGATGTTTGGAAACATGAGAACACGGAAAATAAAAACCTACGGAAGCTCAGAAATGTAAACGAAACGTGAAGATCGAACAGAAATGATCTATTGTAAAAATTTAATAAATCTGAAGTTCTACATAAATTAATATAAAATGTAAAATAACATTTTTGCTGTATATATAATTTGTGTTTCTACCCAAAGAATTGTGAAATCTAAGCTTGTGTCGTTTTGGTGGTTTATAACTCGCACTTAATAATCAAAGTGGCGTTCTTTTTTAATAATTTTAATAAAACACAAAAAATTAGATTAGTAATAATTAGGTTATTGGAAAAGTGATATACCCAGCACTATTTTATTAAGATAGATACGTTCCACAGAAATTCGCTTGAAAAACGTATTAACAAGATAAGTTTCCTATAGTTAAAATATCGGGTACTTTCTACCATATCGGATACTTTCAACCAAAAATCGTGGAAGATGAAATAAAGTATATTTAATAAACTAAACTGGCGCAAACAGAAACCAAATCTGCAATTAAGCATAGAAGTATTATTTTGAAATGTGGTCAAAACGTAAATTTTTTTAAAAAAACAGACTAAAAAGTGTTGGGTGAATCTGTGTAAAAAAGTTCCATATACGAGTTGTTGCATACGGTTCTTAATTTCACACGGTTGTATAGTGAGATTAGCCGTATTATTATTTCAATGATATTGCTCAGCCTTGTACAGCCTTTTGGATCGGTGACCTAATGACATAAATATGTATAAAGAATTAAAAGCTTGGATTTGTACAGATAAATTGTTAGAATTCAAAAAGTACCTCCCAAATTCATACTTAACGCTTGTACGCAAACTAATTTTTATTACAGTTGTGTATTAAAATTATACATAAAGGATTTACTTAAAAAAATGTTCGTTACATCTACAATACAAAACATAATATTATCAGAAATATAGCATTTAATACTATGCTTTAATTAATGAACCCAAAGTACTTCTTTTACAGCAACTCTTTACAGTTTCTGGGTGTAAAAATATAATTTAATTTTTTTTAATATTATCCGTTTTAATTACCAGTGTATATAAATTGCCTTCAAATACTTAGGATTACTACGGGACATGTGGCAACGCTGCGTTCCTTACACCATTTACGAAAGAGACCCTAACCATAACCAAAAACAAGCAAAATGTTTAATGGATGCTAATATAACTATTCTAATAACCTCATTATGTCATTTTTTTTTTCGTTTTGAATGACAAAACTAACAATGATTACTTTTTATGTGAAGGAATAAATTCTTCTTTAAAGAAAACAATGAGAAGGTAGAAGAGGAAATTTAACTACGGCTCTAATTAAAACATTCAACTAATGATACAATACTGTGCACTAAAAAGGAAAATAAAGAATTGTAGAATTCTATTAAAAGTGCATAAGTGTTATAACCTATGTTTGCCACTTCTTGTTTACCATTTCATTTTTTATTCTTATTTTTACAGGTCTACAGAAGACGTTTCTCCACCGAGCTTCTCAGAACGGAACAGTGGCTATTATGAACGCAGTTCACGTCTAGTTGCTGAAACCGATTCCTACCTACGGCGCCCGAATAACACCGCCAGTGTTTCAACCAACAACAATAACAACAGTAGCAGTAGCAATTTCAACAACAACAACAACAACAACAACGTTAGTTATCAGTCAACATCATCATCGTCCTCCTCGATTGGTGGCGCTGCTATAACGTTGCCGGCAAGCGATAATCGTGGACGTGCTCGTGATCGTCTTTATAGGAATGGTCCTTATTCAGCTCCAACAACAGCACCAACAACTGCTACAACTATAAGTGACAGGTATGTATTCAATAGTGAATGTTCCACTTAAGTTCAATTAATAATAATTTGTTGTATTTTACTTTCTTACATTTTTTAGAACAACCTCCAGCGCCTCTAACAATCGCGTGCCGCCATCATGGTACGATGCATTAGCCACGATTACCAACAGTCCTGGTGGCAATGGCAATGTCGCCGTCTCAGCAGCAGGCGGCAATATCGCGACTCCAAGCTATGCTGCTACCACTTTTCACTCCTCCTCACCTGCCTCTACAGCAACATCGCCTGCAGCGAATCGCGGAAGCATTTATGGCAATCTTGCCAGCCCTGTTGTACAGCCGCCTGACACAAGTACAACAACGGCGACGATTTCTGTGGCTGCATCGAATGACAGCAGCAGCAGCAATAACACCAGTAACAACAACAACCATCACCATGGAGCGACGCCGTTGTTGTTAAACAGAAGCAGTAAACTGAATAAACTAATTAAGTCGTCGCGTGCTGGATCGGAATCGCCGACTGCAGCGTCGTCGGCAATTTTGGGCGTTAAAACAGCAACATCGCCGTCAACAGCAAATAGTAGCAGTAATACTAATAATAAAATAAATAGTAGTAGCAGTAGTAGTACAATCAATAGTAGTAACAATAATTTTATCAGTAGTAGCAGTGCAACAACAACAACGTCGTTGTTGGCATCAAGTACTGGCGGGATTCAAAATGCCGCCGCAGCTTTAGCTACTGCTGCTGCCACAAGTAGTAGTAATAATTTAGAGCGTGAAGGAGGCAATTCAACAATAAATCATCAACAGCATCACTCCACCAGCATACCTAGCAGCAGCTCTGCAACCAACACCACCTCACATCGTTCTTCTCGTGCCCACCTGCATGGACGCAGTACAACATCCTCGAGTCGTTCCCGGTCGCGCTCGCCTAGCAGTTACAGTTCGTCACACAGCTGCTCATCATCATCATCATCATCGAACTCACATGCGTCCAGTCCGGTGTCGAGTAGTGAAACTGTACCGAATGTTGGAAGAACTAGAAGTTTACAATCCGCAATAATGGCACCCACACAAAGTAGGTTTTATTTACGATATGACTGATCAGCATTGTAAACAGTAGGTCCTGCTCTTTTATTAGTTTTATTATTGCGAAATTCCACAGGAAAACTTTGTAATTTAATAAAGTATTTTTGTTTTATATCGACCATATCTTTAATTGTTATTGCATTTTCAGGTAACAACACCTCAAACCCCAGTGGAGGAAATGCTGGAGGGGGGAGCTGTAGTAGCAGCAGCTCTAGCACTGTTGGTACAAATCCTGTCGTCCATTCTGAAGACAACCGACCCCTAGCTATACGTGTGCGAAATCTACCTGCGCGTTCCTCAGACACATCTCTCAAAGATGGTCTCTTTCATGAGTACAAAAAACACGGCAAAGTGACGTGGGTCAAGGTAGTTGGTCAGAACTCCGAACGTTATGCACTCGTTTGTTTTAAAAAAGCCGATGATGTTGAGAAAGCGTTGGAAGTCTCACATGACAAACTATTTTTTGGCTGTAAAATTGAAGTGGAACCCTATCAAGGTTACGACGTAGAAGACAATGAGTTTCGTCCATACGAAGCCGAACTGGATGAATATCATCCCAAGTCAACACGTACCCTTTTCATAGGAAACCTCGAGAAAGATATCACATCCAGTGAGCTTCGCGGTAATTTTGAGTGTTTCGGAGAAATAATTGAGATAGACATTAAAAAGCAAGGCATGAATGCATACGCTTTTTGTCAGTATTCCGACATTGTTTCGGTCGTAAAAGCCATGCGAAAAATGGACGGTGAACATTTGGGAAATAATCGTATTAAGCTTGGATTTGGCAAATCCATGCCCACGAATTGCGTTTGGATCGATGGAGTGGGTGAGAAGATATCCGAATCGCATTTGCAGTCACAGTTCTCGCGTTACGGTGCAGTGACGAAAGTGATTGTCGATCGGATGCGACAACTGGCGTTAGTATTGTTTGACCAAGTCCAATATGCTCAAACCGCAGTGAAAGAAATGCGGGGCGCAACCCTTCGAGGGCGTAAACTTCAAGTGGATTTTGCCTCTAGAGAGTGTCAAGATGCATTTTATGAAAAGCTGGAAAAACAAACAGCAGGTAAGAACTGTAAAATTTAAACATATTTTAAAATACAATGAATAAAAACGTAATAACAAGTTTTTACATAATAATATTCTTTTCATATATCAATGAAATAAATAAAATTTATTCGATCTTTAACCAGAAAAATCTATTAACTGCAGGTTAAAAAAAACATTTATTTACAAATTTCCTCAAGTTCGCTTTCTAACATCTTTGTCATTCTGTCACAGGAACGCGTTTCAATCGGTACGACTCGCAGTCACGATCACGTGCTTCTTCATTCAGTAGGCATCAGAATTCTAACGATGGATGTTCGCCCAGTAACACTCCGGGAAGCAGTAGTTCTAGTGGATCCGGGATTACCACAGCACCAATTTTGTCCTCGGCCATTGTTGCTGGGTCGTCTGCGAATTCCACATCCAGCAATTGTTCGTCGGCGTCTGGAGGTGTTGGTGGTAATCTCAGTTCCGTGGTTGGTCAAACAACTGCCATGCCCGGCAACACAACCCCTGCGCGTAGTCATGGTTCACGCAGTTCGCGTCACACCATGGACTATGATTACATGGATACGCGTAGGTTTCGTTCGTACGATGAATATAGCCAAGGTTCGACAGCGTCACATGATGAAGACGTATCTGCTCCTCATAGCCTCTATACATCAATAAGTCTGCGTTCGGATTCGCCCCTGCTGTCGAGACTCGGTCCAATTGTTGGTAGTGCCGCGAATGCCAGCAGCGAAACGTTAGAGGTAACTGTGAATAGTGCAAGCAGCGGCCGTCGTCGTGGCGACAAAAGCCCAGTAAAGCAAAAAGGCAAGGAAACAGAATCTCATATTTATGCTGCAAAGAAATTAATTTATAACATATATCGGTTTCAGGTGATATAAGAATTTTACAAAAAGAACGTTCTCATTTATTGGAACAATTAGAAGAATGCCCGTCCAGTGGTGATGAAAGTATAGTGAGTCCACGAAAACGCATTAAAATAGATCATCATAATTTACACTCAAGCGGTGGATCGGTAGGTTTAATAATTAATGGCTAAGTGTCCCAGTGTCTAACTTCGAATTGTTTTTTTTCTTTAGATACAATCGCATTCGCTTGAGTCGACAGCAGCAACTACGACGTTATCGCACAGCGGCAGCGTCGAGCACCACAACTACCTAAATTCCTCCAACTGTGATGTAATTTTACACGATCCTCCCCTGCATCGTAAGAGCGAAGTGCGACGGCTCTCGGAATGCAACAGTTTAAAGTTCCAACTCCAACAACAGCAACACTTGCAGCATCATCTGCAGCAGCAGCAGCAGCTTAGCCGACGCCCGTCCATAGATATTACAGCGACAGCGGCTGCCACTGGATTAGCGGCTGCCACCACCATCACGCAGCGAAGCGCGCGAACCTGTAGCACAGGCAGTGATCACCTGGTGCAACAACACGCGCCACTTTTAGCGTCTTCAGCGATCGCTTGTAAGCGACGACGTGTAATTGGAAGTAGTGTCAGCAGTGGAGCATCAGCCTCAATGACGCCTGTTGTTTCACATGGTCTCAATGCTTCAATGGCAGTTAGTGATGAGTACAATCATCATGCATCGCGTGGACGTGGGCATCAGCTACATTCTCATCAATCGCATGAAGCTAGCGGCGCTGAAAGTGCCGATGGCTCGCGGCCTGGCACTCCCTTGTGCGACGAGCGTCCAGAGGTGTTACCAACTGAACCACGTCGCGTACGACCTCGAGAGCGCCCACATGAACCGATGGTGCTGCCATTACCCAAGTTTGGTATACAGTTTTACCAACAGTATCGCAACAGCGTTGCAGCAGCAGCCAACGCCGGTTCCTACAGCGCTTCAACATTTCTTAGCAGTAGTAATAGTAGCAGTGCAACTAATGCAAGTACTTCTTCCTGTGCGAGTGGTGGTAATGTTGGATCCCACATTATGCTGTCAAAGGACAACAGCAACGCAGCCAGCAGTGCCGGTGGTAGCAGTAGTAATCTATGTCATTCTAGTCTTAGTCATAATTCTACATCGTCGTCGGTGTCGACGTCATCATTGAACCACTTGCCAAGTCCGTCGGCGCGTTATGCCCCGCATTGGCGACCACATCATAATCCTCATCATCACCATAATCCACAATCATCATCGGCAACCGGCGTCCCGACGGCAAGTCCGTTGCGTCCTCGTTCACTGAGTTCGAATTCAAGTGATTCGGATGTTGCGCCGAATCATAGCGGCAGTCCTTCTCTGGAGGAACGCATTCGTACGCTCGATGAGATGTATGAACGATGGTCTGGCGGTGGCAGCAATGCATCTGCTGCAGCTAATGTCGTTAAGCGACACGAATTCAGTCAACACTCAACATCTTGGCAGTCGCTACATCCGCGATCAGGTGGAGATCATTCCAGCAGTTCAAATCATTCCACAAGCAGTGCTGGAAATCAGTCAGCACCTCTATCGTCAGTTTCACGACACAAGTTCGTCGGCATAGATGTGAAAGAGCTACAGCCATCTGACATTGTCAAGTCCGTCTTGGCAAAGAAATCGATATTTGATGACGATCTGCAGCGTCTGAAAAACATCAATGACAAGTATGAACCCGCCGATATTTCGCAGCTATCGAAGACGCTAATGGGTATCTGCACATCTCCGGGACTCCCCAATTTGGCTGCTACGAAAACACCAGTGGTTGGTTCCATAAATAAATCGAACTCTGGTGCGTTTCTGCAGCGCTTGAGTAGCTTGTCACCTATGAATTCCCCACAGACCTCAATATCTCCATATAACAGCCCGTCGCCTTCGCCATCCGTTGGTCCGAATTCGGCATCTCTAGTATCGTTAACGAAGTTTCCCACGCCACCGGCACCTGCGTCTGGAAATGTTGTAACATCCAGTAATGTTTTACCATCACCGTCTCCGACTTCGACCGTAACAACATCTGCCACAGGGGCTAACAAAGGACTTCAGTATCCTTTCCCCAGCCATCCTCCGCTGCCCAACACTGCGGCACCCGTGGCTTCAGCGCAACCTGCGCCTCCTACCGGTCCAGCACCATTAGATCAGCTGAAAACAACTGCACCGCTACCTCCAGAGAATTCTTCAACTCCCGCTGTCGGCACTAATTCTGGCAAACCAAAGACGAATGTAATGACAAAGAGTTTAAGTGTTCCAGCAAATACGACAACAACAACAGCAACGTGTACCGATGTTGACAAGACCTCCTCACGAATTCTAACCAAATCCGCTTCAGTTCCTGGTAGTACAAATGTTGGTACCATTAAGATATCAACAAACACCTTATCAGATCATTTAGCGCTTTGCGGTAACAGTTCCTCCAGCTCAAAACACGACGAGACAACATCAAAACATACGAAATTATCCAATTCCTCAACTTCGGCATCAACAAAAAAGGGTGAAAAGACTCACAAACATAACCATCATCGTATCGATAATGAAAAGAAGTTGATGAAGGGCGAAAAATCGTTGGAAAAGCGAAAAAGTTCTTCAGCTTCGGTACAGTCTGTACCGTCCACAACGCGACGAGAAGATGAGTTGAGTGATAATGAGATTAAAGTATGTGAGCACCAAGAGAGGGAACGCCATGAGCGCGGTTCCGAAAAGATTGAAAAAGAAAAACAACATCGTGAAAAAGATCGAGATAAACGAGAGCAGGATAAAGAGTTAAAAAAGCAACAAGAAAGAGAAATCGAACGAAAAGAGAAAGAAGAGCGGGAACGAAAGGATCGCGAAGAACATGATCGCACTCAAAAAGAAGAGAATGATCGCAAATGTAGAGAAGATCGTGAACGCGAGCGCAAACAGCGACAAAAAGAAGTCGCTGAGCGACGAGAGCGAGAAGAACGTGAACGGAAAGACAGAGAAGAACGTGAACGTAAAGAAAAAGAGGAACGTGAGCGGAAGGATAGAGAGGAGCGAGAGCGAAGAGAGAAGGAAGAGCGAGAACGGGAACGGAAGGAAAGAGAAGATCGCGAGCGAAGGGAGAAAGAAGAACGAGAGCGCAAAGAAAAGGAAGACCGTGAACACAAAGAAAAGGAGGATCGCGAACGCAAAGAAAAAACGGATCGCGAGCGCAAAGACCGGGAAGAAAAAGATAGAAAAGATCGTGAAGAACGCCATGGAAAGGATAGCACCCAGATACAAGCGGAGCCTTCGAAACGTGAGAGAGAAAAGAAATTACTAGGTGAACAAGATGATGTTGAGCGTGTGAGCCATGAGCATCGACGTATAAAAGATGATAATAAAGAGCGAAAAGCAAAAGAAGAGCTTCATCTACAGGTTCGAGATCGAGAGGTGTTTCTGCGTGAACAGCAATGTAAAAAGATGGAAACAACAAGTTCTAACAAAATGTCAGACACAGCCAGCACCTTTTTGCGAACGAATCATGTAGCAGAGCACTTTTGTCATGCTGACGATCTTGGCGACAAGGAGAACACTTCCGATGAAGCGGCAACAGCATTTATGAAAACCAGTTCTGAAACGCCAAACAAATACGGCTCTAGGAAGGCTTCACGCAATTCTCCAATACGCATACCTAAACGACGCCTGAGCTCACAGGACAGCAATAATGGCACTGGATGCGGTACATTGAGTGGGACACAAAATAATGACGACCATGCCAAACGAATACGCATGGAAACCCAACCAACAATAACTAGCTCGAACACTAAACTGCACGAACGCCACGAATCTAAAGAGTCGCATACCAAAGAAAACTCAAATCAGCGAAACAAGCATCACCACCAACGGCAACATTCAAATCAATCAGCTGGTAGCCACAAAAGTCATTCAAATGCAGTCGAAAGCAGTAAACAAGAAGAGAGGCTGAGGGCCAAAGAACATACCACAAAAAACAAGAGACGAGATCATGCTAAACATCAGACAGGTGGTTCTTGCCAACAACTGCTACCGAATGACGATGAGGTTCAGGTGCCCAATCATGAACCTGATGGTGTTGGAATTTCTTTGGATCGCAGAATCGAGGACAATAAAAAGAAAAACAACCATGAAAACACTTCTGAACATGAAAATTCTCCATCCTCTAGAAAACAATACAACTCGAGCGATGAGGAAGATGTCGCGAACCGAACAATGATCACCAAAACTCCAACACAAAAGCATCGCGAGCACGGATCCGGGCATCATTCGCGACACCGGCGTGAAAAACGCGAACATCGTGATAAGAAACGTCATGCAAACAGCATGGAGTTGATGCAAACCACTACATTGAACACCCATAATAATCTAACAGTGGAAGAACACTCCGGTCACAACCCTCACAGACGATCTTCAGCGGCAGGTTCTTCTGCATTTATAGAGGCCGTAAATCCGAGATATAAAAATGCAGATTCTAGTGCGGCAAATCACCGTAGTGTAGAGCGTAAGTCATCGCGTTGCTCTGAGGAAGGTCGTCCGGGTGGTAATTCCAAGGGCACTCCATCACGTAAAATGCCGCTCAGCTCAGCAGACTCGGATGATTCTGAGGATACCGCAGCAGCCAAAAAGCATTCTATTTTCGACATTCCTGATGATGGACCCTACGTATCGATGTACGATAAAGTTAAAGCTCGTTCGTGCAAAAACATGCAGAAACAGGAGGAAGAAAAAAAAATCAAAGCGAAGTTTTCACAGCTGAAGCAATCGCGAGCGAAGCGTGAAGAAAAGAAACGTTCAACTAGCTATGAGGGTGACACGGATTCAGATTACGAAGAACTATCAAATCAGCGAAGTGGTGGTGGTGGTGGTGGCAATCGCAGTGTTTGTGTGGTTGGTTTAACATCAACCGATGATGAAGATCCTAACGTAGCCATTGAGAGACGTCGAAGGGGATCCCATCAATCCGCCTCTCGTCCCCAACGCATGTTTAGCGACTCTGATTCGGCTGAAGCCGAAGCACGACGTACAAAGATACATAACAACTTGCTACGACTCTGCGATGGCGACGACAGTTCCAACGATGAGATTCATTCAAATGTTCGACGCATCTCTTCACCGTGCAAACGCATCACTAGCAAACGCAATTCACATACAACTTCTCGTATAGCTTCCGATTCCGAATCGCAATCACAATCCATTTCAGATATTAAAATTAAGAAAGAAATCACTGACGCCGAAACGGTATCATTGAATGAGACAAAATTCGCAACTGAGCGAATTAAAAAGGAAGTAATTGTTCAACAACTAGACTCCGACTCGACGGATGTGAAGTACAAACGACGCAGTTCACTATCATCACTAGACGAACAGCGGACTGGTGTGTGTTTTAAAACTGAAGACGTACCCAAGTTGGCCGAAAACGAGGTTAAGAAAGAAATCAATGACTTCTATGGGTGCACTAATGAGGGGAAGTACGAGCTGAGTGCGAAAGATCCACAGAAAGCAAAGTCACCGCAACCACATTTCTCAGTTGAAGGACGCAAAAAACACAAAAAGAGCAAGAAACGCCAAAAGTCTTCTCTTCAGACGTTGGATGGGGGCCAGAATCTTTGTATAGATATTTCAAGCACACCGCTTTCGTCTTCTGCTTTTTACAACGCGAATGATGGAGTTGATGGGCAAGTTGAAGAATCGAAAACCAACGTAACATCAATATCACCAAAATGTGATACGTTTGACAATTTGAAGCAAGATGTGGTGCCCGTTTCAACAACACCGATCACAAATAATGGAGCTAACGATGCCGTGACAAGTGAGAAAAAGCGTCACAAGGAGCGCAAAGAGAAAAAACGCGATAAGCTACGCAATTTGAACGATAGTGGCGCCAGCAGCATAGATTTCGACAAATCTAGTCATTCTCTCACTAAAGAAGAACGTCATCGTTTGCGAAAATCTAAGAAATCAAAAATCATTGATAACATGCGCGTGACAGCTGTTAATGCTGTAGTTTCCGCCGCAAATACTGTGTACCCTTCGCACGCTCACAAGCGCGGAGGCGAGAAGATGGAAGACATCTTTGGTCCCATTTCAGAAGAAGAGGAGTCGCAGTTTTCCGATAAAGACTCTCTAACGACGAAGGTGTCATCTGTGAACACAACGACGCATAACACGATGCTGAATTCTACGAGCATAACGGGCCCCATAGTTTCGGCAGCTTTAAATCCATACAAACAGGAACCTCTCACACCAAAGTCTCACACAGTTGAAGAAAATGAAGAGAATAAGCAGAAGACGAACTCGCATGAGCGCGAACGACATCGGAAAGAAAAGCGCGAGAAAAAACGGAAAGAACGGGAAAAATCTCGAGAACAACACGCACTGGCAACTTTGCAGAAGCAGCAACAACCAAAACAAGTGCCGGACGATGAAAATAGCGTTGATCTCGATGAAGCAGGCCGTGCCTTGGAAGCCCAGCTCATGGAGGATTCGGACAATAAACTAAACGAAGATGCTACGCCATCAACAGCCAAAACATATCGAAGCGATATGACAGACGTGTTTCGTTTCTCAGAAGCCGACGAAAACTCTATTGATATGTCTCCACAAACTGTTGCACCTGCCGCTATTTCAGTGCCGCACGAAAAGCAGGACATCGAAGAAAAGCAACAAGTGACACCGAAAATTAAGCCAGCAACACACCATCCGCATCAGCACAACAACAAGAGCAAAGAGAAGAAAAAGAAGAAAAAGCGATCAAAAGAAGAAAGACACCATCACCAACGTCGCGAATCGTCTTCGTCAACCGCTTCACAACATCAGCAATCATTTATGTCACCAACAGCCGCTGGTAGTTGCGGAAAGCCAACAAATGATACCCCGGTGGCCGCAGTCAAACACTCACAGAAAATGCTGAAACAGGACGATGAAGATGAACCAGATAAAATGTTGCCACTATCCAAGCAATCGCCCAGTTTACCCTGTCTTTTGGCAGATGACGACATTGATTTGCAGCCTACAAAAACCAAGATGTCGCCATTAGCAGTTAATAATTTTTTGAATAAATC
Organism: Myopa testacea; assembly: GCA_949629155.1. Lineage (NCBI taxonomy): Eukaryota > Metazoa > Arthropoda > Insecta > Diptera > Conopidae > Myopa > Myopa testacea. The sequence goes on along the minus strand of OX451347.1, from coordinate 42,362,067 downwards.
ATCCGATTTGCTCGCTTCACTAAATTCACCCACGAGGGATAAGAAGATGATCAGTCCCATACCCAAGACACCGACCATAATGAACACTTCTTCTGTAGGAAGTGATAAAGCAGTTCCTACCACGCCAGTCACACATCACGCTATTTCAAGTAGCAAAAGCGTAACACCAATACCCACTACCTCGACACCCTCAACACCAACAACTACACCTCCTCAAAAAGCATTGGATTCACGTGTGATGACGACTTCGCCCTCTATATCAGCGACGACTACCACACCGACAACGACATCGGCAACTAAGAAAAAATCCGATAAATTCATACCTGGATTTGATGGTGAGATGGATGAGCGAATAAGTGAATCGGCTGTTCAGTCCATATCAGCTGAGTTTAATTCATCCATTCTCGATACTAATGCTGATGAACCAAAAATTCCGATTGCTTCTCCACCAGATGCATCTAAACATATGGAAAAAATGGAAGATACTAAGTCGCGCGTCACCATTTCGCAGGAAGAGACCGAAAGTGCTGTTTCTGCTCTGCTGGGCGAGAGTTTCGGCACTTCTTCAAACGCCGACTACACATTCAATGACGACGCATTGGATGATTTATCCGCAGTCGATACGCAGTCTGCTGCTTTAGCACCAGAAGAGGATGAAGAAGCTGCAATCGCTGCTCAGGCAATTGAAGCTCCGAGGATAGTTGAACCGCTGATTCAACCAGAACAAGACGCAGAAGAAATGCTTAAAGCTGTACAGAGTCTCAACAATGTCGACATGGACATCAAGGTCGATACGCCGCAATCAGAACACAACCTGCAAATTGATACCGACACTGAAGAACCCGCTGACGAGGCAGAGAGTAGCGGAAACAGTTTGAAAATTGATGAGACGGCTGTATCTACGTCACCGGAAGAGAAATCAAATAAAACTGACACATCCACCGAAGAAATTAAAAAACAGTCCAGCGAACAGACATGTCAGTCAGTTATTAAAAAAGCAGACCGCGAAGAAACACAGAAATCTAGTTGTACTATGCTGTCGCAGAGCACAGCTGCTTCGCCAACCAAACAGACGCCGTTACCGCCTAAAATTGAACCTCCGAAGATTTATAACACAGAACCACCAGCTGTCCAACCAGTTCAATCTTTGTTGCCATCGATGACGAGTTTAGATACCGCAAGTGTAATTACAACAAATTCTGACTCGCTGAGTTCTCAGGAAAGATTGCCGCCAAACTTCACATCAACTCCAGTGAAATCTACTGCAGTTACAGAACAAAATGCTGGGCCTTCTGTGAAGCATCTTTCAATGTCTCGGAGACCATCAATAGCGGAACCATTCTTAATGCAGCCACCAACCATAAGCATTCCACCGGAAACCAGCGCGCATTTTATTGTACCACATATGGTGCTTTCCCCTGGCTCTGGAAATAGAAATGATCAGGTGTCGCCACAGCAACAACCACCACAGACTCAGTCTACGCTCGGTACTCCATCTTCGACATCCTATATAACGGTACGCACTCCATCTCCACACAGTCCACACATGCAGCAACAGGCGGCGTCCTCTCGTGGCAGCACACCAACTCGTCAACCGAGTCCAGCAACAGTTGTTACTAGTTTGTCCCCTTCACCACAGCAACAACAGATGCTATTGAGCCAAAGACAGCAGACGCTTATGTCGCCGCCTTGTATTGTCAATAGTCCACAACTACCTAGTCCGACAAGCGCGACGATCATACAGCAGCGTTCGAATACCACAATAATTGGCGGTGACTCCAAACCACAACAGTCATCACAGCTGCATTTGGATAACGCTAGTAATAAAACTAATACCAGCTTTTCAACTTCAACCACTACACTGGCAAATGTACGGAGCTCTCCAACAGCAATGAAATCGGTTATCGAACAACATCCCGGGCAACACATGCTGCCTATAGCAGTGCAGAAAATGCCACCGGTACCCACTCATCCAACAATAATAAGCAAAGTTGTTAGCGTGCCTGTGCAACAAGCGCAGCATCAGCAGCAAGCGCAACAGCAGCAACCGCAGCAGCAACAACAACAGCAACTCTCTTCACCGCCTACTGGACTGCAGCATCCGAAAATGTATTCGCCAGCTTCTCAACGTCACTCTCCGCAGATTTTGCAACAAATTTCAAAAATATCTGCCCATCAACAACAACAACAGCAACAATATATGCAGCAGCAACATATTTTACAACAACAACGCCAGCAAATACAACAACAGCAACAACATAACCGTCAACAACATCATCAACAGATGCAACAACAGATTTTGCACCAACATCAACAACAGATGATGCATATACAGAAGGTTCATCAGCATCAGCAACAACAACAACAACAACAGAGCCAACAACAACACCAGCAACACCATAATCAACAACAACAACAGCAGCAACAGCATTCACCGCCATCAAAGCAGCCTACGTTTATACACCAACAGCATCAGTTCCAGCAACAACAACAAACTCAGCAAAGAATACTTCCAATGGTGCATCCACAACAACAGCAGCAACAACAACAGCAGCAACAGCAGCAGCAGCAGCAGCAACAACAACAACAACAGCAACCTCCGCAACAAACTACCCAATGTGCAACAAATAAAATGTCTGGCGTACCACCATCGCCAGTCTCAACATCACCTCAGCAAAACTTGATAATTTTGCGACAACAAGTGGCGGTTGATCCTGCCGCAGGTGGCCAACAGAATTCACTATCAAATCCTCCACAGAACCTTGTTGTTCAACAGCACATTGTTGGTACTTCCCAAGCTGAACGCGCCCAATCTCAGTCTCCCACAACCGTTAAACCTAAACAGCCATCACCCGTTTCATTGCAGCAGCAGCAGCACCAACAACAACAAAACACAGTACTGCAGAGAACACATTATCAGCAAACCATGGCTCAACAACAAACCACAGCAACTCAAATTGAGAAAACTTTTGATATGCAGCCTCTCCATAACGAAGAGAACACTGAAACTCCTTCAGAGAAATCCACAAACACTGGCGGTACAAAAAAACTGGCCGAAAGTGTATCCGTCATCCGAACACCAACACCTACTACGAGTTCCACACCATTTTCAGAAAAAGAATCGGCTGATGATGCTAAAGAATCACTTTTGACTGAAGAAAATATTACTAAAATGACGGTGCCGCCGAAAGCTGACGAACACGAGCAGGATTCCAAGGAAGATAGTGACTATTGGTCTGCCAAGGAAGTTAATATCGATTCGGTTATTAAGAAAGTAGAAGCCACCTGCCCTAAAGAGGACAAACAGCAACCACAAAAGCAGCAGCTCACTGAACCTAATAATGCTGTAGTTTGTGCCTTCTCAGTACCATCAAGCGCACCAGCAAAACCGGCTGCTGAAGCGACAGATGTGGAGAAGTTATTGATTGAACCGCCTGTAAAAGCGGATACCTCAAACACATCAATGACGTCCACTGATCGTGATACGGAAGATGATGCCGAATCGGTCTCCGGTAGCAATAACGAGCAAAGTCCTGAGCAGCAGTCGAATGCTGTGGAAGTTCCCGTACAAAATCCTGGTAAAGCAACGACTTCGCGTGGAGTAGGCTCGGTCAACAAACGTGGTCGTCAACCACGTGGTGGAAAGAAACAAGTATCTAATGCCGTACTTACAACAACCAGTAGTGCTCCTGTCAGCAACCCCGATCAGTCTGATATGCACTCGCGCCTACGGAAACCAACAACTGCTGCCATAGCAACGAGGGGCCGCAAAGGACGACCACCAACGCGACACATTGCTGCTCAACAGCAGTTGTTGCAACAGCAGCAGCAGCAACAAAATCAAGCTGTCGTTGCTCCAACATCGACGGCAGCATCTGAGAAGAAAGGTCGCAGTATTCCTGCTGCAGCGAATACGGCAGGAACAGGTGCAGCCAGTGGCGAGGATGTCTACGAATTCCACGACGATTCTGGCGGTGAAGAGTCGCAAGTAAAACAGTCCAATGTGACTTCCGGTGATGCACGTCCTCGGTTAATACTAACCATCAAAAGTCCATGCCAAGCGGCATCTACTACAATGACAAACGAAAAACCGGGGGAAGCAGCTGTTACAGCGCATTCACCGGTGAAAGAACACAAGTCTCAATCAGAAACAACAACAACACCCTTTTCCGAGGCCCATCATATAGGGAAACAAGAACATCATCCGACCGAGACCAGTTCCACCTTGCAGCAGATACCAGATGGTGCCCGTGCTGCGCCAGAGCATTCGGTGAGAGCGAATTCAGTTGCTGTCGATCAGCACACGCAGCCAAGTGGCGAATTTTCCGGAATGGGTACGACACACACACGCAAGTCAAGGCGATTGCAAGAGAAAGACCGCTGTACAATAGACGACATAATAGAGGACGTTGTCCGCAACACGCAAACAAACGCAACACTTGCCTTGGCAGCTAACTTACCGAAGGGAGCGCAAACTCCGCCTCGTCGTTCCGGCCGTAATGCTGCAAATCCAAAGCGAGCAGAACTGGCTTCAACAGCATCTCATACGCCAAACGCTGTTGGTCGACCGCGACGCTCAAAGGATCGCAAGCCGAGTGCCGAACCAGTACATCCCGGGGATTTAATAGATGTGGATAAAGGCACCACCCATGACAGTTCAATGCCATCGTCACATACAGCTGAAGACAATCATGCTGCAAATGAAGAAACACAAGCGGCAAGAACTTATGAATCACCACGTCCTTTGCAGCCAACTCATTCGACAATTCCACAACACCCGAAGAAGAAAGCACTTGCTGCTGCCGAAATTGAATCTTTTACTGCAAGCATCAATAGTTCTCCCATTTCTGCTTTGCCATCGACGGGTCTTCCGATTCTAAATTCCGCTGCACCAACATCATCACAGAAAACTTCAGGCGGCGGTGCTGCCGATGTTGTCAATAAATCACTTATCGATCCCGTTACCGGCATGATCTCAAGCATGCAACAAGGCAAAGAAGGAAATCTACCAGCAGCAGCTGCAAGTGGAGTTCACAACAAGCCATTGGACCCGAAAGAGATGATGCCAGCGGTAGTCGCTGCGGCAACGCCGAATGCATCAACGAACGCCAACCAAATGACAATAAGTGAGCAGCAAGCGCTAGGATCAGAGCCTCCAGTTAGAAAGCTGCAACCTTCACCACCACAATCAACAGCTCAAAATGCTCCATCTGAACAAATTTCTGTTACGCCCATAACTGCCACTACAAAAACAATGCAAATGGAAACAGCTTCCGTGGCGATAACAAAACAGGCAAATTTGAATAATAAAGCGGTGAGTGTTGTTGTAAAAACAACTACAACACCTTTGACAATACAGCAGCCACAACTTATTCAGACGCAGGTGGCTCCAACAAAACAACAGATTATTGTACAGCAGAGTCAGCAGCAGCAAGTGCTGCACGCTCAACAGTCGAGTGTTCGTCCGGTCACTCTGAAAGCGCATGTCTTAAATAGTCAAAAGAACTTGCAACAACAACCATCCCAGACACCTACGCCGCCGCAACAACAATCTAGCATACACCAGCAGAAAACACCAATTGTTGTGTCTAATTCCAGTCACGTTATACAGTCAAATATTGTTGCCCACAATGCTATGCAGCCGCAACCATTGCCTTTGCCAAAAGCCAATGCGCAACAACAATTGCTGGTGAATATTCCAACCGCTGCGCATTCTTCTGCGTTGCAATCGCCCCGCCTACCACAACAACAGCAGCAGTCGATCGTGATTAAACAAAGTCAACACCCACCAACACTTCAACAAGTTGTGCATGTTGTTGGATCAAAGAGCACGCTAGTTACACATCCTACGACATCGTCACATATTTCGTTACAGCAACATGTATCTCACACAAATAAACAGCAGCAGCAACAACAGCAACACCTTCAGCATCAACAATTTGCCCCACAAAATCAACAACAAATTCATATGCCATCACAACTATTGCTACAACAACAACAGCAAATATCAAAGACTGTTCCTGGAAAGATAAGTCCAGCTATTCAATCTTTGCAGCCACTTAAACCGCAGCATCAGCATAACATCGTTAAGCAGGCGCAACAACAATTGCCTCATGGCGTTTCAGTTGTCACGCATCAGCAGATTGCCAAACAAACGCAACATCTTTCTCTCTCTTCACACACAGCACAGCAACAACAACAACAACAACATTTGAAACAACAGCAACCGACAACAATGGGAATCCCTCCTACTGGGGGATTATTAAGTTTGCCATCACATCCCGCTTCTGCTCTTCAAATCGGTGCCAATTTGTTGCAGTCCAAACAACCGCCAACACATTTGCAAACACAACATCACACACCGTCGCCACCTTTAATACAGCAACAACAACCACACGTTGGTGTTAAGCAAAATTCTCTGATGCATAATTTGCAATCACAAAATACACAATTATTAAGTAGAGTAGTGGGAAGTCCACCCCCAACAACATTGAAACAACAACAACAACAGCACAATATGGTCAACATTCAACAACCACAGCAACAATCTGTTGCAACAGGTAGGTTTAAAGTTTCCTTACATAAATTTAAGATAATAATTTAGTTCAGAGAACTGAAAAAGTATTGCTTGCAATAATATCTTTGATGCTAATTATATTATTTTTATATGCTTTAATAGGTGCCAGCGGATTGCGTACTTCAGTACCAACCATTAGCCCACAAGGACAGGCGCGATCCGGTCCTCTGCTGCTTACAACTGGCCTACCAGTTCCGCCATTTGAAGGAAATATTGTAAGTAATTTATTTGTCAAGTAATTTAAAATTTGATAGGGTTTCCAATGTCAGGATTTTGTAATAAAACCTTATAGACTTGTAATACACAAGTAAGTTTCTTCGGTAGTAAATATCTCGTATTCGATATTTATACGTTATTGCTATTTTACTGATTACCAAAAGCAAAACAGTCTTATCTTCTATTACAAAGCTATACAACGATTAGACTCATGATATAACATATCTTCTTAATCAGCCAGTTTACGGACATATGTAAGTTTCAAAAATCCCGATATTGGAAAAATCAGACATCGAAAATTTAAGGGCCCTACTATAAATAAAAGCAATTGTTGTGTATTTAATTATTAAATATATCGTATTTTTAAATTAATTGTGTATTAAATTGTTCGTGGACGCAGCATGAAGTTGGAAATTATAAAAATGCTTCCGTAATAAACTCACGCCAGACTCAAAGTCCACCGCCCGCCCATCAGCAGGCCTCACCTATAACACCGGTAAAATATAATCACTTAAACTAAGATTTAAGTGTCTCAGTGAACTCTGCCTGGGTTATCTTAATTTATTTTTCGATATTGTACATAAGCAAATGTTAAATGTTTTTCTAACTTGTTAATAATTACTTTCAGGGTGATGCAACCTTTCCGCCTGGTCAAATACGTGGTGTTACCCGCGATCAAATATTACTATATCAGCAATATTTACGTTCACAAGACTCTCTGGCAGCAGCTCCTCGTCTGCCATACAAGGATGTTGTGGGAGGCGAATTGGACGATTCGCTTGCCGGAAGTCCACCGCTGGAACTACGTCGGCCGGGTAGCGGGCCACGAACAATAGCGGTGCCGCATAGTCTACAGAGCCCACAAGACCGAGCTACAGGTATGCGAAAAAGAAACTTATGAGTAAATAATAACCCCACAAATATATGTTTATCGTGCTTAATTAATATACAATACATCGATCGTATTAATTATATTTTCTATATTAATCCTAATAATATAATTGAATTTTATTATCAATTTAGATTCTCCGCAAGTGGCACAGGTTTATGTTCACAACAGCCGCATTCCGCAGCATCCGCACTATCCCGAAGTTGCAGGACGTTTCTTTGATGTCGGGCGACCCATTGAACCACCTCCTGCTCATCGATCAGTTCCCGGTCACGGTGTAGTTGCACCACCACCCGTGGTGGTTCCACCACCTGGTGCAACTGGTAGTTCGGCTCCATTTATCGGCGCAACTAGTGTGCAACCACCGCCACCTGCCGTTGCAGCTAATTTAGCTCATTTACATCCGAAAATCCTAGAGCTCGAACGTGAGCAATTGCAACGCGATCGAGAGCGTGAACACGAACAACATCTGCAGCGAGAGCAGCTAATAAAAGAACGCATTGGCATGGCTACAGGTAAGCTGCATAAAAACTCAATCGAATAATAATACTAAAAATAGCACAAATATAATCTTGTGTCCTGTTCTGTTTTCCGACTTACACAGAATCATATTTGATTCCGATCAATTTTGCTCGGAGGTCGATTTGCGTATTGATCGGAATTGAGGTGTTCTGCATTCCGATTTATGGGAATTTTCTGTCGAAAGTCATTCGACCAACTTATTGCTTGTGAATAAGTGTTTAATGAGTTATACAGAAGTTGTTTTATGTTACATATATTTTTACATAAATAGTTCAGCTTTTACATAGTACAGTGCCTTATATAGTTGTCACACAATTTATTCGTACACCCTGCATTGCATACAAAATATGCAGTTTTTTTCTTTAAGTATTTGCAATTAGTCCTTTATTTCTCTTAGAGCAATGTAAGAATGTTGTTTTCTTTATGATCTGCCACAAAAAACAACCGTTATGTCTGCTCACACAGAAGAGTTCCATGAAAAACAAACAGAGATGGTAAAATATTGAAAAAAAAAATTATTCATACACTCTCTTCTTATGATCCTGTTGCTGCAAATATAACGGTAATCGACATCTGTGTTTTGACTAATTTTGTTGAAAATGAAGTATCATTCGTTTTTCTAAGCATTCTCTGTCGATTCGGTTTCAGTTTCGTTTAATAGTTTGTTTGATGGTGGCAAAATGGGACGCAATGCTGATTTACCTATTGAAATACGTAAACTTATTATTAAATTATACTTGGAAAACAAGTCACTTCGTGAAATTGGCAATACGATTGACAGGTCTCATTCAACCGTGCAAAGTGTTATAAATAACTATTTAAATACTGGACAATTTGGTAGCAAATCACCAACAAGCCGGAAGACCAAAAATATTAACTCCGCGTGAGGACCGTAAAATAATAACTTCTATATTTTAGAAGTGTTACTATATTTTAAAATTCTATTCTATTACTATATTTTAAATTAATTAAATAATAGTCCAATAAACAATTGCAAAGAAATTTTTGAAAACTTACCATCAACTAAAAAACGCATAACACACTTGATTTCGTTTTCGTTTTCATTTGTTCATTCAACGCGAAAGAAAGAGACAGCTCATTACTCATTAGTAATAGATTTGATCTCTTAAAAAACAGCTGGACTATAACATAAGTTCCAATCGCAATTGTATGCCTTTCATCGCAAATACGAGACCAATTTCATTCAATTCCGATTTTGCATCAATTCCAATCGGAATGCAGAACAAGGGTGAATAATAATATAAACCAATAATAATAATAATATAAACTAATAGTAATAATATAAACTAATAAAATAATAATATTAAATGTATTGTGTACTTTTAGCATCTGCGACTGCTACAACATCGTCCACTGGCGGGGCGGTCACGTCTCATGAAAACCTGGTGCCGGCCATATCAACATCGGGGGCACGAAGCCTGCAGGTCTCAACACCACCTCAAGTACAACCTCCACCACAAGCCGATTCCCTGCTTACGTTGTTGCAACGGTATCCGGTGATGTGGCAGGGACTGCTGGCGCTGAAAACTGATCAAGCTGCTGTACAGATGCATTTCGTTTTTGGTAATCCGCATGTTGCACGCGCTTCGTTGCCATGCAACAGCGATGGAAGCACGCCGCCATTACGAATAGCTCAACGAATGCGTTTGGAACAAACACAATTGGAGGGAGTGGCAAAGAAGATGCAGGTAAGAAAATATGTTTGTAGTACTATTTAAGCAATTGACTTAATTAATGCAGAATGAAAAGAAGTCGCGTAATATTAGGTTCTTAATATTTTTTAATGTTGTAAAAGAAAATATATTGTCTAACCTTTAATCTACGTACACTCTGCGTTTAGTTCTTCGTTTTTTTATGTTAAATTAACAAACTGTTGAACTTCTTTCAGTTTGAGAACGAACACTGCATGTTGTTGGCGTTGCCTTGCGGTCGTGATCATGCTGACGTACTGCAGCAGTCACGCAATCTGCAAACTGGCTTCATAACATATCTACAACAAAAGATGGCGGCTGGAATCGTAAATATTCCGGTGCCCGGTAGTGAACAAGCAGCGTACGTTGTCCACATATTTCCCTCCTGTGACTTCGCCAACGAGAATCTAGAACGTGCTGCTCCAGACCTCAAAAATCGAGTGGCTGAGATTGCGCACCTGTTGATTGTCATTGCGACAGTGTAAATGTGTGAGTCTGCTCTTCGCGGTGATCATCAATGAATGCCACATCAATCAACAACTTGGAACACAGTTACACCAATCAACTGAACTCAATCAATGATAAACTGATTCATTGATTAAGATTTTACCTGGACTGTCCTTTTACACCAATAACGAAAGAAATTATATATTTAAAAACAAAGCTTTGACAAACTAAAGAAAAGAAAGGAAAGGAGAAAGATTAATGGAATGAAACGATGAAGAAGTATCGAAAAAACAATTAACCAAACAAATGCTACTTTTTGTTTTTGTTTAATGTAAACCAACAACACCAACATCTAAACCAAAATATAAAAACCACTCGAACAGAACTTTAAAATGAAAGAAAAGATCTTGTAATCTATAGATTTATATAGAAATACAAAAATGTAAAAGTTATTTTAATTTTAAGCTGATCTAACATTTAAAGAAATAATAAATATATGTATTTAAATATAACAACTAGTTAGCTGTAATAAATAAATATAAATAGATATCTCTCTTCCTATCTATAAATATATGTATATATATATTTAAAAGGTTGAGAGAAAAATTGCAAAATAATAGAAAATAAATTCGGAGTGTATTGTATATAAAAACAGAAATTATTTAGAAGAAACAAGCGAAAGTGTTTTTTTTTTTGTTTTACAAACCAGTTCATGAAAAAATGTAATCGTTTATGTTAATTAAGAGAGAGTTATTTTTGGTTGCTTTATGGAAAAAGTTTTTGTATAATTTTGCTGCAAATATAACAAATGTTCTTTTGTAAAATATTGAACATCATTTAATTTTTTTATTTATATTTTCATGAAACAAAAAGCCTAAGTTACGTTACGTTATATAATAAAGCTTAGAAATATAGCTATTTTAATTTATTTGATCTCAAAAATAATTTATTACAAACCTTAATAAACAACAGGAATTCAAGTTAATAACATCCAATGAAAAAAAAATTCAATTTCAAATTTTCTAGTAAATCTATAATCTTTTGAATAAACTGGACAATGATTTAATTTATGCAAGAAATGTGCTGCGAGCTAACTTTAAATTAAATGTATCGGAAGAGTATATATAAATTTTTTCTATGAATTTTTTACAATTAGATTTTTTTTTAAAACAGTGAATATTATATTCGTTAGCTTTCTCGGACACGCTATAGCTGCGAGTTCATAGTGAAAATAATGATTTCATGAGTGCTTAAGTGTTATCTTCATTATTTGTTCATAATTCCACAAGATGCTCAGATTATCGCACAATAGTTTGGTTTTATTCTGAGTATTTTCTGGAATTTACTCTACAAATGTCACTAAATATGAATATATTTGGTTTGTTTATTTTATTGCAGTAAGCTTTTTTAATGTCTTTTTCCTTATTATTCAGCGAAAGTAAATTTCAAGGTTTTGACGCAATTAGTAATAGTTTTAAACTGTTTTATAATTTTAAATAAATACTAATCGCAATAAATTCTAATTGCAATAAATATTAATTGCACTTTTGGAGTCCTGAATTAATTGACAACTTAAAAATTTTCTAGCATTATTAGTTTTTGATTTTAAACAACGGAACTACTAATGTTATGTGAAATAAATTGGTACATTTTTCCAAATAAAATAATTAATTTCATGCAAATATTTCTTTTAAAAAATGTTTTAAAAAATTCTTAGAAATACATATAAACTGATGTGTATAGAATTTCGCGTTAATTTGCAGCACATTTGTGTGTACAAAATATGAAGACTTTTTCTATTTATTTTCCGGCGTTTGCTGTGTATTTAAAATGTGTAAAAAAAATTATAAACTAAAGAAGAGTAAATAAAATAATAATAAAAAGTAGCGTAATAAACTGAACCCTGTATAAAATATTACTAAAAAAAAATGTAGCATATAATCCAGAAAATTCTTAACGTTAATAAATAATTACAATAAATGTGTACATTTTCTTAATTTAGAACAAATACAAGGTGTAAATTAATAAAAAGAAACCCAGCAACTAGCGAGTTAAAATTGAAATAATAAATACATCTAAGGATATAATTAAAGATTAATTTTAGTTTAAACATACATTTTTTAAAATAAAATAAACAAAAGTAATAAATATTTTTTTATTTATTGAACAAAATCCATTTTTTTGTATACTTTTGAGTATATATTTCGCCCTCTCTTCCCTCCTACTCACCCGTGTCCTTCGCCCAATCATCCTTCTTGCTTAAGCATTTATTTTTCGTTATTTATCGAAGGTGGCGCCGTTTGTTCCAACCTAGATTTATAGTGGCGTCACAGCTAGTTCAGGCAGGTCCTTTGATCTACATACATCTATATACTCATACATACATAAATGCATATAATAAATGCGTTTGTTTTGTAAACGCGGGTTCTCCAATGTAAACTTTAATTAGAAGTACCACATGTAGCGCACACACACATCCTAATCGTCGTTATATACAGTTATCAGACAATGGAAATGATCACCCAAAATATCGAAATTATACATACATAAAAACAATAACGGAAACAATGTTTATAAAAGTAAAATGTTGATGTGCGGAAAAAGCAAAAACAAAAGTAGCAAATTTTCAATAAAAACGAGAAGTAAAAAACTATATGTTAAAATTTTAAATGGAAGGAGTGTCATAATCCATACGCATATATACTACTACACACCAATAGCAAATATAACACACACGCTCATACATAAATGTATGTATATGAATACGGTTATAAACTTTAAAGGCGCTGCGAACAAAACAAACCGCAACATTTTTTAAAGCATTACAATATAAAGAAAAGAATGTAATAGAAAACGATACACAAATGCATTAATTAACAATTATATATTCTATACGTGGACAAAATAATAAAAAACACACCCATACACACACCACTGTAAAATAAAAATAAAATTATTTCTAGGTATTACATACATACATACGATATATATAGTTATAATATAAAAAACTTATTATTAACCATGCAAAATAATAACTATGAACTATAGAAAAGAGAAGAACACTTAAACTGCTGTAAATATTTAATATTAAAAATAAATGGACATTAAATTGAAATAAATATGAAGCAAAATAATACAAAAATTTCCGAGTGATTTATTTTGAAAGGTGTAAAAAACCATTTAGTTTATTATGAACAAATTTTCAAAAAAGTAAGCGAAGACCATTTCTAAGCAATGTTTGGAGATGTTTCATAGTAATCCTGAACTGAATTTTTGCAGTGATTCATAACGGTTGCTGGAGCTTGGATCCCCCACTGCACGCAAGAATCAAAACAACAGCGAAAACAATGGGTAGAGCTAGTTTAAGAGCTCAAAAGGAAGCAAAAGTTGTTGCATGAGCTAGTAAGGTTATGGTCACTGTCTTTTGGGATGCACAAGGCATAAAATCCTCCACCGATCCTAGTAAAATGAATTTCTAAAGAATGCTAAGGATCCCCACTTTCTTGGTATTGGGATAATTGCATGTCTTAGTTATGCATTTTATTTAGAAAAAAATTAATGAATTGGAAAAAAGTACTAAACATCTTAAATTGCGTTTTTCTCGAAAACTATAAGCTTTTCGATAAAATCTTATATGACATAAATGGAGGGTATTTTTAATCCCTTTCTAATGGTACCTAGGCTAATCTCGATATGTGCTGTAGTTTAGGAGATATAGGTGTTCAAATTCAAAGTTCAAAGGGCTATAAAACCGGAACCGGGAGTGATCACCCCTTTTTGAGGTTGTTGTTGGGGTAAGCGCTAAAAACAACAACACTTGGGAATTCTTTAGGAATTTTTGTGCCCGATTTATATATTCTAACAATCCAAAAGCGTATACGACATAAAAAAGGAGGAAATATAAGGCATACTGCGTATCATTTCTTGCACAAGTTTTATGGAAAAACCTGATGAAAATTTTCCATTAGCTATGAACTACTTTGTGTTCTTTGTTGCTATTTAAAGAACAAAGAAGTACAAATAATATTACAGCTTTCAATAAAAGCGTATCCCTAGACCTCAAGTACACAGGTACTAAAGTACCAAGGTCTATTGCAACCATGCGTTGTTTATAAAAAATATCAACAAGGAAGATTGCCGAACGTTTGCTGTCAATATTTACAGTTGTTTTGGGTAGAACGCTTGAATTAAATAATTTAAAAAAAGTACACAGTTTAACTAAATACCAAACTTAATCAAGATGGTTCTGTGTAAATATTTCCAACAAGGATATTGTCGGTTCGGGTCAAGGTGTGCCAACGAACACTTCGATGTTAAGTAAGTTTGGACGGTCTTCTTTGTAGTATAGTATTGGAGACACCTATTGTCCCTAATTTAATTTCAGACAAATAATCAAAACTGACGTTGAGGCAGCTTTAAATGGTAATCAGTGGCCGCTTTCCTGCTTCGGTCCATTCAAAGACAGGCCATGTATACCGAACTTCATAGAAGACCAGTCCTTTGAAGAGATCCGCTTTCTATGCTACGAGTCGAAGCGGAAAAACTTTTTTGATCAGTTCCACCAGCAATTTAACAAGGAAGTGCTCGAGGCGAAGAGTAAACTTAAGGCGCTTTTGCAGCTCTCGCCCGATGTGGTGGATGTCGTTACAAAATTATATGACGCTCCTGTCGAGCCAGCAAATGGCAGCGGTGCAGTGAACTCGAGCAATCCGTTTGGCATGACTGGCAATGCTGCTGCTACCGCTGGTTCTACCTCTTCTATATTTGGTAAAACGGCAGCAGCATCGGGTAGCACCGCTTTCAGCGGTGGCTTTGCAGCCAATAGCGGAGGCAATATTTTTAGCAATAACAACAATGCCGGCGGCGCGGCCGCAACTGGGGGTAGTATTTTTGCATCTGCTGCAGGTACTGCTCCAAATTCAATATTTGCACAGACGGCGGCACCGACCAATCCGACAATCCTCGGAGCAGGTGTTGCACAGCCCACAGGCTTCGGCCAAGCACCGCAAAATATCGCTGCAGCTGGTGGAGGAATATTTAGTCAACAAACGAACGCAGCTACTGCAGCTGGTTTGTTTGCACAGACGCCTCAGCAGACCGCAAATATGGGTATCTTTGCTCAGGCGGCTCAGCAAACGGCACCAGCATTTGCTCAGCAGCAACAAACACAGTCTGGTCCCTTCAGTCAAGCAGGACAGCAACAATTGAGTGGAAATATCTTTGGTCAACATCAAACGGCTGGAACTGCATCTGCGGCGGGAGGAGGTTTGTTTGCTGCAACTGCTGCGCAGACTCAAAATGCATTTCAACAGCAGCAGCAACAATCTGCAAATATTTTCGCTCAGCAAACTCAAAACCCCTCCACGGGCGGCTTCTTTCAATCATCTGCTTTTATGCAACCTGCACAAACAGCGTCTGCTGCTCCTCCGCCAAGCGTGGGTACCACGTCCATTTATAGTCGTTTGGAAGACTTGTCTGCTGACGAAATCGAAGCATTCAAAGCCGATCAATTTACCATGGGTAAAATTCCATTTTCACCTCCTCCAAGGGAGCTAGTAAATTAATCAAAGTGTCTATCTGTCTATTCGTTAATATACGTCCGTCTTTCTATCTGTCGCGTGTCTGTCATTACTTAAAAAGTCGAAACTATTGCTTTCTCTCCACGTTTGGCGTGTAAATTTATTTGCTTCCCGAAATGTATAATTTCTTAAATAAAATGTATTCATTATAAAATATAAAATATTGAATTTAATTCAATGTGTAAAATAACCAATTTTAACTCAAATATAGCAATTTCGTTGAGTCTCAAAACTCAAAATAATGTTCAAGTGAAAAAAAATAGTATTCTCTTTACATGTAATACTAAAATAATTGAAAGATATCCCTTCCACGTTACACTTTTTGCTTCTTAATTCAACGCGCTTTTAACTAGTATAATATTTGATGTAGTTTCTTCGCATTCCATGGATTTATCATCTCCATTCCTGATACTGAGCACTCGCAATGCGGAGGCAGCATCATCAATTTTAGTTTTTTGTTTATCCGCTTGTGACTTCTCCCAGGCGAAATTAAACGGAAACGAGAGCGGCTTCAATTCGTCTGGACAATCTTCCTGATTTGGCACAGTTGCTTCGATCATGGAAGCGCCACGTGTGTGAATGCGTTCAAGCATAGCTACGTTGTGGGACTTGGCGTCGAGGGCCGTAATATGTTCGAACAGCTGCTCCTTGGTAAGAATGTCTGGCAGATTACGCTTTTTGAAAAACTGAAAACAATATATAATATTTTTAAAAACACAAGTAGCTAGAAATGTCTGATGAAAATGGACTCACTCCTATTATATTTGCGCAATCGCGCATTAGGAATTCTAACGCGCTCGGATGATTCGGCTCAACGGACTGAGCCACATCAATGAACCAGCACTTGCCGTCGTGCCACAAAATATTATATTCGCTGAGATCGGCATGAATCAGCTTGCCCACGTTGTATAGCTTGTGCATGCTTTCGACGATTTCCGTGTAGGCTTGCTGCAACTCCTCCAAACTGAGACGTGCATCCTTCAGCTTCGGTGCAGCATTGTGATTATCGCCAATGAAGGACATCACCAAAACATGCCGTTTTAGAACAACCACATCAGGACAATTGATGCCTACGGCCTTCATACGCATTATGTTGAACATTTCCTTCTCGGCCCACATGTTGATTATCACGCGGTTATTCTGCTTGCTGAAACGGTCCTTGAAACGGTAGTCGTCCTTGATATAGCGATCGCGCTGTTTGAATTCGTTTAAGGTGGTTTTGAATATTTTAATGGCGCATTCTTTGGGCATCAGCTCGGGTGCCAAAAAAGCGCCGCCCTTGTGATTGCCATCTAAGTCGACGGCCGTAAAGTTCAGATCGGAGTTGGCGTGTAGAATGACAGCCTCTTTGCCGGTCGAAATGATTCCGTTGATCCGCTCTAGTATGCCGTTGTTGATGAACTTGTAGAGCAGCAAACGCGTCCGGACATCCACACCCATTTCGGCGGTAGCTACGTTCTCGCGGCGGTCATTCATTTTGTTCTTCTTTGTGTTGCTACGTGAGTAACTCTTTAGTTGATTGAACACCTAACGTGGAAATAACTTAGTAGAATTTCAATTACAAACAACTGTTCTACTTGTGCACACACCTGATTAGAGAGTTTCATTTCGAAACCAGCTCCGTCGCCTGTCGGAAACTCCGGTGGGAAAGCCATCACGCGGCAGGCATTCCGTACGCCGCACAATTCCTCATCATGCTTGGTAATCATTTCGCCCTTGCGCTTGTCCACTTTGAAGCCGCACTTCGGTATGGTGTCCAGTCGTTTGGCGTTGGTTTCAAAACGATCCCAATCACGTTTCTGGCTCTCCGCCTCATCTTCCTCCTGCTCATCATCAACATCTTCTGGTGCGGTCAGAACCTCCAGATGGCCGTTGCGTCGGTACTTGTCCAAGGATATTGATACCTTGGCTTGCTTATTGCGACCGTTCTCTATACGGCGCAACTCCGCGTTGTACTCTTGATCGAACTGCGATTGTAGCATCAATGCGATCAGCTCATCTGAGTCGCAAACAATGGTGTCAGTTGCATCTTTTTGCACACATTCCATGAAAGTGGATGATAGCTGCTCGCCGTTAGCGGCCGCTTCTCTGGCAGCCTCTTTGATTAATTCGCTACAGTCTCCCATCTCGTCCTCGTCCTCGTCCTCATCATCATCATCGTCATCGGTACTCAACGTCGATTTGGTTGCCTCTGCGTAAGAAACACCACCGGCAGCATTATTATTACTGCCGCATGGAACATCGTCCCAAATCGCTGACTTGGTAGCCATTTCTAGTGTTTCAGCTTTGGGAAGATGTTTGCCATCCGATGCATTTATTATGGCTTCGAATTTCTTAATCTCCTGGTCCTGCACACGATGCGCATATTCTTCCGACATGATATCCACAAAGCTTGTCTCGACTGGAGCCACAATTTTTCCCCATGCTGGTGAAGACATCGCAATTTGAATATTCAGAACTAAACTTAATCCAAACTTATGTGTAACTATTTATCTTATTGTTATGAAAATAATGTATAATTTTTCCTTAAATTTACGATGTTGTGAAATAGAACTTTTACCACATTCCTGGTAAACGTCAACCAAATGATCTAAAAAAAGGTCGAACTGTCAAATTTTTAGTGCTGAGAACAGTTTATCACATTTCTTAGAAAGCCGCTAGATGGCAGATGTAGTGGGTTACGGGTTACCTCGTGGTTGTGTTATATACTAAGATTGTAATTTTATTAAAAAAAGCTATGGCCAAGCAGCCTGTTAAAAAAAGTTTAGTGGCAGGTTTATACCGCAGATTATCTACCCTATTGTAATTAATCTACCCTTTTAATCAATACATACTTTTTTACATCACTAACCGAGGTTTGTCTGTTGTTGTTTTCTGTGCTGTTTTAAAAATTGACTTCGTCACAATTTGCATATTTAGAATTATTAATTTATTAAGATTTAAATTTAGATTACATAAGATATTAATTAATACTATACATTATATTATATTAGTATAATACTATACATGAAATAAATTGAATATAAAGAAAAGATATATGTAAATAAATATGAATCTGTTTGGCGAGTAAATTTTTAACTTTTATGACGTTTGCGTCTTTTTCAATCTAAGTTTCCTATAGGTTTTGTTACCAATTTCACAAACCTCGCAGCGTGGCGAACTCATTTTAGCATGATCATAAATCTAGACACAAACCTCTAGAGCAT
The DNA here is from genome assembly GCA_949629155.1 of Myopa testacea. Lineage (NCBI taxonomy): Eukaryota > Metazoa > Arthropoda > Insecta > Diptera > Conopidae > Myopa > Myopa testacea. The sequence goes on along the minus strand of OX451347.1, from coordinate 42,342,919 downwards.
AACCTGGCCATCACGACTTAACCACAAACTAAAACCATCTAACTCGAGTTAGGACAAAAACGAGGAAATGATCCAAAGGAAATTCAACAACACAGAAAATAAATGAATTTAAACTTTAAATAATAAATACTTAATAAAAACCTTGTTTATTATGTGATGAATGAAAAATTCAGAACGAGGCCGAAAGAATCAGTGAATCTGAATCCATTCCTGACGATAAATACTCGTATTATCGATAAATATTGTTTCAATTATTTTGGTCCTGACCTTTCGGTTATCTGCTAGGCGCGGGCTGAGCAGGAGGGGGAGGTTTTTCTTTAATACATAAATCATTTCAATAATCATGCATAACAGAATTTGTCTCTATTAGAATAAGCATTGTTAACTGCTGTTTCTTGTTTCAATGCAATACAGAGTCAATTGGTTGTTCGTTGGCATTTATCTGAATCGCAATCAGAAGATTATTCGAAGAGCTTTTAATGAAACGTTATTGAAATTCATGATCTGATGTCGCGCCATGTAAATTAGTTCCACTTAGAAGAAGAAGAAGAAATGAAATTATCATTGGTGTGTATTTGAAACCATTATTTTAATTTGCGAATATTATTCAATGCGGTAGAAAATATTTGTGTAAAATGAATATAAATAAACCGATCGCATGTGACGCATGATGAACGAATGCAAGTCCAGAGTTCCATTTGTAACTCAATGCTTGTGCATCAGTTTTTAAACTTAATTTTCAAATCGAAATTCTCACTCTGTTTTTAATAAATGATTGAATATAAACAAATTCATGTACGTATAAACACGAAGAATTTCTAAAAGATAAGCTTTCGTTTGTTGTTATTTTTTAGTTTCAAAAAATAAACACTAAACTTTCACAAGTTGTTATTATTATTTGAATTGTTTTTGACTAAGTTGTTTATTTGTGCATATATTTCAATTGCACTTCGCAATTCTTATCCATTAATTATGGGAATGAATCCAATAAAGCTTTAACTTCTTATAAATAAAAAAACGCAATAAATGGGCACATGATTTTAAACAAATACATTGTTAAATGCTGTGAAAAACAATAAAAGATCATTGAATACTATAGAAAACCTCCAAAGAAGTTGAATTCAGAATAAAAACAGCAGAAATACAAATTTCTAGAAATACAAAACATATTTGATTAGCAGAAAACAACGACATCGTTTACTGAGTTTTTAGCAATTCGCATGTTGGCTTCATTCTGATACGCGCAAGAAACTCTCTCAAGCGCACCCGCAAAGATCACGCACACACACATACACACACTCATGCGCATATGACGTGTACTGGTAAACATATTTTATTTGTCGTTGTGTAGACGCAAAAAAGGGGCTCGTTTTCGTTGCTTGGCCCCCAAAACAGCTAACAAAAGCAACAACTTTAACGAACTTGTGCTAGATTACTATACATGCATCCAAACGTACGCCACACTTCTATGTTCGTATAATGTGTATGTGTGTGTGTGTTGTGGCAGTCATGCGTTCAGTTTTTTATCTGCTTCTCTCTGTGTTGTTAACGCGAACGTTTTCCTACAAGTAATTAATACCACTTTTTTATTTTTATTTATTTCCCTTTTTTCCCTGAAATACATTTTGTTTTGCTTTATTTGATGAAACAGGCAACAGAAATGTTCGTTAACGTTGTGTAGTTGTTGCAGTTGCTTTTGTTGTACCACACTTTATGCAGTATTTGGCAGCAGAGTTGCCAGAGTTTCGCTTTTGAATTTATCATAAGTTTTAAAAAGATATTAAATCTATTTTACACATGTAATTTTTTGATATTATATTGTATGTAGTATAAATGTACAATATATAGTATTTATACAACTTTATCTACCTCTTTCTCTTTATCTCTCTCTCTCTCTCTCTGTCTCCCTCTACCTCACTCTCTTTGCCAATTTAATTTTGCTCCCAGAACTCATGATGATTATTCAATTTATGACTGAAATCAAATTTTAGTTGTCATTGAATACTGAAGACTAGGAAACTCTGTTTTGTGGGGAACGTGAGGTGAGAAACACGTTTAGATAAAATCTAAATGACAAAATAACTAAAAAAAGTTGTTATTACAATTTTATTATTTTTATAGAGATTTGAATGATTACAGAGTGATTCTCTGCGATGACGCTCCAGCTCAGTTCTCTGGATTCGTCCATGATTATGGCTGATATCATCTGTGGGTAGAATTCACCATGGCCACTGCAACTAAACCAGCTTTAAAGTTAATTGATCTGAGTTTGTTCCGTGCTGAACTCAGTGGAAATCGCAGATAATCGCATTACGACGGACAGCATTACACTCTATAATAGTTTCAAATTTCTCAGCAGGTGCTGCGTTATTTTTAGAGAACCATAAACGTTTCCATGATACTCGTACTTAAAACATCAGGTCAGGTTTGAGCAAAAAATTATACTGTATAAAAATGCTAAAATCTGAATGCTAAAATAGTATATCTGAAGGTAACTTAATATCGAAAGCAGAACAGAAAAAGCAGTTCGTTACAAAGACCTTTCGTGAAGTTGCAAAACAAAAACAAATAAAAAACCGTGGGTAAATACTTAGAACAGTAACATGGAGAAAAGTTGCTTTAATGCTGGTCACGCGGAGGCCCGTCTGTTGGCCTCTAGCGCTAGCCACTGGCCATAAATTAAAGACGTTGGAAGCACCGCCTGCACGCCACAAGGAAAATCTGGCGAGTCTGTTGAATGGAACTCAACTGAAGTTGACTCTTGCGGCTAGCGTTGTGGAATGTGCGTGTGCCTGCCTGCTCGATCACCGCATGGATGAAGCTGGTCTTCGGTGTCGTCAGATTGATCAACACGACAGACAAGCAGCTTGGATGTGGCCGCTGCTGTTGCTGTTGCGGCTTCTATTTTAGGTCTAACTTGTTAGTGACTTTAATTGTGGTCAGTCTGTGTTGCAAAAATAGACTTCGACATGTTTCTGGAGGCCTTGGAATGAGAAGCAATCTAAAAATACAACAACAACACCGATGAAAGTGAAATTATGGTTGCCGGAGGTTGCAACATCACAAGCAAAAAAAAAGATGTATCTGAGGTAGTGCAACAATTCGAAGAGGTTTTTCCAATCTTAGCTAATTGCAGTTTATTTCGCTTGTTTTTAATGCAATTATTTTTATAGTCTTCAACTTGGCTGCTATAAATAGAAAGATTCTGTAGCATCCAACAACACGGGATGCAGAAGTCGAAGTTATATAAGTTATAATTAATTTTTAAGTCCCACAAGTTAGGAATCTCTTAAATAGTATTTCGCTATACAATATTTATTATAAGTTTGAACTTGCAAATAATCAATCATAATAAATTAATGATCACATCGATCGACGAGGAAGTTGAAATATGATTCAACTGCATTGCAACGGAAGGATAAATATTTCTCTTCTGTAAATTAATTAATCGCGGTTTTGTTTGTTTTTATTTTACATTTCATATTCTGAAACGAGAAACTGTTGAAGATTTTTTTACAAATTCCATTCTATAGCATAAAAACGGTGACAGTATACAAATGCTCATGTTGATAATAAATAATTAATAGATTATGATTTGTACATATGAATATATTGTATATAAACATCTATTTCCATGATGTTTTACACATCTGTACTTTTTTGTAGCCCCTAGAAACCAAGGAACGAAAAGTATTTAAACGAAACAATCAACTTCGGCAGAAAATTCTAATCATGATTGAAGAGGGTTGGCTTTTCTGTGAAGGACTCAGTATATATTTGAATATATTATGATGCTCAGGTAGTTTTTGTTGAGGACGAAAAAGAAGAAACGAGTCTTTGTTCTGAACTTAAAATATCCGTTACAATGTGTTGAGGAGTCAATAATTTTTTAATCTTCGTTAATATTTCCGTCTTCGTCTGCTGGCAAACGTACTTTTCGTCGCTTGCATCCATACTTTGCCATGTTATCTACTACAAAACTGCATCTGCATCTTCTCGCTCGGCTGCTGTGCGACAAATCTAAGCAACACTGAGAAAAATACATCAAAAAATACATAGTTGCAGGCAATCGTCGCATTTTCCCCTACTTCAGGAGAGACAACAATCCAACAACAAAACCGGTTACACAACATCATTTCCCCTTTACGTTTCAGGGGAACCGGGCGACGCAAGTTGACGTAACGCAGCGACTTAGAGAACTTAGAGACTTCGTGTAGCTTCGTACATCGAGTACGAGTACTTCGTAGAAAATAACTCTCTCACAGAGCTCCCGAACGTACTTCGTACTACGAGTGGTGAATTGTTACAAAAATTGGGGAAATTTTTGACGCGGTGTGGGGAATTGTAGTAAGAGCACATGGCAACACTGCTCTGTTGTATTTTTCTATAAATTGCGCTGCGACGAACACAACGTTTTTAGTTCGCATTTGACTCTTGGTTTGGCATCTGGTTCTAGCGTCTGACGCGCAACGCATCTAATGAAACGATTTTAAAATTTAAAAATTCAAAAAATTGCATCGTTTTAAAGTACCTTTCATAATTGAGACTAATAAATAAACTAAACACATTTGGTGAAGAGTGGACCAGTTCTGGGAGTAAAAAAGACTACAAGCACTACTATTGAAATTTCTTTCAATACAATTATCAAGCTATTAAAAGCTTGTAGTTTTGTTAAATAATTTTCTAAACTTTTGAAAAGAAAAGAAAGAAGCAAGTGAAGAAAAAGGAAACTGCAACACGAAAAAAAAAACAAAACTTGGGGAAGAAGACTGCTGTTCTTGAGTGTCATCCATCATCGATAAGCAATTAAAATAGCGTCTGTTGCTCGGTGGAGTCTCCTGCACCGTCGTCGTAGCTTTTTTCTAAATCGTTTGGCGTTTTTTAATTTATTTATCAAAATAGATTTTCGACCGGAAGAAATTCTGCTGTAGTGGTTCCCACCTGACTTTTGAATTAATTGCACTTGTGTTGTTTATTCTCAGTGTTGCCAAATTGTGTTTCCTTCTTATTTGGATTTTTGACAATTTTTCTTTAAATGTTCGCGTGAATTTGTTTTGATTTCGTACTAATATAATAACACAACAACAAATTATTCAATTGGATCAACGATCATTTGTCATAAAACAAAAAGGTAAGTAAGAAAAGTATATTATAATTATTACCTGCTTTAGAATGTTTTCCTTAAATGTTGCTTTATTTAAGTGTAAATGATATGAAGAACGAATACAATACAATTTTAATACTAACCGTTGTTGTTTTTGTAACATCTGTTTTCATTGTTAACCTCAGTTAACGTAAAAAAGACTCAATTATTCTGTATTTACTCAACATTGAAATAAGCACGGTGGATAAAAAGATAAAAAGTAAATAAATTGAATAGAAACAAATAAACCCAATGTTAATCGACGATTTCAATAAAATTTCATCAATCAGTTGAATTTTTGTTCTGTTCTTTACTAAAACAAACAAATAAAGTGACTTAATTATTAAATTAATTAAACGATTAAACTAATGTGTAAAATGACATAATTTATTATGAGTTTTTGAATTATAGTGTAAAGTGGCCTTGAAATGTGTAACGGAAATATTTTTTCCATGTGTGTTTGTAATTTTAATTTACAGGATGTCATGGAAACTGAAAATAATCAATCGAAATTATAATAAAAATTAATCCATATAAAAAGAAAAAGTAGTCAAAGCATGTAAAGGTTAATATAATAAATCTTTGATTGAAGATTTTAAAAAAAGTAGTTTCAAATGGAAAATATTGCTTTCAGAAAAAATTTGTGACGACTTCCTGCTTTGCATTGAGTCAAGTTCATTTTATATTCAGTAAAATATAATTAATTGCATTTTGTTCATAATTTATTTATTTCCATCATATTTCACAGAAGAATCGTGTGAAAAATCATCGATAGACTCATTCGATAGATGAGATCTTTGAGTTCATGCGATCGAATCGTTAATCAAACATCATAATCAGTTTTTCGTATTTCAGAATGTATTTTAAATGTTGTAATTTTACTTATTCGTTGCTTTAAATGTTTCTTTTTATCATTTTTCATTTGATTGTATCTTGCATTATTATTTAGTATTAGAATGTATCAAACGCCTTTTTGTGTCTATTTATGGAGCAGTTGACATCTCTTCTCGATGGGCATTTGATCCATATATATAATATACATACATACATACAACTTTAATAATATAAGATATCAAGACCACGTAATTACGATATCAAGAATAAAGAAATCGCTAGACCAGAGCTGTCAATCGTTAGACATGCATCTGCACCCCGACATGGAGTTAGAACAACAGAGTGAGAAAAGATATAAAAAAAAAACTACCAGTTCTGATAAAGAGCCATAATTATTTACGATGTGGTTCATTATATCGCTGAAGTGTCTGCACTCGAAGAACGTAACTTAAAATGACGTTTATATCTAAAGTACTTGCAAAGAGTTGATACTGTAATTATCGATGACATTGACATAGAATATACGGGTATATATCATAATTATATCAACAACTTGTTGCTATCGAAGACACTATTTTAATGTTCTGGGAGTTATTTGAATACGTGTAACAAACTTTAAAAGCTTGGTCACTACTAAAAAAATGCTCAAAGACACACGATTACTCGCATTAAAGTACTCGCAATTATTACATATGCTGCAGAGATAACGAGATTGGAAACTTAGAACAAAACAGCTGTTCAAAAAAACAGCCGCGTGTTGTTTCTATAAATTTTCTATGCAAACTCACCCGCCAAAAGCATAAACAATGGTTTGTTTATGCTTTTGGCGGGTGAGTTTCGAAGACTCGACTGAAAACGGTGAGTTTCAATACAAATGTTACAAAAACAAATTTAATTGAAGGGTTGCATGTCAAATATGTAAAAATGTGCCATATCGTTGCTAGTAGAAAAGTGGTTATAATCTCTGTTTCCCGCTTTTGAAGCTGTCATTCACAAATTGATTGGTATTGGGGCGATAAAGATAAGTACTCGCAAAATTTTTACAGATATTTATTAATATTGTTTTAAAACGTCGAATTACAGAACTTATTATTATTATTACAGAACGTATTAATAAATTTAGTGTGCTTTGTAGTTGTAGTTGCATGTGCACGGGTGATATAGGCCTACTAAGGAACCGAACACCCAAAAAAATCGGTAAAGCGCCTTGACGCTTACCTCAATGGTGGTGTGGAAACAGCATGAACTTTTTTTGTATTTATTTATTTAGTTTGCTGACCATAGTAAGAACACATTCTTAAAAGTAATGGTAGCCTAGTAACAATAATGCTTCAATTATACTTATAAATATGTACATATGTTAATAATTAAATAAGAAAAAAGTAATATAAAATAAGTCTATATAAAATGAGAAGTAGTAAGATAGGAAGTGTATAGATAATAGTAAGAGTTACGAAAATAGGGCATGAAGATGAAACAGTATAGTGAGGAAAGAAGGCATAAGATAAATCACATAGCGTTCAAATGATTGCGCAGATTTTGCTTAAAATTGTAAGGGTTGGTAATCCTACGTATATGTACCGGAAGGGAGTTCCAAAGCCTCACAGCACTCACAAAAAACTGTCGTTTAGATATTAAGTTAGAAAAGCTAGGAGGTACCAACGTAATTGACCTTTGTGAATGGGCAAAAGTTAGTGTATTAAAAAGGTAGGCTGGTTGACCTGTATAAATTATTTTGTGCAAGAAAGTTAGAGTTCTTAACTTCAGTAAGCTAATCGGTGAGCAATTGAAAAGTGAAAAAGAAAAGTTAGATATATGTTCGCGTCGTTTTAAATTAAAATATCCTTTATATCTTTTTTTCATTATAAATTTTACAAATATAGAAAACTATAGAAATAATATAATATTCGAACTAAATTAAATAATATTTTATTCAAATTTCTACAATCAAATAAAAAATACCCACAGAAATAAATTTATGCCCACATTTTTCACTTCGTCTACTTATGGTGGCAACCTTTTGCAAAAAATGTTGGTGAATAATACCGTCAAAAGATAAAGGTTCTCTTGTCTTGCTCTTGCTATCTCTTTCTGGCTGCAAAAGAAATGTAGTCAAATTCACCAGTTCATAAAAAATCGATATTTTTTTCATCTTTATCTGAAGATAAAAGAGTTTCCAATCTCATTAATCTCTGATATGCTGTCTTTAAAAAACTCCCGAAGTTGGCAACACTCCCGAAAATTGTCTGAAAATAGCACAGAAAACTCACGAGGAACATGTTACTTTGGGAGTTGTTGTGGTTGCCGCTTTTAATGCCATGTGACCTTGTTAATATGTATTAGAGAGCTGCACAAGATGTCTTGAATTGCTATAGGCACCATGCCACAGTATTGCCTTGCTGTGCACTGTCGTGCACAAATGAACGATTTGACACGAACACTTCAAAGCAACTACCCGAACAAGCCGTGACTGCCTTGCCGTCTACCTGCTTCGCACAAGACATTGTGTTGCGTTGCTTTTCTGTGAAGGCAATGAAAGTCTTGAATTGTAAGCAGAAAAGCAATAGTGCCTTTAGGAAGGCAACAAGACATCGAAAATAGCAATACTGCTATGATGTCGGCAACGATGCGCAGTTATATGAAGCTATCTCATTCTTTTGCATGAGTCTTCGTTTGAGTTTAGCACCATTCGTTGCTTTATATTGCCATGCGTCATCAGTTGTCATAGCAATTGTTATGCATTGCTATGCATTGCCTTTTCGTTCAAAAAAGCAACGAATGACAATGAATACTATTGCCTTGTTGTGCTTTGCTATCAGCACGCTTACGGCAGTCAATGTCTTGATTCGAAAACAAAATAAGCAAGCAGTGCAAGGCTTGAAATTTTTGTTGTGGCTTGATGTGCGTTTCAAGACATCTTGTGCAGCTCTCTAATATGTATATAGTGTGTACATCGAGTATTATTATGTCACGTCTGGGCTTGGCTTCAAAGGACACGTGAGGAAGAATAAAAGAGAAACACGTAATATACGTTACATACATACATATGTATATTACAAGTACAAGACATTTCATTAACCTTTCAAATGCTTCAATTGCAAGTGTTTCAACATTAATCTACGGATGAAAAAGACGACGTTTAATTGTTTTAAAGGTTAAAAGGTTTTTTGGTAAATTATAAACTAATAAATTACAACATAAATTGTAAAGTTTTTAGTAAACTTGAACCAACTATTTGACCAATATTTGAAATAAAAAGAAAAAAGTATTATTATTACTATAATTATTAATATTGTGTTATTATTATCATTACTAATATTCTTATTATGATTATTATTGCTACTGCATAATGTTTTGCCATAAAAACATTACGTAATAAAACTAATATTTGTACAGTTTTAATTGCATAAAGAAAAATGCGATAAGAAAGTTAATAATTAACTTGTATGAGTAACAGCAGAAATGTGAATGACGTATGTAAATTCTACGGATTGAACTGTAAATGTGAAAATGTAAAAATACACAAAAAATCAAGGTTAATTGGCCCATGTCACAATAAGCTCCATGAGGCAGGACTCACTCGCGATGATTGGGTTGACTCGCATGGCATGTGACATGGCATCGCCAACCAACCTGAGCGGGTGACTACGGCCTCAAGAGGCTAGTTTGACATGGGTCACTAAGTTTCATAGATAAATAGTAATTTAGTAGATAAAATCTAACTTGTGTCATTATTTTTTCTATTTTCAGACTCTGCTAAGGAATGTCTAATACAGAAAAGAAAGGAGTGAACAAAATAAAAAGTGAGTGAAAAGAAAAGCAGCATATAAATTTATCATTTCGTAGAGATATTAAACGTAATGTAGGTTTTGTCAGAGAATAATAGATATTCTAAATATATTCACAAAGGAATTCACATTAAAAGACAAAATTGTTGATAATAAAATTGATCAAACGTACGCGTTTCTAGACCGTTCTGAGACCGTTTCTGTTGACTGCTAGTCATAAAAATAAAAAAGAACATTTAAATGCCGCCAAGAAAAACGACTAAAGAAACGACAGACGCACATCGGATCCAAATCAACGCATTGTAGCAAAAAAATAGGCGAGCCTTCTTTTCAAATATTTGCATGGCACAAGAATTAATGCAAAACGTGCGTAATATCGACGAAGAGACAAACGTAATATGAACATTGAGACGGACAAACACGCAGACAGACAGATTGACAGATTGACAGATATCACGAAAGGCATGCAGATGACAAATACTCGTAGACAGGCAAACAAACACAGTTAGATCGACTTTTATGTTGGCAATAACAGCAACGTGACTGTCAGGAATTTCGAATTCACATCTCAGAAAATAAAAAATATGCATTGAATATGTATATAAAATAATATATCGTCTTCAATTTTCTTTTCTTTTCTTTTTGTTTGTCTGTCTTTGCTTGTTTTTGTTTTTTTTTTTGCTGTAAATTGCTGTAAATTTTGTTAATTTTTTGCTGATTCATTGATACTCGTATCTCACAAAAGTGAGACTATAGGCGACAATATCGATACACACACACAACAGACATGTATGTACATATATCATCACTCATCATATCTAAATGACATACATACATACTACTATCATCATCTGTACGTATGTATGAAAGATTGGTACCATGAGTGCAGCAACAGCTTCCATTGTAATATCGAACTTAACCTGTAGTTTGTTGGTCCCACTGCTAATGGGCGACAATTCGATTGATTAAAGTGAGATAAATAAATGTTGCTGCTTTTCAATGAGAACAAGAATGCGATAAGATGATGTCAAGTGAAAGGGACGAAGAGGGGAAAATGGGAACAAATCAGGACGAACATAGAATCGACTCTAGCTGCTCTATAAATAGAATAAATACAATTGATCTTACAGCCTTATTCATAGGGTCACCACATCGACGATTTCGGGTGCCCTTCATCGGTAAAGTATAATAATAAAGACAATAAGAAAAAGAGAGATTAAAGAGATTAAAGAGATTATGAAATGTCCATGTCGGCGAAAAGAACAAAGTCGTTGTCGTGACTCTGTGAATAAGGCTGTTAATTTTAAGTCGATGTATGGTACAATTTTCATAGAATTTAAAGAGCATCATTTATTTCTTAATTCTGGAAAACAAGAGTTTTTTAAGGGTAATTATTTAATAACACGCACACGCACACAGACAATCTGTATGAATAAAAGAAGTGCCTAAAGATCCACCAGTCTTTGGAATCGTAGAAAGTTTTTCATTTAACAAACTACAATCATTCTTACTTAGTTATGAATTCTATTTATAAGCATTTCTTGTATTCTTTATTAATAGATTTTTTATAATTAGATTTTATATACGGTGAATGAATGTATAGGGTTGTCGTTTGTCGCTTATCGTACATTCATATGTACTTACATACATATGTACTCGTATTTACGTAGTTTGAAGATGTGGGTAGATTTCTAATTTAAATTTCGTAATACTAATCTTTTAATTTCTTAGAATTTCTTAACTGTAATGTGATAAGTAGAAGAGAACATTTCGCTCATAGAACATTTCAGAACAGTCTTGATTTAATTTTCTATTGTTATCATATAATATGAATATGATATAGTATATACATATATGTACATACAATATATTACAGTATATTACAATATATTACCATATAGTTACAGAGATTGAATAACATTCTGGTTCTTTTAAGCTTTTTGAATTACTTACTCTACATTTTATGAATCACTATAATCAATATAGTGTTTTGAACATTTGTATACATAGTATTAATATTATTCGACCTAAAAATAAAGGGCGTGGGCCGCCTCCTTCAACGTAGCAAAACTTTGCCAGGACCCTGGAGCGTCATTTCAAGATGTCCGTCTAAAAGTTCTCAGTTAAAGAATATTTTAACAGGTCACGAGAGTGTCCACTCTTTCCAGTTTATAATTAAATTTAAATGAACTGAATATTAAATTAATCAGAATATTTTAATTCTGAATAAATTTTATTCTTCACTGATAAAATTCGATTTATCTTGATCTGTACATTTTTGTGTATGATATTACAATATACGAGTAATATAAAATGTCTATATTTCTAAAATCGTAATTGCTGTACATGACCTCTTCTAATCTCGGATGCAGACCATTTGAAAGCATTATTAATTTTATTAATTTGAACGAAACGTCATTTAATTTTTTACTAATCTTTATTAGTCCATATAATAAACTAATTAATGAATATCAAAGAAATGATTGTAATTTATTACGACTCACAGACAGATAGAACTCAAATAGAATTTTCCACACCCGCTTTTCAGGTCCACTCGAAATGAAGTCATAATTTTAATTAAAATAAAGTGTTAATTGAGTTTTTACAATTAGCTTAACTTAATGAGTTCATCAAAAAAAGTTTGTCAGCAATAAAAGTTGTTTCATTGGATATTATATATCTCTCTATATACCGTTATTATCTAATTCGTTTCTAATAAATGCAATCAGAGAATCGTGAGAATAATAAAAGGAAGAACTCAAATATTATCGTATTTAGCTTATCGCACAGACAGAACGGAACAGTCTTCAGTACATTCGTCTATTGAATGTTTAATAATATTAAGTGAACTCTTTTCTGTGTGGTAGAAATTGGGTAAAATAATAGACATATATATGTACATTGTATTAAGATATTAAGCTAAAAACCCATATTTATTTATTTAAAACTTTATGGACAGTTTTAATGACGTCAATTTAAATATATTGCATGTATTTATTAAACCGAAAATAGACTTTTTGGCAACAAACCGAAGCAATATATTTTTATATACGAGTATATTCTACACTAATATTCAATGATATTGAGAAAATAACTGATATGTATTTACGAGTATTTATAAATTTCTTATTTATTTAGGTATTTATTATAATGTATCACGTACGATATAACATACATATTATGTGTTATATATTATTTCCTTATTTAATTTAGAATTTTAAAAATTCATATGAAAATCGAGTGAAATAAAATTTATGACAATCATTATATAGAGTGTATGGAAATAAATTCACATCCGTGTGAGTATATAAGAGAAATATTTTCTATTTTCTTTGGTACTGTTTCTCCGCTCGATTCAATGCCACGTGCTTTTATACTCGTAGATAATAATAGGAGTGCATTATAATAACTAGTTATACGATTCACACATCATTATACGCTTCAGAATTCCAAGTAAATAATAATAAACAACTAATAATTGAATAAACATCGCATTAAAATAGTTACTACGGCTAGTCACGTGGTTGTGGTGGTGGTGGTGATTAACACTCATTGATAACCACAAAAACAAAGTCGCACTCACTGCTTTTATCTGCTTTTATCTAACTTAATGAATTTAAATATGATAAATGAGAAAAACTAAACACAAAAACAAAGTTCAAAATGCTAATGACGTGATTATCGAAGTAAACAAAATAAATAACTATTTAATGAAGCATTTCACCCGATGTTGACAAAGGTTAATGATGACATACTTACAGTTATTTGATTAAAATAAATATATGTAGATATGAGTATATCTATATATCTTTTATATTTGATCAAAATATATATTATTGTCTTTTTCTCTCTTTTATTTGTTTGTTTTTAAGAGAAATCCTAAAGCTGTAGTTGACACAATTCATATTAAATAATCTGTTTATTATCATTTAATTGATCGTTTAGGGTTTTTTAGAAATATTTTCATTATTTATTCCATCTTTCCTCGTTGATTCTTCAGTCCTTGACTACTCTGAGCACGCTAATCAATATTAAATACACTTTTGGGTCTAGTATTGATACCAATTTATTTTTTATTAATTGAATATTCACTCTTGTACTTATATTGAGTTATTTTTCTTTATAAGTATGCATATTTTGATAAATCTTTGCTCTTCTTGGCAATGAGATATGTTTACTATATATTAATATCAGTCAATATTAACCGCAAGTGTTCTAAATTTAGGGTTTTCTGTCTCAATGGCATATTTCTTGTATTAGTTTATTTTATTGAGTTGTCGTTTCGGTTTCAATGGGGTTTTTCCAGTTTGGCTTTTATAGATAAAAGCTCAGTATACATTTTCGGTTTTTTAATCTCCGAGAAATTCAATAAATTAAACACATACATAGTTAGGTAGTTTAGTCGGATCTACGAAAAACCTGATATTAATGAAAAATCCAAGATAAGAAAGTGATTTATGTTCTACATTGTTGAGTTTTTTGTATGAGAATATCATCGAATACGAATTTTGAATGTTTTATTGTCTGTTTTTTAATGCGTTTTCATTGCAATGATACTGAAAATTTACTGTGCGATAATCGGAAATAAGATTTGACATATGTATGTACATATGATGGGTGACGGGGAGAGTGGGATGTCCAGAATCGAGAAGATGAAAGTTCTCAAGTCAAATTAACCGCTGTAATTATTGTAATTATTAAATATGTTTAAGTTCTTTCCATTCTCTTCTTTTGTTCCGCTGTCACTAAACCATCATTTAATTATGTCAAATCAAATCCTTTGTTAGAGAGTGAGATCATTCTTAATCTTAAATTACTACTTAATAGGACTCATAATCAACAATCAACTTTATCTTCATGATTCTTCTCTTCGCTGCAATAAAACGAAAGTATAAATTTTCTTTTCATTCATTCATTCATTCATTTGCTTTAGTTCACTTCATTCAGTGCATACTTTAAGCTATTGTAAATGTTTTTTGTATCGTCCAGACGAGACACTTACACTTGTCGATGGTCTCTTGTTGTCGTCTTTTTTTTCTACCCCGATTTAATTTCGCTTTTCTGCAGCGACGTCTGTGACCGATGCTGACGCTGTGATTCCTGTGGAAAATTTCCAACGTCGTCGCTGCGATGTCCATCATATTATTGGCTTCAATCAGTCCGCCTCGTTGTCGGTTCGTCATCGTCATGTTATCTTTGAAAGTGTTTTCCGCACAAAACATGCTATTAACAGAGAAACGGCGAATGCGTTGGCTGCTATTTTTTGTTAGCTAATCACTCTGTCGTTGCACTCGTATTGAAAACCATACTTTTGACGGACACTTCCTATAAATTTTCTCGAACGCACATACAGAGACACACACACAGAGAGATATCCATAAAATACACACACATTAAAAATGCGAAATGTGTGAGTTAGTCTAAAAATATCCATATGAGAAGCATGTCAAAACCAAAACCACAACGCTTTATGGGGGGCTCGTCTTTGTTTGCAATAACGACCCAGTAGGAAAAGTTACATTCATGATGCTTAGTGATTGATTACTTGCTATTTGATGCAATAATAAAATGTGAATCCTCGCATTGAAGTGAAACCATCGCAATCTAAATATTCAAATACTTGATTATATTATTGAATATTATATTATAAAGTTCCGTGAAGCAGAGGCACTCAAGAACAGAGAGAACTTTTAGCTAATGATAAGTGTTGCTAATGCTGATTTAAATCTCACACTTTTCCTAAGTAGTGTGTAATTAATACTCAAATGAATATATTAAAGTTACTATCTATAATCGCATAACTGCAACTCACCTTTTCACATTATATGTATCGATTAATATTTAAATAAATCTATTAAAATTGTAGCTAAACATTGTAAGTTCTAGACATTCATAGCGCACCAGACACCGCATGAATCCGCTGGTATGAAGCATGTAACGGAATTTTTTTAACTGATTAAATTTTAATTTTAATGATTTCAGAATGAGTGGGTACAGAGTACAATAGAGTATATACACGTATTTGTACGTTGTGCTTATCGGCATCATGACAACAGGTCAAAGTCACTCATTCAGACAACTGTTCCTGATGAATGATGTTGATGATGATGATTTTGGTGATGATGTTGATGATGATCAGATGACCAGTGAGTGAATGCGTAACGATGTGTCCGGAGCTAGAAATGAAATTTACAGTTGAATGGATGTTTATAATAAATAAAAAAAATATTTTTAATGGGCTTCGTAACGCAATAAGTGGGTAATAATTGTAATAATCTTCCAGACTTTGTACAGTTCGTAAAAATACTCGTACAAGTTTATGTGAGCTTTGTTCTTTGTTACGGAAAAGTGACAATAATTTATGAAACGTATTTAACACGGTTTTCGGTTTGGTGGTTACCACAATTTTTCAAGAAAGACACGCCCACTTCAAGTACCTGTGAGTAGTGGGGTTTTCAGTGGCGGGTTTTTCAGTTTTCGATTAAAATAATCGATAGTATAAATCAACCGCGATTAAATTTAAAACTTATATGTTTTACTATTTTAATATGAATGTACATATGTAGATATCGTATGATAGAAACTACTAGTTTTACTGTTATATATTTAGTATGTGTCTATATGTATATGGTTATAATTTGTCCTTTTGTCTTTATTGATATATTTACCCAGGAACCAATTTAATCGAACTCTATTTATTGAAATGTATTCCTTTGTTGGCAATAAATCAAATAAAAACAATGATCGATGCACTGAACATTGATCGCAATCAGTTTAAGCCACGTTTTGGCACTGAAACAACACATTGGCAAAAGCTGGCTTTAATTGAATATCAAATAAAGTCGTCTGTTGCAGTTAGCTGCTAATGGACGAGGTTAGTTCCGTCTATAATCCGAAAAGCGTTTACTCAAAGTGGAAATCAGGAAACAATGCAAACAGAATAGTTTACTGAGACAATGTAATTGAAACCGATATGCATTTACATATATTTTAAAATATCGTACATACACGACTTATATACATTCAGATTTATTTATACATATATATATTTATATTATATAAAGTTCTCAATGAATATGATTTACTTCCTTTAACTAAAGGAACGAAGAAAACTTGATTTAAATTCAATTTTGCCTATTTGTGTATTTATTTATTATAATAATAAATTAATATATTAATAAATTAGAGTATTAATAAATTAGTGTATTAATTATTGTAAACAACATATGTTTGTATTCATCGTATGGATATCTTGCGATCTACATGAACTTGTGATTTATTGTTTCTAATTATGCAATTGTGATAACTTTTTTGTGTTTTCTTTTAAAATATTTCAGTTTCCAAAATATTAAGAGTTTTTTATTCTTCTATCTCTGTTCTCTGTCAGTATCAAACATAATATTTTGTTTCTTCATAAATACATCATCATTATGATTACAATATAACTAATTTTATGTCGGTAATGTCAACTATTAAAATAATAACACATCAATGAGCAATGAATTCTCAGTAGAGTTGCTAAGAATATTTTAATTGAGTTTATTTACGTTTAGCGTTACAAAAACTATAGTGATTTATCTGTAGCAGTTGGCTTTACTTTCTAGTTCTATATTTTACTCGTATCTACAGAAATATATGCATCGAAAAGTGTGTCTGTAGAACAGTTTTTATGCCTCAAATAAAATAATAATAAATGTTTTATTTTTTCATCTACATTTTAATACGTTTATGATGTGCATATGTCGGGAAAATATCTAAACTAAAAATAAATAAAAGCACGAGAAAATGTTGTTCAGAAAAACAAGAATAAAAAATACTATAATTATTTTTTCACGACATGCATATATAGCATAGACATATGTATATATGTGTGTGTAAATATGTATGTATATATGATAGAAAAGCAATATAAAAAAGGTATTCAATGCCAAATACAATATAAAAAGAGATCACGTTATAAATGAGTCTTCTATAAATGATTACAATTATAATAAATATCTTATCTATTTACTTTTTTTCTTTACTCTTCAGATAGTTTTGAAGCTGATAATTGGAAATTCCCAACTTCTGGTTTTCTGTCAGTACTTCGATCCATTAGTTAGATATCCATATTAATAACTAATGTGTTAGTTAGTTACTCGGTGGTCTACCGTGATTAATTTCCGAGAATATTTGATTTATTTATTTATTTATTGCAAAATTATTATTGGAAAGGAGTGAAGGAAGGACTGATAGAAGAAAGAAAGAAAATATAATAGAATAGATTATTTTATTTGTATATTTTAAGGAGTTTTTAGAGTTAGACTTTTTACAGTCGATTTTCGTCTAATTTATATTACATTAACGAGCAATTGCAAAAAGTTGTTACGTGTTGAAGGACGTCAAAACGACCTTCACGATTTCTGCTCAGTTAACTGAAAATATGTCAAAAACGTACGAGTATATGCAATATTTTGCTGGGTGTGTTTGGCTTTAAAAATCAGTCAGTATCACGTTTTCCCCTTTAAATTTACATATGAACATATACTCAAACATACTTATATGCATATATTATATTATACTATATTTTATATTATATTTCCTTTTTATTACTTTTTCTTTAATGCACTACACTCAGAAAAATAATCCTATTAAAAAATAGGGTTTCTCTATTATATTTGATATGCTTAATATGCTTAGTAACATTATAATTATAATTTTTGACCTATTGTATTAAATCTGGTTTCTTAAAATGACTGATAGTTCCAGTATTTCCAAATATTTTGGAGTGGAGGGGGGGGGGGGGGGGGGGGGGGGCCAGATATTATACTTCAGTTAATTATCAATGATACCTGTTATTACAGCGGTATCAAGTATAAATGAATCTTATTTCACGCTTAAATTCTTTGACTCTTAATGAATTTTATTTATTATTACTATTGGTTGTTTTGTGATAGCCATGCAGCTAACGGTACATTTTTATTTTAACGGTACCTGCTGCCTTTCCTTTTCTTTAAAGATCATTTCTCTTAGTTTCAATTCTTCACTTCCGAGAATACTTTTTACAATTCGTGCGTGCGTTATGCAAATTTATTTCCGAATAATTTATTAACAATTTATATCAAACAAATAAGCGTACACGACGTGCATGTGTGGATAGCCACACGATTGGTTCAATGACCCTGAGAACGACTGCCGACCGAGTGCCGAATCGTCTGTCTGCCTGACTGTGACTGGATCTCTCGCCAGACCGGCTGATCGGTGATCTCGTCTTTGGCCCATTAAGAGGAAAGACGTGATATCAGCTTTTTATGGACCTCTTAAGAGAGACTTTTTTATTCACCCGAAAAGTGATATTCCATAAAACTGTGCAACCACTTAATGATCACTAAATATTGTTTTTTTATAACGAATAAAATGTTTTTATGGTTCTCTGTCGCCGTGCGAATTCTGCTATGAATGCGCTTGCGTTTGTTTATAAACCCATTCGTTTTGTTTACGTTTATTGAAAAATATGCAAATTTGCACAAATTTTACAAGAAAATAATTTGTCATTCGATGTCATGTGAAGCGTAAATGATTGCTGCTAAGCTGATTAAAATTGGTTAACAATTGAGTCATTATACAGTCATTATAATGTGAATTTATTAATATTGTCTATTATTAATTAGATGTTCTTCTCTTTCCGTCCGCAGATTTATTATCATGTCGCCAGATTTTAAATCTTCTCACTATACTTGGTTTCATGCTAAACTATGCCTTGCGTGTCAATCTCACGATCGCCATTGTGGCCATGGTTAGACCCGAACCGGATGCAACTCTGGCAGAGCACAACACGATCTTCGATGCATCCCAAAATGCCTCCTCACTGGTTCATAATTTTACCATAATCTCCACCACACCAGCAACAACAACAATAGCAACATCGGCTCCTACAGCTGATGCTACAACAAACAACACTGATAAGTATGACGATGATCGCTTTCCTTGGGACTCGTACCAAACGAATTTCGTTCTGGGCTGCTTCTTTTGGGGATACATCCTCACCGAGCTGCCCGGCGGCCGCTTGGCCGAGCTGATCGGAGGACGTCGCGTCTTCGGACATTCCATGCTCTGGGCCAGTTTGCTCACTTTGATCACACCGCTGGCGGCCCATCTTAATTACGTGGCCTTAATTGTTGTACGCGTGGTGCTCGGCTTCATGTTAGGCGCCTCCTGGCCAGCTATACATCCGGTGGCTGCGGTATGGATACCTCCAATGGATCGATCTAAATTCATGTCGAACATGATGGGTGAGTGGTCGTTCCATGCTAGATACTCGTATTGAATGATAATTGATGTGATAATCAAATTATAATTAATGTGTGCAATTTTTACAGCTTCGTCGTTGGGTGCTGCCATTACGATGCCTGTGTGCGGTTATCTGATTTCAGTGGCTGGTTGGGAAAGTGTTTTCTATGCAACAGGTGAGTAACGTAATTAAATGCTAGAAGAGAACTTAAATAGGCTGGTGATATGTGTCTGTTTTTATTGGTGGTAATCACGAGATTAAGTCACACAGATATTTTAATTGCTTTTAATCATGGTGTTGGAAGGTTGTAATTTGAAATAACAACCACCATAGCAACAAACTGCAGTTCTGAAGTGGAATACACAGTATATAGTCTCGTTAGTGGTATCAGTTTTGGGGCAGAATTAAGTATATGTTTAGATAGTGAACAAAATGAAAATATGAGCGCAAAATAAAATACCATAATCGGTTCGAATTCCGTCTAGACGCAATACAGATTCTATTTCCTTTCGAATAAATCTGAAATCAGTTAGTTAATTCTGGATTTTAGCTGGCTAAAGCTGATTTAGCACGAGCAAATTTTTTGTAAGCTCACAACACACAAGTTGATCACATGATAAGAAATATTTTGTAGTGTAATTTTTTGTTAAATCGAAAAATGCTATCAAGAGATTATATAATACAAAAGACAGTCTGTAAGCGAGGCATCTTTAAACATGAAAAAGGTTCAGATTCGAATCACGGATCAAGCGAAGATTTAATATCCTTTGGAAGAGGATGCTAAAAGAGATATAGGAACAAAAGTTGAAGGTTTTTATCTTTGAGTAGAAATGTTTAAGTTGGGTTGAAGATTTTAAACTAAAGTTTTATTTAACCCTAGAGCTACCCTGGTGTAGAAAACTACATTTTTAAAAATTATTTTTCAAATATTCGTCAAAGTATAAAATATATTATTCTCAGCTCTTGTGACATTGTTGTATTATTAAATATGAGCTAAAATCGGGGAATGTCAATTTATTATTGATTAATATATTTAAGATATTTAAAAACTTCAGTATAACGCCTTAAAGTGTAGAAAACTACACTCGTGTAAAACGCATTTGTTTTTGAATCGCAACCGTCGTTTTTACCGTTATTCTTAGGATGCTTTGATTAATGTGACACTTGCTTCGTTGTGCAATTTAAGTTTCAGTTGATTTTTGATCAACTCAGGACCAGGACCAAAATATTTGTGTGAGGAAAAATTAAAGAAATTTTGTTAGAAAGTGAAAATAAAAAGATTTTTCCTTGATAAGTGATGAAGATTACCAAACGGCTTAGGAAAAAATAGAGCTATCTTATAACGTTTCTGAAGGTGATTCCGTGGAAGATGAAGAATCTCAGGATAATTTAGATTGTGATTCGTTGTTCACGTCTAAAGATGGTATGGTTTGGAGTACATCACCTTTTCCATCAAAAGGCCGGAGGCAAGCATCAAATGTGTTGCGAAAGAGGACTGTCATAACTACGACCGCTTCGTCTCAGGTAAAATGGTTGGAATTATGTGGAGAAACAAGTTATCAATTCCTCCAAAATTATTAAAATGCCAAAAGTCAGCACTTTACGTGCGTCTTTTGCTTTCGCCGCAAATACTACCCTGATGGTGTATTGACATAAAAAATAAATGTACTGTCCTCCAAAGCACCTTACATAATTCAAGAGGTATTCTCGGAGATGATAGTAACAAATTACCTGAAATAATAAAATTTTACACCCAAACAAAGGGCGGAGTCGATACCTTCGACAAAATGGTTTCGGATTACAGTATTCTGCAGTGGTGCAAAGAAGGGGGGAAAAGTGGAAGTATTACAGTGCTATGACATTCCTAAAAGCAGTTAATTGCAGGAGAAGGTAATTCTTCCTTGGCAGAAAACACACCAACAGATACCATTCAAGAAAGCCGAAGCTCAACGAAGTAAAGACAAAACATGTCAGTCTTTTGCAATATGCTTGATACATCAGCATTAAATGCTTATGTTATATACAACTAGTACGTAAAGACACCAAAACATTCTAAAAATATATTGTAAATATTTTTTCTCTTGATACAATAGCTCCCAATTGGCCCAAAAAACAGAGAAAAAAAAAACACCTTCACAAGCCCTTTTGACATCCGTTTCTAAACGTATATCTGAAGTAAGCGAAGACTAGCCCAAAAGGTTCAAAGACTAGATGTTTCCTGTGTACTTTAGGGAAAAACTTAAAAGTTAAATATAATCATAAATTAGCGTGCTGCATCTCCAAAAAAGTATATCCAAAGTAATGCACAAAAGAAACATATGCCCAAACCGTGTATGTTTTCATTTTATATAGTGTAATATTACTTTTAAATAATAAATTTTAAAAAAACAACAGAAGTTTCTTGGAAAGTAAAGGAAAATCTCTGGGTGTAGAAATCTACACTTCAGGGTAGGATTATGAATATTTTTCGAGGGTAGCTCTACGGTTAACTATACTGTAATGAAATAATCAGATTTTTTTTAAAATTTATTAAAATTAAATTATAGTTTAAAGGTTAGTTATGTTACGTTAATTCATGAATTGGCAATATCTCTAAACATGATTAGATGACAAACAGTATATAGAATCTTTTCTTTTATAATTTTTATTACTTTCTGGAAAGCTGCAAAGAATGTGACATTAACTCAAAAACATATGTTTACATTTTTTACTTCATGAATTAATCTGTGAAAATTAGCAACGCAGCTATAAATGATATATTAGAATATTTTCGATTAGTCGATTATACTGAAACGCGTTCTTTATTTTTTATTTGATTCAATTCAATTCTTTACTTATTAATCAACTAAGAATAATAATAATTAAGTTGTCTTGTTAATGCAACCAAGATAAGATTAAATGTAAATTGAACGTTTCGACTTTTTGCATTTTTTAGGTGCGGTTGGTTTGCTTTGGTCCATTTGTTGGTTCACCTTCGTCTATGAAACACCGGCCACTCATCCTCGCATTTCAACCGAGGAGCGACGTGAAATTGAGGAAGCCATCGGCACATCGACCTCGAGGAAGCGACCCAGTTATGTACCGTGGGGCCAACTGCTTTGTTCGCCGGCGGTCTGGGCCATTATTATAACACACGGACTGTCAGTGTTCGGGTTCTTTACTGTGATAAATCAATTGCCAACCTACATGCATCAAATATTGGGATTTGATATTAAAAAGGTATGCGTTTGACCGATTGACCCATCCACACTCCATCCACCCCGGAGCCTTTCTTTTCTCAAGCTGAACTCCTTTTCATCTTCTTCTTATTGTCATTTCTGCTTTGTTTAGAATGGACTATTTTCATCGCTTCCGTACCTGGGTAAATATATTATGGCGGTCAGCTCCTCTTACTTCGCCGATTACTTGCGACAAAAGGGAACTCTGTCCACAACAGCCACGCGTAAGGTTTTCACCACATTCGGTATGTATTCACAACATCAAATTAAATCAATCACATCTAATTAATTTGAACTTTCTTCTTTCAGCTTTGGTCACTCCCGGTTGTTTAATGATAGCCCAAGTTTTTCTGGGTCGCGAGGCCGCTTGGTCCGTGACCATCTTCACGCTAGCGTTGTTTACCCATGGCGCGGTGACGGCAGGGTACTTGGGAAATGGGCTCGATATTGCACCCAACTTCAGCGGTACCATATTCGGCTTGGCCAACACACTATCGTCTTTCGGTGGCTTCTTGTCCACTTGGATGGTCGGCGCCCTTACCTATGAAGATGTGGGTTCCTAGTATATCCTTGTTTCCTTCTCTTACTTATATTTTTTCATGCCCTTGCAGAAATCCTATCATCAGTGGCAGATTGTTTTCTGGGTGCTGGCGGTCACCTACATATCCGGGGCACTCTTCTACATTGCTTTGGGTACCGGTGAGTTGCAGCCCTGGAACAATCCTCCTGAGAGAATAAAGCCTTCGGAAGTCAACAAAGAAGAGGGCGTGCCTCTAAAGAATACGAAGATTACAAACTAGAGCTAGAGTCACGAGTTTCACGAGAAGTATTTCACGAGCATGTCCTGAGATTAGGAATAAGATGGGCACTTCTTCGGCAATTCAAGAGCTGAAGCAAGAAATATATACCTAAGCTAAGAGACAATAGTTACTTAACAGAAGGGAGCAGAGCAGAAGCTTTTGACTAGAAGTCGAATCGTTACAACCGTGAATCAGGATGGAAAACGATGAATTCGAAAGTTCATCAAAGTATTTTCTAAGTATTGCAACCACAAATTATTAGAAAATATATCTTAATAAGCATTCTTAATAAGATATACACGTATATTTTTTTAAAATTATTCAATATATGTTATCGTAAATGAAAATAAGTTTTGTTTCTTATGCTTCATTACTAGCACTTCAAAGAATGTATACTTTAATATGTTAAGAATATGTATTTTAAGATGTTTGTCGTTTTTTTTAAAACATTTTTAACTGCAAAAGTGGTTGTTTTCACAAAAAAACAAAATAAATTTATACCTTCATACATGCATTCTAATTTAGATTACAATCTAATATTAATTGTAAACAATATTTAAACATTAGTCTAATAAAGTATTTTAATAAAACAATCAAGATGAAACATGTCCTGTCCATGTGAATGCACCATGGCATGAATGTCTGAACATTTCATTCAGCAGCAGATCTTAAGGACTCTTGAGGAAATTATTACAAAACAAAATATTGTATAATACGCTACGACAATAAAGTTAAATAGTTTGATGATTCATACCCCAAGATATTGTCAAGAGTCTAAATGGTCTCCGCCCATTGGGCTTTTTTGAGAGTTTCTTATAAAAGCAGACATTTTATTGGACAAATTAAGAAAATATTTATAGAAATTCGGTACAAAAAAAAAATTTAATAATAGAATAGTTATTATTTCGAATAGCAATGCTGTTTTCAGGCGATGTGACACATGACTTCACAGTATATATGATTTCATATATACATATATATATCATATATACATCATGATTTCATATATACATATATGATTTCATATTTCTATATCTTTGAGCGAGACGTAGACTTTTATCTTGTGGTGTCTTAGTTTTTGCTCATTGATTTTGCAAATATTAAAAATATTGATTTTGCAACAACTATATTCACTGACAAAATAGCAAATTTTGACAGCCAGTCCATTTGCAACATCGATCACAAATAATTTGTAGTTGGCGAGACTTTTATTTAGTAGTTGTAGACGTTTAAATGCCTAAAATTCTAGATGTAGACAACAGATATCTCCTAAAGTATGAGATACAGTAGGTCACATGTATTCCGTTCGATCTGTTTTCCGTTGGGATCTGTAATTTATGTAATATGCATTTTTTTTTGATTTTTCACATAATAATGGAGATAGCGTAATAAAATTCGAATGGGAATTATCCCTCTTATAAGAAAACGCATCGAATGCTTGCAACACTGTTACTGTGAATGTTAATGTTTGCAACACTGTTACTATGTGGGAAAATCTCCAAAAGTTGCGTCCGGAAGTAGAGACTCGCACCTAAATTCAATGCCAAAGCTTTTAATAAGCTTTTGGGATGGCTTTCGCTAGTTGGCAATCGTAAAATTTTGCGGCAATTTCTTTTGTTTGTGCTTTTTTTTATTTATCTGTGCTTTTATCCTAATATGTAGTGAGTGGGTTTGTGTCTGTGCTAGAAGTGAGTGTTGAAATAAGCAAATGCCCCCTCCCTCTCGCGGGGCAAATCGGAAATATTCCGATGTGCATATTTTTTTAAATTACGTGAAAATGCATTTTTGAATATATGCATGCATAATTCCAGCACTGTGCATAATTTCGTCAAAAAAAGCCGCGGACGGACATTCGATAGAGCGCGGGACGAAGAAGGACACAAGAAGGGAATGACGAAGAAGGGCGGAAAATTTTCTATAATTTACGTGCATCCATTTTGTGCTGCATGCATTGTTTATGAGATAACACGGATAACGGATATCCGTGCAATTATCCAAACAATTATTTTCCATTCATTATGAATTTACTTAAGAATGAATGAAAATCATAAAAGAACAAGCATAAAAACTACCGAAAAATTACATTTTGTATCTCCTTAATATTAATAAATTCATGCAGAATAGAAAACAGAAACGAACGAAAATTTATTGTGATTTCATATTTACTGTGTGAAAATGGACAATTAAATAATGCCTAAAAAAACTTTAGTTTGGAAAATTATATTAAGAAAAAAAAATGTGAAATTCATAAATAATTTAAAATTTATATTAAAAAATTTAAGCAAAAAATCGAAATAATTATTATTTATAATGATTTAATTGGAGAAAATAACTGTAATGGTAACTTAAAACTTAGAATATAAATATAACATATTATAACTATAAATAAGAAATAATTATAGAATAATAAAAGCGAGAAATTTTTTATTAAATTGTATAAATTTTATTTGAATGTAATAATTTACAATCCACTTCAAATGAACCCAAAGTTCTAAACGTATAAAGCTGGAACAATTGTAACGAAACTAATGAAAAGAAAAACTTTCATTTTCTACAAGCGACGAATTGAATTTCATTAAATGAGTTAATTTCCTTGATTGGAGTCGTAAAAAGAAAAACAAAACAACAGCAAATATGATTACATAAGAGAAATAAGAGAAAAATTAAAGAAAATAAGACATCCATAACTCATGCCGCCGCATCGAGAGACAGACGGCTCATTAAAATGACCAACGATCTGGCGCAGGATTACTTTTCTTTATTGTCTGAATTTGTTGCTTTTAATCCGCAATGACCAACTTTTCTTCTTCGTCCTGCCTCCCCCACCATCATTTGCAGCTATCGTATGCACGTCTAACTTTCGAATTATATACGTTTGTATGTACAACACGAGTATATAACCTCCTGCCACGCAGAACAGGATGAAAAGCGCACTAATGATGAATGTGCAGCCAGGTTCGCATGTTAAAACTGAAAATAATTGCACACTGGCGCTGGACACAGCTTCTGTGTGTGTGTGTGCGTGCGATATATACACCCCATTGCAATTGGGGTTAACTGGGGCCAGAGCAATACATGGAACGTGTGCAGGATTACAATTAAGGATGACGTCTGGCGGCTGGTTCTTTGAACAGAATTAAATGATTTACTATTCAAATCGGTACCGAAACGGGTGAAAAAAGGGAAGAAGCAAGTAACAAACACGTGCGTAATTAGAAGAGAGAAAGAGAGCGATACAGCGAGCGATATTAACACAGAACGGGTGCAGTTCGTTTTAATCCTAGGCTATGCATTGGAACTTTGGACCAGCAACCACCATCAGCAACACATACAAATGAGCCATCCAGCCACTCACCCACTCGTTCACTAAACATTGTCATGGTTGTTCCTGGTCATTTCTTCAGCCGTTGTCGCTGCTGCTGCTGCTGCTCCTGTTGGGTTTCTTTGCTTCTCGCTGTTGCTCATTCATGTGTGTTTTTCCATGATTTTTCCGTATTTTTGCTTCACTTCCTAATGATTTTTATGCGTGCTCATTCGTGCTTGGCTCTTGCTTTGAACGCGTGCGTTGCTGGGCCACCGAAGTCCTTCGTCGCATATGCAAAACTTTCGTCTGAATACGCAGTTCAAATGCTACGCATACTTAATTACATACGAGTACGAAGATGAATGCGAATCCTGGGCGAAGAAGGCGTCCAACTACGAGTCTTGTGTGGCTGTGTTCCTTCTCATGCTTCTCACACACGAACGTGCTTTCGTTTCCCTGTTTTGCGTTCTTATTTATTGTTGGTGGTTTTCATTGTTGCTTCTGCCGTTGTTGTTGTTGCTTTGCGCACCATTAATAATTCTGCTGTCGCATTCAGTGAGTGAATGAGTAGTGTACGTTGAAGGGGAGAGGAGAGGGGTGAGGAAGAGGATAGAAAAGAAGGGAAGCCGGTAGCTTTTCTTCCTGCTGTTTTTCTTAATTTTGTTGTTGCTTTTTAAGTAAAGTTCTTTGGGTCTTTTGAGGGTGAATTCAAATGCTAATGCGAATTATGTTGATTTCTCTATAGATTTGCATATCCTTTAGTGTATATGTCCTTGTGCTCATAAACATAATGTGCTGCATATTTACAGTTAAAGTATTTAAGAAAAAAGTATATTGCATTTGCGTTAATATGCACAACAAGCAATAATCGAACAAAATCAATGATTTATATTGATTATTAACAAAAATCATTGTTGTTCCCATTAATTAATGTTAATCACAAGCATCGTTAACGAATGTAATCTAATGCTTTAGGATTTCTTTTTAGAAAATATCACATACTTTTTAATAACATCCACACCTGATTTATTAGATTTATTAGTGTATTAGGGTTAACTTATAAAAGAGTGCAAAATTAGACGTGATAAGTATAAAAACACAACGCCAATTTCTATAAAGAATCAGTGAGTTAATGAAAATTTCTTGTTTCAACATGAAACTTCGTGAAAAGATTAGAAAATACTCATTAATCATTTGAGACTTTCTACAATCTGTCAGCATGGAATCCTTTTTTTTCGGTTGAATGACAGATGTTCTGGCGATAATATTGCAATGTCACGTTAGACAGCTCTTTTAATCAGACGGAAGGATTGCATTCTTAAAGTATATTCCTTTTGTTCACGCAACATAAGAATAATAAACTCTTTAATTAAACCGGGGCGAATTCTTCTTCATAGAATAAATTTGATTATCGCACTTCGCATCTCAACCCCCCGGGAATGAAGCATCAAGAAAACATGGACCCGGCCCATCAGTAGCGCCATCGGAATCGTTAACTTCATCCCACGAGAGAGTTTTTGCATTTTTCTCTCGTTTAAATGCAAAAATCGTTTTGGTCATTAACACGGCAGCTCATTCATCCTTTCATTTCCACCATCAGCCCGTCGGCAACATCGTCCATTGCTAATGTTCCCTCAGCAATGCACACTCCCCACTTTCCACACCGTCCCCTGGCACGACGACTTCGTAATTAAACATCGAAATGCTTTCATAAACTTCGACCCCTTTTCAGCGACTCTCTTTCGACTTTTCTTCTTTCAGACTTTATTTTGGGCAGCAGACCGGTCATGTGACTGTATTGTATAAGAAATCAGTGTGTGTGCGAGTGTGTGTAAGTGTGTTAACAGAAATAGACGCCATCTTTGTCGATAAGCAAAAGGGTTCGCTTGGGTGGCTCAGCATTAAAGGGTTATGTAAGTGTTATTTACTCGTATCTGTGCACCGAATACTCATCAATCATAATCGTGCAATGATGAGTCATCCGCCCTCCTCCACCTCCTCGGGCAGTCGATTATTCCCTCCCCCCGGCCCGCCCCCCCCCCTCCCCTTACTTTATAAGCTCTCTAATGGCAAATTGATTAAAATGATGTGGTTAACGTTGTAATTCTTAATAATAATTTGACGCTTTAATTAGGATTTCTTCACTCTTTCTGGTTCAGAGAAAACTTCTTGGCTAATTTTATTTCCATTTAAGATAACGAAGGTGACGTCAAACTTCTTACACGTTAACGGGTTAATAACAATGTCGACAGTTGGAATTTTCACGATTGAGGTTAATAAATTAATATATCCTGAGAAGTAGTGAGAGTTTTTGGAGTCTTAGGCCCAGATTCATTTCAGAGAAGCATCTTATGTACTCTGTACTCTGTACTGTAAATGTATTATTGCTTTGAAAAAGATTTCCATCAGATTTGGGAAAAGCAATTGCTTGTGATGTTAGAAAGTACAGAATTTCTATATAGCTTCTATCTGACATCAGTTGAAAATTAGATAAAAAGAATGTCTGGATCTCATTTTGTAAAATATTCCCCTTCCTTCGCCTTCCCTCCTCTCAGGACATGCCCAGGAATAACTCATCATTCTGTCCATGAATAGAAAAGTTTGCACAATCTATTCTCCATGACAAAATCAGGTTGATTTTGTTTTATTTACTGTTTCTTCGTGTTGTCAAATGAAACTGCAACATTTGAGGGAAGCGAAAAGAAGGACGAGAAAACACAAATATTAATTCGGAGCTCGTAGACTTTAAGCAAATATTAGGAATGGACAGAAACGGACAAAATAGAAAACTGAATCTGAAATTGAAATTGAAAAGGCTTCGCATGCAGCAGAGAAGAGCAGCAGACTTTTTTTGCTACTTTTTATGCACGATTTCCTTCAATTTTCTTTGCTTTCCTCATTGTATTGTATTGTTTTTTTGTTAATTTTTATGCACGTTTCTTTGCTTTGGTTCTATTCTCTTCCCTTTCCTTTGAAATCCTTCCCTTTCTTTTCTTTTACATTTCAGCGTACTTTTTGCGCTTGTGATTTGTCACAAAACTTTTACGAAATGCGTTCTTATTTTGTGGCAGGATGAACGCAAAAAAGCCTGTCAGTAAATTTTTGAGGCCCGTTTTTTCCATACCATTAAAATTATTGCAGTTGTTGCAGAAAATTGACAATTCTAATGGTTATTTTTTAGTCATTTGACTGTTTTATTTGCTGATGAAGGCACACACACACATACACACGACCATGTACAAGTGTGAGTGTGTTTCCCTACACGTGTGTGTATCTTTGGGCGTGTGTCTCTGAACTTCTCTCTGTTTAGAGTGACAATATTTGATCATTAGATTGAAATTCGCAACCTTTTCCCTCTTTTAAGTGCAAAGTGAACAGTGAATTTCTTACTTTCTTATTTTAAATTCCATGTGAACCATCTTACGTCACGTTAGTCGGTGGTGAAACGGACGATGGTCACGTGCAAACAGATGCACTTTTTTAGTGAAGCTGTCAAAATTGCGTCTAGAAGTCGTTTCGATTACGTCTAATGTCGGGACAATAATATTGTAAATTCATCAGAAACAAGTCTGGAAATCGACCCAACTCAACCGAAGCAGTTTTCTGTGTTTTCTCTGTGCCCCGAAGGTGAATACGCGTGGCTCCGGAGACCTCCTGCCCCATCTTATCGAACCCACACTCGGTTACACGGCGATACAGGCACCCAGTCACACATGCATGAAATCATATACGCACTCACCCCCATTCCAAGCCACCCCCTGCTCTCACCCACTCCCCCAAGCATTGCTAATGTAATCCAATTTCGAGTTTTCAAAAAAAATAAATAGGGTGAGTTTTGAGTTTATTTTTGACAGTTTTTACACAAAAATAAAGAAATAAAAACAGAGTAAAGTCGAATGAGATGAAGGGAAGGGGGAGGGATGGTAGTGGTGGGAGGTGGACAACAACAACAACAACGACAACCTCTCTTCAAAATTTGACCCTCTACATATTTATGAAGTTGTTCGCAAATCGTAAGTTTACAGTTACAGCCTGTTTGACGTCGAAGGAGAAGGACTGAAAAAGGACTGAAAAGGATGTCAGAAGGACTCAATTTATGCGTATGTATGGCATCATTATCGAAATACATTTCTCGGTCTGCTGTATGAATATAACTGTAAAATGTTACATTTATGTCAGCAGATTCGTATAAAAAATTCATGAAGAAAATTCCAAAGAAAAATAGAAAAAATCATAAATTTTGCGAGGGTTGCAAAGTTGTTTCTTGTTTTTTGCCATTTTAATAGGAAACCACAAAAAAAAAACCGAAAGCCGGTAAAAATAACAAAAAGAAAGGAGAATGAAAATTAAAGAAAAACATTTTCTTTCGTAATTCGGTCTACTTTCACTCTCTCTTTATTTACTTTATTCCATTACAAAGCATTTTAAGTACGTTTAGGAAAATATTTTTACGAAATTACTTACGGATATCCAACCTCCTACCCATCCACCCTTCCTGCTATCCACCCTCAGTGGTGAAAATTTCGTCACAAATCGTTGTGGAAATTTGTTGCCATTTTTGGGGAAAATTGAATTTTTATTTGAATTTATTGACAAATTGTTCGCAACGTGATTTAATTTTTATCCTGTGGCCTTCAGTATTAAGTGAAGTTCTGTGTAACGAATCATCGAGGCTATCAGAAATATTTTTTAGGGGCGTTGGAAGGGGGGGAGGGGTCAATAAATTTATTTTTTACTTTGTTAGTGGAAATTGAGTAAGATATTTTAAAAGTATTTTAAAGGGTCCAAAATGTTTCAGATTTCTTTTTACAGTTTAGACAATTTTGTGAATCTAAAGTTTTTATTATTGATCCGTTTTCGTATTAAATAAACATTCAATAATAATAATAATTTAATAATAATAATAATAATTAGAAAACTATAACATTCTCACAATCTATAACAACAAAAGTTGGATTTATTTTAAATCCTTAAAATAAGGTTTGGTTGCGTTACTCGAATGACTTGACGTTATTTTTCAGAAAAAGCTTAGACTCTTTATTATCGAACTTAATTTCCTAATCATCTCTAATCTAATCTCATGTTTCTCAAAGAACTACGTATTGCCGAAGGGTCCAATTTAATGGGTCCGAAAACATCCGAAACGATTAGATTTATAGTCAATTTTTAGCGCCATCTCTGATTAACTAAAGGTTCTTAAATGACATATAAACACATACTATCTACTGTATAGCTTTTGAGAGTATTAAGTTTCATTTAAGATCCTTCAATCCAATCGGCATTAAAGAAACCTTATTTAAGTCTCTTACATAAGGTTAGCTTCATTGAGGACGATTCATTGACTACTGTTCATTGGCTACATAAGTACGATTTAAGTACCTCTTTCCTAGTATTAAGTAGATTATTCTTTTCTCGTTTCATTGTGTTAGTTTAAAAGATCTGAAAGTTGAGGTGAGTCTTTGAAGCCAAGGTTAAGTTAAGTTCTCTTTAAAGTTAAGTAACAAAATGTTAGTAAAGTAGTGAAATTTCACTTGATTTATATTCAGTTTATTTTGCATAAGACTAAAACTTTTGAATGCTTTTAGAAACTTATTAAAGGACCTTTATAATAACTTTAGGAACTGATTGAAGGTCTTATATAATAATTTATTAATAAAGGAATAAATAAAGTTTTTAAACTTGTAACTTTGATGCTATTGATCTACTATACTAGGACTTGATACTAGGACTGGTACTGAAATTAAGTCGATTGCCGGGATGAGTTGTCCGAAAGCACTTCAGATTTATCAGTTAAAATTAGCTTCTAAGAAACCTATTTTTGTTGATCACTAAGGAAATACATATGTATATATTGTATCATACGATATACCCTAAATACTTCCCTTTCATCGTTGAAACAAATAGAAATTCCTTCCTTCTTCAAATAGAATTCTAAATAGCTACAAATTCAAATACCGAAGTTACACATCGACGATTTCTTTGATGACTCGCTGAAAGTTGCTAATTTTCATTCCCTTCACGTGTTGAATAGTTTTCTTATTTTGGTCAGTTTGGTGCTGGCCTGTAACGCTTATTAAAAATACTTCGGACAGATGGATGGACCTTAGATGGAACACGCACTCACTCACACGTATCTTCCGGTTGCCTGAGCTCACGTACAAGCATGGAAATTCATCATCAAATATGAATAATGTCTTCACTTAGTGTGCAACACAAGCGAGTACAGCGGCAGGACATCAAAGCCGAAGCTGGACCCGGCCAGCACCCAGCCGGTAATCCAGTGAACAACTCAGTTTCACACCCCCACACAAAGTAAGGGCGTGATAGACGAAGCTCTAGAAAAACAAAAGCGAACAACAGCCGGTCGGTCCGTCGGTCGGTCGGTGCGTTCAGTTATCCTGCAACTGAATATTAATTGTTAATATTTAGCGACATACGGATAAAATGTTGCAGACAGGATAATCAATCTGAGTTGAAGAGGATTGTGATGAAGAGTGGGGTGTTAAGGGGGGAAGTGGTGGGGGTGGTAAGAAATTCAGGAAATTAGCTTGCCGCTGTACGAAGTGAATGCTGATGGAGAGGATGAGTTGGAAAGGATGTGATGGGTAGTTGGAGTTGGGGGGAGGAGAAGGGAGGTGTGCGACAGGAGGGAGATAGGGATGCCTCTGATTAAGTGGGCTGTATCACTGTTGCTTGTGCTGTTGTTGTAAATCAGCAAGTGATAATATTTTCGCTCTCTTTTTAGTAATTCTTCCCTTCGCTTTCTTTAGATTGAGTAAACTTAAATGCTTTGCTGTAGTTGTTATCGTAGTTGTTGCTCTGTAAGATGTTACACCAGATATTGTTGTTGTAGTTGTACTTATTATAGCTCCTTCTTTAACCCTCCACAGCTGTACAGAACATTCCCCAGACGAGAAAAAGTTTGTTCGTTTTTCGTCTTACTTTTTCCTTTGTAGAGTAAGATACAGAGACAGCAGATACATGTGTTTGTGTATGTGTGTGTATGTGTGTATTCTCTTTCTTAATTGCAGGACAGTGTTCCCGGCGTTTCTTCCCGGTTTTCCTTCTATTCTTTTTTAGTAAAGTAGTGATTCTTATCTGTTGCGCTACACTTACAAAGGATATCAATAAAAAAATGCAAAAACACTTACACACAAACTTGAAAAGTCTTTAGGAACAGTACGAATCATAGATTCACCCAGTAGGAAAAAAAAGAATCTAGTAGAACAATGTTTGTTAAACCAGAAACATGTCTTTGATTACAATTCTCATGAACGGAGTTTTTCTACATCTTAAAAATAATTTTTGAAACTCTCTCTTATGTTTTATTAATTTGCTTAGAGATCATATTATATTAGAGTGTATATACGAGTGTATATATGGTATAATAGACAAATATGCAGTATATCCATATGAGAGAACTGCAAGGAATACCATCAAATAAGGTTTCGAATCAATATACGAATGCCGAAACAGCATTATTTAGTATTTATTAATTTGCATATTCGATTGCCATTCGCACTCGCTATGAACACGCTTGAGAACTCGATCCTCTTTCGATTGCTTGGATTGTGATTCTCTTTGCTGCTCATGACAATCGTCGGCATTCGAACTCGTCGTGTTGATTGCTTTCGCTGTTCGCTTTAAACGATTGGGAAGCAGTTTGCATTAAGTGTGCGTTAAGTTTGCAAATACGAAAGTGTGAAAAGTACGAACATGTATTCCATATTCGTTGGCCAAAAAAGAACAATTGTATTCGGATTATTCATTCCCAGCAGAAAAGACTGAAGTCTTCCTTTCACTACGCTTTATAGGCTAGAAAAATTTTTCTACTGGGTAATGCAATTTTTTGTTTTTTGTAAGAAAAAATTTATGCCCCAAGAAGCGAAGAGTGACGGAAAAATACTAACCTAAGAGACAGATAGAGAGAGAGAGAGAGAGAGAAAAATTCTGATCTGTATCGTCAACCATTAAATGGAACATCAACATCACTAACATCATCACCAGCATCAGATTCACCATCGTCTACAACATCGTCATCAACATCATCATCATAATCATCTTTAATGCTTTTGTACTGTTTTTCGTCTGTGTTCCGCCGATAAGGATTCTTATTCATAGATTCACAAATTCAAAGGCAGGCAGAGTATCAAGGATCTAGCAAAATTAAATGAAGGTTGAAATTGATTTTACTTCTCGTGTATGCTGGATGCTGTATAATTCACAATAATTCACAATAAAAAAACATAATTGACTCTTTCGTACATGGAGAATAATAAATTACAGAGTTTGACAATAAATCGTGTGCTAAACTCAATTATTGTCGGCTGCGGCAGCATCGGAGGGTCATCTATAATAG
Organism: Myopa testacea; assembly: GCA_949629155.1. Taxonomy (NCBI): domain Eukaryota; kingdom Metazoa; phylum Arthropoda; class Insecta; order Diptera; family Conopidae; genus Myopa; species Myopa testacea. The sequence continues at coordinate 42,307,203 of OX451347.1, read as the reverse complement.
CCAATTAATATGTTAGCAGGCACGCATACAGCAGCAGCAGCAGCAGCAAACAAACACATAGCCAAACACGCACTCACACTTTTACACTTCTTCTGGAAGCATATTCTTCAGAAACGCATTTAAGCATAACGGCTTAACTAGCTTTGGCGCATTAATCAAAGCGGAAGCCATTCGAACGCCATTTCGGAACACTGAATCGTATAAAAAACCGAAAGCAACAAAAAAATGACACCACGATTTTTGTTATTCCAAAAAAAAAACATGGTTAATTTGAACGCTGTTCAAAGGCGTGCGAAGCTTTCATGTGGCCTTCATGTAGCTTTTATGTGGCTTTTATGTGGCTTTTATGTGGCCTCCTTGCTATCGTTGTGGCTATCTTTATAAATCACCATTAAAACGCATATTTCAAGGCGAACGCAGGATTCGGTAGGAGACAAATCCGTTGTCATCCCCAACCATCCAACCTCCCCAAAAAACCTCCCCGCAAACGCCAATAAAACAAAATTAACTTAAAAAATAGCGAATTCTATCTAAATTTATGGAATTCGCCGACCGAATGGTTCTGCTGCACATGACTCAGTGTCGATAATCCTTTAAATAGGACATCCATGTTATCCTCGGCTCTTCGAAAGAACCATTAAAATAAAATTTATGCCAATAAATTTAATGTCCACAAATGTTCTGTTCGCCCTGCCATCGGCTCATCTCTCGAGATCACGCCAACGTGTCCAGTGGCGTTAATACCATAAGAGAAGCATTGACTGTCCGGAGCAGGCTGTTAAACTGCTGTAAAGAAAAAGTTTCAGTCGCTTAAAAGAATTTTTAAAAAGAATTAGACGTTGCAAAAACGATCTCTATGATCAAAAAACGTTTTGGAATCATTTATAACTTTGATATTCTTCACTACTTCAAATAATAATCTTTATTTTGAATTCTGAAAATTCCAATACTCAGTATATTTTAACTTCATGTATAATACTTTAATTATATTGAAAACCTCGATCAACAACCAGACCAAAAGAGAAATCGTTGTCTAGCATCAGCCATATAATTTCAGAAAAGCGATGTTTAGTTGCCCCCTTTTTTCTCCGAGTGGTTCCGCCTCTGCGATTTCCGCCTCAACGTTAAATGGGATTTCATAGTGATATAAATGGGCCAGAGATTTCTAATTCAGCGAGTGTCAACAACATCAAATTGCTGCAAAGCGAAAGCAACGTAATCGCAAAAGTTTCAAATTGGTGAAAGTAATAAAATGGATTGGATTTGGATTCCTGTTGGTGGCAATACATTACCTTAACACCTAAGAGGAAGAAGAAGAACACGAAGAAGATTCCAATTATTGGTGAACTTTTAGATTTCTCTGTCGTTATCGTTAATGTTGGAAGAAATCTGAAATCAGTTCGAAATCGTGTCCATTGAATGTGTTTATTACATTTGTATTGTATTTGTATAGTGTTTTTATTTTTTAATCATCTATCTAATCTATAGCATTCGAATCCATTTAAATCCAATCTTCAAGAGACCATTCAATCATCTGCTCATTCAACCCACCCCCCGGATTCTTTGCAACCTGCAATCAACTACAGTCCACTATTTAATGGCCTCATTTCGAATCCCCGAACGGCAATTTTTGCGAATTCATTTTTTACTGGTACCGTAGCGAGATAACAGTAACTGCAAAAAAACAGAAACATTGGAATGCGTTGAGGGAGGCTGCCCGAATATGAAAGTCCAATTGGTAACCATAATTCGAATTGTATATGCGAAATGGGACTTTTATGCGTTTTCAATACGAAAACCATTTCAATTTCCATCTGCAGACAGAGTTATACAATAATTCACGCTGTCACACAGGCTCTCAGCATCCCCGTTAGCTGTACAAGCAACCCCAACAAGGAAACAAGGGAAAAAGGTTCTCTCGGCCAAGACTACCAAAAAAGTATGCAAAAAAAAGAAACATGGTACCTTCACTAACCATGGCTCGTGTGTAACGACGAACTCATGTGTAAGGACGACCATTAAAATGATCCCCAAAGGACCTCTACGGCAACAGTAACACCGAACACATGTGTTGTGTTTCTATAGATTTCCCATAAAAAGTGACGAATCTTGTAAAAAACTGAAGTTGAGCAGCGCAAAAATGCTTTTAGCATATGAAGAAATAATCTACACTAACAAAAAGGCGAAGGACGCAAACAACCACCCAGCACCCAGCCACCCAGCCATACATCTCGTTACCCATGAACGGGATTTTGTTGGCCTCTTGAATATGAAATCGTTCGGAAGAGACGCTCTCCACGTAATGCGACAGTCGCTTGATTGTTGCGCGAGAGGTAATAAAAGCAGCGCATTCAAAAGGAGGTTCAAATTTCACAAAGTCACAAGATTTACAGCGTCTTACAGTCCAAGTCCAAGGACTGTACTCCAATTCTGGCCATATTTTATAGACTAATATGAGATTCGATTATTTGATTGCATTGCGATGTATTTTATGAGTTTGATTTTGAGATTGATATCACAGAGTCTCATCTCTTGTATGAATCTCTTCTGAGATATGTTTAGTTAGTTGAAAAGTGAAAGAAAACAGCTTCATAAGAATATTTCAAAGGTTCTAAGAGGATTCTAAGGAATCCTATCCTATCCTAGTACATATCTGGTAAAGCATACCTTAAAGAGTCTCCATTGAAGTAATAACATAGAATAAATAGTATACTATTTATACTATTTATTCTGTGGTAATAATAACCTCTATAATGATATTAATAATAAAATAGAATATAGGGTTGGATTTGAATATTCATTCAAATTAATTACAATAATTACAGGTAATAATAATCTACTGTACTGTTATCTGTACAGTAACTATATATCTGTTGTATATACATATTTATCATTTCGTTAATTTGACTTTCATCGGCCGATGGTACCAAATCGAGTGAAACTTTTAAATTGGTATAAAGAATCGTTTTTCAGGGAAAAGAAAAAAGAAAAGAGATCGCATCGAAAAGTTTCTCGAGCTGGAACCATCATTGAAGTCAGGAGTACCTACCTACTGATGTTATAATAAAACAAAATGGTTGTCAGTTTTATTTTTTTTGTGGAATTCCTTTCATCTCATCACAAAACGCATGAAGTCACTAACACAACGTAAACAAAACATAAACAAAGAAAAATCCAATTTAAAACTTTTCATTTTCAGTCGTCTGATTTGATGCTCTCGAATTCCTCCTTCGGCGGATCTTTTGTACAAATACAATAATATATCGTTCCTTATAAAAATAAGGATAAACAGGAGACGCCGACGACGATGAATGGTTTTTCTAACTAATTTTCAATTTCATTCCAATTCGAAATACAAAAACGAAATGAAAATGAAAGTTAAGAAAATTTCATTTCACTTCATGTCATTCGAAAAAAATCGGAAGAATGAAAAAAGAAAGGCAGTTGTTTAGGCCGTCAATACAGAAGCTCACGCACAGATACGCACGCTCGCACACCACAGACACACACACACACACATACAGGAGGCACACAATCAAACAGAGTAACAGAGATTTTAAATTAAGAAATTCGGGAAGAAAGCCGAATTGAAAATGGTGGCGGCTCTACAAATGGCAGGACTCATGGCTCAATGAATAGAAGTATGTGAGTTGAATAGATTCCGGGCCGGACACTATACGAATGTCTCAGTCATTGTATTGAGATGAGTGTTCAAGGGGACTCGGGATGGGTTGGGACTTGGGTGAAAATTGTGCGGGTGACGAAGGTGGAAGAGGTGAAAAGTCAGAAGGTTGGACGGAATGAAAGAGCCGCTCCTCCTCTGTACAGAGTTAATTTAACAATTTAAAGCACAATTTCTCAGTGCCGTATATTGAAAAGTTGTTAAGTTAGCCATTTATTTTAGATCTCACAATATTTTTTTGATAATTAGGGGATCTACTTATCAATGGTGATTGAAGGAGGGCGATTCTTTGTCAGTATCATTTCAGTACTCGTAAAACTCATCCATCAGCATGAAATCAATCTCAAGAGCACAATTTTGTTGCTAGGCAAATTGTCGATATCTCAGCCTACAGCAACTCGCAGTAGCCGGCGAGTCATTCTACAACCCAGAAACGAGTCGTCAATCCGCTTCATTCCATGATGTCCAGTCTCTCGGCAGCCAATTCAAAATGTAATCAAGTGAGCAAATCAAATTTTGTCAGTTTTCAGTTATAACGAAGCATGAAGTACGCCCCTTCCAACCTCCAACTAGCCATGTCAGCCATGTCCGCCATGTTAGCCTCGTCATCCACGTCATCCACTGCAACAGCGCCCGAAGCTGACACTCGTAACTCGAGTGTCTTTTGACGTCCGTCTTGTTTGCTGCCAATTTAAATGAATGAAAAATGATGTTTCCTTCAGTAGCAGCAGCAGCAGCAGTGCCCGAAGGAGGTGGGTCATCATCATGCTAAATGTCCACCCCGCTAAAGCACCGCCAGCCTAAAGGAAGCAGGACATCAGCGAGCCGCATCGTCCATCATGACACCCTCGCTGCGTCGCAGCGTCGTTGAATTTATTATGCAAGCTCTTTTGCTGCTGGAGACAACGAGAGCTCGCTGGATGCCAGATGTATGTACGAGTACCTAACTACCGAAATAATAGCAACAACAACAACCAGGGAAACAACTTACTCTGTGTTGCGTTACTCAAGTTCATCGTGTTGCTCAAAGAAATGCTAATCTCAGCGTTGATTTGAAAGAACATGAAACTGGACACATCTCAGAGCCATGTCCGGGAGGGAGTGCCATCACTCCAACCGAAGTGATGCCATCTATTAATGAAATTTGGCCCGAATTGAGCCACTTTGATATGCACGAAAAATTCATCAAGTGGGTGAAGTGGGCCGAGTGGACCGGCTGAAGGGCCCTCCTTCTTAGAGACTGGGAATCGTTACGATTCATACTCAAGTGTTTTGTGATGCGTCCTTCTGGGATGTCAGGATTTTGCCCGGAGGATATTTCTTGTACTCCTTGAAATGATTGATTGATTGGCTTTATGTAAATTTTTGACAGCATAAATTCATTTCTTCAATGTTTAGTTACACTGCGGCATAAAAAATGATGCGCATAAAGAATTTATGCATTTGATTAAAGTAGCTTCTTAACGCAACTGTTAATAAAAGTAGGTGTTTGAAGTAAGTATTTTTATTAAACATGAAGAAACTCTATAAATCATCAAAGAAATGTTAAACTTGAATGCATTTTATGAACATTTGGTTCTTATTTCTTTAGTTGTTATGGGTAATTAAACCTCACAGCTGTAGGTCTTGTTTTGAAAGGACGATAAAGCAATATATTTGTCTATAGTTCTCTATGATATCTCTATGATGATTCACGGGAAATAGAATAGAAAGACGAACAGAGACAAAGAAAATCTAACAGAGCTTAGTATTGTTTTAAATAAATATAAATAAAACAGACTCAGAGTCGGAGAGAGACAGAGAAAGAAGGAACTACCCACTTCTCTGATATTCTAAATACGAGTATAGTTCAAAGGAGTGTCGTTCAAGGATTCGATTCATTGCTAGACAACAAGCAAAAAACAAACCGAAACAAGTAAAAAACAACACATTTTTGCAACATTTGCGGTCATAATACTCAGCAGGACTCCGAGGGGAATGGAACAAGTTGGTGGGCGGTGGGCGTCACCCGTGAGTACCCATGAGTACAGAATGCACCCGTACGTGATGCGGTGGCATGATGACGGTGCTGCGGCTGCATGAAAGATTGCGTTATAATAATTTTAGAACGATAAATACGAATTTCCTTACGTGCCGGGGATAAACTGCTGAAGGCTGAAAAAAGTATCTAGAAACAACTTGAATTTGATACACGATGTAAGTACGTGTGTATGTATTAAGCAGGAAAACGCTTTTCCTGCCATGCGAAATAAGAAAATAAGCAAGAAAAATAAATAAATTATAAAATTATTTCGCCATACAAACCGAGAACATGTCCAGCTTGTATCAAGAGGATATTTTTTATTCCTGCGTCCACTTGTGAAGGGGACTCTTTGTTCACTCTTTTGTTTGTTTCTTCCTGCGTTTGCATGAAGGCAGCCGATACACAGCCACCCCATGAAGCATTATTTTGAATCCGGCTGATGTGCTTACTTTTGTATGGCTGCGGATGTGAGTCTGAATGTGTGTGCGTGTGTATGTGTGTGTGTATGTGTGTGGTAATCCAGCATGGAGAATCTGCACCAAGCACCCTCGCCAGAAGATAGCCGAACTCCAATCTTTGTACCTTAAATCCTTGTTTCATGAAGGATTTGCGCATTCCTTTCACAGGGAGGGTTCTCGTGTTTTAAGTGTTTTTAAAAAATTTAAAACATGTGTGCAAATCAACACTTATTCGGGGAATAATGGAATTTAGGAGCGGTCAACTTTGACCTCTCAACACGTAACGCTCTCAGCATGCATGTAATGAACTATCGAAGGTGGGTGGTACTCGAATTTAAGATGCTGTGTCAGTGAATCATCATGATGAAGTAAGAAATATCATAACATCTTCAAGATGAGAGATTTTTCAGCAAACTTGTAGTCGAAATTCTTACCTCTGGAAGTCTTTCTTTACTACTAGTCGAACTTTGATTAAATTTCTTAAATTAAATTAATAAAAATGTAAGCAAAGTAACTTAACTCAAATACAGATAATCTCATAAAATGAATCCTTATATTGTATATGATACTCTTTTCATGTGTAAATGTTGAATACTTTTTCCCGTTTTTATACTGTAACTCAAACTATTTCTCGTTACACATTTTTTACTCCTCAAAAAGTTGTTAGAAGAAACATTAACAACCCCCCCCCCCCCTCACAAACAATAATGAATCATGAATCATTTGAATATAATTTTTAGTACTTTTATCAGCACAAAGAAAGCGAACAGCATCATTTCGAGTCGGTCATAAATTATTCAAAGTTTATCGCATTGATCTCCATGATGACCATAAAATTCGTTTCACAGCTGAAAACAAACAAAAAATCAACAGAATTCTATTTCCTCGCCTTCCCGCTGCTTCGCCGTATTCTTTGTCATCTGCGGCTCTCTGCTGACCACTTTGAATAAAGCGAATTTTCATATCCATCCCAAAGATATCCTTGCAACGGATTTCGATGCTACAGAAACCATTTCGATTTTACTACAACCCTGCCACCCTTCGAGCAATCGAATCGAGGAGTTTTTTATGTGATTTCATTCATTCATTCATTCATTTTATTGATGCCAGCGAATGTTTTATTAGAGGACCGAATGTTTTGGGTGTTTTTTACTTATAAAATATAATGCAAAGTGTACTGAATACGATTTTCCATACTGAAGAATGTTCTATTGATACAAATAAGGATCCGAATACACACTCAGCCATCCACATACGTACACGCACACATACACACGCACACTAATATACCCAGCCATCTTTTCGCTTTTTCCATTCCAGGAGCACTCGCTTTACGACAGCGAAATGATTGCTCCTTTGATACGTCTACAAACAGGAAAGAACTGCAGAAGAAGCATTGCTGCTGGTGGAACCAGTCGATGATGTGTCCGGGTCGGGGGTCGCTTTTTTATGGTTTTGTTTTTTATGCATGAAAAATATGGATATGGTTAGCATAAAGCCGTAAAAACCGAATTTGCCTGGATTGTTGGTGTACTGATGGGCTGGTGGGTTGGTGGGTTGCTGGGCGGTGATCATCTGATGGTCTGAAGAGGCTGAGATGCGAGATTTAGAGAGCTCGATAGGAATTCCATCGCTTATTTGCGTTATTATGAATTTATGGCGATTACTTTGGAGAGGATGGAATATTTATACAATAAATTACAACAACACTTAAAAATAATGCCAGTAATAAAGTCATAAAGTCAACAAATTATTATTATCTTCTTTGTAACAAGTTTAAAGTATCTAGTATACAGTGTAGGATATCGAGTATTAAGTATCAAAAGTCAGACAGGGTCAGTAATAGAGTCTAATATAAAATGTTAGTCGATGAAAAATCAATCTATGTAGTACTAAATTTTTTCTTGATATCATATCCTTTAATATATCCTTAAGTAGCTGATGTAGCAAGTATTTGTGATGTACGATTGTATATAATTAAAGTATTTTTTGCAGTGTACAGTGTTTGTCCTCTACTGCAGCATGAAAGCCATTATTTCGTCCGTTTTTTCGTATCGAAAGTGGAATTTTCAATGTTTCTAAATAAATTGCTAAAAAAGACGACGTCTCCATGGGGCCAGGACATTCATCCACCAAACGCCCCACTCTCAGCAATCATCCTCAACCAGTCCAATCGCCAGAGGAGACTCAAATCTATTTATTGTGCCGATCGTTATTTTTATTACTATAGTTTACGTTTTCTATCAAAGTTGTCACTCAGTCTCTTTCCCTCTCTGCCTCTCTTTCTCCCTCTATGCCACTCTTTCTCCCTCACTCTCTCGCAGAATGCTGTTGATGATATTCCCTGAACTTTTCTATATTACGTTCATGTTGTTATTGTAGTAAGTGTTTTTCTTTGGGTCTGCAAGTACCATCGCGTAACTTAATGCATTTACGTTTGCACAGAACATAAACACAGGAACACATACACACACTAATACATACATACATATATACTATCACAAAGATACACGCAGTACACCATCCACACAAACATACGAACGCAAATTGAATTGAAATGCTAATGTTATGAAAATCAAGGAGTTGTTTTCGTTCAGTTTTTATGTCCTGTTTTTTGTGTGTTTATTTATTTCAGGTTTTTCTCTTTTCTGTTTCTCTTTTCTGCTGGCAATTTATTCGTTTTCGCTGGTTTAGTAGTCAGCAAAAATTCGAAATGAGTATTTTTTGTTTTCATTAAATCTAAAAGGATAAAAAAGTGACTTTTGTAATGTTACAGAATCCGGGCGGTTTTCTTACCAACCAAGCAACGCAGCACAATCACAATCACAATAAAACCAACTAAATTGTGTGTCCACTAAATTTAAGTGTACGCAGCAGTTTCGTCTCCCATCCGTCCACAGGATTTCAATAATAAACGGATTTTATAGCCTATTTTAATACTTTGTACTCGTAGTCTCTGTATGATTCCCAATAAATATTCCCATTTTATAGTTTCCCCATTTTATTGCCTTTTATTATTTTAGTTATTATTATATTTTGTAATAATTTTAGTGGTTGTAAAAATTACTTCGTTTTATTACAATTCTAACTTTTGTTAACATGTTTTGTCCAAAAGGAATTTATTCAAAAGCTAGAAGGAAAAAAATTAATAGTGATAGTGAAAACACGAAAAAGAGGAAAAATAAGTAAAGATCAAAATTAGGACAAGGAAATAGGGGAACAACATTGAAAAGGAGAAGCTTGAAGGAAAAATATGAGGAAAGAAAAGGAAAAGAAAATAATTATTAATTAATTTATTATAATCTTATTATAGTTATTTATAGTTATAGTCTTTGAATCTGTTGTATAATCAAGAGCAACATCTTCAGATTTGTTACTCCTTAAATTCTTGTTGTTTATTCTTTTTGCTTCATTCAATTTCTTCTTCATCACATTCTAATAAGTTTTCATTTACTTTAGTTTTTATTTTAATAATATTAATATTAATTCAGAGCACATCCGATTTCTATATTGCCTCATTTTCTATATCCTAACACTTTATTTTACTCATCTTTTTCTCAACTTCGGTGCATCCTTTTCGATTCCTTCTGTTCGTTTCTTTGCTTAATTTTCTTTCTTCTCTTTACATTCCTTCATCTTTTTGCAATCTTTAGCCTTCATCTGCACTTCATGCAAACCATTCGAGTGCGTCGTTATTGCAGCGATTCTTATATAACAACAACAAAAATAACAACAAGAAACAAGAAGAAGAAAAACAACAGCAACACCAACAACTTCTCTTACTTTCTTGTATTATTTTTCCTGTTCTGATTTTTCCATTTAACCCGCTGGCAAATCGGAAATAAAATTTCAATGCGAACTTCTCCACACAATAAAGGAGAGTTGTTAGAGTGAGAAGGAGAGAGAAAGAGAGAGAGAGAGAGATCCGCTGAACGGCTGCTGCATTTCCTTTCTTAAGACGTCGTCGCATGCTGCTGCTGCTGATTCTGGGTTTGCATGAGCGTCTGTGTGTCTCTTTATTCACAGCTGAATTTCTGCTTAAGCGAATGTCATGTGTGACTGTGTGTGTGATTGTGTGATTGTGTGTGTGCGACACATGTGGCAAAACTTCTTTCGCTGCTGATTGTGGGTGGTTGTGGGTGTCTGGTTGACTGCCCGGAGATGCTGCTTCACTGCTTGTTACTGTTGTTGTTGCTTTTGCTGTTGTTGTGTTTTTCTTGTTGTTGTTTGTGTTGTTATTGTGATTGTGACGGTGGGGTTAAGCATGCAAAGTTTTTGCTCGCTCGATTTTTTTCCTTCTGTGGTTTGAGTGTGAGACCATGCAGCTGTATACATATGTTCATGTGTGTGTGTATGTGTGTGTGTGTGTTTGGAAAGGGGAGGATGATTAGAGGGAGAAGTGTTTGCGTCTCTGACATAAAATCGATTTCGTTACTACGTGGCTGCTGTTGTGTTGCCTCTCTTCTGACTGATTTACTTTTTCTATTTTGCGTTTTTTACTATTATTTTTCTGTCTGCGGTTCAACTTTAGCATTGTTGTTCCGAAAGCCGGAGGGGTAGCGAGGGATGGCGGGGGTGGGGGCAAGGATGCGGAGTTGGGCATTCATGCCATTTTTATGAAAGCCCAATTGTGTCCATTTGAATGTTGCTTTTGTTGCACATAGCATTGTACAGCTGGATAGGTTTCAGTGTGTGTGTGTGTGTGTGTGTGTGTGTTTGTACCATGTAAAGTTGTCAAACACATTCTAAGTAAAAGATTAAAATAGTAAAAAATATCTCAAGAGAAATGAGAATAGAATAGTTGAGACAGCGTGATTTACAATACGCAACAAAAAGAAAAGAATTGCTGTATTTATTTCTTTATAATGGAATCGTAAAAATAAATCGCCAGGTTAAAAAAAAAAATTATTCTTTTTATTAAAATAAAAATTATAAAATAAATTACTGAATAATAATGGTGTTTGCAATTTCTTTAAGCAATTTCTTTTAATCTTTATATTGGAAATCTTTATTATATGTGTATATAGTTGATTTATTTACTGTACTTATTTAGTTTAGTTATATAACTGAAATAACGTTTATATTCAAATTAATCTTCATCACAGTAATCTTTCAGGGAGCATTTGATGCCTGAATTTTTCTTTCGTTCTTCTTTTGCAGGGTTTTCTTCTAATCTTCGAGTTAAGTTATTCCTTGACTGGATTGTTTATCTCTCGAAATGCAAATGAAACTTAATTTTATTCTTCTTCTTTACACAGATTTAGTCCCATAACAAATACCGTTGATATAGTTACATTATTTGCTGAAACATTTTCATTAAATGTGGTAGAATTTGGCTACTTTATCCACTCGGAATGAATTATAAAGGGTGGGCCATCGGTTGGTTTCTTTTCGAATTAAATAAGTAGATTACAAATAATTAATTCAATTAAATTAAGAAGAATTAAAATGAGTTATAATTAAATGACCCACATTTGTAACTCACTGAATATTATATATAATAAAGTTGTTTGTAAATAAATAAACGAAAGAAATAATAAATAATGATGCCACTAATACTAACTTTTTTCTAGTTGTAGGTACATATGTAAAGTATACGCATGTATATAGCATGTATGTATGTGTGTTTATATAGCAGTGGAAATTCCTTCGCTCCCGATAAGGGATGAATTATGTTAATCATGCTGAATGGCTGCTCAGCTCAAACTTGGCATGGGTTGGTACGGAGGTGGTACGTCTCCTGCTTCTGAGACGGTGTACCATCACCATCAGCGATGAATCATTATGTCCCTTGCAGATGGGGGTTATGTGTACCATACATCCACATTCCAGTCTGTGTCCACAAGCACCAGGATGCACATGGATTTGGGGCACAACAACAGCTCGGTATAAATTAAGCAAATTTCTCGTTTTTCAAGGCAATTCGAATTTGAATTTACGAGCATCTTTACGAGAACTTCTCCCCTCGCGCATCGAGAAGATTTACTGCCCGATTTCGATGTGGCAACGGAAATGAGTTGCCATCTCTGCAAATCTAGGAACGAAATCTTTCTCGGCGAACACTTGGCAACTCTGAAGTTAGACAGAATTAGCAAATATAATTTTACTTCTACTTCGCCGTTCATTTTACACTGAACTGAATTTTGTGAATTTCTTTAGCATAATGTTTTGTATTTCAAATAAGTCGAAATTTATTCGTCTAGGGTTGTCGCATGTCCTCGGTTTCTCTCTACGTCCCAATGAAGTGGTTGTCCTTAAGGCAGCCATGAAGATGATGATGATGATTATGATGATTGTTCCTTCTTTTTTTTATGTCCCACTCTCTCATGCTACTCCATCCAGGGGCGATTTCCGTCTCTGTCTATCGGTCTGTTTTATCCGCCCTCCCCCTTGATTTTCGGTGTTATTTGTGTGTATAAAACTAAAATGTCGGGGAGATTTTTTTCCAACCATTTTGGAAAAACCATTGAACCATTTTGAACCATTTTAAACTAAAAAATCTTCTTCAACAAAGTTTTCTATGTTTCGCTCTTTCAACGAAAGATCGTCCTTTTTGCTGCTTTGCTTTCTTTCGGTAGCTTTTGTTGTCCTGCTCGAGCTCACGAGTAGTTCCTCCCCTTTTGTTTCCGTTTTTCTTTTTTGGGACTACTTCAAAATAAGGAAAACTTATGCAAAGTTTTCGATGCCCACCGAAAACTGGGCAGCAGCTGTTGCTGTTGTTCACCTTCCTTCGTCGCCGATTCATATCGTGAAGGTTCTTCGTTGGTTGGTCCTGCTTTCCTCCCTGTCTGTTTTCCAGCCCGTTGGGTGTTTTAAAATGTCGACTACCTAATTTTGTGGTTGTTGTTGTTGCTTCTTTGCGAAGGTTGGTGCTGCAGCAGCGTTGGCTGGAGTTTTTGTTGGACTGTTGAACTGTTTTCACTTTTTATTGGCCATAAATTCCAGTTTAAAGGCGGTCGCTTTTTTCGAACAGGACGCAATTCGGGGCTGATGAAAAGAAGCTGGAGGCTAATTTCTTTGAACAGTTTTGTCATTGATATGGTATACAAATGGAGCTTTTTATGTTACAAATACAACTGAAGTGTAAATGAATGCTAGTGAAAAGTAGTAAGTAGTAACGATAACGGTAAACTAAAGGGTGGTATGAGTATTCTGGTATTCGGCATTATTATGTCGAGATCATTTCAAATTACATATTAATTATTACGATAGCGAATAGAAAGAAGATTTCTAGAGTAGATTTCACATGAATTAAGTTACGTTGAGATTTCGTTATTGAGATTAGAAGTCAGGGTTTCATTAAATTCAACACCTTTCGAGTTGAAATCCAGGCTCAAGATTTGTTGAGATCTCGATTACAGGTTTTATTACAGGTTTATAGTTGAACAATTCTTGGACTCACTACTTTCCAAAATATTACGACTCAAACTTTTGTACATAGATTAAGCTCTTAAAATGAAGGTTTTAGATTCTTAAAATGAAGATTTGAAGGATATTTCTCTCGAATGTTCAAGGATCAACCTGCCTGCAGAGAAAACCATCAACTTTTACCCACATTTCCCCCCGTATTTCCCATTTTTTTTGCATTACTTTTATCTTTAAATTGATCTGCGTCCATCTTATTTATACTATACTTTCAATTGTCCTGGACTTTGTTTCTATCTTGTGTCTTATATATCCTTTAGTATTATTTTCAAGTGGATACCTCTTTAAGCTCTTCCTCTTCGACTTTACCTCTACTTTTCTTTTTCTTTTAGTATATGGCATCCTTTAATTCATCTTTTTCGTTACTTTTACTTTAGGTTGAAGTTCAAATTTGATACCGTACCACTTTTTTTTTATATCCAGTCTTTTCTTAAGCTTTGGCCTTTCAGGAGAGTGTAAACAACAACTATTACAACAATTATTTACGTATAAAAAAACATCTGGCGATACTTTTAAAAATCAAAATCCTCTTCTTTTTTTTTGAAATCGTGTGGAATTCTAATCATCAATGGAAGCTTTTGTGGCTTTTATTAGTGAAGATGGTTGCTGTTGTTGTTCATTCTATCAGAATGTGTCAATCTCAATTTATTTAATGCTATTTTATTGTGTCTGCTTTTCCAAAAAACACCGAATTCCTCGATTCCTTCATCTTTTCAGTGCTGCACCATTTTTTTTTAATTAAATTGGCTTTTGAGCTGAAAGTTCTCTAAAAATCTAAGAGGAGAAAAAAAAAAACACAACAGTTAATTCTAAAAAATAACACAGAACAACAAGTAGAGCAGAAAGTCAAGTGGGGCAATAAGAATGCAACAAATTAGACAAATGAAAGGAGGAAGGAAAGAATTGCAAACAAAAAATATTGTAAAGAATTCCATTTAAGCGAAAGCAAGGAAACAGTTTAGGATACTTCAAAGCTTTTGATATCCTTTGCAAATCGCATTAACACACCAATTCACGCATACATACACACGTCCGGAGAGGAGGGGGGAGATTTGGGAAGCAGCCTCAAGAAGCAACAACAACAACAACAACATAAGAAGGACACATTTATTTCAAACGAAAGAATTTTACTATTTTCGAAATTACTTTTTATTTCATTGCATTGTAGCGGAATACTGTTGGTGTTGTTGTTGTTGTTGTTCTTGTCATTCTATCCTTTTTTATTTACTTCCTTGAGCAGCTTAAATTTCGCATGTCCTGGGAATGAGAGAGTTTTTTCGTCATTGCAGAGCTGAGTGAAGGTCCTCCACTGTGCGTGGGCGGCAGTCAGCTTAAAGGTATAAAAAACGAATGAGCAAAAGAATGAGGAGAGGGTGGGAGGGGGGGGGGGGGGAAAGGCGTAGGTAGTCCGAAATAACAGCAACAACGCCTTCATCTTCTACCCTAAAAGAAGTTTCAGGAAATGAGGAAGAAAAAAAGAAATGTTGAATGCACGATTGACAGTTGAAAATAAAAGAGGATTTTCAGGATTCGGTTGTGTGGGAGTGTGGGGTTGTGTGTAGAGTGGCTGATTGGGGATTGAATGTATGTCTGTGTGTGTGTGTGTAAAGAAGGCGCGTGAATGAAATGTGTTCGTTACTTTAGGATTTATTCCCTCAGAGTGCGAATGTTTCCTGGAAGATAAGAGAACAAAAAAGAAAGAGAAACCCCATCAACGGCATGAGTCACGGGGAGGGAGGGAAGGAGTGAGGAAAGTGTTTTTGCCGTGTTTATCTTACTATACACACGATATATTCAAAGCCATGTGCGTCAAAAGCGAAGTGCAAATACAAATTTAATTTTTTCACGCACTTCTATAAAATATTATATAACTATTTGTAGAATGTTCTATTCTGTTGCATAAACGTATGTTTATATTCGGTATTTCTGTTCAAGATCGCTATTATTACATTCTTTTCAGTATCCTTTCTTTTAATATCGCTTTTTCTTATCGCTCTGGGTTTCATTTCGCCCTCCCTTCAATAATTCGAAAGATGTTGGACATTTGCACGTATTGACATTCATCGCCTCTGCTGTGGCTTTAAATTAAGACTGAAATGACTATTAAATTAGAATCGTATTAATTATTGTCAAGATTAACCATCGTCGTACAGTATAGACATGTACTCGTGTATGTAGTTTGTTCACGTGTTTACTTTCCATTAGTTTTTATTTATGATTTAAATATTGTGTATATTGTTTTTTTAAATAAACAAGTTCTTGCTAATTATGTTAAAATTCTATTTTATGTAGTATAAAATTAGATACAATTAGAGACATTAAACAGCAGACGGAAGACGTTTTATACAGCAGCTCATTTCTTTGGAAATCACAGGCGTCGTTGTACAGAATTATTTGAAATCTAGCTAAACAAATGTTTAGAAGTCACGAGTTTCCGCACCGTTTGTCAACATCGCGTCCTGAAGTGAATAATTTTTGCTGCCCTCTACTCAAGGAAAGGAACGGAATGGACTGGAATAGAATGGACAGGAATGGACTGGACTATAATGGATTCATTGAGCAGTAATGAGCGCCTGTTTGATGAGAATAAATAAATAATTAGCCACAACAGCGTATATATTGTATAAACATAACCATGGTGAACAATTAATTGCTGTTGCTGGGCAACTGCGACTGCGGCAGATGGACAGTGAATGTGTCCATGGTTGTTGCTGTTGCATGTTGTTGTTGCATGCTGAAAAATTAAGACATAAAATTATGTAAAGCATTCGTGCATACAGTCAACAAGTGATGATTATACGGGGAAGGAGGAGGGGAAGGGGGAGTGGAAGATGGGGGAGTGAATCCATATTGAATGCTAATTGTATTTAACAAACGATTGGCAGTTTAATCTGAAGATTATGATAATTTAAAGAGCTGAAAATCATATTAACAATAGTAACAACAGCTTCCATTCAGACGACGAAAGGGATTAAATCTGAGTATCATAGTTTAATAATTCTTTTAGAATATAAGTATTCTTTCAAGATAACAAAAGCAGCCGGATTGCAGTACATTGCACTTCACTTGTTGCTCTGTTATTGTATTTTTGTTGTTACTTTTTATTAGTTAATTTATCTGTTAACCATTTTCATTGACTGGTTTTTAATAATAATAAGAAACCTGTATTGTTTTTAATCTTTAGATAAGCAATAATTGTATATGATTTTAGTACCCATGTTTGTAACTTTGCTGTGATTATTGCACGTTACTTTTGGTCTAAAGGTTACTTTGTTTGTGTTTGTGTTTATGTCTGTTGCATCTGGAATTTTGCACTTTATAAAATCCGTTTTTAATAATGAATTACAATGAATACGTACGTACGAATATGTGTATAATAATGAATTAGCGAGGAAATAGCGAAGAGATTACGATAATACACGCACTTGTTAATAAGATTTTACTTAAGATGCCGCCAACATAACCTTAATTCTTAACAGGACAACAACAACAACAAAACAATAACAACAGCACAACAACGATAACACATCACAACAACATTATTACAGTGGAACAACTCTTTTATTGAAGTACTTGAAGTAGAAAGCGCAACGAATATAATCGTTCGTTATCTGCGCAACGAATAACGACGAATACACATGTTCGTGCAGAGGCGCATTCGTATTCGTAAATTTAACGCACGAAACTGATTCGCAATCATTCTAAGGCGAACAACGAAAATAATCGCCACAAACATTTCGAATCAATAAAATCAAATACAAATGATTCTCATTCATCAATTCTTATTTTTCAATTTATAGATAAGAAGATAATGAAGGAACCAATTTTAACTATTGACTTTTTGTTTATTTAAGTATTATTTAACTATTATAAATATTTTAAAAGGTTAATCTAAGCAACTAAATAATTGTACTTGTATATTTATGTGGAATATAAAGGCTCATTCCACTGTATAGCCTAATCTTCCGTGAGCTTTCTCTTAATCGTTAGAAGTTGCAGCATAATAGTTGTGTGCTGTAGTATCGCCACCATCGCCGGCACCATTTGCAATAACTTCTGCTTAACGAATTCGTAAAAATGCAGACATTTCAAAGAATGCGCGCACAGCTTGAATTTTAATCTCAGTATTAAAGTGATAATGCTTTTGTTATCGCGCTGCGTTCAGCTAAGTGGCCCCAACAATGTTGCATCTGAATGCTCATGAGCACGCATTCACATCGCCGGGAATTCAAATTTGAGCCATCGAGTGCCGCTATACTCGTAAAACGCAGAATATAATGCAAAGTTTGACATTTAAGAAGTGATGCGGGTGGGAGTTCGGTGGCTAGCGGGCTTACATAGGGGTTTCCACGGAGGGTTTGGAGAGGTTTTCATAACTTTCCACGAACTTTACGCTGCCAACTTTAAAATAATTTATAACATTTTGTCAGACGATATTTTATCAGGCGATATCTACAAGCAAGTGCAAGTTTGTAGGACTGACAAATAGCCCAGCGACAGATAGACTGACGTGCCGGAGATACGCAGGCAGCTAAATAGACATCCGAACAGACACAAATTTCAAAAAGAATAAAAGAGTTACCATGGACGAAAGAAAAAAGAAAAGAGAGAGAATAATGAGGAGTGTGAAGGAGCAATGATGGGTGGGAGGATGAGGGCTGGAATCGGAAGCAACGGCAGACGCAAGTTGCTAATTTATATTTCCATCGGGAAAGCGTTTTTCAACGAATTTCTTTCGTACACTGCTGCTAAAGAGCTGCATGAGCATGCGCTCGATCTCATTAAATAATGAATCCAGCGAAGTAACTAGCAGATGTTGATTAGTGCGCATGAGACGATTTTCATTGAATGAAGACAACAACAACAACAGAAAAACCAACAAAGATAAGCTGCATGCTGCATGCAGCTCCATCGTGCAGCATTAGAAGCCATAACAATTCTGAATAACGGCTGACTGTTGGACTGGTTGACTGGTTGACTGGCTGAGTGGTTGACTGGCCGAGTGGCTGAGTGGGTTGAGTGGGTTGAGCGGACTAAATGCAGAGTGCAGACAGGCTGTTGAGTGTTTAAGCGGCTCGCAAGCAGGACGTGCTCACGTCTTACTTCGAAATTAAGCTAAATTAATGGCTAGCATGTTATTAATTTTAATAATATACAATTTTTTAATTAAGTTTAATCAAGACGATGTATTAAACAGCTAACAAATCAGCTCTTAATGTGTTGATTACTTGAGACGAATCGAGCTCCATTTGCTATAAATACGTAATAAAATAGAAGCACGATAAGGTTTAAAGACGTTTGCATCTTTTGGCGCTTTTTTATATACTTTTACAATATATTTTTATTAACCATAAAAGAATTCCCCCCAAAAAAAAGAATGCTTTAAACTTATAGTAAATATTGCTTGAGTGCACTGTACATTGTTAATTTCACGTTGAGGTACATATTGCAATTTATTTATGGCGCTCGTTAATTATTTTAGTACTCAACTGCTAATTAAAGCTAATTAAAAGAGTGCTAATAATCTTTTTTATCATAATTTTTATGCAACTCAGTGAATTATAAAGAAAAAACACAACATAACAAAATTTTTAGGAGCATGAAGCAAAGAACAGAAAAAAAGATAACAAAACATGGAATGGAATAAAAATGGAAATTCGGAAAAGTTGCACAAATTCGTTGCGTTGAAATTGCATTTAATAAATAATTTAAACGCAGCTAATTTAAGCAATGCGCTTTAACCAAATAAATCAGAGGTATGAATTTGCAAATCAAAAGACTTCGGTAACGAACTCGTGCTGTGCAACCATCGACGTTGCGGCGCTGTTGCAGCGCTCACAGGTTGCCACGATTTGTGGCGAATCTGAGTGGCAGCAGCAGCAGAGAGGGGAGGAGGATCAGGAACCAGAACAGTGCGAGAATTCGTAGTGCGAACTCAATTTGCTTGGCTGCTTTTTGCGTACAGATTTCGTGTTTCAAACGAGCGGCAGCAGAATAATTAATGTAAAAAAGAGCAGGAAGCTAAATAAATAAATAAATAAATAACGCAACACAAAGATAAGAAAAAAATTTAGATTAATCACCGTGCAGTACATTTAAGGAGAATTCATGTTTAATGTGCCTCTCGCTGTGATTTGTTCGGTTGGTGCAACAATCACAATCTTGGTGCTTAGCCACAAACCTCAAACAAAAAACAGTCTGGATACAAAAAATTAAAAACCAAAACCAAACAGTAACACACAAAATAAGTACCACAGAAAAATCAAATCATTAAGTCAAGCTACGAGCTGTTATACGAGTAAAAGCAGCACCATTAAATTTGTTGCACTCACTGCACACAGCAGCGGACGCGTTCGCTTTACGTATGACACGCAAATGAAGAACGATCAAATGGTGGGCGATCAGGGTTGATAAAGACGAGTCTTGTAGGCGTGGCATCGTTGTGAATCCTCATTGACATCGCCTAAAACCAAGCAGCGACTATGAAATGCAGAAGCGAAGTCAAATAAAATTTAAAATCGGTATTAAAAATAATGTTGCAAAAAGTAAACAGAACACAAAGTAATCCCTTTATAAAGAGCTGATGATTGGCAATGCATTCATTAACTTGACTAAGTATATTATCTAAGAAATGTATCCACTTTTTATCTGGACTTTTAGTTTTCCCAGAAAATGCAACAGAAATGAAATCAGCTCGAGTTTAGCAAATAATAAGGAATCCACAAAAATGACTGATTCGTCTACTTAACACAACTGAAGTAAAATTTGTTGTGGTTTTAATTGCAGATTTTCTTTTATGGCCGACACAAGTTTTTCATGAAAGAGTTGCCAGGGTGGACAGCGTGGCCAAAGTCTGTAGAATTTCTTCGTTCGCGTGGCTTTTTGAGTGGCTTTGTTTTGGATGGTTAACAACACGCGCAATTAAATGAACACGATTCTTCAATTAAAGTCACTGCTTTTATTATAAATAGAAAACTTAATATTAAGTTATTAATGGGCAGAGTTAATGAAATTATGAATATCATTCTGTGTGGGTATAAAATTCTATAAAATTATTTCTTTGGGGGTATAAAATTTGAAAAGAAACAAAAACTGAGAAGAAACAAACTGAAAAACGAAAACATTTACAAAGATGTAAGCGTTATTGTGGTTATAATCAAAAATATAATGTTTCAGACATAAAAATCACAAGAGAAAGTTTATTTCTTGATGAAACAATCACAGAAGATTATCATATAAATAAAATGCATGTTAAAAATAACCAAGTAAAATACCAGAAGGGAAAATAAAATCAGTTTAATCAACCAAATTGAATTCTAATGAGTTCAAATTACTAATCCTTGAATTACTCGTATCAATTGATACTACATTGATTATAATTCTAATCTAATGACTCTAATAATAATCATAATTCTCTTAATAATCATAATTCTATAATAATCATAATTTTATAATAATCACAACTTTATAATAATCATAATTCTATAATAATTGTAATTCTATAAAAACAACTCTAATAATAATCAAATTTCTATAATAATCCCAATTCTAATAATAATCTACATTAAATAAACATTCAAATAGTGAAGAATGTATTCAGTAGATTCAGTTTTCCGATGATTTATCGTAGTATTTGGTATAATCCACTCATTAATCCAAGTTCTTTGACGATATCCAATCAAGTGAAGTTCTCTCGTCTCGTTTTTTATAATAAATTATAATAATATAATAATTATTATAATAATAGGCAATATTATTTAAATTTATTTTGTTAAAAGAGAAGTTCGTGTATAAAAAAGACGTCGTACTATTAATCGTAACCGTACCGAACGCGCCCGTATTCCAAATGCCAATGAAAGCCTCCGCGATGCTGACGCTGACTTTTATACGGATTCATATTCAAATGAGTTCGTTTTCTTCCTGTCATTCGTGTCCTTGCAGTTCCTGGGTTTAAAAAAAAGTGTCTAAATTTCCAGCGCATGGAGAAGTTTTCCAATTTTAAAATTTGTTTATGCGCAGGTTTTTCATTTTTTATACTTTTTCCTGTTCCTTTTCGTTTGTAGCTGGAATTCGTATTAATGGATATTCAAATGAAGTGAAGGATATTCGATGAAGTCAGTCGCTATTATGGGGTACACTCGTTTGAGGGGTGGTTTGTTCATCCCAAATGTATTCCATTCCATTTCTTTTCAACCCCTCTCGCAACCCTTTTTTATAAGTCTTTGTTTTTTACTTTAATACTTTCCTGTTTACTTTTCACCCTTTTCTAACCCTTTTCCGTTTTTTAGTACTCAACATCGTATTTCGTTAAAATTGGTGTCGTTGAAATTTGTGTGGTTATAAAGTGTACTTTCTTCAAGTACTAAAAATCTAGCATTGCCAACAATAAAGATTTTTCACATTATTTCCTATATGTTGTATATATAGGTTATTTTTGAAAATATATTAAAAGTTTTGTCTTTTTTCAATGGTTTTTGTAATCCCATTTCTCATAAATAATAAACATTACGATCTACATACTATGGAGTTGTTACAATCTGCTTACTATTTACGAATATTGGGTCAAAGATACGTCTGGATGTTGGTGTCTATGATCTCTTCTGTTTGAGTCCATTTTGGGTCTTCATCTCGAATGTCGTAGCTAAGTTAGACGTTAGATGTCGATGGATGTCAGTCGAACAGTTGAAACAAGATGGAGCCAATCAACGATCTCGAATGACTTGGAAGGAATTCGCTCGGGGAAGAAAGCAACATTCAGCTCTTCTGTTCCATGGAAAAAGTAGGCTTTTTTCTGTGCACATCTGAGACATGATTAAATTATGAATCAATCTAAGCATGTTTTTCAACAACTCTTCGGTTCAGCCTGAATTTAAAATGTCGTCTTGCGTTCCTCATATCAGCAGATAGTTTAACTGGCTGATGTTCGCGATTCGTGTAGACAGACACGTTGTTCCTTGAATGTCGGCCTGGGACGCGATGCGAGTACAGCTGGGACCGGGCGCTCATTATGTGTTTAAAAAATATTTAACATAATTCCGTAATCTGAATGCAGCCATCTTCGCGGTAAACAGGATGCTGGGATGCACAAAAACCAGGAGCAGGATTGCTGTGCTTCCCCTCCTCGACGCGGCGCATTCGCATTCGCATCCGTATCTGTTCTATCTGTCGGCTGGTTGGTTGCAATGTAAATTTCTGTGCTTTGCTTCTGCGGCTGTCTGCGGAGCGAGTAAAAAGTCGCATTGCAAAACAGGATGACGCCGAATGCCGCAGAATTTTCTGTCTCCAGCATCTCTGGCGCTCGCTCTGCGGAGACACAGACGCTGCTGGTTGACAGCTGACGCTTCTGCGCCGTCTCGTGGTTAATTTATGGTCACTTTTATTAACATTACTCACTCGATCATGTTCTTGGAAATCGGCTGGCGTATTTTTTGTCGCCGCAGCCGCGAATGTCTCTTTAATTTCTCGTATTTAATTTGTAAATTATTTTAATGCTTTCATAATTTATCAGCTGCGTTGCCACTGTGTCCATTATATCGCTTCCATGTCGCTAAGTCTTGTGTTGTTGCTTAGCTTAGTTTGTTGGCTCCGTAGTTTGTTCGGTTACTTTGTTTGTAAGACTTGGACAAGTTTTTGCCCCTTCTCGTTGCCATTTTACATTTCTGCCCGGAATGTGGATGATCCTCATAAACTAATCTAATGTAGGCCCCGTCCAGTTGGCGCAGTGCGAATGGTTCCACGACTACGCGATGGTATTTTGATGCATTGCTTCTGGCTCGCTGCTGATCTGGAGCATTTCTTGGTATTTAATTTTTTCCTTCAAAATTCCTCTCACATGCACAAGAAACAGTCTCATCAATACTTCAATAGCACCAATTATGTGCGAATACTGACAAGTTGAGGAAGTGGAGAAGAATAGTCTTTATTTAGCCCCCCCCCCCTTCTTTTGGAGTCAGTGTCGCTTCTGATTCCTAGATGATGTTGACTCAATAATGATCTTGCAATGGATTCATGTATATCTTATAGCGTTTATAGCGAATAATGTGGAAAACCCAAGAAAAAAAAAACAATAGAAATACAAAAATCAAAACAAATCAAATGACATTCTATGCAAATGCAACAAATATTTGATCAAGACCAAAGCGATCTCGATTTCTCTCTATGTCCCTGTGTATCTGTCTCTCTCTTTGCCTCTCTCTCCCTCTCTGTCACTCGTCGCACTTGTTGTCAATGCTGTTGCCAACCTTAAACAATCTCCACTGATTTGCATAAGAATTCGCTGCGATCGAGGCTCAAACCCAAAGATCAACAACGAACGTCAAGTCGAGTCAATTATCGGCGAACTTGTAAAAAATTCCTCAAGATAATTTCAGCTTCGTATTGTTGTAGTTGGGGTTTTTTTATTTTATCTGAATGGGTTTTTCTCCACCAACGACGGGCGACTGTATTGATTTAGTGTCAGTTCAAGTTGAATGCGGTTGAGTTTGGTGAATCAATCGGTTTATATGGAAATTAAATTTAGTCACGATGACCATAATTGTGGCTGAAATAATTACTTGACCACTTTGGGCAATTATTGTCAAGATCAGGTGATCGGGTGATCAGGTTGTGGTATTGACAAACACAGTGACAGGATGATCTAACGTAATGGATGGGAAAAGTGAGGAAAAAACAGAAGATCGTAAACTAAAACTTAATTAGCCAAGATATCTGAGGGAGATCCAAGATCTGAGGAAGAACGTGTACCACTACTATTTATATATGTATATATAATTAAAGGATTCACGCGCCAGACTCGGTTTGCAGCGTTAATGGAGTTGATGATTTTTCATTTCGTTGCATTTTGAAATCAAATTTATGCCAGGCTGCAATATTATTAAGTAGCGTAACGAAAGGCTGATGAATTAGCAGCAACTGCAGCTGACTTCTTTGCGTGGCCGGAGAACGGAGCCACGAAAGATCAAAAGTTGGCAGTGCGATAAAAGCTGCAGTCGGCAAAATTACTGTATTTAAAAATCTATAAAGCACGAGTATAGAAGAGGTAGAACAGAACATTATGAATTTGGATTTTAATGGAGATGTTGGGAACGAATGAGATAAACAGACAGAGGGATATACAGGAGACTGACAGAGAGTGAGGGGGAGAGAGAGAGGGAGAGGAAGAGATGAAGCACCAAAGGAACAGATTGTTGACTCAACAAATGGACAGGGAGACAGAAATGAAATTACAGAAACATACAGACTGGGAAAACAGACAAGAGACGAACCTGTATAGACAGAGAATATACCAATAGAGAAAGAGATATAGAGATCATAGAGATGTACACACAGTCTGAAAGTGCTGGTAGAAATTCACCAAAAAAACACAGTGAAACAGACACCACATCGGGTGCAAAACGACAGAGAAGGAAGACTAACAGAAAGTCTGAGAATAGAGGGACAAACAGACAGAGTAAACAGACTGCAGTAGAGAACAGCAAAGAAAAGACAAGAACTATCTTCAGGGATCCTAATGTACATAATTATCTTTTCCGATATAGTTTAGGGAGGGATGGGGGGGGGGGGGGGGCAGTATAGTATAGGCAGTAGTATACAACCAGTGGAGGTTATGATCCTTAGGGAAGAGAGACAGGTTCTACGAGTGTTATACAAGCAGAGAAAGTAACAGATAAATCATGAGAAAATATTACAAAACAAGAGAGCAACATGTATAAATACAGAGCAGCAGATCTATAGAGTGAGAAAGAGACAAGCAGACTTGCGGACAGAATCGAACAGACCGAAGTTCATTCAATGCGATCTTTTATCTTATCCAGAGTCCTGCAACTACGAAGTAAATCCTGGGGATTATGACTCCCTCTTCTCTCTGTCTCTCTCTCTCTCTCGTCCTCTCTCATTCTAAATTCGCATCGAATAATTAGTTGAAGGTCCTTCTTTATGTAGAATTGAAGCCTGTAGATGGATTTTATAAAGCTGAAGATGAGTCTCTGTAAATTTTAGTTTAAATTTTGTTTAAGTTTCCATTTTTTAGATTAATCGATGACTCAAGCCGATGTGACTACAATATAAAAGCTAGCATCGATCATCATCCACATCATCAGATGTCGTCGATCGTTTTGCGTCTCCGATTTTTTTCTCTTAAACTAAAATTGTTGCTTGTGGATCATGAATCTTGTGGTTTTGCCTCAACTTAAGCTCATTAATATGTATAAATATGTAATTTTTTGTTGTTTTATATGGAAATCTCAATGCAATTAAAATAATTATTTTGCAATTTTTCGAGAATAGTTTGAATATTAATTGCAACTACTTAGTAAAGTGGGTTAGCCAACAACAACAACTAAACATACAACAAACCTGAACATTTGCCGTCCTTACCTTCAAAGGTGATTTCTTAACAACGTATTGGCACTGAGCAGCACCAGCAACAACAACAGCAACAACAACAACAGTAGCAGCAGCAGCGACAAAACTTGGCAGCTGTCTGTCAAAGTGACATTCTTACCAAAAGCTGTACAGTCAGCTGTGTGTGCGTCTGTTTCTGCTTCTGCCAGTCATTCGTTCAGTTAGTTAGTCATGCAGACAGTCGTCGCTTGTTGTCGTGTTTTTTACACTTCAGCAACAGATTAATTGTTGGCGACTTTTGCAATGCAAAATTTTACTTTTTGCATTTAATTAAATGACAACAACGACAACAAAAAAAAAAATCAATACAAATACAACATCAGCAGAACACAACAGTGGCAACAACAACAACAACAACAACAACAACAATATTTGTAACAACAACAGTTGCTGCATCACCACCACCAGCAGCTGTTGACAACTGATGCCAACGCGATCAATCGATCGTCATCACTCTGTTCGTATGGCGGCGTTGCCATTTAATTTACTAGCTTCTCGGCTCGAATGGATGTTAATGAGGCTCAACTGAGGTCTGCGGATAACATCACCAGCAAAGGTGATCATTATCAACCTCATCGTCGCCATCATCATCTTCCTCATCATTGCGTTCGGAGAAAATTCTCTAAATTGTTGTCATGTTGTTTTTATTTGAATCTTTAAGTGGTTTTTTGTCGCGTTGTTCCTATTTGAATGCATCATCATCGCCATCAACGAGGCAACATGTTAAGCTGCAGCATTTGCATTTTGATTGACAGCCTGCTTAAATTTATTTCTGCCTTATTTGTTGACGGGCTTTTTTAGTTTTACGAGCGGTTTTAATTTATATTGCGAGCTACAATCAATCAATCGGCGAACGACGAACGGCGACCGGTGCCTTGGACAACATTGGAAATTTTTTGCAAATTAAAAGCATCATGGCATCTCTTTCTCGCTCTCTTATTATTAAAAAATAAAGAAAAAAATGGAATATTGACGAGAATATCGATGAAATGCATTCAAATCTATTGATTTCCGTATCAGTCTCATTCAGGATCAGTCTGCTTTTCAGTGGGTTTTGTTTAGTATTTTTACAAAGTATGCGTATAAAAAATGTTAAGTATTAATAGTATCCTAGAGGGACATCTATTCTAACCACCGTTCACAGGAAATCTTTTGATAGACGCCAGGCCTAAGAAATCTTTGAAACTAGCAAAAGCTTTAAAACAATAAATCGAATATCTTTACAACTATTCGAGTCGAGTTTTCGAATATACTTTATAATATCTATACTAACATTTATATGAATTAATTACTTCGTTCCATATATTTGAACAATAAAAGGTCTGAAAAGGATTCAGAAACCTAAAAAGAATATCGTGATAGAAATGTAACGCCATCTAGTTGTGATATTCGAGAAGTACGAATGGCAGCTATTTTTTAAGCGAAACTCGAATCTAAAAAAATTAACAACCCTCTCCTCGTCAAAGAGTACTAAAAAACGCATGCAAATCAAGCGTAGTGTATATAAAAAGGGTTACTGAGGGGAAGTATTTCGAAAGGGTTGAAACAGCTGGAAGTGTTTTTTAGAAAACAATTTTTTATTCCATCGATGGAATAAAAACCTGGGAAACAAGGAGTTAATTCAGGGGGTTTTCAAATATCAGGGAACAATACACAAATCAGTATACTTAAGATATTAAAAGCGAACGCATTCATAAAGAGGGAAATATTTTAAGGATATAAATTAAGAACATTTCGAAAATTGTATTCTACAATATTAAAGGCATTTGAATAAAGTGAATCTGTGTAAATACGTGATAAACAAAAATGTTTTCAAAAGATTTTAATTGCGAGGTTTTAATTGAGAGTAATTATATGAAAGAAAGAGATTCATTTCTTTTGTTAATTTTTAGTCTACTGTGAAAACGAGTCAGAAGCCGCCACTTTTCAGGAGTCTCATCAAGGAAAAAAGCGAAAGAAATGCAAAGAAAACAACGCATTTCATTTGTCACTTCCGCCGCAACATCATCAAGAAAATGTGGAAAAAAATTAACAAATTTTAGAAGAAAAGGAATACCGAATACCGAAATCCAAAGACACTAACGGGAAAGAGATTAAAATGTAATCTTCCGTTAAAATCCAAACGCAATCAACACATCACTGTAATGATTGAGGACACAAGAAGAAGAAGGAGAAGAAACACAAGAAAAAGAAGAAGAAGAAAAACGAACCGGAGGCTTATTAGAATGAATCAAGAGAATCATTTAATAGCCCCACGGTGACTGGACTCTTCTCTGGTTTGATGTGGTTTGATTACGCTCGCGCTCAAATATGCTTGTTTACGGATTTAAAACAATTTCCGGACAAACATTTAAATACTCAACCTTTTGATGATATGGAACTTTTGTGGGAATCGTTCGTGTCATCATGGTTGGTCTCTGATCGATATACAAACGTCGATCTTCGGAACGCTTGAAGCTACTGAATACAGTAACGAATTTGATAACAGAAGAAATGTGGCAGCTACTGTGCTACGGATGACAGGTACTTTCAACACCTTTACACTGGTCACTGTTGCTTCCGTGACTTTACATTCAGGTTCATTCATTCATTACAGGTTCATTCCTTCATTTATTGATGGAAGACTTCTTGAATTAAAGAACAGACGGTTCATTAAAACGGTTCCTTTTAAACGGTGGAAGTTCCTTAAAGGTATATTTTTTAAAAAATGAAAATTCTACTCAATAATTTAAGCTTATAAAAGATTATAAAAGTACAACGTAATAATAAATGCATTAATCACTCTCATTAATTGAACTTTCCTCATTTTTTTATTTTCTTAAAATCTTTTCAAAGTTTCATTAAATCACAAAATAATTTATGTGGAAAATCAAAAATTATTTATGTAGAAAATGAAATGTATAAAATGAAAACTATTTACTTGTCAAATACCTGAAGTGCATAGTAATCAATGTGATAAAGTAAAGTAGCAAAACAAACAAAAAACACCGAAAACAGAAAAGCTACACGTCTGTTTATAGAGCAAAAAATAAAGCAAAAAAGTGGTATTCGAATGGTTTCCAATAAATGAATGTGGCTTAAATTGTTTGTGGCCATATTTAGGATTTACATAGATGCATTTAGACACACTCGACGATTGGTTACAATTTATGATGGATGTATTTAATAATCGACGCCATTCGATGTTCATGTTGTTGTTGTTTTTGTTACTGGGGCTGTGTTGCTCCGATCGATCGATCGGTTGCTGTGTGTTGTGTTGCACGATTCACTCAACCCGGGTTCGGATCGTGGGAAAATGATCGATTTCATGTCGAAGCGCAACGTTCTTTTTTTTTACACCACAACTCGATCAAAATATGTCCAAATGAAAAACATGACATTTTTACAACAAAACAACTGCGATAACTACTAATAATATAAGTACAAATACAAATACAACTACTACTACAACGATTACTACCACTACTATACGTGTTACTACTACAACTACCACTACTAATGCCATTACTGGGTTATCTAGACTAATGTGGCTACTTATAAATTAACCACCAACAACACCAACAGCAGTAACAACAACAAATCACTTCATGTCTCTGGCTGGTATCTCACTTCATTGCATTCTAAGTGTTTGTCACGGATTCAGTCTCAGTCTCAGATCCAGTGGTTGGGACCCGATGTACCTGTGTACCCGATACTATGCATGTGTCGGTGTATCTGGTAGCTACTAAATATGCGTTTTGTTGACCATTTTGGTAACGTTTGAATATTAATGCTGCCTTCGTTCGATCGGCTGCTAAACTGATTTCGGCTTAGATTTGACATGCTGTTGTTTTTGGTGTTATTTTTTTGTTACGTTTCGGAATTGTTAATTCGAAGGTTTGCATTTAATTTTTTCGAGTTTTGCATTTTTTAATGGTATCGCCAACTTGTGTCGCCGGGTGTTGCATAAACTTTGTACATCGTCTAATCGGGCGGTGAGTCACTCAGCCAGCCTTGCAGTCTTGCCGTGGAATGAGCTAAAGAATGCAATTAAAACATTTGTAGCATTTCGTTGTATAAATAAAAATATCGTAGTTAAGCTCTCATTCGAGATACACACGAAATACACACGATATAATGTAGAAATATCATTGGGGGGGGGGGGGGGATAAAAACCAGGATTGCTCCATAAAATTTAATCAAAAACATATCGAAATTCATGTTAAATGTTAAAATTACTTCATTTAATTGAATTAATATACTTTTTTAGGATTTCTTTAAAATATGTTTCTCAACAAAGGAAAACATTATTAATTAAAAAAACGAACTCTTTTTTCTCTTCTCTGTTCTTAGGTAATCCTGGAATAATATTACTCGTTGTAGTATTTTGTAGAGTGCTCCACATTGAAATCTTACCCCAACAACAACAACAACAACAACAACAAAATGGCGTCCACTTCAATGAGACATAAGTACAAAACTGTATATTTTAATGCGGTTACAATTACGCGCCAATTGTGTCCAAGCCAAATCGATTAATCGTGGAAAATTGCTACAGAGTTAAACCACAACAACAACAACAACAACGATGTAAGGAAGAAGAAGAAGGAGAGGAGTATAGATGAAGCAGGAGTCGTAGACCCCTCTTCGAATGCTAGGATGATCAACCAACCCGCATCACAACCGTGAAAAATGGCAAAAAAAAAGAAAAGCTGAAAGCAAAGAAAACCGAAATAGAAGCACTAATAAAACAATAAAAGCGAAATCATTGTCAACACATCCATCTTCAGGAAAAGCGTTGCCATTGAAATTCATGCGGAGCGATCGCGGGACGGCGAAGAAACCCCACCGCGGCTACGAATGATTGCACTGCGGCTGGATGGATACCCATCAGGAAGCTTGATGAGATAAACTGTGTCTCTGCGATTACTTTCAAATATAATCGTGCATGATTACGGTCGTGTTTTAATCTCATTTGCCGGTTGGAGGACGTAAAGTAGTCTGTTTTAGTTTTTAAATAATAGATTTGTGCAAATTATAAACCTTTTATTGAAATATTTTTCATATTTCCTCTTTTCTCAGGTTAGCACGCTCAAATAACATGAACAGATACACCGGCACTCGCCCTCCTTCCCTACCCGCGAACGCGGCTGTGTGGATCGTCTGGAAAACTGACCGCTTAACCATTTCTGGATGTACTAATAAGCGAAGAGCCCACAACCGGAATCAGACAGACAGACAGTCAGAGAGATAAACATTTCGTAATGTTTAAAGCAAGAAATAAAGCAGCATTCGATCACACTTCTCAGCGGTTCCCACCACCAGCGCCCCCCGCCCCTTCTTCACTTCGCAGCAGAGGCGCATCCGAAGCAAGCTGTTAGTAGCCACGCTCATCTACTGTGGCTACGAGAGCCAATAAAATATTCAGAAGATACCTTATATGCTCCATGAAATAACGATGTCAGCATCAACCATATTCACCAGTGTGTGGACGGGATGAATGAGTGAATCGGTGGATGGTTGGATGGTTGGATAGATGATGTTGGTCTCACTCATTTGTAGGCAGTGTAGAAGGTTTTCGCAATCGGTAACGCTTTATTGAGCCGACAAAGCAATGCATAATTTTTACCCTGCCTCCTCCTCATCCTCCGCCTCAGGCACTGCGTTTTAGTGGTCTCCCTGGGCCAATTGGTACTACTGACTCAGAAGTTGTGGATAATTACTATTATTTAGTGTGAGCGTTTTGTGATGATTAAAAACTAGAAAGTGCGGGTGAGGAAGGAGTAAGAGAAGAAGAAGCAGAAGCAGAAGAGTGGAGCTGCAAAGATTACTCAGGTTGTATAAAGGAGTTGCTGAATATTGCCACTTTACTGATATGTGGACAGTATAATGCTCGGTAAAGTACAAATAAAATCGTGTTTAAGCTCATCTCCTTACTTTTAAAAGAACTACAATTCAAGGAGCTGCTGGACTAGAAGCCTCTTTAATACCGAGCTTCATACTTCTTCAATTACTCGTGTGTGTGTGGAGGGTGTAAAATTAACGTCTCCTTACAAACGCCATCGCGGACACTCTGACACTCATCACTAAACAAATTTTTCACATTCTGCGATTTTTGTGCCGACGCAGGCATTCATCAAGGCTTCTCGCGCTTCCAAAGACGATGTCCGGAGGCACATTTTAACATGATTTATGAGCGCGCACAGGTTGCTGCAACACTCGTTGGCAACACTCACGCTAACCACGCATTTGTAATGCTTGCTGGCCGCTGCTTCTGCTCGCTGCTGTTCGCTGCTGAGCTGCTCGCTGCTGTTCGAGCTTCGGCGTGTTTGAGTTGGCTGGCCACTTGTTTTTTAGTTTTGTTGTTGCTTTAAGTGTACTCGTATTTGTTCTTGTTGCTGTAATCAAATTAAGCTTAATTTAAAGCGAGGCACCCGTCGCAGCCGCCCCGACGTCCACTCATGACGCGTTTCGCTTCTTCGCGATGCGCTTTTCCGAGGCGAACAATTTGATTTGTGGAGCTTCTGCAGTAAAGTTCTGCTCTGTGCAGCTGCAGAAACGCACAGGTTAGGAAATTTAAATTTTTATTGAAACATAATTCATCCACTTTATGTGCGTTACTCCGTACGTTACTCGCGTTGCTTACGTACTCTTTATGCTTGCATTTTATAGCGCAGAATTTCCCGAACATGCAGGAGGTGGTAAGGAAGAATTTGAATATTCATTTAATGCGGTGCTGGCGAGGGTGCACTGTGGCAACACGTTCAACTACCAGCCACCAAGCGTCTTCGTGGTGTTGCCAATTTTACTCGTCTATCGCCTGGCTGGCTGGCTGGCTGACGTGTTGTGCCGGTGTCACAATCAATCTGACTTTTCGTCGTAGAGACGTGTTTGTTCGGCGCAGTTTATGCATCTGCTGCACGCTGCCGTAAATCACGATTGCATTTTAGTTATTCGCAAAATGTGCGCGATACTCATTATTTACGCTCACCGCGTTTCGTGCGTTTCAGTTTTAATTATTTCAAATATTTTAAACAGCTTCGGTATTTGCACTCACATACTTCAAACACTCAACATTCTACACAATCAAGTGGCCATCAAGTTTCCTCCTTCAATATTTAAAAGTCTATAGATTATTATAATAACTTAAAATGCTATTTAGTCATGGTGTTTATTCGTCCCCAGATCTGCTGACAGATGATCCAGTATCGATTATGGGATTACATATGATGGAGACAGGGGAGCCATTTTCTACAATCAACAGATCAGTCTGTCCAACCATCAACATTTTAAATATCAGTAATAAAAACAGACAGTAAAAAGCTACAAAACCTGTGACCTGTTGAGGACTGTAATGAAGAATACCGTTCAGTAGAAGACTGACGACCGAAACAACCGCAAACAGAAGTAAGAAAGTAAGAGAAACACAAGAAAAAGAAAAAAAAAAGAAAACAAGTGGAGCTGCAACCATGTTGTTTGCATTTCAACTGTCTGTAAATCAACATTCATTGCTGTAGCAGCAACTGATTGAGTATGCAAAATATGCATGGAGAGAAGGTTGGATGGCTACTTGTACAGGCTTAACAACAACAACAACAACAACAACAACAACAACACCAACAACAAAAATGAGAGTTCAGCGGACTGCATCTGAGATTTGTACGTTTTGTTTATGCATCAAAGTGTCTAGATTTGTTGTTGTATTGCTACAGACTGTTATTGCGGTTGCTGTAGATGTTGCTGTTGTTGTTGCTGCTGTTGCTATCGCTGTTACCATGTTATGGATACCTCAATCTCCGCTCTGTTGGATGGCGATCATGAATCTACGAGCAGCTGAAACAGAAGATTTTACTTCGTGCTCGTCTTGTAGTTGAGTTAATAAAACATGTGTTTTATTATAGCTGATGCCGCTGTTGTTGTTGCCGCTGTTCTGGCGTTGTTTTTGTTGTTTTTCTTAACTTTTGACAAACGAGGCGGAGTTTCAGCGGATTTGACGAGCGAGTAGAAAGCCGATCCGTTCATTTTGCATCTGAGTAGAGCAGCTCCACAGCATGGAACAACTCTGCTCCACGCTCTATGGAAATCTTCTAATTGAAATTCATACAACAACACAACAACACAACAACACGACGAGCCGCACTAACACACGCACAGCTGAATGCTGTTTCATTGATTGTTGAACATGCTGTTTCAATGTTCCGAGGTTGGTACTTCGCTGATCACGATTACAAAATGGAGTACGTTTTTTGATTTTTTGCTGTATGGAGCTGCGATCATGATTTCTTTAGTGTGAGCCATCGTGTAGTTGCAGTGAGTTAGAAGCTGTAGTAGAAAAAATAATTATCTCTGAACATCTTTAAAGTTGCAGTGTTTAATTTCTTTGTGTAGTGCTTGTTCATTATTTAGTGCTAAAATATAACTGAAGTGTTTGTAAGACTACTTTAAATCATTGACACTTCTATAAGATTTCGTATTTATAAGTACAAAAATACTAAAATTAAGACTAAACATCTTCATCACTGGGCTTGCATTTGGGAATCACACGATTTCGTATTTCAGACGATCACATCCTCAAGCCATCCACGATTTCTTCACTGCATCCATGAAGACGTCCGAATCTCAGTATATACCCCATGTAAGTTTCACCGCCTTCCCTGCACTCCGCCTGCCATGAAACCGACCCGGAAACTTCAACACGTTCAGAGGAATTTGCATTTCAAAACCGTTTTCGTGCAGAAAGCGATTATAATAATTCTCCGCGTTGTGAGCCGAGGGCGATCGCTCGAAGCTCTCCCGATGACAGAGATTAATTGGCTTATCAACGGAGTTGCGTGAGTGCCGGCTTTCGAACCATCGGAGTGGGAACAACGCAGTGCGAACTGCTGGCCATCGGATTAGCGTGGAACCAAGCCACCAGCCACTCCGTATGCCAGCTGGAGGGTGCTGTTCTCACAACCTACCGAGCAGTGGTGCCACCGCGTGCTAATTTTCCTCATGATTTCCACAATTTGTGCGTTTCGATGGCGTCTAAAATGCCCATCGGTCTTCCGCAAGCCTGATGCGCCTCCCTGCACATACGCGGCATTCCGACGGCGGTACCACTCGACGACCGAACGGATTATTGGCACATCGTTATCAATCATAGTTTATTTGTTTCTCTAACGAAATTAAATACACGCACGCCATCTCGCTCACTCAGCTGTTGCTGTCCCTCTGATCGTGTGTCCAATCGGTCTGTTGGTCTTCATGTCGCTCTGTCTGTCTGCATGTCGCTCTATCTGTGTGTGTCTGTCGCTCTGTCTGTCTGTCTATCGTTTATAAGTTCGGACATTAGTTTGTCCACCTGACTGCCGCTTTAAGCAAGTCTCTTTCATTGTCTCTCTTCCTCTGCCTTTTATTCCTCCTCCTTTTGCGACTTTCTTTCGTTCCTTTCAGTCCCTAGTCTAGTCTAGCTTTCGGCCCGCTCGCCTGCCTGCTTGCGGATCCGTGCGCACGGGATGGCTACTTGATTTATAGCCGCATTCTTCCCGGGCGGCCGTCTTGGATGGCTACCGTTCCGTGGTGCATCTGCTCATCGCCAGACACGTCGTTTGCAGCACGGCGCATTCTTCCGTTTTTAGCGCGGTTCAGCTGCATAAAGCACAGATTTGATGCTAAGTAGTACATTTATTTAATTTTAAATTTATTTATGGTAATGGAAAAAAAAAAGTTCCTTAATTAGCCTAACAGAAGTCGGTGCGGCGGAACCCGTTATTGCGGCGGGTATAGCGCCGTATATCAAAGAGGTCTTGAAGTGGAGTATTGACCACTTTGGATGAATACGGAAATCGGAAGAAAACAGCAAGAAAATCGCAAGAAACCCGAAAGAAAATCGCAAGAGAGTCGCAAGAAAACTTCGAAAAAACCGAGTTAAGAAGAGTTTATATTCAATTTAAATACTTGTTAATCAGAATCCGTACTCATACTCATTAAGACAGAAAGAGATTTTAAGAGAAGAGACCAAAATTATGATTATTAACCTTTCGACCGTTCGAATTTAGCATTAAAATGGCAGCACTTTTGAGCTTCTTTCTCTCGGATTTCAAATGATCAAACGATAGAAGAGGTGCCAAATGCTTATGTAACCCACACGCAAGTACTTCAAGTGGGCCAGGACAGGTGTTATTAGATCCTCGACAAAGGTTAACAGGTCCACGACCCACAATTAATGGTACTGGGCAATTCTTCACAACATTCCAGAGTCAAATCGTTCATCTTCTTCATCTTCTTTGTTGGGAATACAAGTGGAAAGCCTTTAGTTGAGAAACTAAACATAAGATCATGATCTGCAAAGGTTTATCGAACCCAAAACATCTCCTCGACATGCAAAAATTAGTTTGATTAACGATACGACCCAAGTTTCCGCACCTCTTCTAGAATGTTTTCCCCTCATCGGCAACCTCGTCATGAGAAAACAACTCGCATGGTTTGAGTCAACCTCGTGCAGTCCCAGAGATCAACTCGTGAGGATCACTTATAAGCACAAAGAGGCTTCCACAAGATGTGAGCTCCGCACATTCAGCAAAACCTTAGATGCGCCTGTTTGACAAATCGGGATGGAAAGAAACACACACGACACACAGCGAATACCCAGCTTTGAATTCGAATATTTTGAATCGCGAACGTCGTAAACATTTAAATATCTCCGGCTCTGTCGGTCGTCCGTCGTCCGTCGTAGCCCAGCGCTGCCGACAACGAGCGGGCCATTCAAATTTGGACAACCTGAGGGCCACCGCAACGATTACCGCGGACAGCTGGTATGCTTTCGGCGCCCGGACGTGGCGACGCTGCCGGCGTGCGTGCGTCGGCTCGTTACTGGATCTCATTACTGGCATCGGAGTTCATCGGAGTGCGTTATTTTTAGCATGCCTTCCGTACCGGGGCGCAATTGTTCGCTTTGAAACGCATATGGAAAACAATCGCGTCGTCCGTCCCGCAGCTTGACAGCTATTTTAAAGTGCCACCGCATCGAGCGGAGGTATTCCCCGGGTCCGCCGTCTGCCGCACGATCAAAAGACGAACCGCAGACGCGCTCTGCTGTGGTTCTGCTGCGGTTCTGCTGCATTGCGATCGCTTTTTAATTGAGGAGTTTTTTGGAGCTTGATTTTTGCTTTTGTGTTTTGTTTTTCTGTTCTCTGTTGATTTTGCTGCTTTGTTTTTGTTGTTTTCCACTGGATGTTGCGGATTTGTGTCAGTGACCGTCTGACCGACCGACCGCACACACGGCGACGTTTAAGTTGGCCACTCAGATTGTGTTTTCAGATAGCGTCTCGCGGAACACCGATCGTGTGCCAAGATAAGCAAGCTTCTGCAGATCGCGCACCGATGTTGTTTATTCTCATTTTGCGAATTAGCTTCCAGAGGATTCAATTTGTTCGAGTGATTTGTTCGATTTCGGCGAGTGAATGACGAGAAAACAGTTGATAACTCGTTGCGGTGAGTTTCGATTCGCGTGCGAGTTCCAGCGATGTTCGAGATGTTTTTAGGGACTCGTTTAGAAGAATAGAAAATCTAGAAACATTTCAAGTTACAAAAATCTAAGGTTAATCCGGGTAAAACTAAGTTAAATCGGTGATTTGAGTGATGTTAACCTGATGTTAGTGAAGTTTCATTGCTTTTACAGGAAACTTCTCACAGATCGAATTTATCACGAATCAGTTTTAAAATATGAAATCTTTAGTGATAAACCCGACCAGTGTTGAATGTCTGACTTTAATATCGTTCTTGAAAAGTGATTGGAATCTGAGATTTGACCAGAAAATAGAGTAACTGCAACCAGTTCCGTGTGTGGTCCAAATTGAGCGGAAAAACCAGAGAGTTTTCAATCGATCCTGTCTTCGTACACGTATTATTCAAAAATATCGGAATAATCGTGTAATCTTTAACATACATTCGAATGAACGAAGATGGATCATAAAATCATGATCCGTTTCTTCGTGTCATTCATTATTTAAGATTTTTCGGGTAGTTTTCTCGATGGATGGACGAATTACCTTCCACCTTCTTCTGGACAAAAGAACCTCCTCCTGGACAAAAGAACTATCATCCAGTCATGTTGGTGTGATATTTTAGAAGAACAGATACTATGTATTCAATATTTAGTTGAAAAAAACTCCGAGATTCCTGATACACTGATTTCTGAATTTCTCAAATCGATGCTTCTTTGTTCTCCCTGATCTAAATGACTGTAACAATCTTCGTATTCAAACTCCGATTCTGATATTCTAAAATTTCACTCTTTGAGTTGATTCAAAAAGAATTAGAAAAGAAAAATAAATAGGGGAAAAAATCCATACAGAAAATGAACACATAATAGATGGATCTGAATCATGATAATAATACAATATCTTAATAGATTTTTATCACATCTATCTTTAGCATCTTTATGATCCGACATCCTTTCGATAATTTTCGATCTCCAAAATCAATGGAAATCTAAAGAGAATGCGAAAGCAAGGATTCACTTTAGAGAAGAACGGAGAAGATACGGAGAAGTGGTTCCTTGATAGATTACTTAACATATATTTGTGTTTATTTATTGGCACAAAAATCGGCTTCAATATTTCGTTACTTCTTTTAAATCTACTTCCGAATCATCTGAGTTACGATATTTCGAAACGATCGCATGCAAATCGTAGACCGCCGATCAAATTTAAACCAGTTCTGGACGTAGATTCCAATTGGACAGGGAAAAAGTACTGCTGTCGAGAGAAAAAGCCGAAAAAAAACCCAACTGGAGGAGAAGTAGTTAGGCTCCACCACAGGCTCCACCCAGATGAGGGAGCCACCAGAATAATTTGAATAACAAATGAGAGGGAATAAAAAAAACCTGAAGAATAACCAGTGCAGCGCATAGACACGGGAGAGAGTCACACGAGAGACACTAAAAAAACGCAGACAGAATGAGAGGGAGAGAGACAAATACTAGTAAGTGAATTGTTCATGTGTTGGTGAAGAGCGATGTAAAGAAAAAGAAAAAAGAATAGCAAAAGAAAAACACCGTCTAAAAAGGAGAGGCAAATAAAAGCGGAGAAAATGTAGATCCCTCAGATCCAGAATGAATTCGCTGGAATATAATGGCTCATAGTTTACCCTTTTTATTATTACCCTTTTTTTATTACCCTTTTTATTATTACCACTTTCATTATTTATAAAAAAAGTGTAAAAGATTGAATTCGTCCCAGTGAAGCGCTCAAAAGAAGCGAGCGTTAAAAGCGTTCTCTCTTTCCTCCTCTCTCTCTTGCTTTTGATCTATTTTCCTAGTGATCTGAGAGATATACGCTCCCATACACACTCACACACAGAGACTGTTTGGAGCATGGGGCTCCCTTTTTGCTCAAACATTCAGTAACACACACCAACACATATTCATTTAAATACACTCACAAAACCACGATAACTACATTCACACTCTATAAACCCACACTTAGACTTGGTATGGTCACCACATGTGTGGATCGTAAGTGTCTCTCTCTCTCGCTCTTTCTTTCTCTCTCTCTCTCTCTCTCTCGCTTTCACTCACCCTCTTTCTCCTTCTCGCTCTCTTTGGAGAATTTCACCTGTCGTGAGTACTGGCGACGATCCTTAGAACAATTCTGACGCTCGGTTGCACTTTGAAATCCGTCCGATCGTGACACACGAGAGCGCTACAAATGACGGGGTCCGCTCTTGGGTTTGCATTTTGCAGAGACGCCTGCGGATCTGCGTGATCTCTGCGGTGGCTGTGCGTTTGTGTGGTTGTTGTTGTTGTTTTTATTATTATTGTTTTTATTATGCTGCTATCTATTATTCAGTTACTGTGATTGTTGTTATTGTGTTTGTTGTTGTTATTGTGATTGTGATTGTTGTTTTTGTTTTTGATTTTGTTGTTGTTGTTGTAGGTGTTGTTGTTATTGTTGTTGCTCTTGTTCTTGTTATTGTGCCTCTTGTTGTTGGTTTCATTTGATGCCGCTCTCATTGGAATTGCGCCGCATTGCATCGAATTGTTTGTTGTTGCTATTGTAGTTATTATGGTGTATTGTTGTTGTTGTTGTTGTTGTTGGCTCTTATAAGTCTCTCTTTTCAATGCATACGCCTGGGTAACGAGTGTCTACGAAATGCACATATACACCCAGCGTTGTGCTGCGTCAGCTGATGATGTTTATGGATAAACTCACCCGTTGTTGTTGCTGTTGTTGTTTTTACTACCGTGCTCCTTCCTTTTTTTTATTATTTTTATGTTTTTTCTGTTGTTGTTGTTGGTTGGTTTGTTTGTTTTTTGTTTTTTTTTTGCGTCTGCCCCTGTTTGTTGGTGTTGGTGAGGAGGTGAGGAGGTGAGGATCGGGGCATTTTTCGCGTTACTTGTTGCGACTCGCGTTTAATGCGCGCTTCTATCTGCCAGCCAGATACGTTTTAGTAGTTGTTGTAACTCAAGCGCGTGCGCGTGACGTCGTTTTGCTGAAGCCGACTCGAGTGCCGTGCGTTTTGCGATTGCGATTACGAATGCGATTTTTGAGATCGCTCTAAACTGGCGCAAATCGGCGTTAGTAGCGAAATTTGTAGCTAATCGCAGAGTTGGATTTGCTTTAAGATGGTAGCCGCTGTCTTCGAGATGCGATACACACGATAGTAACGTAGTTTTAGCCGTCGGTAGAAAAGAGTTACGCTGTGCATGGAATCGATGTTGAGGGCGTAAAAGCAAACTAAAAAGTTTCCTCAAGTGACACGAACTACGATACATTAAATGTATCTAATGTTTTACTACAGAAAACATCAAAATTTCATTAAAAAGAAGAAGAAATAAAAGAAAAACTGAAAGAAGAATTAAAAAAAAACTCATGTAAAATAAATCACTAGTTAAATACGATTAAATAAAAATATAATAGAAACGTGGAAATAATTTAAGGTGAAGA
The DNA here is from genome assembly GCA_949629155.1 of Myopa testacea. Lineage (NCBI taxonomy): Eukaryota > Metazoa > Arthropoda > Insecta > Diptera > Conopidae > Myopa > Myopa testacea. The sequence goes on along the minus strand of OX451347.1, from coordinate 42,266,304 downwards.
AATAATAACGTATTGCAATAAAATCCTCTTTAATTTGATTGCCAAAAGAAATCTATGAAAATTATTTCCCAAATTAAAAGAAAACCCGAATTAAACAGAAACGCATCGCTTCCAAAGAAAATAATCACATAATCTGCATTAATTAAAATATTTGCAATGATGACATATGAATTTATTTATCAGCTGCGAGCAGATCATGAATAATTTACATACATATGTACATATATTGAATATGTACATGTGTGTGTGTACCAGTGTATGTATAAAAGTTCAATTATTGTTTTAATATTAAATACATCTTTATAAGAATTCGCTTTTATTTCCTTTTGAATTCAAATTCCTTGGTTTTTTAACCTTCTTTCAATACAATTATTTCAACGACGGTCGATTTCGTCCTTGCAATTAATTTCAGTGTATAATCACTCAGTCACTATAATTATTCATCGTGAAACGAATAATAATGCGATTATATGAATAACCACGATAATTTCAGTGTTGAAATATTCAGATATCATTTAAAACAAAAGCATTGTAACCAGAAATGAAATGGTTTTTGATTAATTCAATTTAAATGCCAATTAAAGCATTTTTCACACTTCGCAAAAACAAAAAACTTCTGACGGCTTGCTTTTTAAATATATTAACTCTATTCTGACCTTTTATTGTTGAAACACTTCTTTTCTTTATTCTGACCTGTAATTTTGTATACATTTTCACTTTATTTAGTCCTCTAATCGTCACTGTATGTGGATCTCTTAAAAAGCGAATGAAACCAGCGAAGTTGAGGGCGTAATTTAGTGATAAATTAAATTTAAATTCGAAGTCTAAACATTAAATTTGTTTATTAATATTACTTTTTATTTTATTATTCATTAATATTTCTATACTAATATTAAAAGATGTTAATAGAGTTAGAATGTATTTATGCAATATTTTTCTGTATTTATTTATTTAATTTAAACGCTATTTTAAACGGTTCTTGCTTTTGTTTCGAAGTTTTCAGTGATTTCATGAAATTGACGGGGGCTTCTCTAGTTTTTTCTTCGTGTTAATTACTATAAGTTTTTCTATATCCATTACGTTTCTTGTAATGAAAGATCTCTTGTATATTCAAAGATTTCTTCGTACGTTTCTTGAGATAATCAATAAACTTGTGCGTTCGTTACTCCCTCCGCTGAAGTCAATCTATCAGATATGATGTGAAATTGAACGACACTTCGACGCGCATAAATAAATTTTGAAGTCATTATCTAATCCTCGTGTTCTTCCCTCCATCGCACTCTGGTCGCATGTGCCCGTTATCAGTGTTTCAACCTGTGAAGTTGACTTTTTAATTGAATTTAAAACGTACGAGTATCTGTCAGATAAACACTCCACTCAACATACTTTCGTATATTCTTTCTCTGTTGCTATTGTTGTTGTTGTTTTTATTTTACTTTCCTTAATGCCTTGAAGTGGAATTATAATAAAACAACAACAACAGCAGCAACAACAACAATGCATTTATTCATCCGACAGATTCAGATAGATGATATATACGCCGATATGCAGTCGAATGTTGTGAATGTTACAAAGTTTTAAATTACAGTGAAAACAATTCAGTCGCAACAGAGGCACAATAACCCCCCTCCCCCCCCTCTCCCCCGCCCTCACTCTACGTGAACCACCTCTCCGTCGGCCTTCTGATATCATTATCAGTTTATTTATTCATGAATTTCCTGGGATCTTAAAAAAATATTGTTTGCATATCGGCTTCTTTACTTCCCCCCACCCCTTCCCCTATCCTCCACCATGCCCCTTCCATTGATTGATTTATATTTCGAATTTGATTTGTCAACCGCGATTGCATCCACAATATTTGGTGAACACTCTCAGTTTTCACCAACCTTATTATCGCCTTCAGTGTCTTAGCCCAGTTAGATAAGGATACTGACGGGTCTTCATTCGGTGGAGTTGGGTTGAGTTTCTTCATGAACCCGATGGAAGGGAGGCGGAGGCGGAGCTGAGGAGGGATCGCTGTGATCGTGGAACAACAACTCCAATCATTCCAGAATTTAGTTGCATTTTTTAAACTTTTAGGGTTTAAGGGTTACGTACCATCCAAAAGTAACTTCAGGATGGTCAATGTTTAGTTTCCTGAGACTCTTGAATTTCCAATGATACAGAATTTATCATAAATTAAGAACAAACAATTACATCGAATGAAATCGAATCGGATTTTATTGTTGATTTAGCAACATTATCTTTAAAAATTCGTCATTATCCGCCACTCTATAAAAAATAATATATATGTAATAAAAATGGGTAATTCTTGTGATTTTTCTAAATGCTCAAACTGAAGTTTTTAATTTACTCTTTCGAAATTAATGGAATTTATCGATGCAACCTTCGAACAGGTAGAATAAATTTTATCAATCAATATTAAGCTCGCCTTGTAAACTTTTTCTTTGTGGTTATTTTATTAATATTTGTATATTGTTTGCTGTTGTTGTTGTTGTGTGTTATTAATACTCTTACATTTGGTATATGATTTTTTTTTTAAATTTAATAAGTTTTGTTGTTGTTGTATATACTATATACGTACGTGACAACTGCATGTATACACATGTTAATATTGACAATTTGTATAAATAAATAGGAAAAATAAACAGTAACCCAGAAAACGAGGACAAACAACAACAACAACAATAATAATAAAGTTCGATCCATCGAACGATAACCGATATTCATAATGATTTCTAAATAAACGACTTCAACATGATCGGGTTGATTTTACAGTATTACAGACATACTAACGCACACACATAATCTATCTAGAATACAAAATAATACAAAAAACATCCAAGCCGATAAGATGGAGACGATATAAATTCCAAGGAAATCAATTTATCGCCAACTCTGATTAGATTATTTACAGCTCTGATGTAAACACAAGAGAAGAAAACAGTTCCATATAATAAACATAATAATGTAGTTGTTTTTCGGTATAAATACCTACATATACTACCTGTAGCTGTTATTACAACCTAATATTAAATCGAATGCAGTGAAATATTTTCCGATTCGATAGAAATATCTGTCGTAATTCGAGTAAATTATATTATGTATGTGTATGCATTCCAGATCTAATGCTAACATCGGGTTTTATTAGACAGAAATACACCGAATAAATAACAAAATACGGAATAAATAATAAAATACTCAATATAGAGTATACCATGCTAATAAAACACTAATAAATACCTCAGAACACGCGCATCAATTTTCAAATTTTAGTCTATAATTCGCTCTAATTAATAATTATCGAGGTTATCTTCGTGTAGTTATTATCAAGTTTTATTATTATTGTTCCAAACTCTTTTAGACCTCGTTTTAATATAGAATTGTGACCTGTTGCCTGCCCCCCCGCCCCCTTTCTGAATGAAAACTAGACCATTCTTATTTACGAAAAAATACTCTTCACTTTCGCTGGATTTTTTAGGGTCTACCCATAAAAAACGACTTCTAAATTTAGAGCTATAAATTATCACTGAAGAAGCCATAAAATAATAATAACTGTTTTGTCAAATCAGTTGTTCGTTTCGCATGCTTTAAATTAGTTTTTGTTGAACGCTTTTCTTATCAAAAGCAGCAGAATTTTAATTGGAATCTTATAAACTGAGCTCCAAGTGAATGACGAGTCTGTTAAACGAGTCATCATCTCATCCTCGCAGATGGTGAAAGCCTCAGAATGTAGAATTTGGACTTCGTTCGGTGTGTTGCTGTGAAATTAACAGTTGTTCACTATTACAGAACCACTGTTTTGTGAATTCATCAATAAAACACATTAATTCTTTAGTAATCTAAAGTTAAATTATTTCTCAAAAATATTGTTTTCGAAATGATGGAGGGGGGGGGGGGGGAGAAAAACAATTGGAAATAAATTAGGTTTGGCTAAGAAAAATGTGATTCATTGAGCAACATTCATCAAATCGAAGTTTGTATAGTATTCATAGTCTATTCATAGGTTCTGTAGTATTCATAGTTTATTTATTGAAAGCATTACTTAATCGTTAACTTAACTTAGATTAGATTTAAACTGATATTTAATTTTAGTACTATTCTAATGACCTCTGATGATGAGAAGCTACGACGATGTATTAAATTGCTTGAGTTAAGTTAACTGGATCCAATTTGAAGGCTCTGAAAGCGATCATGAAATAAAAGTGTAACTTAAAGTGTTTAAACTAATCTTCTCATTGAGCATCATTATCATGCATTGATCATTATCATCATGGGAGACAAATTCAAAAAGTCTTTAAGTTCCTCAGCGATTTACTAGAATAACAACAAGAATTGCAATGCAAACAATGCAAACATTTTATCAGCTGCTCGATCGATCGATCCAACGAAATGACGAAGCTTGTTTTTCAGTGACGATCAAAACACTTTTTGGTGTTTCTATGCTTGTGTACCTTGTGGACAGGTTCTAAAGACCATCGAACAAATGCGGGAATTAATTTGAAGCGACTTCTGGTCACAGACAATCGATCGATCGATTGCGGTACATCGTTCAATCGGTTAATCGTTCAATCGATGTTGATTGCACTGAATGAATGGCCATAGATTCAAAGTGCCTTGAGTCAATGGAACTGTTATTCACAATAATAACACTCATAATAAGAACTCATAATTATTGCTCTATTGAAATTCCTACTCTTTTCCCCCGCAAACGAAGGAAGAAAAGTATCATTTGTTGTTGCCATTGTAGAATTTGTTGGTCTGTTTGTTTGTTTGTCTCTTTGTTGCTATTTGAAGCAGGGTTCACACAGTGAACTGAATAAAGTACGAGCACAAAAATTGGTAACACGCCAAAATGTTGGTAAATACAAATAAATCTGCATGAATTGCGAGCTGGCGTGACGTGGTAACTGCGAAAGCCGCATGCAACGAATGAACTAATTAAAGTGACACAAAGAAGAAGAATTGAAAAATTCTAATAAAACCCGCCACAAGACGGAGGATTCCATCAGAGTGTCAGACTGCCAGAGTGAGGTTGGCGCTGGGGGCAGAGGGGGTTTGAGTCCCCCTGCGACTGTGTTTCTGCATGAAGCCGCCCCGAATGAGTGCGCATAATTTGCTGAGCTTCAGTTTTTAATCTGTAGAAGAGATTTTATTAAAATCGTTGCTGTTCTTTTCGTAATTATAGACGTAAATTTATTTATTACGGTATTGTGTGGTTGTTTCTAATGGGATTTCAGCGAGTTCATCTAAGTTCAGGTTCACACTGTGTCTGCTTTAAGGCAGATTAGCGATGAGTTTAATTAAACACACAGCTGTGTGAATTCTTCTCATTGTCCGGGTATTTTTCTTTCATTTATGATGTTTTTTTCTTTTCTGGAGGTGTTTAGAGAATGATACGCTTAATTCTATTACAGAAATATTCAATTAACACTTGTCTAATAAGCTGTTTAAAGAGTTAGAATGATTAATATTTATTAGAAATATAAAGTATAGTAATCTATCTATTATATATACAAATACTATGTGTTCATTAAAAAATATTATATTCATCGGTGTATTTGTATTGCAGAAAGAGAGTTCCACAGAATTTGAAGTGCAATAAAAACCGTTTTGAACACCATCGATCGCATTCTTAGGATCGAACAACTCAATACGAAAACCGATCTGCTGTAATCCGTATAAAAGACCACCCTGGCAACAGAAACAATAACAACAACAACAACAACCAACCGATTATGCCATTAATGTTAGCCAGCCATCAGCATTATTTTCATCAGCAACAACAACAACAACAACAAGAACACCAAAAACAGGAGCGGCGACAGCAGCAGTATCTGGAAAATCTAGGCATGTTACTGGATCACGACAACAACTACGTAAGGAATAGAATAAGCAGCTACAACAACAACAACAGCAGCAGCAGCAGCAGCGGCAGCAGCAAAGGCGGCGACCAGCAGCGGCAACAATTAAACAACTTGAACATGTCATCGTCGTCGTCAACAACAACAACAACAACAACGAATTACAAAGCGACAACAACAGATGTAAATGATGCCGCCACCTCAATAATTGGTAACACACTCTATCAACAAGAGCAGGAGTATCAACAACAACAAAACCAGCTACAACAACAACAACAACACCATCAAGAACTACTACAACAGGATCACCATCATCAGCAACAACAACAACAACACTATCATAATCAATATCAACATCAACATCATCGACATCTGCAACAACCGCATGAAATGTTGCTACAACAAGTTGCTGCAGCTACAAGTGTTGGCAGCTCGCCTCTACATCATTTAAATCAATTATTCGGTTTCAATGCCGCCTCAGCAGCAACACCTTCGATGGCGACGACGACGGCGACGATGGCGACAACTGCAACAACAAAGGCTCCATCACCTGCAGCTCAGGTAACTGCTGCTGCTGGCGCTGCTTACCTGCCGCTGACAGCAACGCAAGTTTTTCATCCCAGCAATTTGCAGCATTTAATTGCCAGTGTTAGTCCGCAGCAGCAACAACAATTTCAACAAATCTATCACGAATTCTATGGCAACATGTTGCCGCAACATTACGATGGTCTGACTTTGAATGCGCTGCAACATAACGCTGCCGCATTCCCTTCGATTGCTTCGGTAGCACCCGAAGCATCAAAATTGCTGCTCACCGACGTAACAGCAGCCGCCACAGCAAAAATTACTGCCTTCAACAGAAGCTGCTCGTCAGCGTTGAGTTTGAGCCCAAATCACGCTAACCTGCTGCACTCATCATTTGAGTGTCCGTATAATAAGCCGACGCACGTCAAGTTATCCCAAATGCCTGCAGCTTGTGTGGCACCAACGTCGCCTCCCCGACACTCGTCATCATCATCATCATCATCACCACCACCACCAACAACAACAACAACAGCATTAACCGAAACAAATGAAGCGGCTGCAACAAGAGTCACCGCCATCGGCAACAATGTGGCTGCGTCCATTAATGGTGAGTTAATGTTTCTATTAAGAGTGATTTTGAAATGTACCATATAACCATATCAATTTCGGAAATGTGGCAATACTGGCCAAGCCCACGACTCCGTACCAGATCGTGTCCAAGTAATGCAATTCAAATTCAGTTCAAAGAAAGAGCCAGAGAAAAGAAGGTCGCCCTTCCTTTGTGGCGAGGAAGAGGGGTCTAGAGTACCCGTTATACCGAAAAAATAAACACGAATTATATTCGAGTTTGATTATAAGGCCCTCCCTTAGACCCTTAAGACGTAACTTTAGATATTTTTTACTTTTCAGGCTTAATGACCATCCAACTAATCACATTGTAACTATAAATGAAACTACAATATAACAATAGACAATATACTAGTAACTCCCCCCGGGCTCTGTAGACGATTTAAGACCCTCCTTTGCGGCTCGGGTTCTTTTTTGCTTTTCATGAATTTTCAATGAATTCAAAATCAAATTCTCAGCCGGAAAATCTTATTTGCACCATTTCCGGTGTTGCTTTTGAGTCACGAACTCATTTCATAGCAACAGTTTTTAAAAATTCACTCCCTGTTTCTCTCTCCTATCTTTTATTTTCGCCTTCTCTTTCTTGTTCGAACATTTTATAGTATGTTGCATCAAATCGCCTGGCTTTGACGGAATTACGAACAATTAAAGCTATATTTATACTTTCATGTTCTTCACCTCGTTTCATTTAAATATGATTAGAGTTCCTGTGATCCGCAGCGCCCTCTACCATATTTCGGTGTCCGATTTGCTTTGTTCGCCTGTGTGTGGTTTCGTCTGCGTACCTGAAAATAAATCTATCCAAATCACGCGAACTCGAAAAAGTCTTCCAGATATTGTTTTGACTTCTGAATGACTTACGATGTCTTTGCATGTGAAGACCCGACGAACCCACACACCACAACCGATTATACTCGTATTTATGCCAAATTTACATAAAAGAGATTATCAACTTTGTAGTTAATATCTGTATATCAACTTCCGTTCCTTGTCATTATCATCAGTAACCATCGATGCAACTACAGACACACATACAGACATAACTATACAGACATATACCGATGCAACTATAGACTACGTATGATATACAATGGATATACAATGCAAAAGAGATGTGATGATGAGGCACAAGCACTAAATTTCATATTTCCACCTGATGGATACTTTATAAAGTGAATAATCTGAGACATACGAGTATATCCCCGACATAATCGGGGAATAGGAAACACTAATAGATTTCGAGTTTAGAATAGACTTCAGCTTGACAGCCACGTCTGTCAGTTTTAAGAAGCAAAATCTTTCTTTGATAGGGTTGTGTCGGGAGGAGGAGAGAAGTCTCATAGCGCTCCTTCTGCGGAATACGACTCTGCTTTGCAACCTCTCTGGTTACAATTTTCGAGCAGATCGGAGGTTGATATCCAGTATTCATTGTAGCTCCAAGAAGAAACTCCAAGAAGTCAAATCTTCTTTCTCTCATAACCTCACCAACTTGTTGTGTTGTTGCGATATAAAGAACGCGCTACACATCTACATACGCTATGCGCTAGAGACTATAAAATTGAGGCTGTGAAGAATTAGAAGCTCATCTTCATTTATCATTTTTAACAGCACCGAAGTCATAAAAATCTTTCAGTCTCTGCAATCAACGCTCGACCTCTAAACTGAGTCAGTTCACCAACTTCACAGAGTTATTAAAAAATGATTTGCATAAGAAACTCAGAACAACATGTTGTGGCTTTTATTATAGTTCACAATCGCACAACAACAAATCGTCAAAATTAAGTAATAAAACTGAGAATCTTTGAGTTGTTGCAGTGCAGAGTTTGTAAGCTTCGCGGTCACATTAAAGAGATGTGGCAAGTGAACGTTTAACCATTGATGATGATCCGAACGCGGAGGGCCTCAGAGTACTATATATCGAGTGGATTATTTACGAATTTAATTGCAATTAAATTCTGAAAAGAAAACAACTGTAATGAACCAAACAAATTAGTTTCTTGCGAGTCACAATCACTCGTCATTCATTGCCGGAAATTCTGTATCAATTTCGTGTTTTACTGGACCGTTGCAAGGTCTGCATGATCATTAATTACGCCGGGTGACACCGGAGAACAGGAAAATGCGTCGACTTAACACCTTTCCATCAGCGCTGACTGACAGGAGGACTCAACGAACAAACAGCGCCGACATCTGAAAAGAGGCGGTGGTACACGATGACCGCCAGCGGCGCGGCTTTCGTCGGTGCCACAGCCACCATTCATTTGTCCATTATGCGGCTTTTATGTGTCCGTGTTTCTGTACTAATTGGCTAAAGCCGATTGCCACCAATAGATGTGGTTAGACGATCAGAATAGAAGCGGCCGATCTGGCGGCGGCAGCAACCGCTTCTATAAACAAACTCTACTCTTTTCTTTATCTGGCTTTTTTCTTTGTTGTTTGTTGGTATGTGGCTAGAAAACCAACCAACTTGTTTTGTTTTGTTTTGTTTCGTTTTGGAGCTACTGGTTGTTTTACTTTGTTATTGTTAGTGTTGTTGTTGTTGTTGTTGGTATTATATCTCGTATTGAAATCTTTTAACTGTAATTTTGTGTCGCGGACTTTTACACCAGATGAGAAACGGTGCTGAGTTCTTAATGGCCACGTTATTGCCACCCGATGATAATAATTTTTGTACCTTTTTTACCATTATTCAACTCGCAATAAGTGTAGATTTTTTTATAGATTATGAATATCGATCTTCTTAGGTGTTTAGTGAACGAGATCTCTGTCTATATTTGCTTATATTCAGCATGGATGGAAGACTGTAAACGATAATGAGATCAGAGTAAAGTTTAATGACATTCATATTTCCGATTTTATGCCAAACGCGTTGTGTTTTTTCAAGACTTCTTTGAGAATATAACGAGACCAGCAACTACATTTCTTAATAAACTATATACTAATACTATAATGCATTAAATATTCTGGCCACATATTTAGAAATGCAATAATTATTAAAATCAGAAAACATAATAAGACGTCGAAATACGAATATATGTATGTGCATTTAGATGGATTCATATATGAACATAAGTAAGGAGGAAACTGTTATTTAGCGCACCCCGGTTTTAATTAGACGGCGCCTCACTCAACTTTGAACGCTTTTCGCTGGAAAAGATTGATGCATGGACACGGCAACTCGTAGTGTTGAAAAGTAATAAAAATGTTGCCACGATTTTATGGCCAGTCATGCCTGATGCTGGCGTTGGTGGACAGCACCAGAGCGGCTCTAATGTGGTTGTCATGTGGCGATAGCGAAGCGCCACGAAAGAAACCGAAAACACGAAAGGAAACAAAATCAAAATAAACTGCCAAAAAGGACCAGAAAGGTTATTAACGAAAGCAAAAACTTTTCGCGGAGAAAGAGACGCAGCGCACATAAATTGCAATGGTGTGAGGTCTGTAGAGAGGTTAAGCTTCACTGGGAACTACTTCGAGTATTAACAACAGAGCGGACGAAGAGAAGAGAAGAGAGGAGCGGGGCGCAGTGGATACCACCAGAGGGTCCACCAAGTGTTTTGATTTGACTAACGGCTTTGATGGATTTTATTAGCTTTTGATTTGATGGAAAGCTTGACGCAGTAGCATGAAGCTACTGAAGCTGTCCGATCTCGGTCTACGAGTAAATTATTCCTTGTAGGTTTCTGGTTTTTGATTAAAAGTTTATGAATTCGAAATGAATACCAGGAACTGTCAGCTGACCGCCACCGTCTGCGGCACGTTGGCGAAACTCATTAATCTTCGCGTACAATTTGCCAGATTAAAACGGCGGCGAGCGGCTTTGTTTCGAGCCGCTTTCGACTGGAGGCGGAAATTCGATTCGCTTTCTATCCGGGGAACTTTCAGGTAGCTCTCTCGAAGGGTTGCTAGCTTCGGGCATCTGAGAACAAAAGGAGGCGGCCAACAAGGAAGGAGTTCTAACTGTTTCGTGACTTTTTTCTCCTTTCACTCTGCTTGCTTTCGACTAGACGTAATTCTGCATAATTGCCAACATGGTCTGAACTAATTTGTCTATGCTTTGATTATTGAGAGGGGGCCGGACTGTGGGCAAAATTCAATTAATTTTGGCAGCAACATCGTAGTCGAAAAATCGTTCTCATGCTGCTGCTGATGCTGCTCCTTTTTGGGGCCCTTGAAATGGCTTTAAATTACGCCTAATTTTGGTTGCGTCGGATTGGGTTCGAGGCGGCTCAAATCATAAACCGAGTATGACAAGCGTTTTGCTGCAGCGCATCCCTCGTATTTTGGAGGCAATTTGAATGCGTTCTCCAGAGCTTCGTAATTACTGTAAGCTTCATTATCGACGTTGATGTTGGCATCAGCATCAGCATCAGCATCAGCTGCATCATCATTATCATCATCATAACCGATCGTCATCCTGCGTCGCTCCGTTCCCAGTCACAGGCAACAAGTTTACACTCTCCTCGAACGTGGTCATGGTCGCAGTCGCGGTCGTCGTATTGAGGGTCATATTCTGGAATAACATCTGAAATAATAAAAAGCGGAAATGCTAATGATAGGTTTTCGCGCGCCAGTCGATACATTATGACCGCTCACTTTGGCCATTCGTCTGTGTGTCCGTCTGCAGCCCTCGCTTAGGCACGCTGTCATTTCGTCCACAGCCAGCCATGCGTCCGTCCCCGTGCAGCCACAACAGGCGCTGGCAACATTATTATTTATGAATATAATTTGCTTGGCTTATTTTCTGCTCATTGCAGCCGAAGCTCGGCATCTGCATCTGTTGGTGGATTCGATCTGCTGGCATCGCGTACGAGTGCCTCCACGCCAGTGCTATTTGTTAGTTTGTCGGGTCCTTGTGGGCCCTCTTCACCTCCCCCCCCCGTCGCCGTCCCCATATGCATGTGTGCACGTCTAATAGGCAAATTTGCCAAATGAAGTATCACGTCCCTGCCGCGCATCACGTACAATTCAGCTACTCGAAGACGGCACAGCTTCAGCATCAGCAGTGGGACTTCCTTTAAGGGGTGGGTTATTTTAGGATTTCGGTGCTTTTAAGTAAATTAAGTCTCCTTTATTTTTGAAGCTCTTCACGGTTCGGAGAAAAGTTCAAACACTTCCTAAGAAATCAATAATACGATCGATTTTGAGCGATGCTACGTGTTGTGTTGACCTTCGGATAATTTTTTGCTCCCGTGCGATTTTAAGAACTACAGTTAGAACCATATGAAGAATAATATTAGGATGTTCAGAGAGTGAATGGTTTTTAGTAGATGGTTTTGTAATAATGTTGATCTCTTTGGCTATTTAATAGTTCAGAATTTTGGTTTCGTTTCAAGGTTCAGGTAGAATCTGGGTCTCAGGTAGGTTCTAAGCTTCAGGTTTTTTATCTACGACTTGATTTTTCCTCAGTCTCATGGGTCAATCATACTCTTTTTTCTCTGTTGAGTATTCGATTGTTCTAATGGTTTGAAAGTTGATGAATTAATTGGATGAATGATTGGATTAATTAGAAATAATGGAATAGACACCCCCATAGTGTGCAATCCTTGTAGTGAGATATACACCCATGTGAGGACCTTCAATGTCTTGATTAATCCTTTGCTGACAATCAGAAGAGCGAAGAGAGATCAATTGAAGATGAAATACTCACTCAAGGATGAGTAAAGGATGGAGAGGATTGTAATTTGGATACAGAAGGAGTGCTTTTAATATTAAAGGACTTCATTGGAATATAGACAAGTATTTCTCACCCTCATCCGCCTTTTTTTGGCTCCATACATTTTCAATTCATGACACTTTTGTTGGTTCATTCATCATCGTCATTCAGTCCTCGAGGGTGTCCATGAAACTCTTCTACCGACCAGCTTTTTTCAAAGAATTTATTTTCTTTTCGGGTCTCTGGGCATCTTTTTCCTTTGGGCCTTTATTACACTCTAATTGGACTTTATACATATGTTGTACTTTAATAAAGTTTTTTTAAGTTTTAACTTTAAACTTTGAAAATATTCTGTTTTTACTTTTTATTATTGTATTTTTTTATTATAATTTTGTTAATTTCCATCTCAAGAGCATTTCTGCTCTGAAGCTTAAAATGTTGCAGAAGTTTTACAGCTCTTTCAAAGTTTCGCTACTTTTGCTTCATATCTTCATCGGCATCAAGCAGCTCCGAATAAGGTTGGTGCAACTTCTGCTTCATTTGCTCGCTCTCCATCATAAACTCTGACTGACGTGACTCCTTTGACGTTCTACGAGGGCCCTGCAAAGGAGTTTCTTTTGTTCTTGTTTTGCTGCGATCGGCCCAAACATGGACTGCCAATTGCAGGGCAGCTCGTTTGCATTCTGTGGCCGCGCTCATGCAGATTTCATCGATCTACATGGCCGCATGGCCGCCGCCAAGTATTCGGTCCATCTTCGAGGCTGTTTATGGAAGCAGCAATCACAGGTTCCCAGGCTACACACTGTGGATGCGTAGCGAGACGAGAGGACGAGCGACGACGCCTCCGTCGTTGATGGAGTGGAGTGCAGCGAAGGTTGTTGCTCACCGTGACGACCGCGCCGAAGACGATTATGATTATGTTGATGATTACTGCGATGGTCTGCTGCTTCAGTCATCGTGATGAGTTTCGCCTTCAGCTTATCTCGAAATTTGTTCATCATCACTTTTGCAATTCGGGAGCTCCGCCCTGAAGGCATCATTTTAACAGCAGCAGGATACGCTTTGCATTTGGCGCGCCTAAAACCCGGTCCCGACGTTAGTCCAAATCAGAGAAGATACTTCTATCTAATAAATTAAGATTTTGCATGCTCGCCGATCTTCTGGTGAGTTGTGTGGAGCGCGTGATCCTCAGGCCAGCAGTTTAAATGGAAAACCAATAAAAGTGATGCGGCCACGGAGCTGAATGTGCAAATTTTGCTGGTGAACTAAAGTGAAGACATTACATATTCTATCCTAATGTAACTCATGATTCTATCATAAAAAGCGTCCCACTATTTTCAGTATTTCGCCGCGTTGGCTCACTTCGAATGCCCTTGAGTCCTTTTTTAATTTTAAAGAAATTTAGCATTTTATATACGAGTATTTTTATCCCGCAATTACTGGTCTGTAAAATTTTAATTGTTTTTCATACCGAAAACTGGCGGCTGCTGGAAGGAGGAGGAGGAATGAGGAAGCAGCCGCATTCGTAGGAATTCCAGCTGGAATCGTGATACGCGCAGGGCACCAGAGCGGGATACTCCGTGGTACGAGCGATGAGTTCGATGGAGAGTTCTTTGGGTCATCACGCTCCTGCTGCTGCATTTACATGTAGCACAGTCCGTAGACCGAATGATTTTATTACCGCTGTTCTCTCATAGAAGAACCCAGAAGGGATTACTATAGCATCGAATATCGATTTATTTATTTATTCCTTCGCAAAATGCTTTTAATTTTATTAACATTACTGATGTGTATTTTTCAGTTGATGTGCCTTTCGTCCCCTCCTCTCCCCTGCTTTCCGGTTCCTTGACCGGCAGCATGTTCTTCTATAATGGTCACTAATTCTGAATGCGCCGAACTGAGCTGCACTGCATCATATTTTATGCTTTTTCTGTGTAACTTCATCACGTAGCTCCACTTAACTAAAATCGTCCGCTGCCCAGAATTTTCTCCACCAGACCGCTCCGTCCGACAAGCCTTCTGCCCGTCGACTTGCGCCCAATTCTTGGACTGGACTGTTTTCCATAAAAATGTGGTGCTTACCACGTACTGCGGCGCTTTTACTCCAGCTTTTCAAACGTTTCGGATGCACACAGGTTGGAGCAGCAGCGACCAGCGTATCAGTGTTGTTGGTTTCAGTGTTGTTGATATCAGTGTTGTTGGTATCACTGTTGTTGGTATCACTGTTGTTGGTTTCACTGTTGTTGGTTTCACTGTTGTTGGTATCAGTATTCTTGGTGGTGTTGATGATGATTTTCGTGTAGTTGTGGTTGCTAAGACGCTGCTCCAGCCTGCCGTTGGTTGCATCTCATCATCTGGACTGAAGTGCGGCTTCGTGCATCCTTGCTTCAACGTCGACTGTCGGTTGTGGCGCATCTGAAAAGCAATTTATTAAGAGGCACGAATTGTTTGAACGCCTCCTCAGTCATGTAAACTATGAAGCTCAAGTTTAGGGGGAGATTCAGTGTGGTTTACATGAAACTTGTCCGAATTCAGAGGGAAAAATTACTAAAAGACTTTAAATAACGACTCATTCACTACCAATAAACAAACTATAATAAAGAGAAGTCAGTTTAATTCAATAGTTCTTTACTCTTCATTGAAGGAAGGCGATTCTTAGCAAGAGTGACAGAACTCATATTCCAGGCCTCTTCTTTTGGGCTTGTGCGAGTATATCGAGAGTCTTTTTCTAAATTTCTAAATTTATTTATTTATGTTGTCTTCTGTCGCCCAAACAAAGTCGGTGTTTCCATCCGAATATCGTCCGAAACACCGTTGCCACTCCTGATCACTCTCGTCCGGATTCGACTCCGCAGCGATTCTGCAGTGATTCCTCTATTCTTTTGCTAAATCGAAGATCGAGCAAGGTGCATATTATTATCGCAAAGGATTTATGACACCCAAGCGGGGCGCGCAGAGCCACCGCATGCCACAGCTGGATGGATGGATGGACGGATGGATAGACGGATGGGTGGATGGATGGATGTGTGGAGGCATGAATGAAGGAGGCATGAATGGGAACAAAGGCTAAAGCGAAACGAGGCTGGCGAGCTCAACCAGAGCTCAACCCGGGCCGGCGCGATGGTCATGGGAATTTCTGGAGCTGCTCCTCCGCCGTCCGGTGCGCCAAGCATTCAGTTGGTGGTTCATTTAATTTGCATGGATCGTGCGCTGCAAAATGCTGGAACGCGCGTAGCCAGCGAATGTTGCTGCTTCGTTTGCATTCGCTGTGGCGGCTGCTTCCTTTTTTCTTCTACGCTGCCGTCTGCGTCGTTTCCATGATCTTCTTGAGCTCCATGATCTTTCGATGCGGTGCTCTACAGTGTAGGGAGTTCGCAATTTTCGCGAACAGCAACAACAGCGGCATCAGCATCGTCATAATCATCATCCCAATCAGCGGCAGCAGCAGCAGCATCGGCAGCATCGGCAGCATGGTTTTGATTTGGCGTGGTTTAGTTCAATGCTTCGGTTACTTGAGCTTTCATTGTTGTTGTTGCTTCCATTGTTGTTGTTGCTTTCATTGTTGTTGCTTTCATTGTTGTTGCTTTTATTGTTGGCTTAAGCTGCTCACTCTGAAAGGCTATCATTATCCTTTATGACGAATATTATTTTGTGTATCTTTTCTGGATGTTGCTAAGTTGAGCTGCGTTGTTGTTGTAACTTTTGCATGTTGTTGCCAGTGATTGGATTTGCGTTCAGTTGTTGGAGTAACAGAAGCAGCAAGCATTGGAAACTGTTGCTGCTGTTGGCAACCATGCGCCGTTGTTGTTGTTGTTGTTCCACCGCGCGAAGGCGTGTTGCACCCAAAAACAAAAAACAAAAACCAAAAAACAAAAACAAAAACGAATATGAAAATCATGCAAAAATACGCTCTACACAATATTTCTAGATGCGTATCTGAAATGAGTTTTGAAAATCGTACGCTTCGTTGTTGTTGTTGTTGTTGTCCTGCTGCTGTTGCACTCACTCTCACCAACTTTGAGATGCTAATTAAGAGCGGGTGGGAACTTTTAATATTTTTTAGTAAATCAAATTTAAAGGACGATGCACTGAATCGAAAAATATTCCCATGAAATGCTGCTGTGCTGTTGCTCCATACAATATAAGGAGTTGTTGTTGTTGTTGTTGTTGTTAGTGTTCCTATGAGCCACTTTTATTTATTGCAGTTGGAATGGAAATCCAACTAAAAATAGTTACGTTTTCTTATACAAAAATTACCCGAATTCGAGTGAATTATTTATTTGTATATTTTTTATGAAAATTCCAAGTAAAACTGTATAATAATTGCAAGTGTTAAGATGAAAATTAGCACCATCTGGACGGCGGAGTCGAAGAAGTTGTTAAATCAAACGATTTTCTTAGTTTAAAGAAAGGCGATGGTGTAAAACAATTACCAAGAAATACAACTGAAGCAACATGTAATCATCTCAACACAAGTAGACAAGCAGACAAGCAGACAAACTAACAAATAAATCGACAAACAAAGTGTAGATCTGAACAATAAACAAATTAAGATACCGACCGTAAGTTGCTATAATGTTACATTGTATATATTATTGTGGGTATGGTTGTTGTTGTTGTTGTTGTTGTTGTTGATTCTGCTGCTGTCTTTGATACAGATAAAGTATGCAATAACAATAATAATAACACTTTCAGCAAAGAGAACAACAAAAACAATAGCAGCAGACTCGAAATTAAGCATAGAAACAGAAAACGACAAAAACAGAAACGACAGCATGGAGTATGGAGCACTGAGCACGGAGCAGAGTATAACAACAGGTACAACAAAACGAACAACAACTACAGTGGCTACATCAAAAACTAAAATAAATGACTTAATAAATTATAATTGTTATTTAACACAACAGCAACAGCAACAGAAGCAGCAGCAGCAACCACAGCAGCAGCAGTCTATTGTTGTTGCTGATGTTGTTGCTGCTGATGATGAATCATTTTAGTGTTGGTTGTAATTTTTTACACTCTGCGGTCGCGTTCTTGTCGATGGACTCGAATTGTTCACCAATTCGACAGACAACCGGCAGCCAAACTTATTTGCAGACAGATGAATGGGACAGATAAAGAGAAAAACAGGCAAACAGAGAGACATACAAACAGACAGATAGACACAAGATAGAGCCACATCGTCTCCATTGTAATTAGTTTGAAGCGCGCCACTAAATAGAAGCTTTTAATGTATAAATTTTTTAGAAATTCAAAAAGAAAAAAAAATAATAATAAAATAATGTAAATCTTATTTAAATAGGAATATGATATTAAAATACGTAATAATTAATCGTAATAATTAATTAAAATACGTAAGGAATTATCGGCGTTCAGTTGAAAAGCGAAAGACTTAAGACACAAACTCGCTCGTTTGGCTGCAATTCTAATTGCATCTTTGCTTCTACTGATTTTTATCATGGATTGGATTGGAATCCAATTAGATTTGCTTTTGGATGGGATGGGAGAAGGTTATTTGTATTTTTTGCTACACTAAAGAAGGTCACTACACGCCGCTAGATGGCAGGGCGAAACTATTGCGAATTTCCTTCAATCGAAACAGCTTTCCTTTTAATTACTGGGCCTTTTCTTGCGTTTCGCTCAATAATTACCACATTTTTAATAATTTATTATCGTATTGCTTTTTGCAAATGCAAATTAAAAACTTAAAACGAAATAAAAACCATTAAAAAAGATCATGTATAGAAATACTAATCTCATGAATGATTATTAAAAAAAAAACAACACAGCAACACGCAGCAGCCAACTCATTCAGTGTGCAATTCTTGGTAAGTGCTCAAAAGCCAAAACTAATTACAATTGACAGGCACAACGCTGGCTCGCTCACTGGCAGCAGTGGCAAAGCAGTGCATCGAATGTCGTCGGTAGCCGCAGCCGCAGCCGTAGCCGCAGAAGAAAGCCGGCAGTAAGAGCGACAACGATAACAGAAGCAGCAGCAACAACAAAAGCAGCAGCTACAGTAATTAGTTGAGGCAAAAGTCAGGCCTCAAGACAGCCCGAGTCGCGTCGAGTCGCGTCGCGTCGTACGGTATCAGGCACAACGACAAATGTGCCAATTTAGCATTGCTAATTACCCTGTAATGTGCGCTCGTACATAACCCGCCACCTCCAAAGCAAGTGGACCGACTCCGGGCGAGTTTAAAGTTTCCACAACCGAATCGAAGAAGAATCAAAGAACAAAAGAAAGAAATCACTAAATAAATGATGGACGGGGCTGCAGACGGGGTGCTCATGTGTAAATTCAATACAGTGGACAAGTAGGAGTACGTTTCCGGGAGAGACCCCGCTTATCTGGGAATCTCCGGATCCAAAAGAATTATCATTTTACTCTTTAAAAGAAACCTTTTCTTTTCTTTAAGATTACCGAATAAACACACACAATAATGTAGTATGTGTGTGTTAATTAAACTTCAACTAAATTAATATGAATACGTTTTCAATTACCAACCGAAGTCTGAAAAATCGTCTAAAAGCAATTAAAACTATTTTTTCACTTGTGGATGTAAGCAATGCTAATTAATTTCTCTTCTAATGAGATGATTATTCAAATGTTTGCTCTACATTAATCTTGTTTATGCATACAGTAGTTTACACTTTTAATTGCACATAAATAACAGCAACAATAACAGCAACAACAACAACAACAACAACAACAACAGCAACAACAACACTAGAAACCGAAACAAAAACCCACTAAAAACGAAGCTCATCAAAACGTTTGAATGTTGAGTTTGAATGTTGAGTTGGTGTTTTATAGTAGTTGCTGTTGTTGTTGTTGTTGTTGCCGATGTTGATGGTTTTTATTGCGGGAATCTTGTGCAAAACAGATTTAAATTTCTTTCTTTTCAGTTGCAGCGCTTCAAGTGCAATAATTAACTCGCGATTCTTTACGTTTGTTTATGTTTCACATTCGTATTTTGTTTGTTCTTAATTTTTTTTATTGTTTTATGGATTGCATTATTTTGCATGCGATTCGTTTGAAACGCAGGGAGTTCACACCGACCCCCATCCCCCTCCCTCGTGTTGATGTTAGCCCCCTCCAGCGCACGCTAACCGAGCACTCTGCTGGCTGGTATTTAAAAATTAATTTCTATATAAATTGTGGCTTTTCTACAATTAATTGTATGTTAATCATCTGCTGCATGCTAATTATAAGTTACTGCTGTTGTTATTCTAATGAGTGTTGTTGTTGTTGTTGTTGTTGTTGTTGTTTTTGTTGCCTTGCCATTTGATACTGTTTAAAAGCTTAACCCTGATGAAGCAAAAACGACGATAATGCAGTGCGTAGTACAGCAGCAGCGTTTCGAAGGAGCTCGATGTGCACTCAGTTGTGAAATTAGTGAAAGGTTTAGTATTTGTATGGGTGCGTCAGTGTGCGTGTGTGTGTGTGTGTGTGCGTGTGTGTTTGTAGGCAACATCATGGTAGCTATTCAAAGCGATTCAAACATCCGCATCAGAGTCCAGAGCGCACTCCAGACGCTTGACGCTGCTTCTAATGCAATTAAAAATGTGCGTTTGATGCGAAAGCGTTCAAAAGAAGCGGCGTTAAAGAATGCATGTTCGCTTAAAGTGTCGGCATTCGAGTGGGCAACGGTTTCGAAGGAAAGCAGTGCAAAGTAACAGCAAATAATAATTGAACACTGTTTTGAAAGATGTTTTAATGAGTTGCACTAAAATTTCCCCTCTTTTTGTTAGATTTTTCTTCTCATTCTTACCTTTTCTCTCTCTCTCTCTCTCTTTCTCTCTCTCTCTTCTTCGTGCCTCTCTAATAACTTTTGACTTTTCAACTGTCGCCTCAGTTGCTCTTAGAAATGAAGCAATCGTTAAAAAATCCGATCCTTTTTTTGATGTCTTTTCACTTGTGCGTGTATCGCGCTGCGTTTCTGCTTTTCTGCCTCTCTGTGTGTCTGCAATAAAAGTAGCATTCGTTTTGTTGTGTTGTGTTGTGTTGTGGTGTCTGACCGCGCTTTGATCTCGCTTCGATCGCATGCAGCCACAAACTGTCGACAACATCATGGGTCCATTCAAAGCGTGACTACGCCAGCTACTTGCTTGCTACCAGTCGTCATCATTGTGGTCATCATCGTCGTCGTCCGTCAGTCAGTCAGTCAGTCAGCATTCAGCACACTGCGCATTGTTGATGGATCTGTTTGTTGTTGTGTTGCTGCTGCTGCTGTTGTTGTTGTTTTTCTGTGGTCTTCAAGTCTTTGATTTACTTTGATTTGCAGTGACTTCTTGTAATAAGCCATCATAACGAAGCCTGCCAGACCACATTCAACAATGATTGAGCGGCGGCTTCTATCAAAGCCAAGTTTTTCAATTTTGTTTGTTTATTTCGAGACCAACGAATAATTTGCCCCCCTCCCAGTCCCCCCGCCCCCTCCTAATTTCCAAGCAAATTAGCCAGATTAGCCTTGTGTGGATGGCAGGATTTTCTAGCGCAGTTGTTTGTTTTCCTTAATTTATTTCAAATGTTAAAGTGTTGAAAGAAGAGATCGTTCCCCTTCTTCATCGAATAGTTGCTATTTTGCTCTGAATTCATTACAAATAGTGAATTATTATCGAATTACTACTGAAGAATACTTTGCTTGTAACGAAAGACTTAAGACACAAACTTTTTTATGGAACTTCGAATTTAGTCTCTACACAAGTTTCATTAACGTTAACTTAACACCACCGCTTTTGACCAGACAGTTTATTTAACTCGCATGGTATCACTTTTTTACACATTATTAACCTCTTCTTTTCCATCTGTGAAGAACAACAACAACAACAACAATCATTCGTCCTTTCCAACTCCACTCAACTACGTTATAATTTCGCTCTCGTTATGCACGGCAATCTGCTGCATGTTGAAAGCACAATTTATGTGATTCGCTTGCATTGCATCACGTTATCCGGTGATGCTATTGAAATATGGCTCTTATGCAAATTCTCGATAAATCAGCGCAGTTCGCATCTTAATCTCGGAGTGAGTGCAATTGGATGCAGCTCCAGGTTTCCCACTGCGTAGAATCGATTAATATTGAGTGCTGGATGCGGTACGGACGATGAATGAATGGACGGACGGACGGACAGACGGACGGACGGACAGATGCAGCGCATCTAACTTGTCGTCATTGCATGCATGTTAATGAAACTTGTGAAAAACGGCCATCAAAGCCAAATTGAATGGATTTTTGGGATAACTTCTGATATACTACTTCGTTTTTGTTACGATAATAATGATAATAATAATAGTAATAATAATAGTAAGAATAATAATAATAATTATAATAATTATAGGAAGAATAATAATAATAATTATACAAAAATTAGACTTATAATAATAAAGGACTTCAGCACAGGCCACCCCGTGAGTGGAAAGAAAGACAGAGAGAGAGAGAGATAGAAAGGCAGACAGAGACAGAAAGAGCAAGTGAGAGAGCGAGACAGAGATCTATTTGCGCCACACACATCACATTCTTCTAGATTTCATTACATTAACGACGCGATCATAAAAGTTTATCGTGTGTAACGCGTATCCGAGTACAAGTAAAGAAAGAAACCAGCTTGGATTGTATTCAGATGTACATAAGCGAGAAATACGAGGTTGCAACGTGATGGCGGCTGCCACTCGTGCAACTCGACGCATTTCCATATGAATGAGCAAAACTTCGACTTTCTGTCGGTTTGAATATTCGTCCGTTCACGCTGAAAAGTTTCCCTGCCGGCGGTGGTTTGTCAATATGTCTGTCCATTCATCTGTGTGTGTGTGTGTGTGTGTGTGCGTGAAGAAGTCGTCGAGGCAGGAGAAGAAGCAGCAGCAGAAGGTGTTGGATAAACATGGATTTTTTTCAAAACCATAACAAGTGATTGCATTTAATTTTTTAAATTAATTTTAATGCGTTGTATTATAGTTGTTTTGTTGTTGTTGTTGTTGTTGTAGTGTACCAACATTTAACATTTCTTATTAAATACTTCAATCGCTGCGTTCTTTCGTTCTTCCTTTCGTCTGGGGTGAGCGTTAAGTTTATGTTAGTGGCGAACATGATCTAAAACGTGTATAATTAGATTACTATAATTATGGCTGCCATAATTATTTAAGACTAATGAACGGCAGCGGCATTGAACGATCCACGAGAAGCGGTACACTGCGAGGGACAAAAGACTGTCTCTGCTGCATTTTAGATGATATCCTTGCCACTTTCACTTTTCAACAAGTCGACAGAGAGACAAACCGAGAGACAGACCGGAAAAGAATCTCAGGTTCGCATCGCTGTTGGTTCCCATGCAAATCTTGAAATCCTTCAAATGATCCATCATTATTTTGCATAATATTGGCTTTTATCCTTGAAAGAATCGCCAGAAGGATGACGAGAGTTGAGCATGGGACGAAAATAGTAACAAAAGGAAAGAAAGGACTTGTTTATGGAGGGAAGAACGAAGAAAACTGGGGCAAAACTATTGCAGGTGATTGCAGTGAAAACGACACTGAAAAGCATGCAAAATTGCAGTTAAATCAAGCGTAGGATCGGATCGACTCTGAGGCAGGACTGCAGGCAGGTAGTCTGTAGTTTTCGCTCGTTTGTTTGTCATAACAATCATCATCATCATCATCATCATCGTCATCATCATCATCGTCATCAGCATCATCATCATGAGTTGTTAATGTGAAGGATAAACAGACTCCTTTCAAGCAAAATCTTCTACACTTTCACTTAAAAACGGACTTCTTTCTTCCTTAAAATGGATGAATTTTCTTCTACTTGTCGATTGTTGTTGTCGATTGTTGTTGTTGTTGTTGCACTATTAATACGGCTTCTGTTGTTTATGTTGTTGTTGTAAAGATTGTTGCTTCCTTTCCTGGGCTTCCCTGATCGTGGGAACTCCGAAATAATAACATAGCAATTCGATTGCTTTGGAAAAATATTTTCAAAGGACGACTGAATACTCTCTTCGAGACACAAAAACACGCTGCAGACAATCAACATCCTTTAATTTTTCAATAAAAATTATTAGGAAAAATTAAATTTCTTTCCATTGCTTTTTTTGAAAAATTGCTTGAGTCAAATGAAATCAAAGAATCATGAAAGAGAAGAGACTCGTACCTGCTACGATAATACGATAAATAAAACAGCATTGAATTTGACTCTAATATTATTCTAGAAAAGAACAGAAAGAAGAAAACCTTTTGTATTTCTTATGAATTCCACCTCCACTATCGATAGGAATATCCTTGGCATCCTGGAAGTGCGTATATTGTGCAGAAATGAAGTATGATTGTAGAGAGCTCAGCTCAGGATATCAATATAATAATTTGATTGACTGGTCAAAAGAAAATTCCATAAATCAATAACAAGAACAAGAACAACAACCGACTGGTACATCAGATCCTTCGGGAAGGGAGGAAAGTGCGCCAGGATAGTGAAAAATATCGTAATTGAAAAATTACAAGCCATGTGATTGACATCAAGCTGACCCACTTTCGAAAGTCGACGGCGGCGGCGGCATCACTTTGTTGCTAACTGAAATTTGAGCAGTTTTGAATTTTTCATGTCCCACTCCCCCGCCCCCCCCCCCTCCTCCTCCTGGCCTAGAAAAGCGAATTTAAAGTGATTACAATTCTTTAAGAGTTTTTTATGTACTTCAGTGAAACTTAAATAACCGTAGTTTCTGTCAAAAGGTTTTCTATTTCTCTCACTCTCTCTCTCTTTCTCTCTCCTTGTTCTACTCTTCTTCTCTCTCCTGATTATGCCCTTCTTTTCTCTCTTCACTTCACTTGTAAATCGAACCGCAACCGCATTCATTTTCAGTTCCATCCTCCGCTCCGCTCTTCTGACCAAACTTATGAATATTTATTTTTTGCGCTTCTTAATTCCTGTACTTAAGACGAAGCCCGGCAAATATTACAACAAATCATATTAATCAGTAGCTTACTTAGTATGCTGGCTTCAATTAAAGCGTGGGCCACGCTTTTCTACTCCTCATTATTATTATTATGCTTTTACGCGTTTTATTACTCTTTCGTGGGCATGAAAGGCGCACAAAAGGCGAGTATGTAAAACAATAGAACGTGCATTGAAGGAAAAACGAAGTGCATGCGAAAGGTTTGTAGTTGTAGTTGGCTATATGGTGCTATTGTTAGTGGGCGTGGCTGTGTAATGAGCTGCTCGTGTGCGGGCGACGGGGAGGGGGGGGGGGGGGAGCAACCAACTACACCAACACTGCGAATTAACAAGCTTGGTTAATGAGCTACAGACATGCAGAACGAAGCGTTTCGATGCAGAGCAGGAATACCAACAGTAAAAGCAAAAAAATAGCAACAACAACAACATCGATAGTAACAACATTTCGACGCATATTCAATGAGTTTCGCAAAAAAGCAGAAGAGAAAAAAACTAAATAAATGCATTTAATCTAAATAATCAAGGAGCGAAAACAACACAAGCCATAACTAAAGTGAAATTTTATTATATTATGAAATGTAATAATTTATTAAAAATGTCAGTTTAACAGCCGAACGTCGTAAATTCTGCACGGCAGTCGTTTTTCTGACGCAGACAAACTCGTTGCTGTAGCACTTAATTTCGCGTTCATCACATGGAGAACAACAACAACAATAACAACAATAACAACAGCAAGGGAAACAACAACAGTAACAATAACAACAGCAAGCGAAACAACAACAATAGCAAAAACAACAGCAGTATAGCAACGGCGACGACTGCTTTTGTAGTTGTTGTAATCTTCAAGTTGTAGAAAAAACTAAGCATCGCTTTTGCATAAAATTGAAATTGCAAATATTTTAGTTATTTTCGTTTCTCCTAAAAAAAAAGACCACAACAACAGCACCAACAACAACATAATTTTTATCTAAAACCGCATTCATTCATTCATTGATCATTGATCAATCATTCAACTCAAGAAAGAAATCGCTGAGTCTTGAATCTTGTAAACTGAAGATTGACCCGCGTTTAAAACATACTACATTAGCATGTATGTATGTGTGTGTGTGTATGTGTATGTGTGAGTGTGTGTGTCGTTGTTGCCTGTCTGCCAGTCAGTCAATCGGTTTGTCAGTCTGCTTGTTTGTTTGATGGTTCGGCGATGAAAACTTGCATGGAAATTTAAATGGCATTTTTTGAAAAGAGTGGCAACTCGATGACGATGGAATGTATTCACATCGAAGTCACATGAAATCAGTCGCAGATGAAAAACGATCAGCATTCAGAGATTCACTGCGAAAGTTTCACTTTTATTGAGTTTAAAATATTGGAATTTTCTATAGTATAACAAATGAAATGAAAGGACAAATCTAAACGCTTTACTTTCGCGTGTAGGGTATAATAACTACCATAGAAAATAAATACTGATTTTAATACTATAGAAAAACCAAAAATCATTTCTAAGGACCATAATATAGAGATATAAGATGAATAACAAGATTCTAGAACTATAATAATGAATAATAACTGAATGTGGATCGAAAGAAATGATTCAGAATACCGACAAATAAACTTCCCGCATCCGCCTGCCCCCCTCCCCCCTTAAAAGGGCAAAAACGAACATCCAAAGGGTTTAAGTTACGCATTTCCCAAATATTGTGGAAAAGTGTTGTTTTTCTAACATTAAAAACCGAATATTTTTGCATCTGTTGTCGATGTCAAAAATGATCATATTTCAAGCAGAAACGCACTCAACACTTTCATTTCATGTGTACGCGTTGCGTTTAAGAGGACAAATTAAATTTCAATACAAACAAAGCAACAACATCTGCGCAGAGGATCACTTCAGCCGCCGAACGGAGCGCAAGCGTAGCACAGGACTCTGGAATGAGACGAAAAGCGAAAGGAAGCGCTTCAATCGTGCGCCAGAAACAGACGCCGCACAGTGGCCGGTTTTTCAACTTAGCGGTCAAAAATCCATATCTTTTGACTCTCTTGGAATTTTTTATTCCGGTTTTTTTTGTTGGATTCTTCTAATCTTTAGCTTTAATGTGAGACTAAAATCATAAAAATCGATCGATAAAAACCAGAGATATGAGAGTTTCAATCAAGGTACCTATTAAAATTTTCTTAAAAGCCTAAAAGAGAGATTATAAAAATAATACGTTTCTTTTTATTTAATGATTAAAGACTTTTTTATTATCAATAACGAACATACTAATAAAATAGATTAATAAAAATAAGGTAATAAGTAAGGAACTAATGAAAATTAAACAATTTTTTCAAAACATTCATTGATAGAATTCTGCTCATCTAGTAGTAAACTTTGTGCATCACTATCTAACTCGATTGAGCTAGATTTCCATTTTTGGCGGATATTTGAAATATATGGATCCGATGTGCACAGCAAAACTGCAAGCAGATCCTCATTGGTACAATATCTTGAAAGTTTCCTTGTGTTGTGTTCACGAAAGAATCTGTAATCCTTGTTTCTTTTTTCTTGTGCTTCTTCAGAAAGATCACCAAGTGGAAGTAGACTATTTTCAATAATTTGCTCGCCATGATAAAGAATTTTATTTCTCGTCATAACTTGGAAACACGTTGCATTTCTTTGAATTAGTTCGTTTGCGTAATTCTTTGTATTGGTTTTTTGTTAATTTCAAAGCAAATGCTTCCTCAGGAGTAAACTTCTTTTCATCAGTCGGAGTTGGAACACTGCTCAGTACCCTTTTGACGCGTCTGGGGCTCGCTTTTATTATTTTCTCAATTACTTCTATCTTGTCCTTTTTATTTCTTGATGGACCTACTTGATGAAGGAATGCATTTTGTATATTCTCATGAGATATTTCGTCATTGATGTCGCCAAGTTTACGCCTTCTAGATCGTTCACTGCATTCGTCCATCGATTTCCATGGTCTACCCTTTCCTTCGCTGCCTTTATCAGTCATGGTTTCTTCTTCAAAAACGAGCTCAGTTTTCATCCATTCTGTGTTGCGTTGGTACAGTTTCTCCTTATTTCGATTCACATCTGTGTAACGTTTTTTTAAATGCGATAAAAAGTTAGATATTTTCTTTTTATATGTTTCTTCTTGATCGCATGAGTCAAAAAAAGGATCACTTAGAATATGCGAAGTAACATCTTCGTCGTCTTTTCGTAAGAAGTAAATATCTGCCAAATTTTTATAAGTGAACTTAGCCATGTTTTTGCCAAGAATATGGAAACTCGAGGAACGCAACTCTTTAAATACTCTTTCCGTCACGGATTTTTTACCTATGCACATGTAATACTTACCTGTTACCCATTTATGAGATATTTTTATGTGCCTAAATTTTCCATTTTACAGGTAAAATATATTACGACAGGTACTTTTACAGTACGTATGTAATAAGAGCTAATTACCTGATAATTAAAAAAACCTAATTAGTGCAAATATACATATAATTTGAAAGAAAAGTATGACACTAACAAAAAAAAAAATAACGGAAAACATGTTAAAAACGTTTGCAGTGTGTGGCTTTGACTCATATAATGGGCTCTAGCGCCCGGTGGGGCAAACCGATGCAAAAAAAATTGGTATGGGCTTTTAGAGGAAACTTCCAGCTTTACAATGGTGTAAAATTTGTTTTGGAGCATTCTGGAGCGCAAAAGTCCTGCTCCAAAATACGACGAAATTTAACCAAATTTGGAGCATTTCTGGAATTCTTGTTACGTAATAACTATACCACAGTTTTCCTCAATTGTAACAACATTTGACAACGAATATATCCAAGAATTTAATAAAAAAAACCGGAACTCAATATCTGAAATATTGACAGAGATATAAGATATCTAAATCTGTGAAAAGTTTAAAAAATGTGTTTATTTTAGTTGAAAATAAAAAGTGCTGTCTTTTATTGCATAGTTACTAATGAAATAATCAAGATAAAGCTGTAATTTTTTGGCTCCCTAGGTTCTCAGGTTTCTACTTTCATATGACCTAACCCATTTTGAAATCGGGGACATTGAAAAAAATGACTTTTGGCCGCTAAGTTGAAAAACCGGCCACTGTGCGCCGATGCTATTTTATACATAAATACTTGTATATCAACGCAGTATATAAATAATATACCAGGCAGCATTTTAAATACTCACTCAGTATATGGACAAAAACAACAAATAATGTTTTACATACGATACAAGCAATGCGATCAACTCACTAACTGTACAAAAGGGATAACGTTTCTGTGAGTGTGTCTGTGTGCATCGTTTCACCGCCGACTTTGATTCTTAAACGGTATATAAAACGGTAAACTGATGCGTTCCAACACATTATTCAATATTCTAAAAATGAGTGTGTTGAAAAATGTTGATGCGTCTGTTTTCCGGGTTCTGCTGCTTTCGATTTCGCTGTCGACGCTTCACCCTGTCGTAACCCTTGCGTAGCTGAAGCAGCGCGTGCTGAAGGCGCGTCTTCGTCAGCGTTGAGCAGTTCGCCGGGACCCAAACGC
The DNA here is from genome assembly GCA_949629155.1 of Myopa testacea. NCBI lineage: Eukaryota > Metazoa > Arthropoda > Insecta > Diptera > Conopidae > Myopa > Myopa testacea. The sequence goes on along the minus strand of OX451347.1, from coordinate 42,237,157 downwards.
ATGCGCAGCACACACCCAAAGCATATAACAACAACAAAAACAACAACGACACCCGCTTGAGTCCTGTCTGTCTGCCTGCATTCAGTTTTCTATACCATTTAAAAGCGAATCTCTTCTATTCTTCTGTTTGTAAATGAAATGAATTCGTGTTGGTGTGTTTTTTTATTCAAACTTAAAAAAGGTGGGTCGCACGCGTTGTTTCCGTGATCGGCAACACTTTCCTCGCATCCTTTCGCCGGAGCCGGCGTAACGCGAGCCACATGAAAAGGTGACGCTCGAAAAATACGTTTGTCATCATCAGGAGTTTTTCACTTTCTGATATCGATCATCGAAGTTTTTTATTTGTTGTTTTCCTTTCCATTTTTTTGCTGCTTCGTGCGCCGTGCATGAAATCAGGACTTTAATCGTCCTGATCGGGTGCGTCGCACATCCCGGCAGCGTGGCATGCGTCGTCGTTTCTTGTGACTCTTTTCGATTGGATGCAAAATTCATGGGGTTGAAAATTTTAAACAATTTTTTTTGATCGCTCTCTGATTTGAAAGCCGAGAAAAAAAGACGAAAGGATGATTTCGCACCCTTCCACGTGTGCGTGTGTGTGTGTCTCTTCTTCCTTCTCTTCTTCTTCTTCCTCTCTGCTGCAGCTGCTCTCTCGCATTTGATGTGTGCTGAAATCGCTGTGATTTTCGGTAAAAAAACGTTACTTTTTACCAGTTTTTTTCAAATGAAATGAGAAAAAACATTCCTTTGTTCTGCGTTGAAAGGATTCACGGAAATGGACCGAAAACCAACGCAGACCAACCATTCGCAGTGACCTATACTGACCTATTTAATTTTGTAGAAGAATCTATATTTTTTATTGTTTATTTAGTTTATAGTTGATTTAGTTGATTTTGGGAACAGTTTCGTAACTGCGGGTGCAGTTTTCCCCCTTTAAATCCTTCTGGTGAATCGTATGTGTCAAAAACTGGGACAAAAACAATTTTCGAACTTACACTATATTTTCTTTTATTAATCCAAAAAGTTTCACGAGTTTTCTGCTTTGTTTTCCTTTTGTTTTTTTTTTTAGTACAACTCTTTTCACTTTTTTCCACGCCGTTGATTGCAATAACATTCAATTTACTGTCCCCTGGACGTCCCGCATTCTGGCAACCTCAGCCTTGACCTTTGATCTTAAGAACCCAACTAAAAAACGCTGCTCTTCATCTTGATTGAAAGAGAATGAATGGCAATCAAAATGAGCAAATAAAAGATGAAAGAATTACACACTCACATATAATAATAAAAACTATAAAATGTAGTTTTAATCTGCTGCGAAGAATGACCATTCTGTAGTTCCATATAAAAATACGGGTCGATTTAGTCACCGATTCAAGGTTGAAATACTTGAATTGTTCTTCATTGCACAAGAAATATAAAGAAAGATATATTTTAAGCAGATCATATATTTTATTTACACGAAAAGCAGAAGTTTATGAAATGTTGAAGCTTCAGTATTGCTAAATTTTTGATAATCGGAGAAAACTGGAGAAATTACAAGGCGAGAAAGTTAGCCCGAGTCTTCAGTTGAATTTCAGTCCATGTCTAAATTAAATTTCTACGAAACTCCGTGAATTAGTTAATCCTTTTGGGGTGCCTTGGATACACCCCTTGTGCAGGTTTTTCTTATGTTCTCACCTGCAGACCAGAGACCTGTAGCGACCCTCGTTCCGATCCGATCCGATTTTAGTCCATTTGATCGATCCTCATCCGAGTGACATTTTTCAATATCTGACTTCATGACATCACAGCATCAAAGACTATAATAAAAATCGGCAACAAAATAAGGAGTTCGTCCTTCTCCTTGCCTCCCTCTCTGCATCCTTTCGAACCTTTGGTACCGATTTCATAATAAAAAGAATAGAACAAAAGAAAAGAAGAAGCTATTTCGGATTTCTAGAATTTAGGCACCTTCGCTATCTTCAGTGACACAAATCTTTTAATGCACAGATACGAGTACATCGAGAATTACTGCGGCGGGGTGTTTCAATGGAAAGGAAATAAAAATAGAGATAAAAACCAAAAAATAACACCGGACGAAAACAATACCACTAAAAAATGAGGTATCAAAGGAATACTTTATTACTTTTTACCGTTTCCAGGAGACGATCCAACTCCGATCAACTGCTTGAAAGGAATTTTGAAATTTTTGTTTTCTTTGGGCAGCACTCACTTGTCAAAGGTGACAATTCCACAACCTGAATATGGAGGGCGAAAGACGGAATACACGAGATGTGTTCAGAGAACTGCAACCAAGTATTCAACCAGCCAACAATTCAACCTATCAACCAACCAGTCATGCAATCGTTCACCCTCCAGAAGGATCATCGTGCGTTTTTATGAACAGAGGAGGTTTTAATTTAGGATCCGATCCCAGAACCTGTGCAAAATCAAAGTACGAACAACAAAAAAAAACCCAAAATCAGAGCATAAATCAAAAAATACCAAATTTTTTTAACAAAACACATTACATAAAAAGAAATCAAAGTACAGAGCAGAGCAGAGAATAATAAAAATCAGCAAGTGTCCTGCGTAGGACGAGACAAAGGAGACGGGGACCAGCTGCAAATTAACGAGATACCGCAAGGAAGTCGCAACAACAGCAAGCCACCGAAGGAGAACAAGCAGCGAATAAGCAGGCGAACAATGAATAAATGGAAATGAAGAAAATGATTTTCCTATGATGCGTGGGAACTGCATCTTGCGTAAATCGAGCAGGTCCCTTCTGAAGATGAGGTCCTCGTTTCTGTGCCAACGTAACGAGGATAAAGCATGCAAGGATACAGTGCTGTGTGTGTGTGTGTGTATTGTTGCACTTATTTTGCTTTATAGCGCAAAAACAAGAACCGGCGAAACAAAGCAGATCGCAGCACCGCATACTGTGAGCCACACTGAACTCATCATCGCTTTTATAGTCATCATTATCGTGAACACTGAACAGGATAATTCAACAACAACAACAACAAGACACAGCAATAGCAACAAAGTACATACATTAATAAAATATGTACAGAAACTTCTTTTGATGTGCGAGTAGTTAAATTTTCTAAGGATTCCGTTCATTTGAATGCACTACAAAGAAAAGTGTTTTGGACTCCAGGTGCTGCTGATGATCGCAATAAATCAAGTTGTGTCATCATGATGGTCATAATAATCAAGATAAAGATGATGACAAGGACGATGACGATGGTCAAATGACGATGATCATAACGCTGGTGATCGCTGGATCCTGGATGTGTTCATGATGATCGTGAAGAGGTTCGTACTGCGTGTTCCTTTTCTGCTGCTGATGATGATGAGAATAAATCATATCCTCCGACGATGGAGTCGATGGATCAACGATGGAGTGCTTCAAACGGTTTTCACTTGGTCTCTAGTGAATAGAGTTGGCTCACATACAACAAAGTTTGTCTTCGTCCGTCAGTCGCAATTACAATTTTTCACTCAACCGCCTGCGTGCTGGGCTCCGTGTTGGCTCCGAACTGCACTTTGTACAAAATTTACACAATAAATTCGCACTCTTTTCCAGTCTCATTTGAATGTGGCGCATTTTGCAAGCGAAGCGCTTCAATTTGCGATGCTTTGTTATGCTGTCAAGTAAAACTAGCCTCCTCCTGCCCCCCCCCCCCCTCGCACCCTCTTTTCGCACTTACGCCCTTCGAATCGCCCGCTAAAAGCCTCCCTCGCTTTAACGAAGCACCTGAGTTACTGCCGTTGAACACGCAAACTTTCTTCACTCATCCGAGAATACAAACATCCATCCAGTCATTCATCCATCCAGTCATCCATCCATCCAGTCATCTATTCATCCATCCATCCAGTCATCCATCCATCCAGTCATCCATCCAGTCATCCATCCAGTACTGTACATCTCTCTATCCATCATCTATTTATTAATCTATCCATCTTAAGTTTAACTACAATACAATATCTACAAATAAGCTTGTAAAAATGCATGTCTGTCTGTCTGTTTGTCTTTTTGTCTGTCTGTCTGTCTTTAAGTTTGCATATCATGAAACACTGTCTGCTGCTTTCCACTCGCTGTCGATTTCCACTGAATGATTTCTGTGCACCCCACCGCCAACATAAACAACAACAACAACGACCATTCAGAGAGTCCACATCGTGCGGTTGGTCCCGTTTAGCTGCTGTTGTTGTTATTGTTGTTGTTACTGTTGTTGTTATTGTTGTTGTTACTGTTGTTGTTATTGTTGTTGTTACTGTTGTTGTTATTGTTGTTGTTATTGTTGTTGTTACTGTTGTTGTTACTGTTGTTCATCTGCTCGAAATTAAGCAGTAGCGTCTAACTAATTAACTTTGCCATCCACTTGGTTGAGGCGCCTTCAAGTTGCAAGTCTATCGAATGAGGACGCCGCTGGGCAGGGGATGAAGCGTGGAGGGTAGCACGCAGGAGGATGAGGGGAGAATTTGCACTTATTTTCGTGTTTTTTTTTTTCTATGTTCGCTCAAAACAATGCACAACGTTTTGGCTTTTAATTATGCAGAATTGTAAACAGCGTTTTTACAGCGTTTCTCTACGCAGAAATGTGAAGCGTTGCGAGTTGAATGAGCTCAGCAATTTGCATGCGATCTGCAGATAAATTTTGCACGGTTGCATTTTACGCTGGCTGCAGGTTGGCAATAACAAAAAAAATGCACTCCACATCGTAGTCGCGTAGCTCGTAGCATATGATTTCAGTTGTGCGTATGAGAAGGTGGCTGTTGTTGTTGTTACTAGTATTGAAATCATCAGCCTGGAAACTTAGTTACTTTGCTTAATAATTGTTTTTTGTTGTTTTATTGTTTCATTTCATTTACATGTGATTTTTTCGCTCGTTGCACGCACGCAATGATTTTTAAACATACACACATATAAACATACATACATACAAACATACATACAAACATACATACAAACATACATACAAACATACAAACATACATACATATATACACACATACTTGCATAAGTTTGCTGTTTATTTTGTTATGTTGTTTGTTTGTTTGAAGAAAGCGTAGCTTTTGTATTGCACAAAAACGAAGAAAGAGTAAAAACAGCGAAATAAATTATTTTACGGTATTTTTTCATCTTCTCAGCATGCGTTTGAAGAGCATTTCTTAAAAAGTGATGCTTGAACACCTTTTAAGCATCAGTTACACTCTCAGCAGTGCAGCGATTAAAAAGGAACCTTTGACATGGTTACAAATGCCACTACATCGCATGTGATCCTTTCAGAAGTGCTGCATCTCGAAGCCTTTCGAAGGTGTTGCTCAAGAGCCGAACACTTCACGCAACATGGTGGCCACGCTGCATGACAGCCCGCTGCCCGGTTTTCAGAGCCACTCTGGGTTGATATGCTTATCAGGGTATCCTTTGTGACAACTGATTTTTTACGCGCCTTTTGAGTATGCGTAACAGCAGCCTTTTCGGCATCCTTATTTTGTTCTTCGCTTGTGCTCTTGTGAACTTAACGCTTGTTCTGATTTGATGAGGCTGCGAGGAGAAAAGAAAATGAGAGCCTTTAAACCCAGCCGAGGGGGGAGCATCAGCATGAAGAAGCGTTGAAGTGTCCATTTTTTAGGCATGTAAATCAACCCCTTTTTTTGATTTGAAGAAAGGGGTTGACTCGGAAGGGTTCCAGCTGTCACACACACACACACACACACACACACTCACACACACTCATTTACCGAGTAAAGAATCACGATTCGTGTGATGGCATTCGGCTTTCAGCGTGTTCGCTCGGCTTTCATTTTTATTCGGGGTTCATTTTTTATTCGGCGTTCATTTTTTATGTAAATCTCAACCCTTCTTCGCAGGATTCGATTTGCATGCTTAATGGAAGGATTTCATTGGATGGACGACGATTTGCATGAGAGCGGGATATTAAAGGACTCTCACTCTCTCTCTCCCTCTCTCGCTCTCTCTTTCCTTCTCAATATGGTTACAATATGGCGATTATTTAAATTGTTTCTTTGACAATATTGAAAGCTGTTCAAAATATCGAACTTAATATCAAATAAAAGAAAAGTTTACGAATATTAAAATTTGGAAAATACTTCATTTTAATTGAATCACTTACAGACTCTTATTATTCTTTGTTCTTCAATTTTTTTTAGAATTCAATGTAAACAGCAATCAAGCGATTACGATTCCAACAACAAACACTGTGGAATTTGAGACGCACGGAGCGTCACCCACGTCACCGTACTCAGCGAATGCCGGCACGTTGTCCACAATGACAGCAGCAGCGGCATCAACCACAACAACAACAGCAGCAGCAACAACAACAACAACAGCAGCAGCAGCATCAGCAGCAGCAACCAGAACAAATGCACTGAAAACGCTAACGAATGAAGTCGAATTTCTGCATCGAGATGTTGACACAAGCATGAACATCGTCAGCAGTTCTGGCATCGGTGACTCCTCCCCCGCCCGACTGACGGACACTGCCACTCCTGCCGCCCCTGCCGCCTCCACCTCCTCTTCTCCAGAACCCAGCCTAAAGCGACGTCGAGCGGATCCTTATAAGAATCCTTATTTAAGAGTACGTGATGAATTTTGCGAATCACGCTGCTCTGCGAGTGACACAGCGGCGATGGTGACAGGGGCGGGGGAGAGGGCGGGGTCGGAATCGGCACCGGATTGTACTCCTCAGCGGATGGACGGCAGCTTGGATCGGCATCGTCGAATGCAGAATGCAGCAGTATCGAGTTGTGGTAAGTAAGGGCGACTTGAAAGTGTGTCTTTCAATTTTACACTCCATTAAATTATGAAAGGCGAATATTTTAAACAGTTTCATACTCAAATCACTCAACGAAATCATGGAATCCCACCTCAGCTGATGTTGCTACCAAAGCGAATGGATTCTGGTTTGATAGACATCAAAATTGTTCAATCAAAAATGCTCAATCTGAGGACCATTTTTCAGCATATCAATAGTTTTGAAGCTCAAAGAAAGTCGTGAAGGGTAGAGAGTGGTGGGTGGAGGGTCGGGCGGGGGGTAGCGGGCGGTGGGTTGAGGGTAGACGATGGTGGATAGAAGGTAGATGATAGAGGGTGAAGAAAAGGCGGTGTACTGTCCTCCATAAGGGTAGATTTTTGATTAATTGGTACTTAATTAACACATAAACACATTTTAGTATTTTCTCATTATAATTCATAATAAAAACGGACCTGAGTTAAAACAGCTCCCCACAAACTTCAAGGATTCGAAGGATCGCGTGCGATCTATTGTTATACTACCCAAAATATACTCTTTATTATAGAAACATGAAACATTAAACACTTTCTAGTTCGATACACGTTCTAGAACACGATTTGAGTTCGATTTTATTTCAACTTTATTTCAATTTTGTTTCGAGTTCCCACGGATTCGAATGTAACCTAAATTCAACCCTTTCAAGTAACTCAAATTTAATCGAATGTAATTTGGCAAGAATCTTGAAATCTTTAGAATTCTACGAATAAAAAACTACAGTCAACCCAACAACAACATCAACCAATATAAAAACCACGTATTTATTTAAAACTCCATCATTAACCGGCTTAAAGTAACCCTTAAAACTGGAGAATATTTCTTCCCGAAAGAACACTTTATTGAGAATTTTGTACCTTCAAAAACTCGTGAGAATTTCTTCATCCAGCATCATTTCAAGAAAGTTCTTGAAATAAATCAAAGTTTCAAGACGAAAAATGAAGGAAAAAACAGAATCCAGTCAAAGACTAGAGTAAAACTGAATGCAATGCAAAACAACCCCAAAAGCGAAACTACGCACATCGGTGACTTCATGAAAATTGAAACGCTTCGGTCGATGCATTTTATCCATATTTTCATGCAATTTTTTCCCCTTCAACAAAACACACACCGAACACGAAAAAACGAAAAACGAAAGAAGGACATCGGTAAAAAAAAATCATCGCAAAAATTGCATTAAAAAACCGAAAAACGAAACCATCAGAGGCGACTCTCTATGCGAGGTTAATGACAACAACAACAACAACAACAACATTAGGAGAAAATATTGAAGGAAGAAGAACAACAACAACAACAGATGATACAGCAACAACAACATATTCAAGGCGAGGTACGCATAAAACTTCAATAAAGGAAAGAAACTTCGCCTGGAAACAAACACCAACGAAAAAACCCAAAAAATTATCCTAAAAATGCCTTAAAAAATACCTAAACAGTACCTCTACGCGTACCTACGGATGTGTGTATGGCTCATGTACCTGTGGAAGATGCTGAAGTAACCGAAATGTCCTTAAAAAGAAAATTCTTTTTGTGCTCGACGACTAAAAAAGAGGCTGCGACATTTTTGAGGGTCGTGCATCTTACGATGTACGCAATTCCATAAAAAAGTACCGTATAAATGGAAAAGAAGGAAGAAATTATAATCAACCGTTTTTTTTCTTGTCGATTTATAATTTTTTCTTCATTTTTTTATTTTCTTTACCTACGAGAAAACACTTCATCATCATGTTTCAACGGCAAGAATAGAAAATCAAATGATATCAGGACATCGGAATGCATAAAAAGGACTCAATTGCGCCGAAATTTGTGATTGTGTTTTTAGGAATTCGTCACCGTACCGTCCCGGCCCAGTCTCGCTTTATTCGGGGTTTTTTATTTTTTGCGTTTGCTTTGCTGAGCAAAATAACGTTTTTTCGTTTAAATGCGCGCTAAAAAATGCATAAAAATCAGCATATGGTTTGAAGAGGTCAGCTAGGAGAGGGTCAGGGGTGGGGAGAGGGACGGGGAGAGGGTCTTGGAGAGGTACAGATGAGAAGAGAGGGAGGGGAGTGAGGTAACGGAAGACGTGAGTGAGTCAGGGAACAAAAGTAACGGCTACTTTTTGCATGATTAATTAACGAAATTGATGAAGAAAAAGGAAAACTGAAAAAAAAAACTGAACGGAAAAAAGTCATTCAAAAGATACCCCCAAGATGGGTATCACGATACAAAGTGATCTTGATTTGAAACTGAATATTTAGTTAAAAGAAAGGACTTTAAATTGAGGGTCTTATGAAATAATCTAGAATTGAGCAAGAATACTGATAATCCTTTTAATTCGAAAGCAATCAAATGTTTATTCAACCAAAAAGCTTCAGGTTTCAATGAACTACAGTAATCTAAGTAGATCAAATATAGTTCTACAGCATATAATCTATAAAATAAGGATTTTTTAACCTGTTTGTGGTCTTTTAAGTAGATGAGACTGTTTTTTAACCTTTCTAGGCCCTCCTATGGTAAAAATAAGTCTTCGATAAACTTCATAAACCTTCTTAACATAGAAATAAAACCTTGTTAACCTTTTTAGAGAAAAAACCCACAACCCAAACGTCACCATTTTTGGAAAAATGAAATTCTACAAAAAAATTTCATAAAAAGAAAAAATTATGGAAAACTCATGTTTCTCGACATGGAAACAAGCAAAAACAACAACAACTAAAAAAGCAAAGCGTTTTTATTATATCCGTACTTGTGTATGCATGCAGGTTAAGAATAAAGAATTAAAATAGCCCGAAATTCTTCTTAAACTCAATAAAAATGTTTCATTTACAATTCGGGACGACTTTTAAAGCGGAAAACAAACATTCAGGCCGAGAAGTCAATTTTTTGGGTGACCAGAGAAAAAAAACACACGGACACGGACATAAAAAAGCTGGGACAAGAAGCAAAAAATAGTCATAAAAAAAATCGTTCGGTTAGCATGTCATAAAGCCGCAAAGAATCTTGGATGACTCTTTTACAGGTAAAACGCAGTCTGAAGCCGACTCCCGACAATTGTCCTGGTTTCACTTATTATCCAGAAATCTTGATGTCTTCATTTTTTAATGTTCGCAACTACGAGCAACAACAACAACATCACGGACGAGGTCATCATCGGCTACAAGGCTGAGCTGCGTCCGTCGGAGCATCCTTTTGTCCAGATTTCGCGCCCTTCAAACGATAACATGTGATTTTATGGGTTCTCAAGGCGCTCTCAAGTTGTAAAAAACACTACGGAATTTCTACGAAAATCATAAAAAATAAAGAAATTCCTCAGAAGAAAAAACGATCTGACTTTGTAATTAAATTGAAGCTGAAATCATCCGAACTTCTACACTACCTTAGTTCCGTATTAATGATTGTATGTATGTATGTGTGTGTGTGTGGGTGTGTGTGTGTGTGTAGGTACATGAGTACATGCTGCTTCGTACATGTTAATTAGGAGTTATGCTCGTATCTCAGCGGAGTGCGCTTTCTTTAAGATTCTCACGTTCGCAGAGAGTCGCTAGAAAACCGTTCGCATGTCGGAACGACCCACAGAACTTTGACTTTATTTTTTACCCACCTACCGAGCGTGTAAACAGGAATAAAAACGGTGCATCCTTTTTGTGGTGATCGTAAATTTATCAATTATCTGAATCCTTTCGAATTCAGGGTGAAATCCTAATAAAATCAACACTGTTTATCGGAGTCATTGCAACTGGTAGCCAAGAAAACAGTTGATACCACAGTAAGGTGTGAAGTAAGCACTGAAAACAAGGTCCCAGTAACAACAAATACCGTTCTATATTGCAACATCGTAGATTAGTTTTTCTATACGATGATTGGGAAGACGGAAATCTCTTTTGAACAAAGATCGATGTTGTAAATGAGAGATAAAAGAGATTCCATAAGTTTTACTTTGAATTCGCATTCAGTTTTTGCTTTAAAGGTTATTTTGAAGCATTTACTTTAATTAAATGTCACAAGATATGAAATATAAGTGCACAAGAAGCAAATCATGATAACCGCCACTGTTTCAAGCACACATACACACGTACACGGTGTATATACATATATAAGCTTAAACCCACTCCGTGTGGTACAAACAATAAAAAAAAAGCATCCAAAAGTATATCTACCGCAACAACAACCATGAGTAAAACAACAGCAGCCACAACAACAACAACAGGAGGAGCAGAGGCACCTACAACCCACTACAGACCCTGACAAAACATTCATAAAACGAGTAGATAAGAGAAAAAAAGTAGCATAGACAGAAGCAGGAGCAGAAACAAGAGCAGCAGCAACAACAACAACAGCAGTATCGCTAGCAATATTAAAATAAGAAAAATAAGAAGAAGAAGAACAAGAAAAACACCTTCTGTTGGCTGCACTGGCATGAGCACAAGCATCGATAAAATTTAACATATCAACAAATCGGAGAACCCAAAAACAGCATAAAAACGAGGAAGACAAAAGAAATTCCAGCCAACCATGATCAGCTCCCTCCGCGAACTCCGTATGTTTAGCGGCCCCCTGCCACCAACATCCACCCCTCCCACCCTCTCTCCCACCCTCAATTCCATGCACTGCAAGACATCCAGCTTTCATGACAGTCGTACAAAAAAATTATGATGCCAACGTGAAGTTTTATTTTATGCGCACTCGTCTCCTTGCTGAGGAGCCACAAGCGCCCTCTTTTCTCTGTAACCCTCTCATCGCTCCGGCTGGTCACCCGTTCACAAGCCAGCAGCATCTCAATCCACAAGCTGAGTAACATATAAATTGTTGTTGTTGTTGTTGATTCCTTTTTTACTCGGTTTATCATCGCGCAGAAGAGCCTCAACAAATAAAATCACAAAATTTTAATTTTAAGCCACTCCCACCCGCTAACACAAAGTCACACACTCTCGCACACACACATGCAACTTTGTTGTAGCTATAATTTTAAAATGTATAAAAGGCAAATCTCACCATCCACAAATTAAAATTCATTCAAAGTTTCCCCTCCACGTGCGCTCAGCGGCAAACAAACTCAATTTCAACACACACACACACACACATATACTCGTACATACTCATACACACACTCATACACACCGTACTCAGAATTGAGTTGCTGCTGTATTCGGTGGTGGTGGCTAAATGTGTGTGGAATCTGCATGTTCCACATTCTATTCTAATTTGACCAAATTTCAGCGGAGTGAGTAGCTTTTTGTTGTTGTTGTTGTCCGTCGTGTGGATCGAAATGTGTGTGGATTGCATGTGTAGCCTCTGTGTGTGTATGTTTCATCTATAAGATCTTCAAATAAAAGCATGCCTTGCATTTGTATTTCTTTTCGATTGCCGATTGCCACGCTCATTCGTTACTCTTCATTGCGCTCGTTCGTTGTGCAAGTTTTTCAGTTAGTTTTTTGACGTTCGACGAAACGCGACGACATTCGCCGCCGCACTGAAGACGACGACGCTCAAATATTTTTACGCCATTGTGATTAACGGTAAAGCGAAGCAGTTCCACATTCATCCCTCATTCATCGCTAGGAAGCCGCTTCCAATTGAAAATCTTAACATCCACACGAATTAAAGTGCTCCTGAGTGTTGCTCTCCGGTGTGGACGCGGAAGGCAGCTCATAAAAAGCGGTACCCAGGACGTAGGACGCAGAACCTTCCTTACCTCTCTACTCACTACCACCCGAGCGACCGTAATAACGGTCTCAGATACGCACGCGCCGCATCGTTGTTTCTGCGAATGTCAATGACAGGACGAGCCTCAGAACGAGCCAGCAGCCAGCGAAGTGAGTGAAGTGTGGGGAACAGAAGAGCAGAAGAGCAGATAGGAGAAGAGTAGAAAGGAGCACAGAAGCAAGGAGAAGAAAAGAGCACTGGATAAATTGTAGTTTTATGTGAAATCTAAGCATATCCGCTGCTACCTTAGTAGACATTAGACGCTCATTCAGAGCCAGCACATTACCTCATCATCATCAGCGTCATCATTATCATCATCAGTGCCAGCAGCAGCAGCAGCGGCAGCGACAGTCGCAGTCGTCATCGCCGACCAACAACAAGGTATCCTGGCGGCATTTGTTCAGTGATTTTTTAGTTTCACACGAAACACGAACGCGCCAGGTCGATCCGATCCTGGTCAGCGACAAGCCGACGATATAAACGCCATTCGAAGTCGACTACGAATCGCCAAATTAAAGCTTCGTTTTCTTGGAACTAACAAACTTTTGTGCCAGTGTTTTGTTCAGTGTGTTTGCGAGCTTAAAGTTAGCGCTGTGTGTAAAGCAGCAGCAAACGTGTGAGTAGCTGAGTGAGTGGGACTCTTTGTAAACTCATCTCCACTCCACGATATACTCTGTGACTTTGAAGTCAGACTTTCTTGGGTGCATTTTCGAGATACTGTAACACAGCGAGTGAGACCGAAAGTGCGTGAAGATGGTGATGTCGGAGGTACGTTGGCACGCAAGTCCTGAGGACAACAACAACTCCTTGAAACGGGCTTCCCTCCTGAAGACCCCTCCCAGCGGGCATATCAAACAAATGAGATGTAGGTACCTTTTTTTGTTGTATTTTTTTGTGTTGTTTCCAAAAGTAAATACCATCTATTCTACTATTTCTCTAAATTGAGTTCAAGAAGTTGAAGAATGGGAATCTTAAAAAATATTCGAATTTATTCTTAAAAGTGTTGTTAAATGATTCAAGTTTTGCTGCCCTTCGTTTGTTTTAATATAGACAAGTTTAATATTATTATATCAGAGTTTAATATCGTATTTTGTAAAAATGAATCTTAAATATTATCATTAATTATTAATCTTTTTTATAAAAAGCAGTTATTAAAGTTCAAGTAAATATCATTAAATGTGGATTCGTCACTGAGTACACTGTAGAAAATGTATTATTTATCATAGATTAATTAAGATGTCATTCGTTGATGTAGTATGTTTATTCATCCATTTGAATTCGGTATTTTTTAAAAGTTAAATCGATTGATCAGATCAAAGCTTAAAGCGAAAATCATTTCAGTCTGCGATAATAACGTCAACATCAGGAAAATCTTCAGAAGTATTTTACCCCAAAACTTAATGACCATAAATAATTTAATTAATGATCATAGAAAGTGAACATTTATGGCTCCATATTATGAGCTTTAAAATGCTTTATTTTGTAGATCACATTAATTTTTATGAAGATCATTTATGATTTATACAGTTATACAGAATTATAATATATTATATTATAATATGTTCTTGTATTACAAATTATAACTATAACTAATTATTTTATTTTATATCTAAAGAAACCAGGTTTTTCATTTATTAATGTCTTTTATGCTGAATTTAAACACTATACAATCTCCACTGATATTGAATGTTATTTTTTATGTTATTAAAATGAGGTTATTTCATGAACGAGCACATATTTTAACCTCAGATAATCCCGATCTTGAACTTCCATTTAAACCTTATTCACTTGCTTCGTCCAGCGTAATCTAATATTGCGCAACATTATGTTGAACCCGCAAAAGCAGGTCTGTAAATTTGCCCAAACAGCCCTCAGATAATCTGCCATAAAATACCTGAGTGCCGTCACAAATCTTTGACGTAACTTCTTTTTTCTATAATCTTTAAATTACGAAGGACCTGCCTTCTCTTCTTCCTCCTCTTTGTGTTTTCTTCCTTTCTTTTCTCTCATTTTTTTCTTCGTTTCTTTATTTTTTCTTCTACATAATCTTTAGTTACCAAATCATTGCTATCAATGACTTGTTTGAATTTTATTAAATTAATTACCATTACTAACTCTTAAATGAATAAAAATTAAATATTAAAACTAAAATTTGACACTTGGTATCATTTCAAAATGTGATGGATTCAATAAATATCTTTACTTTCATAAATTAACTTTGAATAAACTTAAATAACTTTATTTATTGATTGAGAAAAATATTGATTACATTCGTTTACAGATTCTTTTCCTTGCTTTTCTTTCTTTTCTTTTTTTCTCTTGTTTGTTTTTGTTTAATTTAATATTCTATCTTTCAGAACTTAATTTTGTTTTTTTTTATAGAATTTCGATTAAGTGTAAAACCTTTAATAATTTTGAATTTCTTCAGATTGTTTTCGGTAACTCGATAGTTGTAAGTATGAAAACGTCTATTAATTTAACCCAATTAACTAAAGATAAGTGTTATTTACGTAACCATGTTGTAAATCACCATTATCACCTTTCATAAGAAATCTTTTTCAAAACATCGTAATAAAGTTATTCATTCCACTTCCGGAATATTTACAGAATTTATGCTTAGAATTATCAGAATAGACCTCAAGATATAACACTACACATTTTAAAGTTTAATGCAACAAAAAAGACAAAATACAATAACAAAATTATTAACAAATAATCATATCTACATAAAAGTCATAAAAGGAATGAGTAAATAAAAAAAGCCGGGAAAAACGACAATAATAATTAAACTAAAAATATTATTCTTCACGTGTAGGCAATTAAATGAAATCATCGATTTTTTATAACCAACTTTCAATTTTTTATGCCAAAAGACAGAAAGCAAAACACAAAATGTATTGATTAGAAATCTAATCTAGTTTAAATTTTATTGATGTTTTTCGACTGTTTCTGTTTTTAATATTTTTCTTCTATTCACAGTATTTGTTGTTATTGTTTTTCTTAGTTAAGAGCTGTTGTTGTGCCATTATTTTGAGTGTTGATTTTCGATTATTGCGTTGTGTCAGCTCGTGTTATTATTTTTTTACCTGTTCTAAATTTACTTTTTATTAGTTAATTTATTTATTAGGTTAGCTAAAAAAAATTTCCATTGATTCATTCCATAATTGATCAATGAATGGTTATAAAAAAATCTAAATATTTTCGGTTAATGATTGATGTGATCGTTAATTATAGTGTACATAACTACGTCGGTACATAGACTGTATCTTTACAGTCTTTATACTGATATCCATTGACGCCTTTGAATGTTTGAATTTTCTTATACTTGCCACTTTGTGATCCTTTCATACGACGTTCATAGACCCATAAAAGCACCGCCGCACAGTGAAAGTTTACCCCGCAATAAGATTTAAAAAATAGCCATGCTTAATCTGGATAAATTAATCCTAAATTGGTTCAATATTAACACGTAACGCGTGCCTTTAAAACGGTTCTCCTCTTTCATTACACAACTCAAAAATAAAACCAAAAACATATGTTGGCAGACGAAGGAAGAAGAAGAGGACGAAGAAGAAGACGAAGAAGAGGACGAAGAAGAAGAAGACCAAGAAGAGAATAGGTATTTCTAGAGGGTCACCTACTCAAATTACGATAGCTCAGGCACTCGCTTTACGCGTTAAACCGTTTTTAGGAACAACGAGAAAGCGTTAAAACGCCACATAAATTTGAGGTGTCATTTATTTTACATGAAATGGAACCTTACGAGTAGCTGCTGCAACGTTGGCTGTGGCACGTGGCAAGTAGGATAAGAAATACCCACGAGTGATGCCCATGAGTGAGAAAATCGATCTCAGTCTCAGGCTCAGATCAGCACAGACCAGTTCAATCCAGTCCACTCCACTTTAGAGTAGTTCGACTCACTTTATTTTATTCTATCCCTTTCATTCATCTCCTGTTTCATCATCTCTCGGCTTATTTAGCCGTCTAACCTTTGAACTTTCGAAGCTGCCCTCGCTTGCGCATATGTTGGCGATTGTATTTGCGTTAACATGAATACCAACTGCAACAACAGCAACAACAACAACAGCAAGCACAACAACAGCAACCACAATAACAACAACAACGGCTTGGACCATTGGAGGGTCTATAAATTAACACTAATAATGCCCGTGCCATGAATACGTTTCCCATGTTGACCTTTTTCTACTCTATATTGTTTTGAATTAATCGCTGTGCATTCGATAGTTTGGAAATTTTTAATTTACGTGTAAATTTCGTTATAAAATGGGCAAAATTTAACCACATGTGGGAAATGCAGCAGCAAATTCACAGGACGAGACAATAAAAATAAAATGCACCCTCTCGCCGAATGCGAGCATTAATTCGATTGGAAAATTTGACCCCCAACCCAAAAATTTCTGAAATTTCAATCGGAAATGAAAAATGGCACCGATTGCATGCCAGCGGGTGGGTGCTTGGAACAGAGCTTAGAGCTCATTTCAGGCAGTGATTAAAACTAGAGACTCGCCTAAATCATTATAACTGCTGTCGTTTGATTTGTTTGTGGTACTCGTAACTCAGATTTGCACCCACACACACACTCACCTTTCAGCACAAAAGAGTTTTACGAGTATATAAGAGAACATCTCATTTAAAGGTTTGATTTAAAGTATTAAAAAGTATTAAAAGTGAATAAATCTCATTCTTAACATTACTAGTAACTGGGATTTGTTTTAAACGAGCAAAATAAACCTTCTTCTTTCTTCTACTCATAATCAACACAGCATCTTCGATGATTTTACTTCCGATTTTTGTTGTGTTGTCTGGCGTATTTTTATACACAAATATATACGATATCCTCGAATATACAAGTATAGAGTAGAGTAGAATAGAGTAATCGAGTAGACAGACAAACACACGAGTACATTTCTATTTATTATTAATAAGTGTTGTTTTTGGACATTTTATGTATGTATTGTATGTGTGTCCATTCATCCATCCATGTCGATGCCCTGAGTTTGTGGACACTCTCTGGATACACACTCATATTTACTCGTGTCTTTGCGTTAATTTTTACGTATAGAATTTCGAGAGCAAAACAAAAACACTTTCAAAATAAGAACCCAAACAAAGAAAGAAAGCAAAAAGAAGAATTAACCAAACATTGACGACGTCCCAGCATTGCTATTGCTTGGATACACATACGATGGATACGAGTATATTCAATACTATCTCTATTCTTTCAGTTCATTACTAATTTAGTCACTCATCAATTCATTCATGCACTCATTCAATCAATCATTCATTTATTCTTTCATTCATTCTTTCATTCAATCACGGGTCATCTCGTGTCGAGTGCCCGACGATGTTTTTGCTTCGTTAGTGTCACGCATTCAGTTTATAGAAGCACACAGATTTATTTTGATATTGCCACCTTTTTTCATATATTACACATTATTTGGTGTGACCTTTTGTGTGAACTTTTGTGTGACCTTCTGTCTGCCATTTTATTATATCCATGATCTGCTTGTTACTCTTCCATATCCATCTGGTTTGGATCATATTTCAATATCAATGCTTGATCTAAATACGGGTATGTATATGGATCTCTTCTTTTTATACCCCTTTTGGGAGGTGCTTCGCCTCCGTTATCGCCCCCACCCTCTCCATTTCCATACCCACGCCACTGATGTGCATTAAACTGAAATGTTTTCACAGCATTAATACGTATAGTATAAGGAAACGCAGGACCTCACTCTCGACAACCACACGAACTGAAATGTGAACCATTCAAGTGTGGCCAGGTGGTCAGTATATTTTACTGAAGAGCAGCACCTTCGAGCCAATATTATTGCTGCATACAATGTCCTCTGTGCATATGCTATCTTCTCGTTCTCCTGTTCCTCGAGGTTGCTGTCGCTGTCGCTGCGAGTCCTTGTTGGTCGAATGTCCAACTGGTTTTTCATGCTGGCCTCGGTTTCGTTTCAGTATTGATTGGAAATTTCAAAAATTATCATAAAAAAGTAGTTTCATGTGCAACTTATATAACCGAGTTTATAACCAGAGGACACGCAGACTGCTTGCACCGTTCGGGGCACGGTTCTGATGCACAACATATCGTCCCTCTCGCCCCTTTCTTCGCCTCCTGAAGATAGACGGCTTCAAATGGTGCAATAAAGGCAAACAAATTCACTTAACTTGGCTAACTTTACGTGCTGGCATAAAATTTTAGACTTCCTTCAAAAGAGTTCCGGTCTCGAACCGGTCTCGAGGATTGATTAGTTTCTAGGGAACTTCTGCTCGTAAAAATGCAGAATTTGTATCGGTTTTAGTGTCCTGTCTCCGTATTGTTGCACTCTTCTGTATGCACCTTCTTCTTCCGTATCTACTGTAGTAATTTTTTGTAACTGTTTCTCTTTTATTGTTGCAGATATCAGCCGATTATCGCGGTCACCGTCGCCACTGCAGTCACATGGTAAGTCCGAAAGCATTTCATTTAAATGTGTTTTTCTAAGTAAACCACTCTTGCAAAGTCGATGAATATTAGTGGAGCATAAAAGTTGTTTAACGGGAGTCCGGGCTTAACGGGTACCCTGTTTCAGTGGGAGTCATTTTGGTCAGGGACGATGAGGTCATCGGTCACGTAGGCGGGTCGGTGTATCGTAGACAACAGTCGATGGCGTCATGAAGAGTGTCGTGCATCACTTCGGTCGGAATCATAACACAACAACAGAAGGGGGTCCTTGGGACCTTCCACAAGTACCCATGGGGGATATCAGTGGACCTCTACTATGGTCCAAGGAGGAACTAACATCCGGCTTATTTATTTTATGGGAGAATAAATATTTGTGACGGTTCAGTGATACCAATAAACATCCATTTGAAGAACCTATCCATGTCAAGGCCCCGATGGTCACCTCTACATTTCGATGTTACAACTATGAATCGAATCCGTTTGGGTACGGGTACTTCGACGATATAACAAGACGTTCTATTTTCGTATCTGGTCTCACTTCACCGATGATTAATGTTTATAAAGAAAATCCAACTGAAACTTTTTTGGTCTCTTCTGACCTCGTGTTAACTCTTTTCGGATGTTTTCTGGACATGTTTCAAACCTCGATTAAGGAAAAAAACAGCTTGATTTAGCTGCTGTAGTTTACAATCTCCATTAGCATCAGCTGGTGTTATTTTTGCAGCTTATTTGAAGTTGTTGTTGTTGTTGTTGCTGTCATTTTTAGTGTTGTTCTTGGAAGCCGAAGTCGAAGTCGAAGCCGCTCACTCACTTAATTTACTGAATGGTAATAAATTCACTATTTGTCTCCGTAACTCCAACAACAGTTTCTATAGTATATTCAATGAATTTCCCGAAACGAACTCCGAACCTATGAAAACATCTGCCGCATTGACAGCAGCCAACAACAACAACAACAACAACAACAACAACAAGCGAAATGAATCAATTTCGTAAATCATTTCACTTTCATTGATGAGTGTATGGAATGGTTTCTACGAGTATCGCACCGCAGATACACACATCGGCTTATGTTAGGACAAGCAACTAACCCTAAACAGCAACCCTATTTTTGAAATCTGAGGCAACCCTTCAGTCAGAGCCAACAAGAAGGAAGTCAGTACGAACAACGACAGCATCAGCTTAAAAGTAGACCGAAAAAAGGATCCTCTTCTCTTTTCTTCTCTACTCTCTCCCCGCTCCGCAGATCTGCTCCCGGCTCCTATTTAGCACGCGTGGTTCACACTTTCATATAGCAGGCTGCCTTTTCTATTCCTGTACAAAAACATGAGAGGAGAAGAGGGATCTATATTTGAGGCATACTTAAGGCCCGTCTGTTGCTCTGACATAACAAGAAATGTCAAAATATCTCTTGAAGGCTTGCCAACCCTTTCTTGTGGTTTCAAATCGAAATCTTTAAGTTGCAAGATTATGTGATGTCTTCTTAACTGCTTAACTGCAGACTTTTAATTCCAGGGTGCCTTTTAAGGAAAGGGTGCCCTAATCGAATACTTTATTACTCACTCTCAATCTCTGCCTCTTCCTCTTTTTTGCTCTTCATTTCTTTCCTTCTTCCTTTCCTCTATTATTGTGATTTCATTCTCGAAAGAATTCGGCACACAATCTTTGAGGTTCATAAGGAGTGTTTTTTTCTATTTGATTTCAGAGGCTCTTTAAAGTGCTTGTTGACAAAATATTTACAACCTAATTAAAGGCCCATGAAAGAGGTAGTAAATGGAGCTTAAGTACGCAATTAATGGTGAAGAGACCACTTTAATTAAAAGAATTTTAGAGTATATACTCTACAAAGTGATTTATAATGAGAGCCTTATAAATAATGTTCCATAGAGTTCAATTAAGAAGTAAGAACTTTCGTTTTCCTTAAAAGAGGAGACAACTTTTAGCTTCTTTTCACTTTACTTGATTTTAAGATGCATTTAAATTCTTGTTTCCTTTATCGAGTTCTTCAAATTCATTCCAGTTCGAGTTCACAGAGTCTTCTATGGTTTCGGATTCTGATTAATATTCATCTCCGGTTTACAACGCTTTCTCATAGATTCGCAATTCACACTTCGCTGTAATCGTAAAAATCAAAGAATATTTGCTACTATTTTACTTTTCTTGTTATTTTTTATGTGGTTCCCTTCTTATGTGCAGTGATTTTTGTAAACTATTTCGTCTTGGCTTAACACATGCCAAACCCGCATCATCCCCCGTCCCGCCCTTCATCGATAAGTTGGTCAGATGATTTCGACATTCTTTTATGCAAAATTTATGCTGGGCAGTAGTGACCCAGATGGTGTTCCTCAAACAGGGTTGAATTGAATGAAGACGTCCACTTTGAATGGGTTTCAGTAACGTCGGGAAAAATAGTCGATTTATAGTAGGATAATCTGTCATTTATTCTATCCCGATTTTGAGGGTATCTTCAGAGACATAGAACTGGGAGAAATGACAACAGAATGATAACTAAAGTAACCGATATAGCATCAGAATTAAATTTAATATAATTAACTAAACATTTCTCAATTTTTAGACTATTTTTCTTAGACCAAAATTCAGTCCCAGTCTTCGGTTATATTTGAATGCTCTTTAACACAAAGATTTCACTACACAACGCCACTGCCCTGTATTTCCAATCTCCATTACCATCCCACCCATCACCCCTCCTCCCGTCCCTGACCCTCGTAGCGAAACATGCATATTTTCTTGAGCATATCATCTGAATAACAAATTTTTTCACGTCCCACGAATTCGCATTCGCATTTGATCAGAAAAATCGTATAAACGCTAGAAAAGTCCAGTTAAGTTTTTATGAAGGCGATGTCATCATCATCACACTGGTCACCACTGCTCTCCACAACCTTCTCCCCCCCCCCCCCCCCTCCTCCCGTCCCAGCAACCGCACCCTGTCATGCACGTATGCAAAAACGAATTCAAACGTAGACGAGGATGGACCAGCGAGGAGCTGCAGTGGTTGGATTGAGCCGAGCATCAGCTGACCATTCAAATTTTATAACCATTCATGAATAGTAAATTTGGTGTATTATTTTTCATGAAGTCCAGGGACTGGATAGAGGCACACACACACACACACACACACACATACGAGTCCATGCACAGCGGCAGAGCAGAGAAAAAAAGGGGTTGTGTGTCTGCCAGAGAGTCAATATTTGTGTGTTTCGTCGTGCGAATACATTGAAAATTCAAATCGTAACAAATGATTTGAATATTTTGATGAGGTATGGGGGGGAGAAGGAAGGAGGGAGGGGGTGGGGAGTATGGGATGTGGGAGGAATGGGATGGCAAAGAAACGAGGTTTGAATTTGAAAAACGTTTATTCTCGCAAAAACAACTCATTTTTCGCCTTGTACAATCTGCCGTTGCTACTATTGTTGTTTTTGTTGTGGCTGCTCCTGTTAATCAAAGGACAAAAATTCAAATTTTATTCCAGCATTTTTTCGCTTGTTTAAATGTGCGAGTGGTCTTTTAAATATTATTGCAAATCAATTGAAAGGTATGATGTTTGGGCAACAACAACAACAACACAAGCATGCATACAAATTGTGAATTTATATCAATACGCAACTATTTAGGATGAAAGTGAAGGAACC
This sequence comes from Myopa testacea, assembly GCA_949629155.1. Classification (NCBI taxonomy): domain Eukaryota; kingdom Metazoa; phylum Arthropoda; class Insecta; order Diptera; family Conopidae; genus Myopa; species Myopa testacea. Next base: position 42,214,550 of record OX451347.1, on the reverse strand, counting down.
GCAAAAGAGTTGCCAACTCGAAATGAAAAGAAAACATAGAAAACCCATTAAAAGCCCTCCGCCACAAAAAAAATGTGCATATTTTCGCACAACACTAGTTCTCTCTCTCTCTCTCTCCCTCTCTTCTCTTCAGCCAGCCCTCGCCCTCGCAAAACCAACGGACTATGAAATTGACCAGAATTTTATACGAGCACCATTCGGTTTGTTTCGCTTAAATTTATGCAAAAAAACTGTGCACAATATTTGAATTTTTAAAAGGCTTCCACAAGAAGGGTCCCCAAACAAACGCAAGAAAGAGTTTTCTGTGGTGAATCCCTTTAAGTCAAAAAAATTAACATAAGAATATCGTGTAAGTGGTGCAAATGACCATTTAAAGGATTTTCAATCATGTGTTCAAAGTTCACTGAAAGCAGAGTCACGTGGCTGAGGCAGGGTTTTTTTGACAACGTCACTTCTTATGACAGCCTTGAATACCTTTGATTCCTTCCGGTCCATTGAAGCCACTCAAATGAGGCGATTGTATTTTAATAGAACAACTTTTCCATTTCAGCTTCCGATTGCGATGACAACAACTCGAGTGTGGGCAACTCCAGCGATCGATGTCGGTCGCCGTTGAGTCCCGCTCTGCCGCCGCATTCGCACCAACAACACCAGCATCCACGCAGCCATCTGCATCCGCTGCACCGCGCGCTGCACCACCATCCCCTGCATCACCCCCTCCACCAGGAGCGCCACCTGCACGAGGACGACGGGGACGAAAACTCGGGCGCCCTCAATTTAACGAGCGAGAACTCGCGAAACAGCTCGCACTCGCCCTCCTCCCCCTCGTTGCACTTGCAGCGTACTGCACACACACCGCCATCACTGCCCCCACCGCCGGCACCACAGCAGCTGCTGCCGTCGCCGTCGCCGCCGTCCACCACCCCTCTGCCAGCAACGTCCGCTTCAGTCTGTCTGCCCCTTACGTGCCCCCTTGTGGGGATGGATGGAGGCGCCGCCCTTGCCATACCCGGCCTTGCTTCCCCCTTGCAGTCCTCGCTGGTAGGCGCCGCTGGTCTGGGGCTGGCCGCCAACCCACTCGCCCTTGGCGCCAACTCCATGGTCTCCATGCAGGACTTCTCCCAGTTTCAGCAGGCGCTGCAACAGCAACAAGTCGCGTTGCAGCAGCAGTTTCAGTCCTACATTGAAATCATAAGCAGTGGTTCCTTGGGCATTCCGAAGGACGATCCCAGTGTTGCAACACAGGTGGCTGCGGCACAGTTCCTGCTGCAGAGTCGCGTGCAAGCTTTGTCGCAGGCAGCTCAGCAGCTACAAGCTCTGCAGAAGCAACAGGAATTGCATCAACGACAGCAGATGGAAGAACTTCAACAACAGCAGCTGGAGCAACGACAGCAGCAGCAGCATCATCAAATGGAACAGCAGTATCAACAGGAGCAGCCTCTTCATTTGAAGCGCCACCTCACCTCGACGCCCACGCGTCGCAGCCCTGTTCACAGTCCTGCCAGTTCGCCGCTGCCGCTGAACCACACCCCACTCTCGCACTACAACACCAACAACAGCCAGGTGACGCCGCCCAATAGTGCTAGCGGCGGCGGTGGTGGTGGCACTGGTCTTACAATCAGCGGCATCTTGACACCCTGCACACCCACTGGCGACCCGCAGACCCCGCAGCTACCCAAGACCCTAGCAGGTGCTCAGCGGCCGACCGGCGAACCGTCGCCCGAAGAAACCACCGACCTCGAGGAGTTGGAGCAGTTTGCGAAAACCTTCAAGCAGCGCCGCATCAAGCTCGGCTTCACGCAGGGCGATGTGGGCCTCGCGATGGGGAAGCTGTACGGCAACGACTTCTCGCAGACCACCATCTCACGCTTCGAGGCTCTGAACCTGAGCTTCAAGAACATGTGCAAGCTCAAGCCGCTGCTGCAGAAGTGGCTGGAGGATGCTGATCGCACGATACAAGCAACTGGAGGGTGAGTAAAGAGAGAGAGAGAGTCAGAGAGAGAGAGAGAGAGAGAGAGAGAGAGAGAGAGAGAGAGAGAGTGAGAGAAAGAGAATCTCGAGAAAAGAAATTTCGTAAGTATTGAATTTTTTTTTTCTTCACTATCTTTGCAGTGTCTTTGATCCGGCGGCACTACAAACAACCGTTACCACGCCCGAAATCATGGGACGCAGACGCAAAAAACGCACCTCCATTGAGACCTCCATACGAGGGGCGCTCGAGAAGTCCTTCATGCTGAACCAGAAACCCACCAGCGAAGAAATCAGTCAGCTGGCCGATCGGCTGTGCATGGAGAAGGAGGTGGTGCGGGTGTGGTTCTGCAACCGGCGTCAGAAGGAGAAGCGCATCAATCCCTCGTTGGACAGTCCGACGGGGGCGAATGGGGACGAGTCTCCGTACATGATGATGCAGTGAATTTCTGAGAAAGGCGATTCCACTATAGAGTACATCCACTAGAAGTTTAGAGGCCGCCAAGGGCCTCATGGGAGTCAGCGTGGCAGAGGCACCGTGAAATGTTTGAAGTAAACGTTCACAGTCTATACACAGGTAAGAAAGTCAGAGAATTGTTTATGCATCTATTTTGGTCTTTTTACAAACGACATCGTAAAGAAATCCAAGTCTCCCCAACGTTTTTTAACTCCTTTCTTTTCGATTTTTTGTTCTTTTTTCGCAGATTCGTTGCTTAAAATAGATTGATCTATAAAATTTTCATGAAAACTGTTACATAGATTCGTACAGCAACCATGAAAAAACAATTTCATGATACTGTATTTAAAATTTCTGTAAATATTTATAAGCACTTCTAAAAATGAAGATAATCTAATAATTCAATGTATTTCTGTCGTCTTCACACTTCAACTAATTATTAGTAAACTAACAAATATTTAATGAAAATAATAAATGTAAGTTTAATAATATACGCATGGGTGTATATGAGAAATGATAGATAGATAGATAGATGTGTGTATGCTTAAGTCATAATAAAGTGTAAGAAGAATAACTTATTATAATATATAGTGGTACTTTCTACAAACAAATAGTGGTACTTTCCCTCATGTAACACGCTCATAAGCAAAAAAATATAAATTTTTAGTCAGAAAAATTGTAAAAATATTAGGTCTAGTATTAGAAGAATTTTTGCGAAGAGAAAGTTAAATACTACTAAACTACTACTGTAACTACTACCTTCACTACTAATCTATAGGAAACCTCTAAGAAAACGATCACCAATTTCTAGTAATACTGACGCCAAACAATGATGATGGTGATGAGTGGTAAAATGTAATGTCTCCGGTTTCGGCTAAAGATTAAAACAATCCTTTCTGCCAATCTCAGCAAAACAAAGATTAAAACAATTTATATTCTTCAATTTAACTTCTTTAGTTCCCAACTTCTTTAGTATCAAATTTCTTAAATATTTTTCATCAGTTTTACTCTGTTTTCAAGATAACAAAAGCTAGTTATTTTCTTTATTATTCTCTTTATTTACAAGTACAATGGTATTTTTGAGCACTTGTAGACATCACATTTTAACACTCACTCTGTTAGTATTACTACAAAATTAATACAAAATTTAGTTTAAAATCTGGAATATCGAAGAACTCAGTTTTTATTATAATTCTAAGAGTTTTGTTTTAATTTTTGTTCCTTCTCATCAGTTGATGAAGGCATAAAAATCAATTTAAAACTATTATTAATTCATGAATTCTTTTTATATTTCCAAACTTTTAAAATAAAATCTTCTTTTCTCTTATATTCTTAATCTTCTATTCTCTTACTTGTTGCTGTATGCATATTCGCATGCTATACAGTTGTGTATGTGTTCGATATAAGAGTATAATCTTCATATTTATAAGTTTATCCTTCATAGTACGAGTAAAGACGCAAACAACCAACAACAACAAGCAACTAATAGCTAATATTATATATTTACGTGAATACTGTGATAATAATAAAATGATTTATTTAACACTTAAGATTATTTAAATGATGTCCTACAGTTTAACAATTTTAAATACTGAACGTAATTAAATCAAAAATAAAAAAACAATTTGAAAGTAAATAAATAAGGTATAAAAACAAAACAAACAACAGAAATGGTTTTATTTTTCGAAAGATGATCTGATGGTGGAGAAAAGTGAGGTAAAAAGGTGAGTTAAAATGGTGCGGTAAAGGAGGGGAAAAAGAGGAAAGCAACCTCTTACAGCCCTTATACATTTTGATAAATTTGAATATTGATGAAATTTTGGTCAGGGTTTTATTCTTTTCCGAACTTTTTCAAAAGCATTACAAGGTCATGATATGAATAGAGAAGATCTCAGAAAAAAAGAGTATTCGCAACAAAGAACCTCTTCCTTGTTCACCTCCTTCGAAATACCGACTGACAAAAGGGCAAGCGCAATAATTAAACGTTAAAATGTTGTTGTATTTATGGTAATAATTAATACTTGCGTACCCCGAGTGTCGGGCAAATTAGACACTCATGCCGCCGGTATTCAAATGCGACCCGCGAGACGCGTCGCCTGAGATGTCAGAAGCGATCATAAACCACTCCAACATGTGAAGGAGTTAATAACCAGCAATTCGCTTTGAATTTGTTTAAATTTAAAATGTACTTAACCTCCAGAGAAGTGAAGCAGCCGATCCACGACCACCATCGCCATCACTCGCTGCTCGCTGCTATAAAATCGAGAATTCTTTTGGACACGCGATCTTTTTGCGATCCTCTGCTTAATTTCGTCATTTGCGTATGCACGCTGTCTGGAAGACAGACCGCAATCATAAGAGTGCTCATATACTATATGTATATTGTTCAAATACACGACATGATCAGCTCGCACTCCGCGCTTCTCGCGATCGCTGTGTCCGCGCTCGTTACAGCAGATAGTGGCAACAATTTAATTGTTCAAAGGCTCAGGCTTGTGTCCCGCTCTACAATGACGATTATGATGATGACGATGATGATGATGATACAATGATGATGAGTTGTTATGATGGTGGTGGCTATGAAGGGTAATTTTCTGAGCTGTGATAACGATATTACGGACTCGGTCAGGCAAACAGACCGAGCTAATGTCTTGTCCGCTGCTTGAACTTGGAAATACGCATAAATAAATGTATGAATATTCAAAATAATTTTAATTTATCTCGGGGCCAGTTGCACCAGCAGCCACTGATGATGACCATCATCCATGTCAAAGCGAAGCACTCGAATTGAACCCTTCACGACGAGTCACCGAGCGAATGAGCAGTCACCGTGGATGATGCAAGATGTGGAAGAGTAAATTTAAGCTGAATCCATTCTTCAAAATAATGAAGGTACTTATAGAGGCCCAAAGCTATAGAGCTATGTACAGTGATTCTGACATACAGAGAATCCTTTAAGTACTAAATACCGTTTTGCATGTCGAATCACAGTGAATGTTGTGTGGACGATACACGCCCATTACTGGATAATACAGTATACCCGTTATATATGGTAACGGTATAAAAATGCCTTCATTTAAAGTAATTCAAGTGATCCGTTTCTAAAGACCAAAATCTCAAACAAATATACAATATATACACTGTAATGCCTGCTACAGTCGAAGCCCCTTCTTGTAGACTGCTTCTAGTTCCCCGTAGAGCCCGCTCTGACTTTTCAATAATTAGTGCAATTATTAAACTTAGTTGCCGGCACAAAAGTTTGCATGTCGCAAAGATAAATCGAGAGACATTCATCCATCAACCGCCTGAATAAAATTTCCTTATCAAGGTTGGGAAATCTCGCGATAATAAAACAGAGACTTGGCGCATCTGCATAATTTTATGCTGGCAACGCTATTCTAATAGAGTGGTGAGTGAATGAGTGAACCGATGGGGGGGCAGGGCAGCACGTAGGGGGCGGTCAAAGCGCTAGTACTACAAAAACAATGTGCAACATTTAGAAGTTCATGTTTATTCATCGCTCAGCAGTAGCAGCAACAACAACAACAACGACAACAACAATGAAGAAAAATAAAATAAAACCGACTTTGTTACACTTGAAGAGCATCAAAATTATACGTATGCTTATATTGCAAGATTTTACGTATGCAATGACTGCAAATCGTGAAAAGTGTTCCTGCACAATCCCACAAATAAAAGTTTAACGAGTTTTATTAGCGCCATGGCACATTTTGAACTTTGATGTCAGTGAGCGCGACTCCGGTGAGTGCGCCGGATCCATCCGATGAGCGAATTCGAATGCCATAAAAGGGATTGCATGTTAGATGGATATTCGGTGGAGTACAACGACACTACTTTGTTGCAGTTGCCCGTCTGCTGCTCGGCCAGAAGGAGTTGCAACATTTTCGAAAATTATTCATAGCCTCATTAAGTAACGAATGTTTATTATTGCAGAGATACAACATACTTTGAAGTTCTGAAGTTCCGCAATTCGGAAGTTCCGAAGCTAGGTTCGGGCACATTCGATAAAGAAACCCATCAGTTTTAATTGCTAATCATGTCCGTTCGTATATTAAATGTTACAGAAGGTCGGTCGGTTGGTGGGTCGGATGGATTACATTTGAGAAAATAATACTAACTCTTTTAGCATATTGATATCAATATTCCACCGTCCCACCCCCTCCTCATCCGCCTTCAATTATTCAATTCATTCAACTATTAAATGCAGCTGTTTATTATTTGAATTGAAAGCTGGCAACACTTTCAAAAAACTGAAGAAACCGTAATTTGAATAAAATTACTCAAATATTGATTCCCAGAGGGTGCCACACAAATCGAATGGGCGACAAAACCACATAATTGCTGAAATCGCTGTTGTTGTTGGGTTTGCTTTTTCTTTTATAAGTAAAATTGTTCAAAAAATATGCAGAACTAAAAATCAAACCAACAACAGCAACAACAAAAGCTTGTCCATTCCAAAATCGCGTGCATTTAATTAAACAATTGATATTGACGAAAGAATTGATGTCAGTAACCGACATCTATTGACATTCTATGGAAATACTGTATATTGACTCAATATTATTGAGCAATGGAATCGTTTTGTCGTCGCTGGTCGTTGTGCAGGTGTTCGTTCGATTGTTGTGGTTGTTGTTAATATTATTATTCATATTATTTTAATATTAAGGAAAAACTTATCAAAGAGTAACACACTTAAACCCATGTAAATATTTATTTCGAGCACTGTACACGCTCTTTCGAGTGCTTCTCTCACTCTCTTTCGCACTCTCAGTCTCACCGCCTCTACTTCTGTCTCTTTCACTCACTCCTCTGTATTCTGAATTTAATTTTAATTGAAAATTTGCTAAAATATTTAAATTGTTTTGAAGGTTTTCTTTGTTTTTCATGGTTACAAATAAAGAAAAATTATAGAAATCTTGAATAATATTCGTTGCGCACGAATAAAAACGAAGACAATAAATAAGGCTTTGTTTGAGTTTTTTTTTTTGTTGTAGTTTTGTTTGTGGTTGTTGTTGTTGTTGTTGGGCACCTCGATATGAAGCGCGCCGCTCAGTGAACATGAATCCCAGTGAAGCGCGAAAATTGTTGGGGTTGCCACCACTCTACACCGTCCTTCGGCGTTGAAGTTCCTGTAGAAGACCTTCCATCAAGAACAACAACAACAAGTGATTCTCTTTCACAAGTGACGACGTGATTCTCTTTCTGTCAGCACAACGAATGGCGAAAATACTCAGTTTAACTCTAAGAGTTGACTTAAAACAATGTAATGAAAGTGTAGAAGAAGAAGCAGCAGCAGAACAATGACAATTACAACAACAACAACAACAACAATAAATGCAGCAACAACTACAATAACAGTAGCAACAACAACAGCAACAACAGCGGCACCGGGAAATTAAAGTTCTGCATGCAAACATGTAAATCAGATGCGAGGTGAGAATGCTTGTTGTTGTTGTTATTATTGTTGTTATAGTTTTTCTTTTATTCTTTGATTTGATTGCACATTTAAGCTGCACATTTGATGGCAACTTCGTTGTTGTTGTTGTTGCATGAAGGTGTATGTTAATCATGCAAACACCTTGTATTGCAGTTGTTGTTGTTGTTGTTGTTGTTGGTTTTCAATTTCTCCCCACTTGACCCTTCTTCATTTAGCAGGCACCCAGCACCGGCGAAGACAGTGGAGCAAAAAGTGCTCCATAATAAAGTAAATAGTAATAAAAGTGTAGTTGTTTTATATTATTTCTGAACTACTGCTTTGCCCCCCCCCATCCCCTCTTTCCCCTCCCACCTTCACTATACTAATCACATGTATATTAGCATTATTTCAACAGCAATAAAGAAGAACCACAGCCTTTAAAGAAACAATGATACCCTGCCATCATTCCGAATCATAACGAAGCCAACCCAACGAAGAACAACCTGTCTATCTGTATAAATACTGTGTATATGTACGATATGTCTATCTATCCAGGCAACTCGCCGGTTGCGTCTGACAGACAGCGCGTTCTTCTTTCGCGATCACTTCTTTATTTGGCTTTATAATGAGAAGTGGGCGTGTTGATTACGCGCAGGCGGTGTACACGGGCTCGAACACAGGCCACTGATTACAATAATAACAATTATGAAAACCGGAAAGACAAAGAAAACAAATTAACGAAAATGGGAAGAGTACCATAAAAAATAAGCGCAACAAAATAAAAGAACAAACAGAGTAACAGAGTTTTTTCCAAGAGTAACAAAGAAAAAATTAGACTTTCGTGTGATTATATAAAATTTTTCTAATTACAAAACAATATCAATTGCATTAAGTAGACATGCTCGAGTAGATGGTGGGACGGAGGGATGAAGGGACAGTGGGATGAAGGGACAGTGGAATGGATGGACAGAGGGATGGTTGGACACTGGGACGGGTGAATGTAGTATATGAAAAGATGAATAAATGAATGAATGAATAAATGAATTAATGAGTTAATGAACTGATGTACGGATGAACTGACCGTAGGGCCAAGCAATTGTGGCTGTGTGAGTGTTGTGTGTGTGTGTGTAGTGAACAAGCAGCATGCTTTGGGCCGAACTTCCTTCCGAAGAACCAAATTAAAATAAAATTACTTAAGATTCATATCGGCCACGGCGCATGCAAACGAACGAAACAAGTTCAAGCAAGAAATTGAAGCAAGTGTGAGTGTGTGTGTGTGTATGTGTGTGTAGATGTACATATGTACATGGTATCTATGGCAATACGAATGCAAGTGATGCGGATGCACATCGGATGAGCACCACATTAAAAACAACTGCTGCACGCAATAATTACAAAAACAACAACAACAACAACCCCATCAACTACAAATCAAGAACAACAACAACAACATAAGTGGCAACAATAAACAATAAAAATAGTAAAAACAATTCAACATTTCATTAATTTTATTAGAACATAAAATTCGCACTTTTTGCTTTATGCAATCTTTATAATTCCTAGTTTGAAAGTCATGCTTAAAATTTATGCAAATACTACGAGTAGCTGGGAGTTTCACAGGGAGCCCGGAGTGAATTCCGCCGTATGAAAGCGTGCATCTAAGACGACTCTAAAGTACCCTACACTAGAGAATCTGAGTGACAGAATTTATGTTCAGAGTTATAATCATCCGATGAAAATGAAAGGGATTTTAAAAATGCAAATAAATTAAAATATAAATAAAAGAATATAAGAGTATATATTGTATTTCTAAATATACAGTTGTATATATACATATAAATAATAAATAACTTAATAAATAAGCTGTCATAATTATTGTAAGTAATCTTAAGATTATTAGAAGAATACATGGAATAGTTTCGAAGAACACATCAAATAAAATCAGAACATTATTCGTAGAGTATAAAAAATAATCATAAAAAGGATTATAAAAAGTATTACGAAAGTCTCATAAAAAGTATTAGAAAAGGATCATAAAAACTAAAACTAAGAGAAATCAAAAACAAAACAACGATAATGCATGTACTAAGCTAGTCTTAATCTTTCCTGAGGCAGCTTAAAGATGAGTTTTTTATTTTTTTCCCTTTTGATTTCTCTTCAAAATCTTCTACAAATAAAACACAACATTTGAGTGAAAATAATACATATAATTTATGATTCTTTTTAAAACATAACAACTGATGACAGTGAAAAACAACCATGAATGTAATTACCGGAGTTCAGGTCCTCCTCTCCCCCTTCTTCACCCCTCCTTCCCCTTCATCTCCAATATAATCACTTGTTATTTATACTGTTGCATTTTCTTTGCTTTGCAAATGCGGCAAACATCAGTTCAATTAAACTCACGATGATATCTTCACTTAGAATCGCGTCGAATTTGTTTGCAGTTTCAATTTAAATTTGCATGTGTCATAAATTTACTCATTAAAATGAGTACAATGAGTGAAATGATTAAAAAAACACACAAACAAGAATCAACGATCACGGATGCTCACTTTATTCGAGTAAAGAAAAAAATATATTAAAAAAGGGGATAAAAGATAAAAAAAGGGGGAATTAAAAATGTTACAATTCGAAGAAAGAAAAATTGAAAAAAGAAAGACGAAAAGAAAAAAAGTTTCAATTCAAGTTTTTTAGTTTTTAAACTGAGTTTAATAATTGATCTAAGTTTTGTATAAAATACGTGAATAAATAAGAATGAAACTAAGTAGGAGTACATTACGAAAGGTTTTCTATCCGTTGTACCAAAGAGAGGATAAATAATCCAAGGAGAGTATAAATAATCCAAGGAGAGTATAAGAATCGCCGAGTATAAGAGGTGATAAATAATGCCGAAGAGAGGGTATACTATAAATAACACCTCTCCGGCCTCTATTCTTCTCATGATGACGAGTTTCTTTACGTAAGTTGAAGCGTGTGCCCCAGAAGTGAGTTAGACGTTTCAACACGCGCCAAATGTCATAATTTAAGTAGCATTAGAAAAACAAAAGCAAAAACAGAACAACAACAACAACAACCACCACCGCCTCTGTAATTACAACCGATCGGGCGCTTAAATGATCACCAACGCTGAAGGCGATCAAGATGTTTAGTCAAAGAACCGCCTTACAGACTCGAAGTAATTCGGAGTGCTGCGGACGTAAATCAAACAGCAACAATAACAACAACAACAGCAAATGGACTCCCTCATCTTCGAGTTGATTAAGTTTCCATCCATTCGGCCGACTTGCAGCGTGGGGCAGGCAGCAAACATCGGAAGCATTTCATGCCGCAGAAATGATTCGGGTTGAGCCGTGGCGACCCTGCGATTGGCATCAGAGGTCAACATTTAGCATGAAGTGCATAACTAGAACACATTTTAGGGTCCTTTCGACGCACGAAGCACAAACGTATGAAGCGTGCCGAAAGTAGGACTCGCAACATTCTCATTTTTAGGGGATGACCAACGGCTCGACTTTGCTGCAGTTTCTGTTGCGATGCAAACAAAAGGATTAATCATGCCGCATTGTTGCCGATGTTGCTGTTGTTGTTGTTGTTCGTATAGGTTTCTATTATATTTTAGTTGCTACTATCGATGTTGTTGTTGCTGTTGTTGTTGCTGTTGCATCCTATACACACACACCCCACCAACAAAACGACACTCATAACGAACGTGACGCCTACACTTCGATGCATTTTTTTGGGTTCACTGTCCCTCTCGCTCACTCTGGCGTCCTTTTTTAGTGGCACTCTTGTCACTCGCACACTTTAAACGTGCCTGTTTTTGTGCTCGTTAAACAGTTCGGAACGATTAAAACAATTTAAAATTTTCAAGAGACACAAAAGTGAAGACCCATAAATCACACATTTGGTGGCTTCAGTTTGCGAACACGGGCCGGAAAGTCGCCCGCCAGCAGCTTCCCTGCCCCGCCGCTGGACACTGGTTAGTTGGCAATCCGTCGGACAGATGAAAATGCACCTGGAAGCTGGCTGGCTGGCTGGCAGACTTTTTCCCGAATTGTACTTTGAAACATTTTTCAAAAGTGGAAAACAACAAATAAAACAAATAAAACAACTTAATTCAATTGTCAACTCGATTTGAAGGAGGCGAGGGTGAAATGATTGCGATTCGGACAAAATTACTCGACACTCGGTGGGTGCAGAGAAGAAGAATCGATCGTCTGGCTCGAATCGAACACTCTCGACACCGGACAAAAGATGCGTCGGCAACAAAGCGCTCCATTTACCACTGTATGGAAAACACAGGCGATTGTCTCCTTTCAGCGCAGAGCAACTGAGAAATTCGACAACAAAGCGAAAGTGTCGAGCACACGAACGTCGGGAGTACGAACCGCCATCGCAGTTAGAAACGGTATCTCGGAGCACAGGAATTGAGCAGTTTAGCGCAGACCCAACACGGTCTCCGCTGTCCTCGCTGACTGGGGTTCAATGGGAAATGATGACATGAACGTAATTTCATTGACCGGCCAGTGAATTGTTGCCACTGAGCGAAGAAGTGTGTTTGTTTTTGGGTGCTTTGTTTTCCCTTCTTTTCTTGTTTTTGTTGCACCGAATTAGAGCTGCAAACAACTGGAGCTCGCCTGCTAACTCGCTCTCTCGCTGGCTCAACCGGACAGATGACGATGATGCAATACTACGTCGGGAATTCAGTTGGCTTCCTTGGAAACCCGCTGGTGTAGAGCAGCGGAAGATGTCAGTAATGATGTGGGCTGGCCCGGAAGGCGGTGAGTTATGTGGCCGGCTGATCGTGCCGGAAAACATCTTTGTTTCTGGAAATATATTTTGACGTTTCAAGATTCGGCTCTAAACGTCTCAATGTTGCTCACTCGAAGACTAAAAGTGTGTCTAGTCTATTCTTTTTCCAGGCCAACAACAAAACAAAACAACGAAGATTCCGTATATACTCTATATAAATTATATTTAAATAAGCTATCCGATTTTTATATAAAATTGCATGGATTAAGGTGAAAATTCTTCAAAAACTAGATGATCCTTCTTTTAGAATACTCATTACCTTCCTTTTGGCCATCTTTTTCACCCATTTTTATACAATAACCATAAAATTGTCGAAATGATCGCAATTAGTTTGTTGATTGTTCATTCTGATCACTGGTCAGGTCATCCCATAAAATAGTGTTGGAATTACGAAAATAAAAATTCCAGCCATCGCTTAACTCCGCTCTGGTCTGTGCCATAAAAAAGACAGCGGCTGCTGCGGTTCTGTAACAATAAATGTTGGCCATAACAGGGAGTAAAAAATTAAAATGATAGCAGATCGTAAAATTGAAGTCAATCGAAGAGTCTGAAGAAGTTTGAATGGCTTTCTTACGCTTCATGCACCGCGTTTTGAGCGCGAGCTTCAGTTTGAGCGACAAGATCAATGAGAGAAGGTAGCTTGACGGATGGCAACCATGACAGGGGAGCAGCTCCAATTTGAACTGGAAGTCGATGGATGGAAACCGAAATAAGATGAAGAAGCAGTTACAGCAGACACTGAAACATTGAAGCATTGAAGCATTGAAGAGCGGCGGCATTCAAGTTGAAACAAGTTTTCAATCGCATTCAATCGGAAGTCGTTGAATGCCGAACGAAGAATCAGAGTACGGATTTAAATCGAGCTAAACGCAGCTTAAAGCGTAAAAGGAAGAGGAGGAGCAGGATGAAGAAGAAGAGGCAGAAGGAGAAGAACAAGCAGAATCAGACAGACATCAGAAAATCCAGTTTTACGGAGTAGCTTCTTTTTGTTTTTGTTTTTATTGGGTACAAAATTTCTATGATTATCGACTCAACTGAAATTCAAAAATTATCAAAATGTTCCACTTCAATTTCAGATTCAGTCTGATTTCCGATTTCTGAATACCTATCTTAAGTACACGTACATATCTATTGATATCCTTAGACGATTCTTTACCTCCACCTGCTTTAGAGATGGTACCATACTTTGTTCGGCTTCTTTTTTCATTGAAACTTCTTGTCACTCCTTTCTTTGTGTCATTTCTTTGTGTTTCCTTTCATTTCCCTCCATGATTAACTCAATTAATATCCTTAGCTTGGTTTGTTCAAGTTTTTTCAGTTGTAGTTGCCACTGTTATAAACTTTTTATGCTTTTTATCAGCTGTGAAGAGAGCGAACCTCACCACCACACCGTTTAAGCCGGATTCTACTCCGTTTTAACCGTCATCACACCGTCGCCATCATTATCACCGTCACCATCATCATCGTCGTCGTCGTCGTCGTCATCATATCTTTATTAAATGTTTGTTGTAGTTGTTGGTCGTTTGCGCCAACGCCCACTTCTACGCCTACTTTATCAATATTCATTTGATGTCGTGTACTGTTCTTAGTTCGGTGAGGCTCTGTTCTTTTTTCTTCATCTTCTTGTTGCTGTTGTTGTAAAAATAGTGCTGCTAAAGGTGATGTTGGGTTCTTTTTTCTTATTATTATTATTATTATGGTTGTAGTTGTTGTTGTTGGTTTTCAGAGCATGTTTCAAAAGTTAGTTTATCAGTATCATTAACGCATCGTCTAAATTAATTGGACTAAAAGAATTCTTGTCGTTGTAGTTGTTGTTGCTCGTAGATGTTGCTGGTGATGTTGTTGCTGTTGTCCACAAGCAGTTAAGTTAATTTATGAACTCATTGCGAGTATTAAAAGTTTAGGGGATATACTATGTACATTTAGTATAAGATGTATATACTAATATTTTTACAATAGTATGTGAACTTTTTGCGAATTGTATGGATTCTGTACGAACTCAGATTTATTTATCATAATTTATAGACTCCTATAAGCCTTTAAATTGTAATTACTTTCTTGCAGAGTCCTCTATAGCCACAATAGAGTGCATATTTTTGTATAATGATGCTTGTACAACTTCCAGCTCTGGACATACATAGTTTCTGTCCGGAAAAACAGCAACACTTTCGGTATATTCTCCGGTAATTTAATGATGGGCTCATTTACCTAAACGATTCTATTATTTAGTTCCTTTTTATAAGTTTCTTAACCGATTCCCTTACTTACTTATCTTTTATAGAAGTAAGATAAGTAAATAAGTTGCTGTATAATGAAGTACGAAGCCATCCCCTTCATGGGCGCCGGTGGAATTAATTTTCGGAGGGTCCACAACAAGAAGGAGTCCAAAAAAGAATTGAGAAGAAAACAAACTGAATGAAGTTAACAGAAATTCTTTTATTTTCCGTCACTGGAGCAGAGTGATAGCGATATTCGACACAGAAGGCTTTATAAATCCATCCTAACAACTGCTGTGTGGCTTTCTTTTTTAATCCAACCCCCTTCCCCTCCCGTCAGTGGACCAACCCGACCGACTGCCATCATCATCATCATTTCGCTTAATCAACTTATGGTACTTTTTTACTAATGGCTCGCCTATTAAAATAATGTCCTGGTTTTAGTGTGTGCAGACATCATCTGCAGAATTTTAATTTTTATTATAAATACAAAACTTTTTGCAATATTTAATTAACGAAGCAAAAGTTTCATTGTTTGTTTCTTTGTTTCCTTGGTGCTATCGCAAGAACATCCTAGAATAATTATTTTTTATAACTTTGTCCTTTTTTTTTGGACTTTTGTTTTGTGAGAGCCTTTTTTTTCATAGGTTTATTTTACCTTTTCTTTATTTATAACTGTTAGTTAACGAATAGATTTGGCCAAATCTCTCTTAAGTAGATTATTTATTCCCCGGGAAAGCCAAAAGATTTCATACATCAGATGAATTGTTTTTAATGTACATGAAAAAAGATTCTTTTTAATGTAAGCCTTTTTTTAAGGTTTTTTAATGCATATGATTGAAGAGGGAGGTTCTTCTTTTCACAGCTAACGATGGGTATCTAATTATATGGTAATCAGGAGAAAATAATTAAGCCGTAAGCAAATTAAAATACAGAACGGAGAGAACGAAGGGAGAAAGAGACCGAGAAAGGGTGGGAGAAAGAGAGTAACCGAGAGAGAGAGAGAGAGAGAATTTGCTTTAAATTCACGAGTTCTTGATTAAAACCGAAGTTTATTAAGTTTATTCTGATCTCTCTTCTGTTTTGTGTTTTCATCTTTTCTCCCTTCTCAATTTTTTCTCTTTTTTCGTTATTATTTATTTATTTATTACTTAACCAACAACGGCAAGGAATTTCTTGAACTGCTGCAAAAATAATTGCAAAAAATTGGTCCTCGATCAAGATCCGGGGCGGGGAACGAAAAAAAACGAAGTCTAGAAACCGTTTCTTCAATCATCACGCAAAAACATTCACAGACATTCGAAATTCCTGCGTTTTTCGTCATCGAAAGTGGCCCGAAATCCTCAGAGCTCATAGCTATTCAAATTTTAATCGCATTGTGAACACCGGCTCACCGATCACCGGGTTTCTGGCGGAACTCAGTAGCCAGCAGTCGCCGTCGCTTGCATTAGCATCGAGGAACATCATCGTTGAGCGACATTCCGCCGATTTGGCATTCCGTCAAAAAAACATCAAATCGATGGAGTCCACCGTCGATCCACTTCAACTCTTTAACAGGGTAGCCAACCGTGAGCAGAAAAAATAACATGTTCCAGAATACTTCAGTGAATCTTATGAGAAATTGATTTTTCATGTACTTGGTTTGGCATTAAATCCATTTAAACTCATTTTAATAGATTAGAATTGAGAAGAATGCTTTAGAGCCCGTTTTCTTTTGATTTCTAAATTCATTTTATTTCTAATTTCACAATAAAACTCTAGAAAGAAAGAATATATTATAGTTGATCAATAAATTGCATTCGCCACCTGGCAACTCTGGTGGTTTATTTAGCAACTCTTGCGGCGGCCTTTTCAATAAAATCGTTTGTGATTCAAATTTTTCCATCCTTTCACATCCTTTAGTTTTTTCTACATGCTCGTGCATATTTTTATGCATTTCATTTCAATGCGGCAAAATGAATGATTGACGAAAAGATGTCCGCGGTTGGGAGCATCAAAGTCGCGATGTGGCTGGTTGTTGTCTCTGTTGGTTGCTGCTTTCTTGATCCTGCCGACAACTTAAAGAAGCAAGCATGACAGCAATGCAGCCATCCTCTTGTCAGCCTGCCTTCCTGCCTCCTTCCCTCGCCGACTCTTCGTTTGTGGCTACTGTTTAAGTCGAATGCTGCCGCGTTTCAGGAGTCAGGAAACAAAGACAAACAAATGACGAAAGCGTCAGAATTTGATGGATGTGGATAAACTTTTTTCAGCTGAGTTTTTTGCTTTCCAATTGGCAACAATTTTGTAGCGGTTTCGGAGCGGCTTAAAGGACTTTGAAGATCGAGTTTAGATTTGAGCTTCAAAGTTCAAAGAATGTGTGACAAAAACTCTCAGCTTATAATGTAAATTATAAGCAAATAATTCAGAATGGAATGTATTCTAGAATAGTGCCACCCTTTCTTGAAAATGTTGTGTCCTCCCTCGTCCCTCCCTCGCTACACCCCCCTCCCTGCCGCCATCATCAAATGTGACTTGCGTGAGCCACGTCATGGCCACTCGCTGGCCAGGTCGAGTCTACTGATTGCATGATTGCATATTAAATATTCAATTAAATACAATTGACTCAAATTCCGGCCGGAGTGGGGGGAAAATAGTTCAAGTTTTCCTACTAAGTGACTGACAAGCTGTTCGCTAGTCAACACCCTGTCGATTGCACTCGTAATTGGCGTATTATTTCTGAATTTGAATGAATTATTTGACGATTGCTTACACCTGATCACGTCGGGCGATTGCATGTTCCAGCTCAATCATTCCGGGTCGCTAACAAGCGAAACAAACAAATGCCACAGGATATCGACGGCCAGCGGTTATTGGCGTCCGCGTCTGTCGAAGTGGCGCCGCTTCGCAGTCCACCGAATTGCAAAATTACACGACGTCGCGTCGCGTCATGGCACCTAAGCTCAGCTCTATTGCACTTCCACCTGCTCCCCCTCCTCCCCCGTTTCTCTTCACTTCTTTATATGTTGAACCCCATCGCTCATTGAAGTCCGCCACGCCCCCAGCATTTATTTCGCCCTAACAAGCTGGCTGAACTGACGCTGCTTTCAGCTGCAACGCGAATTAATTCTTTGCATACTGTATAAATTAGATTTGCTTAAGCCGCCGCCACGCCCCTTGCTTGTTGTTTAGCATATCTACGCCTCCGGAAGATCTGCGTCGCATGTCAGTCCCTCTCGCTCCCGCTCTTTCTCTCTCTCCCTCTCTTTCTCGCTATTTTTTCTATATATTTATGTGCTTTTTATTTGTTATTCTTTCTTCTTTTCTTCGATCTGCGATTCCACGTGACTTAATTATAGTTTATCAGATTTCCATAGCCGATGATCGTCGATCTTTTGCGCCGCTCATTCGATCGATCGTTTTTCATTTTGTCATTCGGCCAACTCAACTCGAAGTCTTTTCGCTTAATTGTTGGTTGTGCCGCCGCCGATTGCTGGCTGTCATAAATCAAGGCGCCAAAGGGCCCTGCTGAGTTGGTCGCTCTACTCGTTAAATCGCAAATTATTGGTACTCGTAACTGATACATGTTGGGCGAAGTCTTTGATTGTTGTTGTTGCTCCGGATTATTGTTGTTGCTCCTCCGCCGGTAGGCGATTCCAGCACCAGAGCCGAAGAGAACCATTGTGAAGAGAGAGAGAGAACGATAGACCGGCAGGGAGAAGGAGGGGGAAGGGAATAAAAGGTGCTATAATCCTTTTTTAATTAAATGGGTTTTGCTGTGACATTCGACTTTTCTAAATATTGTTGACATTTATTGTTGATATCGATTTAGGACATCAGGTCGCTTCTTTTTACTGTACTAACTACCAGTAATCAATTCTAATATTAAAAGTGTTCCAACATTGACATCTATCATCGGTATGAATCACTTTTCGGCATGAAAGAATTTGACACGAAATTGTGACTTATTATAAAAACCCCCCCGCTGAAGAGTCTTCTCAGAAGTTTAACTCTAATCTTCTTTCCAACTTTTACCCTGAAAGACCTTTCTACAGACCCATACAACTGTTTGATGTGGGCGTTTGGAGTGGTATATTTTGATAGTTCCGTTGTATCCCACAGTATACAGGTACGCCATATCTCATTATATTTGTGGAAAATGGAGAAACCGTACTATGAAATGAACCGCGTAAGTTTCATGATATCCCTACTCCACGCCTTGATTGTAGCCTTCCTAATAAATAGTAGCTAAATACCAAGAACGATTACCAGATAAACGGGAATATAATAAAGCAAACTATTAGAGTATCCACTCAGCTAACATTGCATTATTTCGAAATTGAAATTCAATATCGAGTGGATGGCAGATAAGCGTCAAGAACACGATAATCGCGACCCCTGTTCCACCATATTTTAGACCAACCCGGAGACATTTTGTGACAATTAATACGCTAAACGATGACGATGACGATGACGACGGCGGAGTGGCACCATCATTGGGCACAATGGCCATGATTCTCACGCCAACTAGGACGGAATTCGCTCAAATTGCCGCAGGACACGCGCGCTTTTTAGACGTATTCTTTACCCTCGTTTGATAACGTAAAAAAACAGCTCCTCCCCCGAACGACGAACGGCGCGCCGCGTCGCGATGCACACAACCGAAACCACAGTTAAAGCGAATGCCACCAGCAGCGGGGCGCAAAAAGAAGGCGACCGACATCGAAGCGGAGGTTGAGAACTTCACTGATGACCATAATGACGGCGTTGGCGTCGGCGTTGGCGCTGACGCTGGTGATATCATGAGGCGGTTCGTCGCTGTGTGTAGCACCCGAGCGCACCCTCGCGCACACAGCAACCCAGCGCGAGGTGGTTATTGCGGGACACAAGGACATCCCTTCGACGCTGCCTGCTTAAATTCAATTTCAGCTTTTTTCCACAATCAATTTGCGGTGATATTTATTTCGATTGCATGATTTTTTATTGTTAAATGATTGGAAATCGACACACAGCACGCTGCTGGGCTGCGATAATGTGGCAACGCCTGGCAATTAGTTTTCCAAATGAATTGCAAATGATGAACTTTGTTGCGATACTTTGTGTTTGATACTGTCCCAAATCTTCCATAGACTCTAACGATATCACTTACAATAACAGTCGCTTTACTCACTAAATTCATGCTTTATTCAGAGTTTTGTTTGGATTAATAATCGGAGAAAAATTGCCGATTTTGTGCCATATTTTGTTGTTGTGTCTCTTTGTTGACCTTTTCTCCCGAAAATGCAAATCATTTTCAGCAATTTCACGGCAACTCCAACTCATATCTTTTCACATTCTTCTTGAACTTAAACAGACGCTAATGATTAATCACCATCGATCGATCCCGGGGTCCCGTATACCGAATGTGTTGCCCGGCGGCATTCTGTCGCCTCGTATGTCCCGAATGCAGCTTGCAGTTAGAGCCACACACCGAATAATCTATGCATGGCCACACGCATTATCGAGAAACGTCTGCGTCATCGTCGTCATCGTCATCGCCATCAGCATCCTTGATCCACTTGGGATTCATCAGTCGTATTTGCAAAACAAATCGATCGATCGGTCGTGTTGACCAGCATTTGTCCGCTTTTTTTTTTGTATTTTTACCTAAATTAATAGTCATTTTGTAAAATTTTCCACCAATTTACGCTAAATCATGCGCATAAAACAGATCTTTTAAATGGATCCGATCCGATTGATGTTCAATATTCATAAGTATCACCACCACCCTGTATAGAGACCGCCCGGAGATCGCTTCATAGAGTAAACGCGGCACGTACTCCGATTTCTGATTTTAATGCATTGAGATTCAACGCAAATCAATGCAATTAAATGAACTGCATGTTTAATAAACTAAACTTGAATGAATTAAAAATTTCCTAATGATTCGGAGGCGAAAAACGTTGAATTAATTGCAATCTGGTTCAACTTAAACTAGTTTTTAATTTAAGTATAATGATTGAAACGTACACAGTTCATCACAGTTGTTCTTTTAGTCTAGTAAACAGTTTAGTTCACTCTATTTTAACCATATTTAAAAAGTATTTTATTAATTAACACGATTGCATATTAATTTATTGAGAGTTGTTAATTTATAATACTATTAAATATTATTAATTGTTAAATAAATAGTAATTTTGAAATAGTAATTCGACTTCAGTTAAAGTAGTTTATTTTGGATATTGACTTAGATCTGTTCAAGATTTAATGGGTGACTAAAAACCTGCCATGATAAGAGTTTACAGAGTAATAACTCTAAATAAAAGTTTCTTAATAAGATTTAAAATAAGCTTTAAAATGAGTTCAAAGTTTATTTAGTGAAGAATTTCTTTCACAGAAAGTTTCGATATGAAAATCAGTCAGTCGATGTAATAAACAGTTTTTAGATGTGTCCTCAAGTCTGTCATCGTGTCTGTCTTCATGTCTGTCTATCTGTCTGTCTGTCTGTCTTCATTACAAAATTATTATTATGGAAATGCGTGTCGTTAATCGTCGTCATTGCATCGGATCGCGTCGCGTCTCCGTTGCGCTCTTTTTTAATGTTAACTCAGCGCAACTTAAGCCATGATATTATTTAAGCAGACGTAATAAAAGAAGTAAACACAAAACAAACACAACACATAACATTTAATAACACTCGTCGCACACGGCAAAATGTTACACATTAAGTATTAAGAAGTGTTGCGCATGCGCTGAAGAATTCCACAAATTCGTAGATCTTATTCGTAGAGTAGCGCGAGTTGATGTTCTTAAATTAAAGTAAATTCAAGTAAAAAACTAACCCACTAAAAAGAAAAACTAAGACACTCAGCTAGTTAGGAGTATTTTCCAAAAATCGTTGTTTTGTTTTTCAGAATCATTATTTTCCCTCTTCTTTTTGTTGTAATTTCCACATGATTACGTTTTTGCAGCTGCCATGGAAATGGTTTTTTTAAGTTAAACCTCGTTTAATAAAACCTTTTTAAATAAAACTCTTTTTAATGAAACTTATTTTTAGTATAACTTTTAAAAGACAAACTTTTTTGAAGTTAGAAAAGAATACTTAAACAATTTTTTTTAAATTTTTTATACTTTGTTTGCGTTTGTTACTTTATAATTTTATCTTTTGGTCTGTTATTTATTGTTATTTTTATCATTGTTGTTGTTATTATTGTTTTTATTTGTTTTTTTATTATTTTTGTTGTTTTAATATAAAAATAAAAGAATGTTTTGCTTCCGCTAAGATTGAATTTTCAATGATTTTCTCCATTTTTTGCAATTATAGATACAATCATGATAGTATTTGCCTTTTCTTCGAATTCTTCTTCTTCTTCGAATTCGTTATCGTCTTCATCATCTTTTTCTCTTCATATTTATACAAAATTATCTGTTTATTCTATTATTTGTTGATTTTATTATTTGCTTTTTTAATTTTGCTCATTAATTAATTCATTACTAATTAATTTAAGCATTTGGCTTTAATTAATTTCTGCAAATTAATTGGCGGTTGGCTGCCACATTCACGGTCCGATCACTCATCTGAACCTCCTCCTCCTCCTTCTGCAAACTTTCGTTGTTGATTTACTTTAATTTATCTCAGTCTATCATTCAATCAGTCAGTCCCTCTGTCAGTCTGTCCGATGGTTTAACTCCGATGGTTTTGTTGCTCCAGAGTTGCCAGGCGCTCGTATTTGTTTCCAGAACTGTAATCAATGTTTAACCATTTAAATCTACTTTTAGCTGAATTACTTTATTTACTTATATTATATTTTTGTTGTATTACCTTTAAAGACGTATTTAACATGATCTTGATCTATATTTTTATTATTTTAGTTTATTTTTGAAAAGTTTCTCTCTTCATTTTTGATTCCTGTTGTTAACCCCTTTCTTCTTCTTCCAAAGACAAGAAAAGTTCTATAATTTTCAAATTCTTTTCATTTATTATAAATTCCAAGAATTGGTATGGTTTTTTTTTTTTTAATAATCTTCTCCAGCTTTTCGTTGAATATTTATTCGTGTTTGCTTATTTTATGCACCTTATTATTAACAGTTAAACGTGTCCGATGTTCTTTTAATTGATAGACTATGAAATTTGCTTCTTCTTCTTCTTCCTCCTCTTCTTCTTCTTCTTCGCCTTCTAAAGTAAAAACTTACTTCAAGATAATACACTGTTTTTTTCCTTTGTTTCTCTGAATTTAATATAAACATAAATAATTATAAAGGAGAAAAATAATATTAATAATAATAATAAAGTAAAGTAGCAACAACATCATCGTTAATTTGATTTTTTATTTAACGTACCTCTAAATATGAAAAATATTATCATCAACAACATCTTCAGCTTAACTCATCGCGTGGGTGTTGAAAAACAGTCAATAGATGTGAAAAGCATACAAAAAACTACCATAAAAATATAAAAAACAACAACAAAATAGGCAGCCAGGAGGCAGCAGAGACACACACACAAGATCCTTATCGAAGTCTGGTAGTCAGTCGAACCTCTGATCGTGAAAAATAATCACCGGTGCTGCTGCTCGCCGCAGACGATGCTCTCGCTGTTGCTCGGTATATAAAAATATTGGAGTTAAGTAAAGAATTGATTAAGTGGACACTTAAACTAAAGCAACTGAGGGTGGATTACATATTATGTCATTAAGCAGGTTGCCCAATATTATATCTGGAACAACATGTACTATATTATACTCTCTGGACAATATATTTACTCGTATTTATAAGCTTAAGTTATGTAATTATTGCACTCTTAGGATATCATTGAACTCTTCAATCAGTAATCAGTTCAATGATCTTTTAATAGATCGCCATCAAGATGAATAACAAAAGGAAGAACATCAGCAACAATAACAATAGCAGCAACAACAAGGGCACCAGCAACAACAATAACAGCAATAACAACAACAACATCAGCAACAACATCACCCAGAAGAACGACAATCAGAAACTGCCTCATTATATTACGGTTTCGGTTGCACGGATCTTCTGCATCATTGCTAGTGTACGAGAAGTCGATAAGAAATCCATTTTTAAGTGAGCTTTACTGAGATCCTTGCTGCTGGATCTGCTGCTGCTCGTGTTGGAGTTGTGATGATGGCGATGGCGATGACGATGACGATGGCACCGGCTCTTCTAGAATCCCCGTAGAATTTTCAAAGATCGACCGATAAATATTCCCTGATCACGTATCTGATTCCTAGATTGTTTCGCATTACCGAGTAGACGAGGTATTATTAGCGGTGTAAAAAATGTGTTGATGGTTGCGCACGCGCACATTTCGCCACATTACACGACTTTCAGCCAGCGAAACAAAAAGTTCCAATATTTTCCACATACGAGTAGATATCAAAATGAAATGAAAAGAGGCAAAAAGATTAAATAAGTTTAAAAGAAGGTTAGATTATAAAAGGTATTAAAAAGAAAACCTGAAGAAAAATAAATAAGATTATACAAAATAAGTACCCGATTCAGCGTTTTCAGACAGGTTCTTCTATGATTTTTATATTAAATGAGCTTTAATATTATTCTTTAATGTAAGTAAATCCTTTATACTTATTCTTCTCTTAACTAAAACAACGTTTTTTTTCTAGTAAATGATTTTTATTATTTGTTTCTGAATGATTTATTGATGTTTTATGATTAATGATTACTTTATGTATTGCATTTCTAGTAGTTAATTGAATAAACTGATTTCCTGACAAATTCCTTTCCCACAGCTTTTGAATACCCTTCCACCCGAACTCTCCTCGTCTATCTACAAGGTTTCCATCACTTTTTGTGAGACTATAAATTCCTCCAACAGAATAGAGCAGAATAAAAACTTTTCTCATTCAATTAAATTAATATTCTGCATTTGCAGTGATGGCGAACATTCTGACATCTGCAAAATGCAAAACCAGCTTTGAAAAGTATGCATAAAAAACGAAGTCCGACCAGCCACCAGCAGCCATTTTAAGACAAAACTTACGGGAATCAAAGCATTTATGGGCAGCAACCGTTGAGTTGCTGGACTCCTCACTCTGCGAAGTCAACCAGCAAGCAAGCCAGCAACCAACCAACCAACCTGGAGCCTGGCAACCAATCAATCAAGTTTTTTGCATCCGACCAGCAAGCAAATCATTCACATCCATGAGATGCAAGTCGAGGCGATCCAGTGGAAATCCAATGCAGAAATTTACATCTGAGGTGCCAACAACGACAACAACAAAAACTCCAAAGATACCATCCAATGACAGCTGAACATGGAGCCAGAGCTGCATAAACACATGCCGGAGGTCGATGAGATGGAGAGCCGCTGCTGCTGCTGCTGGAGAAGAATCACTGCGGAGGCAGTCAGCGAGATGCGTTGAGTTTTTGTTGCTTTTTAATTTATGCATTTTTTTTCGAAAAGGATGAAGCTGCGAGTACAACGGTTGGTACGCATGACAGCACGATTTGTTGCGGACTGTTTTTGTTGCTGTTTTTATTTGTGTTTCTAATGCGGTTTCTTGCAAACAGAGCTTTTAGATGGCTGAATCCATCCGCCAGACGCTTCCTTGATATGCAGCGCATTCATCATCGATGCATTTCTTGGTGGCTGATAAACCGTTGGAGCAACATATGCATGGACCACTCTGTGTGACTCTGTGCATGTCAGGCTATCGGGAACGCGAACAGCACCAACTGAGAGCTACACTTCTGAGTTTTACAAAGGAAAACGTTTACAATCCAGTGGCTGATGTCACACGTATCATCACGATGCGGGCATCATTCACGCTGATTGGTTGGTCCATGTCACATGCCACGAATCAACGTGAGTAAAGCTTACGTCGTGATGACAATAATAAGAAGTTTGGGAAAACCCTCCTGATGGTCTATTTGATGGCTTCTAGACATACAAATTTTTGCGCTTCTACAACAACACTGTTATCAATCACTACAATGCAATATATTCTACACTTTTTACTCATCTCCATTGCGTTATTATTTATCTGATCAATAATAATGACAACAGCATTTCTATGAACTCGGACAAGCAAATAAAATACAATTTTTATTTATTAAATTAATAATACGATACAACGATAAAGGTAATTAATTATTAATGTAAGCAAGTGAAAAAGTGGGAAAAGTAGTAGAAGAAGCAGCAGAGAAGAAGAGCGGAAAAAGAAGACGAAGAAAACGAAGTGGTCAAGATGTGTTAATAATACACACATAAACACATCTAAAAACTGTCAACATTGCAGTAGGAAGAGGAAGATAATGAATTCAATAAAAATTATTGACACAGTACGAGACTGAAACCTGAGTGTTGCTTCTTTCCTGGAGCCGGAGAATGAGGTTGGACACAAGTGGAGATGGAGGTCGATGCAGTGGCATCAAGTGAGAAAAACTGCTACCATTTAAAGAGCGACATTTAAATGTGCCGCGCTTAGGAACGAATCCACGGAATTAATTTCTTTACTCGTGCAAGCATCATTGAACGCTTCATGAAACTGCGGATGATTTCTATTTAATGATGGATCTAACGAATTTCTAGGAATTAGATGCCGACTCTCCACAGACGATAACCAGACAGAAGAAGCTGTCTGGAGAAGAAGAGGAGGAAGCGGCAAATAATCTAATTAAGACCTGATCGCAAAATTAAAACCAAATAATAGTAAATCCAACAGGAAACAGATCGCTACAACAGCAGTGATCGGAAACAGGATCATCTGAAATCAGTTCCCGATGGGATTCGTCCTTGTAATCTATATATTAAATTCTGATCTCAAATTTTTCGTAAATTAGAGCGTAAAGAAAACTTTTACATCAATCGAAGACAATAGACAGTACATCTGTATTCTTAATTTCGATAAAGACCAATGGAGATCCTTAATATAGGTAAATGTGGGACTGATAGATGTTCCATAGAAGGATTCACAAAATGTATCCCTTATTTAAAAATTTTGTTGGTCTTATTAATGGTTTACTTTTACTTTTCTGTATTTTCTTATATTCTTCAATAGAAATTCCGAGACCCTGCCCTATCCAGACCTGTTGTTGACTAGAAGAGTTTCCCTTCTGATCGCGTTCCGATCTCCCGATCGATCAGTATTTCATCAAATTCTACTTTTATTTGAAGTTATTTATTCGTTTTTCTTTCTTTTATGAGTATTAATTAATTTAATTTTCTTTTCTTTCTTTCAAGAGTTTTTAGCTTGCTCCAGCCCATGGCTCCATCGCATCGCATAGTGAATCAACCGGGGCAATATACCGCTTTTGTCTTTATTTTTATTTTAGTTATTTTTTCGTTTTTTATTCCAATTAAATTGAATCGTATTCAACTCTGTGGCTGATCTTTCAATTCGATTATATTGAAATAAATTAAATGCGTTCAATTGAATAATTAGTGTGATCATTAATGCGGCACTGGGGCCAACTGGGAATCGATAGGCGGCTATACACGCTGCTGCTACAGTATGTTTCACCGCACACATAGTGGCGCAGTGTAGGGTACCGGGTAGGGGATGTGATCAGATGAGTTGAGGTTGAATATGAGTAACATATTGAACTCTGTGAACGCTCTGTGAGCTCATCGGCTGTCTTTATATGAGCAGAAAGACTCTTTTTTTATATACACTTACATCGCTTTATTTTTGTTGTTTTTGCCGTTGTGGTTGTTGCTTTTCAACTGCATAATAATTGTGGGAACTTTTATTTTGAACCACAATATTTTTTATTATTTTTCTATTGACATCGTTGACAAATTTATTTATGGTGATAAATTTCCATTTAGTTATGTAAACGTTTTCTCTGACTTTTGTGGGGGTGTCTATCGTATCGTCTTGACTATCATCTGCTGCAATATGGTCTTAAAGTGGTTAATTGGATTTTAATAAATTTACTATCGATTCCGGTTCAAATGCGTTCTGAGGGTCATTAAAATAACCAGCTCAATTAATTTGTAATGCATTTTAATTAAATTTCCAAGAGTTTTTAGGGCTCTGAATTGATGCCACTTATTGTTAAACAGATGAGTGCTTAACAATAAGCATTCATTTCGCACTATATACGCTTTAAAATTAATCGAGGAACCTGAACCTTGATTCGATGAATTAAAAAGGATTGAATTATTAAGGAAAAACATTGAAAAACCGAAATGGTTTGAATACAAGAAAAACTGCAGATCAGTAAGTCTTCATTTCGGTTTTGTATTTGGCACCATTTAAAGGGTAGACGAATTGAATTGGTTTTTCTTGAAAGAAGCTTCTATAAATAAGCAAAAAAAGTAGACTCAGTACTTGGCTGCTGATAGAACGTGTTTAAAACCTTGAAATTATAATCAAACTAAAACAACGGATCAAAAAAAGAAAACTAAACATTGTACAATATTTTAATTACGTTTAAAGTCGGAAACAAGTAAATAATCGTTGAAGCACAGTCCAATTTTAATTGTGAAAGTTGATAGTGACACTCGCACAAAAATCGTAGGTTGTATTCTGTCTGTATGTCTGTCTGTCCGACGATATTTGTTTCTCTTATTAAGTCTTTTTTTCTCAACCCCATCAAGTTTAGAAAGCTTATCAAATTTCAGTAGCTTAATTTTTCCGTTGTAGGTGATTTAATTAAATTTTCTTATCGCTGTCAAAGCGACGACAACATGACTTTAGTGCTTTCTGTCACAACAGACCCAGAACAGCTCCTACAGAAACCCATCAACCACTCCCCCCCCCCTTCCCCGAAAGATATTTTTTTTTTTTTTTTTTTTTTTTTGGGGGCAGGGTTGGCAAAAATGCATTTACGCAATCCACGGTTGTGTTTGTCGGTACCGTGGTAGTGTGGGACTCCCGTAAGGACTACCCACTAAACTCCATTCCTGTATTATGCCTGTTACCGGCAGGCACGACCGCTCTATCCTACCCTATGCCGCTTCGTTCCCGCCTAGAACTCCTACTTGTGCACTTGTTAAACACCCGAAAAGCTTGCAACCCTCCGATGAGGACTCTGGTGCTTATAACTTTTAACTCAGTCTTCCTAAGTATCTTTTCCTCAAGGAGGAACTTAGCAGACTCTTGGCACCAGACTCCTCGAGAACTCAACGTGACTGACGAAATTTTGACATTGCGTATCTGTCTAGTGCTCATTATCGGGTCTCTAAGGTTCTCATAGTATGCTACTTTCCGCAAGTGCGCCTCCCTCAAGTTCACAGAGTCACTTGGGCATCTAGCAACACTGCTGAACCGTCCTTCGTGGCGAGGAGATCGGGCTTGCGGAGACCCACTTGAGTTGTTATTCGTGGCTCCGCTTCGACATTGTCGAATT
Source organism: Myopa testacea (assembly GCA_949629155.1). NCBI lineage: Eukaryota > Metazoa > Arthropoda > Insecta > Diptera > Conopidae > Myopa > Myopa testacea. The sequence continues at coordinate 42,185,368 of OX451347.1, read as the reverse complement.
TGGACTCGAGTGCTCTTTGGACATAATTTGCAATGGCATTATGCCGCTGCACTCGAGCCCCATGTGTGCGATGACACCTTTGCAGCACATGGCCCAATGTTTCTTCCTCCCCGCACCCGGCTCTACAGCGTCGATCCATCACCCTGCCGCGTGACGTTCGTGACCTAGTAGGAAGCGCATTTATTCGGAGCTTGTTCGTCATGAGGAAGTCTTTACCTGTAAGCAGCCGACTACCCTCAATCAACCATGAGTGTTGTCCGTCAACCTTAGAAGACTCCCGTAAGGCTCTACCGTCCACCGATTCGTGAAGTAACTTAGTCCATCTTCCTTCCACCATGCTCCTGGTGGCGTAGTCAATACCCCTCTCGGTGAGCCGCCGCTTGGTCAGCTGCAGCTCCGTTTTTAGGTACGTACATGCGCTGTTTTGGGCTGCGTAGGTCTCCAACCTCGCCCTCCTGAGAACCGGCATCAGCCATCTCATGGAGGGGATTGAAAGACCTCCACTTCCAACAGGCGCATGTACGTAGGCATTAACTACGTCTCCAGGCAGGTTCAACCATCCCCGAACGGCCCTCCTAACAACGGCATCAATGCGTTTTAGCTTGCTCAAGGTGATAAAGCCCAGGGTAAGTATGTGGTACAAACCGGGTAACACAATCACCCTAAGAGCAAAGAGCCGTTGTTGCGGTTTCAGGGGGGCCTTTGTGAGCTTCTTAAGTCTTTCGGTGATTTCACTCTCTTCGTCGCCGCATGCACGACCTTCGGGGGTAAACGGGACTCCTAAGTATCTCCACTCGTCGGTACGCTTTAAGGACGGCAACGTCCGGCCAGAGCAGCTGAAGGTCACTCCTCTATCCACAAACGACTTCTTCACGTAAGGGGCGTTCCTGATGGCAACAGTGAATGACTTTCTGTCATTAATATTCAGTCCGCAAGATCCCAGATAAGAGGAGGCGCTCTCGAGCATCGCCTGCAGACCATCCTTAGTGGAGGCCAGCAGGACGATGTCGTCTGCAAACGCTAGTGCGCTGAAGCGCCTCTCTCCTATCCTCACTCCCACATCTTTCGGCAGCGCGTCAAGCAATCCGTTCATGACTATATTGAACAGTACCGGTGACAGTGGGTCACCTTGCTTGACGCCGCATGTGGGGTGGATGGGATCGGACATTTCATCATTTACCATCAGGCGCGTCGTACTCATTTCGTATAGGCTTGATATATATTGCACCATCGGACCCGGCGCCCCAACTCCCTTTAGGGTGTTGAGAATCGCCGAGTGCGTCACGGAATCGAACGCTTTCGCGACATCCAATGATGCAATATATACCGGCTTGAAGGTTTGTCTGTGGAATCTGAGGATGAGGTCTAGGTCAAAGATGTTTTCGGCGCAGCCATCCACCGGAACGAACGCTTTTTGGTGTGGGTCCAGCCTTAGTAACCGAGCCAGGCGGTCCGATAGCACCTTATTGAAGGTCGTCGTTATAACCGAGGCCACCGTTATTGGTCTAAAGTCTCCAGGTTCCAGGGCGCCGTTCTTTTTGGGTATTAATGTAGTTCTTGCTTCTGCCAGACACCTAGGCATCTGGCCGCAGAACATTAGAACGTTAAGTATTAGCGACTTGGCAGAGTCAGGGATTCCTTTCCACTGCCGCGCTGTCACGCCATCTGGGCCTGGAGCTTTGGTGGACCTCGGGAGGGCCCTCGTAATCTCGTCCAGTGCCGTCGGTCGCCATAACTCGGTCATCACAGCCGGACTCCCGCTCGTTTCCGGCGAACTTTCGCCGCCCCTCGTCATCGCCGCCGTCCAAAAGGAGAACATGCAGCGTGCATTCGTGTCGCTCGAAGCCTTCACACTTTTAAGCAATGCTTTAATGCATTTACACGGACTCTTTTTGTAGTTATTTTGCACGTTCTTATACTGCAGTCTCCTCTTCCGTCTATTGGACAGGACAGGCTCTGACTGCATCCTCGGCCTTCTGACCACTCTCTGGGAGAATAAATTCTCCCGGAGGTAGATCTCCAGCTGTTCCAAAATTCTCTCCCTAGGCCAGTCCAGGATATGGAGAACTATCTCGTTCAGTAGAGCTGCACCCGCGATGTGGTTAGCCATCTGCGAATCTTCGATTATAGGTGCTTGTGCAGGGGCGACTTCATCACCAATATTTCCCATCGCCTCCTGCTCATACCGTTCTACCAACGCTTTGTAGCTCTCCTTCCTCTTCTGGCCTTTTATCGCTTCAACAGTCCGGCCCGCGAAGAGTTTATGCAATTCGATGTTCATGAATTTAACTTTGTCTTTCTTCAAACGAGCCTCTTGCCGAGCAAGGAGAGAGATTTCTTCCTCTGACCAGGACACCTTACCAGTTTGAGCTGTCGCGAGTCTTTCGTCTCGCCAGTCTCTATGGGCTCTCTGTTCGTGCACCCCGCGTCCACTCGAAGTTGTGAACGCACGAGTGCAACCCGGAGCCCGACACTCGTACAACGTGTCGGGTCTGTTCGCTACGGCTTCTCGGGTATCTTGCGGCACGACCAAGTCGGGTTCTTGGCCTAGGTTAATGGTTGGGTGCGGGCGGAAACTTTCTTGTACACGTGCGCGGCGTGTTCTGGTCTGGATAGGGCGGTCACCCCTATGCTCGGCGTCAGTTGTTCCGGCGGAGTCTGAGGACCCACCGGAGATTATGTAATATCCGAGGCTTCTTTCATTATCATTACCAACTGACTTAAAGACCGAGGGGGTAGGTAGCCACCAGGGTCCAGTCTCTCCCCTTACCACTCTCCCCTTTCCGCCACTGACACCTTAAGAGAGTCATAGTTACTCCCGCCATAACATAACAACTACCATAACATCCACCGCCACCCACCCACCCATGATACCCAACATTCAACTAACATGATACGTAACACAATCTATAAAAATTTCAACATGTTGCTTGATTAAAATGTGCTCATCTAAGTTGTTGTTGTTGTTGTTGCTGCTACTGATGGAGTTCTTACTGTACTATACAATAGTATGTGGAACTAACCTAAAAATTTTTATTTTGGATTTTTAATATGACGTTCAACTTGATGACAAGAACCACTCGCAGGTTACAGATTTTCATTATTACAACACCAGCATAGCAACAGCAGTAACGTAGCATATGACAGCCAGCTCACTGACAGTGACAATTGTCACTGGTGTGGGTTCACATGCGATCGATGGTTATCGTAAATAACTGACGGTATTTAATAATTTTAATGATGCTTCGCCAAGGGCGAGCCTCATAACGCATTAAAAGCACTCCAGATGTTGTACTACTTAAAATACTCACTCTTAATTGCCGTCAATAAATTGATATTAAATTAGCTAGCAGATATGATAAGCTGTGATAATTACGAATTAAGAATTTAATGTCAATATAGCAGCAGTGTGTCGTTATTATTGCAATTAAAAATATAAATATTAAATAATAAATAATGACTCAAAGAAGCAATAAACAATGGAATAATAATACAATATGTAATATTGTAATACGAAAAATATTGATTATTTGAAGTAAAAAGTGAATAAACGAAAAGTTACAATATTTTATGTGCTTCTAAAAGTACTTTATGTACCGTGTCTTGAAATGTCCTTTGAAATGTTTCAATATTGTTTAATATACGAGGGTAGTTCCAGACCATTCACTTTTAAGGGCTTTCAAACGAATACTAAATAACGTAACCTCTTCGAACTTCAAACTAAAGCTTTATAGGATGGTACTTTTGACTATAGTACTTCAACTTTCTACTATAGTACATACTATATTTCAAATAACTACCGCCATCTCTACGGTAAGTTCCGAAATTTGTGAGACTTCTGAGCTGACTCTCTTCAATATATTGTTTAATATATGTTTACATTAAAGCAACATCATCTTAATCAAATCTAATTAATGAACAGGAATTAATTTCGATTAATTTCGTAACTGCGGCCGAATATGCACAATAATTGATACTACAATAAGTGGAAATCCCCGTGTTTCCACTGAAAGTGTTGAAAAAATTTCCCTGTCTAGGATAAGGATGATAAAATCCCTCATTTGATTTGAAGTGTTACGCTATTAAAGGGTAAAAGGGTTGTGCTGAAATATAGAACATATCAAATACGGTCAAATGTCAATGCTACATAATCACAAGTGTCAAATGTCAGCTGTTGTTTCTCACACTCTCACTAGAGTGGTCAAAAATGCTAAAATTTTGGAGAGTTTTTCGAAAACCATGAACACTTTCTACACTATAAATGAAATGGATAAGGATACAAATCGTATTCATATTAAAATACATACATACATACATATATTGTATATATACACTTTTAATCTTTAAACTGGGTGTTTTTTTCAATGCACTGGAGTCGCGTAATCTTCAGTTGAGTCAAATCAACATCGAATTTCATACAAAGTATGCAGTAGTTGGTGCCTGCATACTGGGATTATTTCAGGCATCCTAAAAATCTTTGCCACTTGTTTTTTGTCACCACCGCAGCTCAGCGATCAATTCGTTGAATGCTAAACATAGGTTTCCACACAGAGCTATACTCGTACTTTCAAAATCGTAACAAAAGAAAACAACAGAATGGTAAATAAAATGCAAAGAATGCAACAATCAAGCAACGAATAGCCGATCAGAGTGGCACATAAAGACTCTGGACGGATCTCAACTCTGGACGTTGACGATGTGCATACGTATGAAGCTTCAAACCCAGCAGAGTGATCGTGCATTGCATGGATGAGTGTGTGTGTGTGTGTTGGATTGATTTTTTCTGGGCTTCTGTTGGTCCGCTGAAATTATTTAAAAGTTTCCCAAAGGGGTCGCCGAACACAGAAGCACACGAAGAGTGCGCCGGTCAAGTTTGACAATAGTTGAAGTCAAATGCAGGCAACCGATTTCGATTGGCGACAAAAAACCAATCAATGTGAGTTATTCGCGCAGCAGCAGCAACAACAACATTGACCACATAAATTCTACAGAGACACCACAAAAAAGGCGTCTACATACCACCCGCTAATCCCCACTCCTCCCCCCTCCGTGGAACAGACGTTGATCGACGAGCTGCGCTGGATTGAATCCAACACAAGAGACGAATTCGAAGACTCTGCCTCAACTTGAATTCACCGTGTGTATGTGCGAAAAAAGAGCAATTTGCGAATTTAAAGATGGCGGCTGTGCTTCACGACATCGTTTGAGCGGCAGGGCTTTTGTGGTCACAACTGTCTACTTTGATATGCATCCAATTGTCAAGCGTGTTTTTCTGCGATTGCTGCTGCTGCCGCTGTTTCCACGTCACATCTTCCAACTCGCTCGGTCCATGACAGCCCAGAGCATTCTCTGGATGCTCAGCGGGTTGTGTGTGTTCCAAGCTCTGCCTCTGACAGTGTTGTGCAGATGTTGACATATAAATTAAGTATAAATTCTTTAAAACGTCCTCGTTAACCTTAGACTCCGCTCTGGATTTCATGTCCTTTTAATATAATATTTCGGATCAGCACCTCTCTCTCTCTCTCTATCTGCCCTCTGTTGTTTTTTGTCCTCAACACTTTTTGCTGTTTCTATTCAATCTCTGTTAATTTCTAGCTGATTTCTAATTGATTTCGTCATCGCATTGGCTTTCTTTCTTTTGGCTTTGACCCATTTTAAAGAATAATTTTTAGTGACCTGTATAGTAATTTTAATTTTTTGAGGTGAATTTCATAATAACTGTTTTATTATTGTGACTGCTGTAGATGGCTCAAAAAGGGCCCGACCTTTTCTCAATGAAAATAAATAAATAAGTCAACCTTTTCTCAGTCAATAGATGAGAATTCGCTATATTATCCACTACTAACATTTGCGGAATTTAACTGTATTTAAATAGAATCTTAAAAATGTATTGTATTGGGTTGTAAAGCTTTCTAGAACATTTACGACGAAAGGCATTCGATTTTCTGGAAGCTTAACTTTCATTGTTGCTAATGACTGAATCCCTTTGATGACCGCTAAGATTTGTTTTTTTGGGCCTTTTTCCCTCTTGTCCCTGCTGACCCTCTTGTCTCACGTCTCTTCTCATCCGGTAGCGGAAGTCAAAGAAGACGGACGTGGACTTAATGAACCTTATACTTGTATTAATAAGCTGATAAACATGGATGCCAACATACGAAAGTACATATTGTAGATACTATACAGGTATCGTTTACAAGGGAAATGGACCAAAACGACTTTTATTTCATGTCTTATGTGCCAGAGCAAATATAAGGTATTCCACGCGACAGGACAGGGAAAAAATAAATATACAAAAAACAACAACTACAAACTATACAGAGTCAAGGACATTCGAAGTATTGCGAGCTCTGTAGACTTAACGAAGCTTGTTGCATTAACCACGAAATAACCAAGAAATAATCAGACGGCGTGGCAGACATACCATCGCAGAGAGCGGAGGAACGGAGGGACAAATAGAGAGACAAACAGACAGAGCGAAAAACAGACAGAGCGACAAACAGACGGAGGAACAAACAAACATGCGAATGAGTGACCTTTTTCTTAAGTGAAACTTCGCGAAGGGTAGCAAACTGGCCGGTGCAAAGTACGTAAACCGCTTTTCATCAGCACTCAACCCTCTCCAACCGACGCCAGACGGACAGAGTTGCCATGGTCGACTATCTCTACGCTGCACTCTTCTGAACTCCATTCAAACATATGAGCATGAGATCTGGCCACATTTTCGCGGCTGCATTGAACTTGAAAACATTGGTTCATTGGACTTTATTATTTTACTTTTATGTATTAAGTGAAAAAATAATTTTTTTCTTGTGAAATTAAGAATCTCTTCATGTTGCTATCCTGGCGTAAAGGGACAGTTTTTAACCCAAAACGGTGATTTCAACGAATGCTCTGCTGCCACCTTAACGAAGATGCTCCCTGTAAGCACTATGTCTTTATCTCTCTCTCTCTCTCTCTCTCTCTTTCTCTCTCTACCTCCCTAACGGTGCCATTTACCTTTTAGGACGTTAAGCACCCTCTTAAGATGACCTCGTTCAATGACATTCATTAGTTAGGTTGTTCATCGATTTGTTGTTCTTTGGCTTCAGAGATGTGGACTTGTATTCTTGTCTACTAACCAACTCACAATATATTTAAGGTCGTCATCCCCTGAACAAAACACCCATCGCCCCCCACCCCCTCTTCAACATATTAACTCCCTTTCAACGTAGCCCGTGGACCTTGTAACTGCATCTGTGTCTGTGGAACTTGTTACCAGTGTTGTTAATAGTCAGTAAGTAAAATGAGGCTATCTGGTATATTTAACTCAAAATTTTAAAATTCAACAAAATTCGATGCAGATGCCATTCTTAAGTACAGTTTAAATAACAGAGCAACTTCTTTCCGTTGAATTCAATTGATTGCCATACCTCTTCAACTCGTATACCTCTTTAGCTCTTCCATAATGTGTCATCACATAATCTCACGCGTTTATTCATCATCGTGCATATTTGCTACCTTCTCACGCATCTCAAGATCAGGCCAGGCAACTACACGCTATCGATTGTCCATAAATAATTTTTTCCTCTCATTTCACTGCGCTAATATGGTCCATTTACACATCATTGAGGCCGTAATAGGTCTGTGTGTCGTAGAATCAACAACATTTAGAACAAATGTGAGCACAAGACAGCAAATAAAACACACGAGAAAAACAAGTATTGTAATCAATCATGTCAGATCAGCAAATAGATCCTCAGATGCGATTTAAGTATGTCTTCTGTATTTTAGACTATTTAGTCTCTTTCTCTCTTTCTTTCTGTATTACAAACCAGGTTAACTGATGCAGATAAGGAATGAAGTACCGTTGCAAGAAGTTGTGCGCCGGGGAAGCATTCTAATCTTCCTTTTTTAATAATATTAAATATCCATTTAATATCAGAAATATTAATACAGCCAAGAATGGGAGTGATCCACATCCACCCACTCTTATATAAAACACATTATAAAAGATTTTCGGCTATAGATTTTCTTTGGCAGTGAGTTATTCATTATAATTGAAGCACTTGGTTAAATGACAACAGTATAGTGACATTAGACTCTACAACGTTACCTTCCGAAGATGGTTCGTATTTAAAAAAACATCGATATTAATCATTTCCACTTGAAAAATATTGATTAAAAAAGTCAATCCGCATCGAAGACAATCCTCAGAAACCTACGCGATTTCAAGTAACTCAAGTAACTCAAGTAATAATGGCCACAAAATTATTTGCACACGTTTTTCGTAAAAACATGCACGCAATTTTTCTCTCCGGTCTCTAGTCCGGGTCCCCACACGCTTCATAATAATCACGGAGGGGTCCACTATAAGTTAGCAGCACCACCATCAGAGTTAAAATATTTTGCAATTAACTGAACTGATTGGATTAAATATCTCGCAAACACGCACGCACGCGTTTGGGGATAAAAATAAAAAATAAAAAACCAAAAACTGAGCTAAAATAACGAAGGAAAATTTTTAAGTCATGAAAGAAAAAATATCTCGCTGGTCTGTCTTCTGTCGTTACTTAGGAAGCTGCACCTCGATCCACGAGAGTAGCAAAGAGCAGGAGCCCACCTCAAGAAGCTGCCATGCAGTAAGCAAAGAAATTTCAATTTTGGCGTAAAACTCCCGCAATTTTATCACATCATACGTTGATCGTACGTTGCAAGGGAGCATCAGATGAGGAGGGTGGTGGGGGTCGGTCGAGGAGAGAAGAGGAGAACGAGAACGAAGATGAGGTGCTTTTGTGATCTTCTGCAACTGATAAGAGCTCGCAGCAGCAGAGGTACCACGAAGAAAGGTGCTCTACTCTGTTTTATATAGAAAAGGACGGTCTGAGAGAATAGCAACAAAAAAATGCTTGTGCCACAAACGAAGACCTCGTGGATAAGCTCAGCAGTACAGCTTGAGGAGTGTGTAATACAGCTAAGTACGGGTACTTACAGTGTTGATTCGTTGTTTCTTTAAAGTTCCTCAAAGTCAGTTAAAGTGGGTTCTAATATGGACCTAAATATGGATCTAAATACAGTATACACCCGTATTTTCAAAATCAAACTCACATCTAAATCTGAATCCAATTATTAATAAAATTTCTATTAATTGCATTATTCATTTGCGTATACGAGAGATTACTGTATTTTCTTATTTCTTTGTCACTTATGAGGTGTTGTTGTTGTTGTTGGTGTTGTTATTCTTGTCAGTTGTGGTTCTTGTTTTAACTGTTGTGTCTACAATTTTATTTACGATGCATGCCTCACCAGAAGAAGATTCGCGTGCGTTTTTTACTCATTCATTCATGGCTCTCGCCCGATTTGGTTTGTGTGTTTATTTTGGTCCGGTCTGGTCGAATCGGGGCCGACCACAGCGAGCACAAAGTGTCTGGTAGGTGCACAGTTTGGTACACGCACGAATAGCATTTTCCAATATTATTGGAAGGGTTGATTAAAAATGTCACACGAGATGCTTCGACCCTAACAGCAACTTGGTACAAACCACTTCAATTTGAGCTAAGAACTTAATACAAGTTATTATTTTCTAAAAAAAACTATGGTGACTTCTAGAGAATGGACCACTATTGTTTTGAAAGGATTTTTAGTCTTTCCCTCAGAATGAATTGCAGAATATGGTGATGGTTATGTTTTGATGATGACGATTATGATGATGATGGTTATGATGATTATGACAGTGATCCCCCCCCCCCCCCCCCCCCCCCCAAAGAAGACATCGAATTCACGCTGCTAGGGTCTGCCTCCATCAGTTACCCAGCCAACCAGCCAGCTTACAGAAAATCACAAAAAAACCTCTCTTCCCCCGCACTGAAAAAGTTTCATCCTCGTGCAATCGCGCTCATCATCATCAGCGAACCGATTTTGCTCACCGTTTTACAGTCACCACTCAATACAAAAAGCGATCTCATTACGGAGCATCACAGAGAAGAAGAAGCTCGGATCAAGCAGCGACTCCTTTCTTATGCGGCGCGCGTGCACATCTTCTGAACCACGCTAGAGAGATGATCGTTATAATGTACGCCAAACCCTGCACTTTAATGGCCCGGACACTCAAGCGCACGAGTTGAATAATTCACGGCTCACGGCACCGCATCAGTGCAGCACCAGTGACCACTAACAAGCTGTTTTGCATGGGAACCGAAGCCAGAAGCACGGAGGAGAGACGCAAACGCAAAGACACCCTCACTTAAGTTAATGTGGGAAAAACGGTCAAGAATGCATGTAAAACAAAGCAAGCGCGCATTCGCTGGACTTCGGCGTATGCAAAATCAAGTGTTTCGCTGCGGTGAGGTTGGGTTCGGGTGACTGCTGGCGGCTCGACACTGCGTCGAGTGGGACCGACGTTGCAAATTCTTGCGCTTATCTCTTGTAGAGCTGCAGGCAGCGACGCATGAGCGCACGTAACAATTTACACCCGACTGGACGATGTGCAGGCTGGCAACCTGGCTGGCTGGCTGGCTGCCTGTTCGTTGCGAGATCACTGCTTGTTTCAGTTGATCTGGATACTGATCGGCAACGGCTACTGTTTGCTTTAACGGCCCGGGGACACTCGGCGCTTTAATGGCTTCGGTGTTGTTTGTTAGAATCAATGTTAAGTGGTAATATTTTCAACCACCCGGAGTGGTAAACGCGATCCTCTGCTGGTGCTGCTGAGGTGATGATGAGTTTCATTGAAGTCTCTGTGTGTGTTCAGTGCAGCTTTTGTCAATAAAACAAATTAAAAAAAGCGGGACAACAAAAAGGCACTTCGTGGAGCTACACCTCTGGGATACTTAAGTGAGGCAGCAACGTGAAAGTGACAAAAATGGAACAAGTGAAATAATCTCTCCAGTGAAATAAAATATATAATCAGTTTAAGTAATATAATCAGGAGATAGTATAGTATAGTTTGTAGCACTTATAATACTCAGAGGCAGGTAAAAATTTCTGTTTTAATCTATAAGGTCCATTAATTACCCTACCCTAGATATATTGGTCTTAAAAACCTGACGAAAGCCTCCCAGATGACGTTCCCGAAAAATAATCACCGGAATCAAAGTGAGAAGTAACTGAATCAGTTCCTTGTGGTTAGTAAAGTTGAGTTGTTGCTTAAAATGTTCCGAAATACAACCATTCAAAAGGCCGGCCCATCATCCCGAACACCATATGGATCGCCCAGCTTCTGCAGTAAGCTGCCAAAATAGTTCCACGCGAAGTGGTGCGTTGCACGTTCGCACCATTAAACGCTCCTCTCAGGGACTACAAGGCCATAAATGCAATAAAAATACTGCTACAAAACCAAACCGAACCCAGCAACAAGAAAGGGTACTCCACAGATATAAAAGTGTTAAATGGGTTCCCCCATTAAAGCTCATTTGAAATCAGACACGTCCGATTAAAATCTCGTTTCTCACCTCGTGGCGTTCATTGTGGAAAATTGTGATGGTGGCAGCAGCATCAGAAGCAGCGGCAAGGGCTCGGCCGGCTATCTGGCTGGCTGGCTGGTTGAACTACAAGGAAACTGCTAACAACTACTGCTGCTGCTGAAAGCAACGATAGCACTGCTTCTGTGATAGCTTTAATATCGGAAGGCTTCTTTACGCCTTTTGTTTTTATTAAAATAAGAAAAACTGCTGAAAAATAGTGACGATCGCGAATGGAACAGACAGCGAGACATGGAAGCAGGCAGACATACAGGCAGACATACAGACAGCCAGACAGATATACAGACAGACAGACAGTGAGACAAATGGCCACACATACAGCAACAAAAATTATTACAACCGGCACACTTATCGATAGTTTTACTCTAAGAGTTTTGCCAACATTTTTCGACTGCGATCGAGAATTCACACCGCACCGAACTCTATTCTTTTTGCATTCGACAGTGTACCAGTACTAGTAACACTTCCTGCTGCACAGCCGTGTGGCATGCAACCAATTATGACAATTCTACACAATCTTGTTTGCAATCGCAATCTACAGACTCTATTTAAATATGATCCTTTCGCCTGGCGGTGGTACACGATCAGTTCGCCAGCTCCTTCGCCCTGGCAAGCGAGTTGATTATCGACCCATGAATTGTCTTCATCGGCGATTAAGTCAGAAAGTGCTGGCAACTACTCGGTGAGGGTTTTCGGTGTATTGTTGGCATTCGTATCTTTGCCCCATCGTGACTGCTGTTCAAACGATGCTCTGGTGATAAACGATGAGCATCGCCAGTTGAAGTGTCGTTATGATTTGTGGCCATCATGCGATGTGTGTGTAGGCGCGATAAATGAATCTTTTCGATGACATTTTCGAGTGATTATAATAAAAATCGGATTTGGTTTTTTCGAATAAAAATAAAAATCAAGTCCTAGTAACTGCTGAAATATTGAATATAATGAAAATAGCGTGAGTATTTAATACCATGTTGAGTTTTATACCCATTACATGATTTAGCTGTATGTATTTCTATTCTTTGCTATATTTTCTATTATATTTACCTATATATATTCTTTATATTATTCCAAACCTAATTACTTTAAATTTCCATCGATTTGGTTAGCGTATTTGACTGGCTTTAACCTTCATATGACTTTCTTTTTTCCTACTTCTTACCTTCAATTTCGAGATCACTTTAAACTATATATTTTGCTCCATCTTAAAACTTTTCTTTCTCACCAAATACAATATTTATGTATATGGATTTTTGTTCTTATGAAACCAATCAACTGCTTATAAAAATTATTGCTTTCGAATTCCTTTTTTGACTTTTGCTTAATATTTTTGTTCTTCTCGTTGTACCACTTTTTTGCTTCTTATTTTCTTCTCTTTTCCTTCTTCTTTTCCTTATTCTTATTCTTCCCCTATCTTGCTTCATTGCTAATTTCACCAACGGAGCCAAAATACATAAAATAAATGAAAGCCAAAACAAACACAACCCAGCACAAGAGCCAAGATAAATTCAAAGAATTCCCTCCATCGAATTTCATTTTAATTTCAATTTCAGGATGTTACAACGATTTTTCATAATGTTTAACTACCAATTTTCCAAGAAAAGCTGACGGCATTAAGAAGGTACGATGTGAGTGAGTTCGGTGCGCAGAAAAAGCAAGGAAACAACAAATAAAAGAACGAAAGAAAACTAAATATGACGAAAACGACTAAATAAAGTTCAAAATTCAATAATAATGAGAGGACGGCAGGATAACAAGTGCATAGGGCAGGATATCCTCAGCACCAGCACCAGCTCCAGCTACAAGAACAACAACAACAACAACAACAACAACTGGCCACTCTAGCAAGACTTCATAAATATTTAAAAATTAATTTTCGTTCGAAACCAAATGTGCTTGTGTGCGTTTTTTATATGAGTGTATGAGTGTGTTTGGGTATGGTTGAGTGTATGTGCGTGTTTTTCGTGTGTATGTGCGTGTTTGTGTGTATGTTTGTGTTTGTATATTTGTGTGTGAAAGAGTATAAAATTATATTGTAGCAACTATATTTTGCAATTTCTTTCTAATCTTGCAAAGTATGAAAAATGTTAAGCTGCCATTGTATGTCTGTATGAGTATGTGTGTGTGTGTGTATGTTAGTATACGTGAACGTGTGTGTTTCTGCTGTGGATGTAGAGTGAAGGGAAGCCTCTATACATCCACAGTTACTTCCGCTAACTCACCAACTACATGCACTCGTACATATAATTTTTCTTAAAACTACATTCTTTTAGGTTATTTTTTTGTTGTTCTCCGTATATCCTGCTTTAGCACTTCAGCACCTTTTTTCCAGGAACGAATTCGATTTCACTCGTTATATTTGCCACTTGAGCACGAAATATGAGCAGACTTCGCAGTCTCATGGCGTGCTCTCCAACAAAGTTGCCCGCCGACCAGCGCCATTGCCCCCGGTTCAAGGAGGTGCTTCAGCCATCCGACGCACCTATCGAACGAATTTCTTCATGCGAAGAAATCCCTCTGAAGTTTCTCTATAAAAGCTTCTGCTGCAGCTGCTCTTTGATTCCATTACCGTTTTGCATTATGCAGAAGGGACTGCGTCTCCAACATCACCCTCCTTTCTAGCGGACACTCTGCCCCACTCCACCCCACCACTTCTCTCACTACTTTCACTCACATATGCTTCACTTTCGAATGTGCAGAAGCATATGAAGATGTGCCATAACCATTCCTCCCTGCAGTTTATAATGTTTACAGTGGGCGATGCAGTCAGTACTTGTTTCTCCATTATCATAATACCACTGCTATTGCAATGTATTTGCAACTTTCTAGAGTTGCTCCGGGTTCCTCTTCAGGTTTCTTACCTTTTAGTTATAAACAATAGGAGAAAATATATAAAAGTACAGATACACAACCAGTCAAGAGTGCTATCATTGACCTGACCGAAGCTTAGACCCAACTAAGTGGGCGGAATGCACCTATCTTTCGATGGTTACATAACATTGATTCTAGATGCAAAGATATACAATTATTCTTCATAACTCACTTCCAATAAAAGACTATACACGAAGATTTCGTATTAGTTTATCCTTCATAGCTCACTAGGATCAGTGTAACAAATGTTCTGTTTCGGGAATATAGTACAGAAGTGGGGCGACCACGCCTATATTCAACAAAATACTTAATACTGATAACAGAAGTGTATATATTCCCTTATTTCATTCTGGTGCCTAATATTGTGTCTTATATTGTGTCTTATATTGTGTCTTATATTGTGTCTTGTCACTCTTTTAACACTACAGATAATGCAGATAACTAAAAAATTGCCAATATATGCTATAGTCAGTGAAGGGTTTCACTGTATTCAGTCGATTTAAACTATTATAATACTATAAATCGTGAGTTCAATTATCAAACATACTCGTACTTTTATTATAACAACCGAAATACTTAAAAACAACGACAAACGGGTAAATTATACACTTACTCTTGTGGGAATCTCCTGGCAACCTACTGGCAACTCTTCGGGAGTGGGTGTGGGTGTAGTTAGGGACCTTTTGAAAACGCAGGCTTCTACGAGAGTTAAGCGAATGGAACCGAAACACATTTTCTGTGAATCTCATGTACTCTATACTCGTTCTCACACGCGGTAGTACTCAGAGCACTATTGTCCTGAACACCAATCGTTGAGTCTCTGTGTATAGGTACCAGTATTGGTGTATGTTTGTGGTAGTGTATGAGTGCATATGGCGAAAATATAATTTTTCATAAATTTTAAGTAAATATCAAATGTTCATGTTCGCCACTTCACTCACACTCACTCACTGACTGTCTCTCTTT
This sequence comes from Myopa testacea, assembly GCA_949629155.1. Classification (NCBI taxonomy): domain Eukaryota; kingdom Metazoa; phylum Arthropoda; class Insecta; order Diptera; family Conopidae; genus Myopa; species Myopa testacea. The sequence goes on along the minus strand of OX451347.1, from coordinate 42,170,078 downwards.
CTCTCACACACATTTTCTCTTCTTTGCTGCTGGAGGAAAGATTTGCAACACAATAAAATGCAAAAGAAAATCGTACATATGGCAACGCTACACGGAGCTTCCGGCAGAGTTTAGGTACCACACTGCATGAAATGAAAAAAGGAAGAAGAAGAAAAGAAAACGGAAGAAGACGAAGCAAGGAAAACCTGCTCGAAAAATGAAAAGTCACAAATTTTCCCACAAATCTCAATTCAGAATTTTGTGGCCTTCGTCGAAATTCCAACAATTTGCTGCAAGGAGATTTTTTCTTTGTTGTTGTCGGTGGGTGTTCCTGAGGCGGGGGTGGGGGTGTGGTTGGTAAGCGGTACCAACCTCCCGCTACTGCAATGCAAAGAAAACGAGACAGGAAACGTGGAAAGAACAAAGAACGAAAGCCTCCCATAAAATACAATAAATGAAAAATTATGAGTAAAAAATAAAAGCGATCCCTACATGGAGTTTCTCTTTGTTGTTGTTGTTGTTAAGGGGAGTGGGCGGATAGAAATACACAAGTTTGTGAATATAGTCAAATGTGTTTGTTTCTCCCTCACACTCGGTGTTTATTTCTGGCATGAGAAGGTTTTCTTTCGTCTGAAAATGAAAAATGCGAAGAAGCTTTTCATTGTTGTAGCCGGGGTCGTTCGGCGCTTCGGGGTCGGTGAAGCCGGTGACTGGTGAAGCTGAGTGTCGAGCATCATAAAAGTGTTTCCACTTTTTATGCGTCTTTACGAGTGACTGCTTTCTTTCTGCTCCCTTCACGACTTCGTATTCCTTCTCCTCCTCCTTCTTCTTTCTTTTCTTCTCATTCTTCCTCTTCTTTTTGGTTATTTTGTTGTTGTGCGGAGCACATGCGCTCAAAATTGCCCAATAAAAAACCGTTGCGCTCAGAAATTCATAGGGAAATATTTTTTAGTGTTTACTGTATTATTTTTTATAACTTTCATGTTGCACCCCCACCACTCATACTCCCCACCAGAATACCACCTTCTACCCTCCTGTTCTCTGCTCTTTCGTGTTCCCTGTACACCCTCCCAACTTATTTTCGTACCCGAAAGTAGTGAAAAATATTACCGTTATACATAATATGTACTTCTTTCTTATCGCTCTTGAACATTTATTCAATATACGAGTATGTTGGCAATTTATTATGCGCTTTTCTACTTCAACTTCTTTTCTTCAATGTTTGAATATTTTGTTGGCGATATTTAAAGAAAATAACTTAGGAAAAGTTTTAAAAAAACGATATGGACATCGCATAGAGTAGGACTTTCAAACCGGAGAGAAACCCAAATCAGTTAACAGGTATTTTTTTCTTGATTTCTTTAAGACGAAATCGCCGAGTTTCCCAAAAAACCCAGCTAATTATAAAATAACTGATGAAGTAGTAAATAAAAATGGTTTTTAGTGATGGTTTCATTGAATATATCATCATAAATACAATATATCGTCATTATTTTAAACTTATTAGTAATCGTTTCTTGAAGTTTGTCAATTTTTCCGACAGGATTAAAAAATTATGGGTTTTGGAATCAATTTCGAATGCGTTATCGAATTTGGTTTGGAGATAAACCAGTTTTGGCGTTGTGCCATCTTCAGTACCATCTTCAGTGCCATCTTCAGTGCCATCTTCAGAGCCATCTTTCGTTCTGGAACCAAAGAACCTGAACGAACGGGATAACAAACGTAATTCTTTCATAATTCAGGGAATCACATCCCAAGAAGTCACTCAAAACCGACAAATTATAGTAAATACTCAATCTAAAGGGATTTTATTAAATACCTATCTGAGTTGTCTATATTAACCAATATTATCAATTAATAAGAGATGACCTCATTAATTCGATGCGGTGATTTCCCCGTAACCGATAAACGGCGTAACATTGCATCATCTTCAACATGATTTATAAACATTTGCTAATAATGACTTTGGTTCGATTTCTCAAGGAGTACATCGCAGAGTGTCCCTTCTTTTATTCGCACAGACGCGCAATCAAAACATCGACAAGCGAAAATGTATCTTAATTCCTTAAATCCTTAAGGAAGAATCAACAAATGGCTTTGACCTCGAAGGCGTCATCCTCTGACAGCCGCAAATTGACACATTGACGGCGACGGCGACTTGAACCCGCACTTGAACTAATCAATGAAGACACACAAAGAAAATAAGAAATCAATTAAATGATGGCAGCGAAAGCCAAGTTACGTTAACAGCAACAACAACAGCAACAACAATGCGACCAGACAGACAAACAGACAGATTGGCACACAAAATTGGCTAAAAGAACGCACAAAGAGTCAGGGGCGGAGTGCGGGGTGCGGGGGGGTGGGGGGCGGGGCGAGGAAACTAGTGCAAAAACATGCTCCAGACGGAAGAAGTAAAGAAAAATTATCGACCCGCAAGAGTTTCGCACATCCAGCAGATACGGACACGGAGATGAGATGAAAAACACGCAAAACAACAATAAGCCGAAAACAAAAACAAAAACAAAACCCGAAATCAGAGCAAAACAAAGCGTAACCGAAAGTGATGGCTGGGCAGAGCGGTTAATCAATGAATTAAAGCTCCAGAGTGGCCAAAAATGTTGTCAAAACATCGCGCCAGCGTCTTTAAGACGCGCTGCAGCGACCGCAAACTTTAATGAGTGCGAGATGAAGAAAACAGAACACAAGACATTTAAGAAAAATCCACAAATTAGCAGAAAAGCACGCTCTCCTGGATGCACGGCAGGCGAGTGCAGTTTACGGCGAATTCAGGGCATCAAAAGGATGAGAGCGCGAATGCGGCAGTGAGCGAGAGAGAGAATGACAGAGCGAGAGACCCCCAGAGAGTGGAGCACAACCAAAGCGCTTCCATACCCAAGCAAGTGTGCAAAAGTGTCTGTGTACGTGTGCCTCCGTGAGCTCCAAAATCCACTCATGCGCCTCAAGCTATTCATCCACAACACTGGGGCGCTGTGATTGGCTCGCAGTGGCTCCCGCTGAACAGCAGCGTGGTGTCTCCGGCGCGCTGTGTATCTGCTTCTCCGAGCATCACGGAGCACTTGCATCTGCACATCGTTTCCCCAGGCGCCGCAGGTGTGTCTGCGTGTGCTGAAGTCTTCGTCTTTGTGTTGGAATTGATAAACAAACCATTTTGAATTAAATTGATCTTCCCCTTCCTCTGCCTCCTTGTCCACCTCTCCCTCTTCTTCTTCTTCTTGGCTTTCTGTCTGTCGCTGGTTTTCCGTATCTACAAAGTTTCCATTTGAAACCGCTTTTCATGTATTTCTACTTCTTTCTATTTAATGTTCTTCGTTTTTGCTCTCTGTATTCTGTTGTTTTTCCGTTTGTGGAACGAAATCTTTATGCTTTACTTGTTGTTGTTGTAATCGTTGTCTGTCTGTTAGCTTTGCTGCTCCGCTTAGTTTTTTGCTGTTGCCGTTGCTTTGCATTCAGTTTTCTGCATTTGCAAGTTTTTCTTTCGCTTGCCGAATCCACTCGCTTGCAACGCGTCTATCGTAACGCGTTCGCTGGGCTCGTAGCTGGTTACACTGTGCAACAAACGAACGAAACGCGAATTTGCACCACGATATCTCGTTTGTGCGCATCGCCATCGCAATCGTCGCCGTCGTCGTCGTCGTCGCGTTTATTTTCGTCGCTTTCGCACTCTGTTCGTGCGTTTCTTTGCTACGCGTTCGGTGAGATTTTTTTTGTTTTTTTTGTTTTGTTTTATTCTTCTCTACTATCCACTGTTTTTGTTGTAACTTCGTAATTATTTTAATTTATTCCTGCTGCTGCTGCTGGCGATGTTGTTGTTGTACAGTTTGATTGATCCGTTTCAAAGCCGTCGTGTTGTCGGTTTTCTTTTTTGTTGGTGACTTTTTATCATTGGTAGTTGACTGAATCTTTGTTGTTGTTGTTGTTTATAGACACGTTTGACAACCATCGTATGGTTTCTGTGGTTTTGTGATCGGCAATGACATCGACTTTATCCAAATCATTGTAAACACAAATATTATTGAATTATTTTTGTTTTTATTGTGGAAAAACCGTAATCGTTGAAGTTATCATCGCCATTAAAACCAATACAGAATAATTATCGTCATAAAAATAATCAAAAATCGATTTTTATTCACATTTAGGTTTATTTATCAAAATCTGTTGTTATTGATTAGTTCTACAGTCAAAATATTGATATCAAAATATTCATATCAAGCTCAAAACTTTCGGTACCATCAAAACTATCCTCAAGTAATTGAAAATCCTCAATCGAAAGCAGCGAACCTTCAACTTCTTCGAAGTTCTCATCATCATCTTCGAAGTTCCCATCATCATTATCAAATACTCACTCATCACTATTGAAACTATCATAAAAATCTTCATCAAAACCATCATCAACTAATTCATTAATCCAATCACTAAAATATATCATCTTCGTCAAATCCATCTCCATATTGAGAATAAAATAAAATGTACAAAAGTTTTTTAAGATTTGAAGATTTACTAGATTGTATATAAAGACATATAAAAGTTTCTGCCATCTCCTCGATTAACAGTGATCATCAAATGGATCGCATTCAATATTCCGGCGACGTTACACTTTAAAGAAAAGCATCCTTGTTTTTTATCTTCTTTTCCGCTTTTTCCCCATTATTCAATTATTCTATTTTAATTAAATAATAATACACTGTAACACTGACGTAACTTGAATGATGTAGAGCAGTAATGACAACTATAATAGTCAATCATTCAATCCATCTTCAGATGTTCTTCTCTCTTCACTCTCCGTACTTACAGACAGTTTCACAGGACTGCTTAAATAAGCGACTCCTTAGGATTTAATATCTGAAATTCAAGATTAAAGGACATTTTTTAAAACTCAGTATAGAGCAATAATTCTGAACCACCCACAAGAGAGGCATCATTGTATCTGGGCTACCATCCGCCCTGTATGGTTCTCAACCCCTATCAATTACAACAACAACAACGAGAGCAACAACTACAATAGCAACACCAACAAATACAACAACAACATCATCAGCTCACACTATCAGTTCCATTGCCATCTCCATTTTGAACTCATCTCGTCTCGACTCGACTGGACTCCACTGGACTCCACTAGACTGGACTCACCCTCCCCCCGCCCCTTCACCGGCATCACACCCACAAGAGAAAGAAACGAGACTAAAAAGTGTAAAACTCATTGTAAAAACAACAACAGCAACAACAACAGTATCACTTTGCAGCCATACGAGTACAACACATCCTTCGGTCTCATTTGCGCACCCGTGAAAAGGAATACGAGTACCTATTTTTTGCCGCCTCTTCGGGAACTCTTCAATGCGAGCCCCCCTCACAAAAAAATTAAGTTTTTTAACGACTGTAACGACATCTTTTTTTTAGTCGTGCTCTGGAAGTCAATCAAAAATAACGTGTTCTGGTGAAGTCCTTTTTTGGAGCATCAAAATCGCCGCTCCAAACAAAAAGAGGAGAAAAAATAAATAACTCAAAACTAGGATAAAAAAGTGTTCGAGCTTCTGAAAAAGTGTTTCGAAAAGAATTCGCACTGAAATCGTTTGAAGTTATATTAGCATAATTGTTAGTGTGATTGTTGTTGTTGTTGTTCTGATGGTTTTTGCTCAGAACTCAAGCGCGTTGCAATGATGATGGTGATCATTGTAGTGATTTAAAAGAAGCTGCCGAAGGCGGTCGTCAATTAAATTTAATCTGCAGCTATAATATTTCACCTCCATTCCTCCCCTACCCTCCTCTGCCTCCTCTCCCTCCCCACCCTCCACCGATAAGCGATCTCCTTTGCGGCAATAAGAGCGCGTTGACAGCAACCTGACAGTCATGTCAAAATAGTGCAATCAACTGTCAGTGAGACGTCATGAAGGTGTGAAGTGTGAACAGGCAGTCAGCACAAAAACCGAAGAAGAAGCCGCGGTCGACAAAAAAAACAAACAATTATTATTATTTTTTTTCTAAAATAAACACGAAAATTATTTCACGCCACTCAGTGGCAATTCTCGGCAATTGGAAGGTGATTCTGGCAACGCTGTAATCACTATCATCATGCGTCAAGAGACGGCGGCGGCAAACGAAGTGGATTAATTTTGCCGACGGTAAAACGAAGACTTGTTGTAGATGTGGTTGTTGTTGGCGGAAGAAGAAGAATTCTCCACTCAACTTGCTTTGCGAAAGGAATTTGGAGAGATTTTTTAACAAAGGTAAATTAAATGACCTTTTTTGAAGCTTCTCTCCCGGAAATTTTACATAATACGTTTTTATTAATTTTTGATAATAATCGTATGAAATCTATTATTATTAAAGTTTTAAATTTTTGTAACTGGCATAAAAAAATCGACAACGAAAACAACACTGACTACAATCAGCTGCAGTTATGCTCAACCACGCTGAGACAGAGCAATAAAACACAACACTACAAAAACAACACATTAAAGTGCCTGCTTATGAAAGCGGAATTTGTTGTCTTTTTGTTGTTGTATTTATTCACGAGCGGCGGCAATTGTTTTTGACATGCAAAGAACACTATTTTTCAAGTTGATAACATCAAAAGCTTTCCTGGCTTGCGTTTTCATTCACTTATCTACGGACATGCATACAAAATCTACATACAAACATTACTATTGTATATACGAGTACATACAATATATTTATCTATACTTTCTTAGATATTTGCACATTTTATATGCGACATGATGTTCTGTGATAGTCGAACATCATCGATATATTCAAGATACGAGTAGAAATTACAATTAAATGGAATTTATGACTAATTTGCGTTTGTTTAAAAATCAGAGATAGGAACAGCGATGATATCAGTACAAGAAATACAACAAATACAACAACAAAACAATATAACAACAGCGAAACAATACAATACCATTATAATACACCAACAAACCAATACAAGAACAAAAGAATAGAAGAACAAAACAATATAACAACCAAACAATATAACAACCAAACAATATAACAAAAATTGAAGTTTCTAAGAATTCAAGAAACTGGAAAAAATATATATAAAATCGAACTTTTCGTTAAATGTCATCAGAATATAACGCGTTTTTTTACTCTGCTAAAAATAAGAATACTAATTAATCAAATTAGCATATTAATTAAAAAATTCAAAATTAAGTTGGATGGGTGGGTTGCTTGGAATTCTAGAAAGTGTTCTGCTTATCAGCACATCGATTATAATTGAAGGAGTGCGCTTCAGTTCAGTTGTTTGTTGTTACCCACTTCTCTGTATATCGCTTTCTTCCTCTATCTCTTTCTCTCTCTCTCTTTCTACCAATTTCTCCTAATTTTCTTGCTATTACAAAATATATTGTTTTCTAATTTAAAAGTACACTTTAAATTGTCGACGAACATGTATATAAGTATACCCCCATATACACACACACCCCTAATGTACCGTAAAGTGCAACACACCTCAAAATCAAAGATACGAATCGATCGTCTTGTTATCTTATCAGTTAAGACACCGGCACCGAACGAGGTGGGTGCCAGACGATAGTGAAGCAGGTTTCGCTGCACCTTCGGGAAGAAACACCAAAAGAAGCACAGTACAAAAAGTTTACCTTCATTCCCACCACTCATCCTTCCCTGCCGCCCCTCCCCATCATCCTCGAGGAGTACCTTATCATCGACATTATCATCTACGCGCGGTTTACTTTCCATTACATTATTTCTTTAGACGATTGTAATGTTTGAATACTCAACTTGACTCAACTCAACTCGACTCGACTCGATTCAATTCGGCTGAACTCAATTCTGTTGATTTTCTGAAATTTGTTTAATTTATGATTAATTTATGATTTCTACTCGTATATGCTTCAGTCTTTTACTCAGATATTCTTTACGACATTCCATACACAAACATGTGCATTTCACTGTGAATGACTAACTTCCGGTCTAAATTACGCACCGAATTCGAAATTGAATGTTGATAAAATTATGTATTTAAGATTATTTTTGTTTTTCGATGGATGAATCGTTATCTGAATTGAAAGTGTGAAAAAATTAAGAGCTGGAGACAAGTGACAAGTGCGAGTTAAAAAACGAAAACAAAACAGCAACCAGAGTTGCATAAACGGCAATTTTTAAATTGGTGCCTACGAACTGAATTATTATTAAGATTTTCGTGGGAATTAAGACAGCCAGACGACCCCCTTCCGCTCCCGCCCCTGCACCGTAAGCGTTTACCATTCAAGGCTGTTCGAATTAATTATTGATGCAATTATTTAATCATTTAAATTCTGTACTCTTTAAGCGTTTAATTTTAAGCGACGAATGAGAATCATTTGCTACCCGATGGGAAAAATATTACGAAATTCATCGCAATGAAGCATCGAAGCGGTGACTTCAAAAACTCATTCAATTCCATTAAAATTCATTTGTTTTTTCCTCCACCCGCCCCCTCCCCCCCCCCCCCCTCCGCTTTCTTCTTTAGGCAAGCCTCTGGTGGATTGTGACATGTATTGTGACAGTAAGAAGTAGAAGAAGATTGACAATTAAAAACAGCGGCGATCTTGAAGAGGCGCCACACATCAGAGATGAATTCTATGATTTTATGATGAATCATAGGTGTCTGTATTCAATGTATGTATTGTGTATGTATGAAGGAAAATACTCGTACGTTCCAAGGAAAACCATGCACTCGATCTATAATAACTGCTTAATAGACAATTAAAGCTCAATACAAACCAACAGAAGTCGAAATATTCAAAAACCTTCAAGTAATTCTTCTCTTTTTAAGTGATCGTATTCTAGAATATGTATCAAAGCTGTAATTAAAATTATATTGTAATTAAAATTTAATTATAATTGTAATAAAATATAATCTATCTTTCTTTCTTTTTTTCTTAACTTAATGTTGGTAGTTCCTGGAGGAATTACAGTGACTCCCACCACACAATTTGACAACAATGCGAGAACCATTTAACATCATATTTAGCTACCATCAGAGCGCTAAGAGCTGCGTTTAATTATTGACCAACTTAAGCGTGGATGCGTTCGGCAACACGAGAGCCCAGAAAAAGTGCAGGAACAGCAGCACCATAAATAAAGCGGCTAAATAAATCGCCTCTGGTGCACGGGTCAACAATGTAATCATAACGCGTCTCCTCCACTCACTGGAAACACCGCTTCAGGTCGCTGCTTGCTTCGCTGCAACGCGTTCTTCTTGACGTAAGCCGACGCAAAGTCGTAAATCATAAAACCGCCAAATTGACTGACTGACTGGCGGACTGACAGAAGAGTCTGCGCTAAAAAAGAACACATGCGCAACACAACAACACTTGCAGACTAACAACAGCAACGATAACGACAGCCACGAAGCCAAGCAGCAGCAACACAGCATCACCGCATCATCGGCCGCCAACATGCCTCTTTTGTTGGCCTCACTTGGCCCGGAGCGCAGCTCCCATCAACACTTGTCGGCAACGTCAAGCTTATTGTCTGACACAGCCTCTTTGGACTCATCAACGGCATCCGCAACAAAAGCCGCTGCTCAAGTAGCAACAACAAATGCCACGCTGATCTACGATAGCATTCAAGCAGCGCCAATCAATCTAAGATCAGCAACAACAGACTGCTTCAGAGCAACGACGGCAACAACAAAAACACCAGAAGTAACAGCAACAGCAACAACATCAGCACCAACACCAACACCTTCACCGCCACCATCGACAACAGGTGTTAATGGGCAAATTGGTGGCAAAAGCATGCTCAGTATTGACAACGGCTCTTCGGCGTCAGCGCGCGACTTTTGTGACGCTAGTCGCTTTTATGTGCGGGCGTCTGCTGGAGCTGGCGTGACCAATACGTCACCAACTCAACACCGTCGTTTGAATGGCATTAGACGGGTCGATCATTATCGCACCCAGCGATGTTACGACGGCACGCAAATTGATGCGCCGCGCCAACACCTCATCGATAATTTTGAGGCGGCGTATTCGAATTTTAATGGACACAGTGGAGGATCGGCTGCCACAGCTTCAGCCACAGCCACTGTTGCTGCTTATGATGATCCTGTCCCAGCGAATGGGCTGACGGATGGCGCAAAAGTTGCGCACAGCTTCCCAGCACTGATACAGGTTAAACAGGAATTCGTGGACCTCAACACTAATGAAGACGACGACGAGAAGCAGCAACAGAAAGAGCTGCAGCTGGAACAACGGCAACATTTCGTAAATATAGCAGATGGTGAGTAATTAAAAGGAAATTAAAATTAAATTAATAACTGAGCAATTAATTAACAACCAATAGATATAACTTAAGAGGTAATTAACGATAATATAGGTTGTTTTTTAATATATTGTAATAATAAAACAAATCAATCGTAGTATAAGAAAGAATCATCTATTGAATTGAATCTCTAGCCCTCAAGATCATCAAACAGAACCTCGCGTTACTAGGATGGGGTGGAGGGGGTGCTTAATACCAACTCTGATCACTAAACCCTTTCAATAGAGACCAGTATGTGTCACTACGATGTGTCACTAAGTTTCGTGTGCAGTTTTATTGAAATTCCAAATGACCCTAAAAATATCAGATTTATTCCTCAAAATAGCGTATAAATTAGAACATATCTTCTTACTTCCAAAATCCTCTTTAGCAAAACTTTTCTATTCCTCCCTCTGGCTCCAAACTCCCCACCTCCCCCTCACGAGATGAACATTAACCCACTTGTAAGTAAGTGAAAAATAAGTTATTTACGAGGTGTTACGAAACTCTGTCGCAACAGATTGCCATTTCGAATTGGAACCCTTTTTTTTAGCTTAATGTTGTCTCTACTCCCAGAAATTCGACGAGGATGCTGCTAACGATAATGATGATGATGTTAAACGGTGATGATGAAAAAGAAACAAACCACACCCGTGCCAAACTTACGCTTATAAGATTTTAAATTTTTTATGCCTCCAGATTTTCGACTGACACCAGGCTATGAAACATCTTTTTTTTTGTTGAGAGTTTATCGGTTTTTGATATCTTCAGCACACACTTCAAAAAAAGAACGTGTGTAGGGGTGCAGAGGCGGCTACTGGATGGCTTGCATTGCTTTTTAAAGGTAACTAAATCCAATTTTAAATGCTCGAGAGAGAGAGCGTTAAGGATGGCATGGGTTAAGGGTAGGATAAAAAAACTGTCTACTGTCTATTTGACGGGTAACATTTATGAAGATTGAAGGGGTTGAGCAATCAAACCAACAACAACAACAACTGCTTCTACCTCCTTATGAAGCTGAAAGGGTGCATATGTTAAAAAAGGACGAGCACGTGAATCCTTTTTTTTTTTGCTCTTGCCCCGTCTCATCTTCAGCCTGTTGTTTAGCCACAAGATGTATGGGGTGCTCTTCTATTTCTAGACCTTATGACGATGCTTCACTGAGGAACCCTTAGATGTTGTAATGGTTGTTGTTGCTGTAGTTGTTGCCGCTTTTTTATTGAGTTGTTCTCCAGGATGTTGACGGATGTTTATTGCTTATTTAAAGATCATAAGTTTTCTCGGGGGATGATCATATTAATATGACGAGCACACTGCCAGACGTGGGCATTTAGGGTTAAGTGCCTGCATAATTTGACATAATTGATTTGGTACTCCATATTAGCCTCGATATTAGAGTGTGGACACCGAATTTGAGAGCAACATTCGGTGAGAGCATCATTATTATAGAGATTGACCGCAAATTAAAATAAAAACCGAGAAATTTCCTTCGAATCATTTCATCATTCTTTTAATTCTGCTTCTACTTCTACTTCTTCCTTTGTCCATCTTTTCATCATGCAAGTAAATTGATTTGTCTTGCTTCATTACTATACTGAAAATGCTGAAAGGATTTTTAATGTGCTGCAATTATAACGATTAAGATTGAATGGGGAAACAATAAAATTGCTACTAAATCTGAGTGTTTAAAAGACAAGAAGCAGTCTAAAGTGCTTAATCACTTAATCGATTCAGACAGTCATGCAACCGGAAATTAAGAAATTATTTTTATAGTATATACAGAAGAAAATAAGGAATCGTAATAAGAAATAATAAATACATGTATAACCCTTGGATAACCCTTATATAAGTTTCCATATTTACCACACCTCTTTCGAATTTACCAAGACAAACCTAATATACTAGAGTAGTCCCAGAAGTAGCCATGAAGTGTATAGAGACAGATAGGAATACAAGCACTCCCAGAATTTTTTTGCTCATGATCAGCTGAGAAACATGTGAACACTCTAAGACTATAAGTGAAATGAGAAAAGCATACATTCTCTCGTTCGCATTCTCTCATTTTTCCGATAAACATTCAGACCCACATGAAATCTTAATACAATAGACTAACATGACCAGCAATTTATGTATATTCTTCATTGTCAAAGTCAAATCAACAAACTGATGCAACTTTAAAGACGATTACTTCAAATTCTTTCGGTTTGCTTTTATAATGCATGAAGTACAGCAATTTTCAAAAGTAATTTAAATAAAATACACGTAAAATAGAAATCGTATTTGAAACTAAATTCTTATCTACGGTATTTAAAAAAAAAACCACAACAACTGCGGCTTTTTACAATATTTCAGTCTCCAAAAAAGAAATCCTAAAAAAACTCCAAATCCAAATCCATTCACAAACTCTACATGAAATCGAAGACGATGCGAGTTCGACGTTTATCTCACCACTAAAATCTTTAAATATAATTATTATAATTACGGATGCGTTACTCGAGAGTCTAATTGAGACCGAACCACAGAAGGCATCCTCAACACTAAACAAAAAAAATCGAAAGAAGACCCGAATACAGCAGCAGAAAATCTCAATAAAATCTGAATGCGTTGGCATTCATTGTTGTGCCTAATTATCTTAAAAAATTACAGAAATAATGAAATGAGCGCCGAGTTGACGAGCAGATACACTCAGCGATCGACGACTACGACAGGTACACAGGCTCAGATACCGAAATACTATACACTCAGTCGTCTTTAGTTCCAGATACCGACCAGAACTGTGAGCTTCATTTGTCTGGCTTACATGCACCACGAGTACGGATACATTTGGACGGACGGATGGATGGGAATATGGATGGAATGATGAATGAATAGCACTGGAACGGTTGAGATGCATGGCTGCAAAATTTGAATTCATCCATCAGATTGCACTCAAACGTCAATCAAGAGCTGGCTGTCTGTGCACCTGAACGCTGAGAACTTTATAAATTAATATCCATGCTCATTCATTCCGTCTTTCATTGAAATCCAAAAAGAAATAAAAAAAAAGATTGAAAAAAATTAATGAGTTTGTATAGAAATTAGATCCTATTTCCGTGCATCGATCTCACTTTTGCTCTGGCTCCTTCGATCCTTTGATGATCAGTCGATCGTCGGCCGCAACCATTTTTCATTTCTTTACGTTCGAATGGGTTTGAAAAGCATCCAGCATCGTTGAATGCGACGAGCCACTGGAACCGCTTCCACTCGGTGCTCTGAGTAATTAAATTAAAATCAAACATTTATTTAAATTAAATGCACTAGTGGGGGGCTTTCAACCCAACCGCTTGGTTCCCTTGCAGTCATCAAGATCTATTTTTCTAAGTATCGCTCCGACTATTCTTTGTCTTATTTCTCTTTCTTATTCCATCATTATATCGACCATACAAAGCATATCGAAAACACATACAGAACTTTAGTCGAATATTTACGAGTGATCTATCCAGTGCTATCAAGTGATCTTTTGTATTCTCTACCATCCCGTTCTTGTATACCATTTTATCCGTTTATACGTTGATCCCATTGAACATCTCTTGTATATTATGTATGTATAACGTATATATTTAAACTTTATTGGTATCGAAACTTTAATTTAAAACATTGCTTTAATTAATTTAATTTCAATGATCGAGTGCTGACTTCTTCTTCTTAAATGAATTTTTAACTACTTCATTCGAGTTTAGAGATCCTCTATCGATCACACAGTTTTTGCTTAGCTACTAAACTGATCAACGCGTTCGTTCGTTCAGTCGCTTGGCGATCTTGCGCTATTTTCAGCAATAAATCAGGCATAGAAACCGTTCAGCAGTCAATAAATAGCTTCTCGACCTTCCTGGGCCGCTTGGACCGAAATTATTTTTCATAGCAAACGACTGCTTCCTGTTTGTGGTATCTACACACCCACTCATACGATCGAATAGTTTTTTATTGAGCCTGGCAACGGTTGCTTATACGGTAGAACGGTCGATCAGTCCAACCGTCGGCAGTCCAACCGCAGCAACGCTAATGAAACCATAAAGTTCAGCAGTGAGGACCAGTAACAGTAACAGCAGCAACAACAACAGCATCAGCAACAGCAACAGCAATTGTTTCAGCTGATCGTTGGATGGAGATCAGTACAAAAGCGTATTTCTTGATCGACTCCTAAAATTGCTTATCTACTAATTGCTTTAATGAAAATTCGTATACTTTACACTGAAACCAATTTGACTAACATGTATTATCTAGAAGCTTAACCTGCTGAATTGGTCCAGCAATTTGAGTTGAGTTGAGTTGAATCATATGTAAACCAGCAACAGCAACATTGTGTGGGCAGCATGATCAACAGCAGCCCGAAACCTACCTCGAATGGAAAGTCTACAGTAGGAAGTACAAGTAAAAGTCCAGCGTTTGTCCAGCCGGTCGGCCTGTTGTAGGTGGAAAAGATCGTTCAGGTGATCAGTTGACCAGGAGGACGGTCGGTCAGTCAGTCGGTAGAATGGTTGGAGGATCAGTCGATTTGTTCGATGTTCAGTTAGTCGGTGGATTGCTCGATCAGTGAAATGGATCAATTGGTCGATCAGTTGAATGGTGCACCACTTGAGCGATCAGTCGAATCTATGATCAGTCGATTGAAGGTTCAGTCGGTCGGTCGGTCGGTGTCTCGGTTGGTGCCTACAAACACTGTTGCAAGTGCTCATAATTACATGCATAGCTTGGGCTCTGGGAACCGCTGTCGATTTTCTCATCCCGCATGATGGGTTGGCTGGACGAATAGGCAGGCGTTTCTGATACAGCAACCGACCGAGCTGCCACCAACAAGAATAACAAAATAGCAACCCAAAATAGCAACCTAAAAACCGTTTGGCTGAATTATGAAAATCGTTGCGAATTAAGTCAAAACATGGCCGGCTGCTTGGTTGGTTGGGTGTACAAGCATCATCAACAATAAAAGCAAAAATATTAACAGCAACAACATCAACAATAACAAACATACACCTCTGAAATTATGTTTATCTCATCCAAACGGTTGTCCGTCCCAGCTCTGGAACGGATTCTCGCCTCTTTCTCATGTTTTGATCTTCAGCAGACGGTTTTTATAGTTATTTTCTTTTAGATTTATTTAATGGAGATGATCAATTTAAATATTTCATCCAACATTTCCAACCACCCCGCGTCTCTGCCCCCACCCGTGATCACCGCACCCGCACCCAGGCGAGTGTGCTGCAGCAGTGCAGCCCCCACCGAGTTAAAATGTTTGCCTTTTATTTTTCGCTTTTCGGTAGACGCCCTTACGTCACGCCCGTTTATGTTCAGCCTCAACGTGCGATCGCACGCAGAAGCTGCTGCTGCTGCTGCTGCTGCTTCCACTCCATCTGCTGCTCCTTCCACGGTGACCGGCCGCTTTCGTCCCGAACCGCTTCGTCCACAATCCCAGAGTTTTTCGCATGCAACGTATACGGCGACGAGATGCTTAGCCGCTCGCTCGATTATCTAAATTGCATAAGAAATTATTTTAATTAAAAATCTAATTTCTTATGTTCACGTTTTTTTACCTTTTCTCTTCGATTTTGTGCAGATTTTTTGTTTAACATACGGCAAGAATACGTGCGCTGTGTTGATCGTGCTGCTTGCTGCTTTTTCCCATGTGAACAGCGACAGCGGCGGTGGTTGCTTCTTACGAGTGTTTATGTGTGTGTGTGTGTGAGAGTGTTTGTGTGCATTTGATCGCCTACTTTGTCTTAATTTTCATTGATCCGGCTTATTTTTCTGCTGCGACGCTGCTGCTGCAGCTCATTTGTGGCTATTAAAATTGAATTAACTGAAAATTGTAGCGTATCGTGAAAACGTTTCGTCTTCTTGCCGCACCGTGCAACATGCAACATATGTTGGCATGGGCGACGCATGTCTTTGAAGGTGTTAAAATACGTCATCTGGTTACTGTGAAGAAAATATAATTTGTACCTATTTTGTTCCATGCTCTTTTCCGATGTTTCAATGGCATTTCTTGGGTAATTAAAGTGGAATCCAGTTGATTGATGATGTTACACCGGAATCAATTGTTCGGCGCTCGTATTTCCGCTTGATTTGTTCAACTATTCAAATAAAAGGAATATATTTCTCACTTCCTCCTCCATGTGAACGAAAGACCTGCTATGATGATTACGTTAATTTAGCTCCTAGAGAGACTATAATTTAATGATATGCTTCTTCCATTTTTCTTTAACTATCTGTACGTTCTTTTAGTTTCTTTTCTTTTCTTATAATTTTTAATGAATTGTAATTTTCAGTGACCTTTCGATGACTTTTGGGTGAGTTTTCGATGAATTTTCACTGCCTTTTCGATGATTTTTCGGTGTCTTTTGATAACCATTCGATGTTTTTTCGGTGTCTCTTTTCGATGATTGCCTGATGATATCGACTTTAGTGAGATACTCTCCAAACACAACGGAGATCAAAGAATACAAATGAATATCGCAATAAATTAAGTGAAACATAATTTTTTGAACTTATTTCCTTTAAATAAAAACAGAAAATAAAACAAAAGAAAACGGAGAAACATCTTTGAAGTGGACACTACTTGAATACATCGTTAATCGGTCTTTAGCCGTAACGTAAAACGGCTGTTAAGAGGAGTTGGTGACACCTTCTCCTCATTACAAATTAATGATCACTTTTCACAGAAGCCACCGAGGACTCTTTCACAAAGGACACCTCCTACTTGCGTATATAAAAGCAAATGACACAGTGCAGGTGACAAATTAAACGTTGGTACTTTTGAAGAAAGGGCAACGACGAAGATGTTGCTAGAAACTAAAAGTTACTAAAATAACAGAAGAAGAAGAGAAGTTGAAAATATGTGCCTCTGCCCTAGAAAAGGTTACTAAAACAAGGCACTAACACACACACACATCGAATGTCAACGAATTGATTCCCCATGAAGCAGGCGAAACGATTCCTGCCCAGTATTATTTATGGATAAAATAAGAGGCAGTAAAAGAAACAAAAAACACCGCACAAAAACAATAAACTACTGCAAAAAAGATCAACACACTCACATCGGGTTTATCTATATAAGGGACTAACTAACGGTTTTGCTAGAGCCTGGCCCAGACAAGCGGATTTTCGGCGCCAGTGTTGTTGACGAAAGTGCCGACTCTTGAGAGGCCGACTGCCTTTATACCTGTCAGTAACCGATCGTTGTTGTTGTTGTTGTTGTTGCTGTTGTCCATGACCCGTTGTTTGCATTTCTCACCTACTGTTCCAAAGTTGACCTGACTTTGCTCAACGATGCTAATCTGAATACTGGCCATAAATTAAAAAAAGCAAAAAACTTCAACCAACCAAAATACCCAGGATCGATCATTAGAAGATTTTCCGGGTTTTCTTTTTGCATTTTTTCCTGACTTGGAACATTGACTGGATTCACTGAGAAGGATTTAAAGTTGACTTAAGCAAATATTTACCGATTTACCTGATGTCTGATCCCGAAATCTCTAGCAGCTTGGCCTGCATACGATTGCGAGATCCTGCTGCGATCAGCTGCATTAAATGGGCTTGATCGACCCCCGTCGAAAGGACCTACAGCAGTACGGAAGTCCCAGTAATGCATACTTATTATTGGCAATTTTCTAAATTTTATTGCAATATTTAATGATCCTTTATTGTAATGATCTTTCGTGCTGATTTGTTTTAATGATCATTTGGTAAAATCTTGAATAACACGGAGTGAAAAATAGACAAATAGTTCCGGAAGGTTTAGTAACTTGCTGGAGTAACTGTAAATTGTATAAAATCATTTAAGTACTTTTGGAAAATAAGAAAGTCATAAAATTAAAACAACTCGTATCATTATAAATTAAAAATTTGACAGAAGCACTTAATTTTTAAGGATATACAAGCGCCAGTTTTATCTCGATGCCGGTGCCAGTAGGTTTCAGATTATAGAGGTAAAGAGATTATACAGCGCCTGTCTACGATGATTGAGACATTTGGAATCATCTTTCTTTGTACAGATGATTTTATTTCAATTTAAAGAAGTCGAAAACTTCGTGAGTTTTACATACAACAGTCGAGTTTTATAGGGTTATATATCCATATATACCTATAAATTTATGTAACAATCTGCTTTAAAGACCTTCTTTCGTGTAGTTTTTCGATGATCTGCAGTTTTTCGTTGTTCTGAAGTTTTTTAATAACTGAAAATGTAATTTCAGCCGGCGTGCTAAACTCCACATCAACTTCTGTTCAATATCAGCAGCTAACAAAGCATAGAAAGGATTTGAAAAAAGAAACCGCTTAATCCTCAAAGGATACTCCCTCAGCGCCTAACGTCGAATGCTTACGAACTCCATGGGATGAGTTATTTATTTCGCTTTCATTGAAAAACCTTGGCATTGAAAACAAAAGCAGCAAACATTTGCACACAAATAGATAGCCTCTGCTCCCCCTCCCACGTCCGTGGATTGTGCAACAAGCAACTGCAAGTCATCGCATTGCGCAAGGATGCAAGCCGACAGATCCGCACAGACTGCTGATGCGTGAAGCGTGCGTTTTAATCGCAGGTATGCTTCACATACCAACAGATAACCTCATCGAACTCCGTACACACACATGCACACAGACACATCTTTATACCATCAAATCCCTCAGTAACAATAAAGGATTAAATGATGTTTGAGGAGAAAAAACCGCCAAAGGATTCGATTTTTCACATCTTCTTTTTTTACGCAGCAGCAGCATCAGCAGCTTGCGTTAAATCTTGCGTCTTTACGTCGCTCGGGTTTATTTTTTGTTCTCTGTTGCGAATTGAAACTTACTTTTGAGGATAAACGCAAAAAAGGACGCGTTGTTCGCTTGTCTTCGCCTGCGTTGTTTCGTTTCAATTCGTTTTAAGGATAAATTTGTTAAAAAGGATTCTTTGATTGGCGGTTACACGTCGTCCGTCCGTCCGTCTTACGTTGTCCGTAATGCATGAAGTTGTTTACGCACGTGAATCAAATTGAGCCTGAAAAAGGATTAAATTTTGTATGTTTTTTTTTATTCTTTACGCTTGTTCCTTGCAATACGCTGAAGCGGTTGTTTGTGGCGCAATTTCTTTGGAGTTCGCCGCAGGTGTGCGTGTGTGTGTGTGAGAGCGTGCGTTAGTGTGTGGTTTCTGTGCACCAAAACAGCTGCTGCTGCTTCTGTTGGTGATGCTTTCGCTTTGTACTTTAAAAAAACGACAGAATCTAGTAGATGATTAATATTTCATTCAAAAAACGGATCACAGAAGTAACGAGTTTTGAGTTGTTCGAGGACATGAAACTTCAATTAAAGAAGGAAGGAAGAAATGAAGGATTTTTTTCATGTTGTGAAAAACTTACAGCCTCCTTTAATTGAATTTAATTTTTAACAATCTGTTTTGAGTTTTCAACGGATCAGAGACGACGAAGAAAGGATAACTTTTTAATACATCAAATACTTTAGTTTAGGTACCTCTTTCGGCCAAAACTATCACGAATTCCGATTCGAGAATAATGCTGATAATTTAATAGGGAAATAAGAAAAACTAACGGAAATATTATCAAACATTAAAACGATTTGATACCATTTAACATCCTTTTAACATTCCTCATCTCTACCAACCACAACCCAGCATCCTCCACCCACCGCCGATCAACTTCATCATTATTCATGCTGCGTGGTCAAAATAGAAGAAGAAGAAACCCTAAAACGGATGTGGAAGTGTGACTGCCACGCTTATGTTAATAAAAAGAAACTTAAAAAAAAATACTACAGCACACATCAAAACCGTTTAACTCCAGAAACCGTCGATAGTTCATCATTCAGGGTGTCGCCGATAAAAAATCGAAAGGGTTCCCTTCAACAACAACAAGAAGAAGAGGAAGCAAAAGGAAATTCAAATGTCAAGAAATTAAAATGTTAAAAAAAAGGAATTTCCTCTCCTCTGCGGAAAGAAACTGAAGACGCGTGGCTTCGTTTGACGTTTGGAGCAGATGTGCAAAAACCCAGCCGTCAAACTCGTCATCAATTCCAGGACTAAACAAGGACAGAGGCCAAGGAAACTGCAACAAGGTGTGAATTTCGAAAAGGAAAGGATTATGTAGAGAAAACAAAATAAGCAGAAAGCTGAAAACTGAAAGGAAAAACGAATGCAATAAAAAACAAACAGTTAAAAATTGAAAGTAAAGATTCAAGGTTTTACTTTCATTCATTATATAAGTGGGAGTACATCGAAATTGGAAGGAGTACACGCCCCAAAAAAAAGGAAAACGGAAACACGCAGAAAGAACTTGCAGTTGTTCTTGAAATTCTACGCGTTGTTTAATAACTAAATTGAGAATAATCAGCAATATAACGGAAGAATAACGGACAGTTGTTTCGCAGATAAGAACTACGAATGTTGAGTTCAGTACCCAGAAGAAGGTCTCATTTTATTAGAGAGGTCTTATATAATTTCATATACATACGTTAACCACAACAATACTAAACAATGTATATTTCGAAATGAAAAAATAGAGAAATGTGAACATATCCAAATCAGTTACTCTCAGAACTCTGCTCTGGCCTCCTCGAATACCTCCGTCCGGAAAAATTCTCTAGGAAAACCACTTGAACCGAGTATAGTGGATAGTATAATGATCATTGATTACTTGAGTTATATTGAATTTTCTATATTAGTCAATATTCTACAATATATTAATCAGTATTCTATTCGGTCCGCTTTTTGTATTTGAAAGTCCATTTATTGCAATACAATATGAATGAACAGAACAATTAAAGTATTGCCCATCGCTAGGTGCTACTTTGGCCCATCTCTCAAAAAATTTTCGACTTTCATCTGAAATAAATCAATAAATAAAATATTATTTAGCGAAATGTTGCCATGGAACTGAAGCCAGATACAAATCTGCGTACCTTGCCAACTGTTCACTTATGAAACGTAACTAATTACGAACAAATGTCGGCATTAAATGTCCAATAAACTGCTACTACGACTACCACAGTGCCCTATACCTCCTCCCCCCCCCCCTCCCACCCTTCCCGGGCCAACGCTTATTGATTATTGCATGATTGTTGCTCGTATGGATGGAAATCAAATTATTAACAATACACAATCAATCATTGATGATAAAATAACTACGGATGGTGATGACTATAACGATGGTGATGATGTTAAAATGCCGATGACGGATAGCACAAAAAACAACTGCAACTAAAAGAGTATTTAAAAAGGGGTTGAGTGTAACGAAACGCCTGACAGACATGACGGACGGAGGGGGCTAGCATAAAGGGTACAACCAAAAAAAACACCAAAAAAAAACCAAAAACACAAGCAAATCTTTAGTTTGCCCTTTTAGTGGAAAAACAAGCTACGTTAAATAAAATAATAAAAAAAGGTGAAAAAGGGTTGTGATGTAATTTAACGTGTGTAGCCAAATGAAACAACAACAACAACTGCAACAACAATGAAATTAAACCACTACTGCTTTTATAATGATGAATGGAGTGATGATGATGAACATCGAAGCGAAATGATGCGACGTTTTTATTGCAGGCGTTCGTTATTGTTGTTGTTGTTTTTTTTTTTGTCTTTTTTTCTTCTTTTATAAGCAAGTGAGTCCGATCCTTTAATAATTCGATGTGTTTTGGGTGAATTTAACCCCTTTTTTTTAGGTTTGTTTTTTCCCCGTTGTAATATTTGCAATATTTTTACTTGTTTTTCATTACTTTTTTTCACTTGCAGCGACGACACCCTTCCAACAGCTTGGCATTAATCCATGGTATTTAAGACCAATAAATCCGCACACAACAACAACAACAACAGCAACAGCAACAACAATGCCACAGTCCATGTTTTACTCGACAGCAGCGTTTATTACAGCATCCGCTAAATATCACAATTATTTGTCGACAGCAAGTAAAACAGCAACAGAAGCAACAACAACAACAACAACAACAGCAACAGCAACACCATCAGCAGCAATAGAAACAGCCACAGTGACAGCAACAACAACAACAACAAAAACACAAACAAAAACGCAAACTTGTCATCATCATCATCATCATCGTCATCCGGAGGAAGAAGCAGCATTTCCTAATAACATTCTGTTCAGCCAGACACAACAACAACAACAACAACAACTAGCATTACAACAGCACCCTCACTTTATCGATGAGTTCAATGAAAAGATTCCAAACGGAACGAGAAAAAGTATGACGACCGCGAAGAAGAAATCATATCACGAAATGGCGAAAACATCTCCGGACAGACTGGATGGCAACGCTGCTTGGACAGCTGTGTATCCGCTACAACAACAACAAGAAGAACAACAACACCACAGTCACCAGCCAACAACCACAGCCACCTTCGTTGGTAGCTCTTCGAAGGACTCATTAACATGGCCGCGACGGTCTGGCATGAGTAGCGGCTTGTGCTCGCCCACAACCAACTCTCTAATGACCCCCACTTCAATCCACCAACAACAACACAGACGACAACAACAACTAGAAGAAAGCCATAGACAGCCATCTCACACACAATACAAGTCATCATCAGTTCAGTCATTGTTATCGCAGCAACGCTTCGGCAGTCTTCGCTACCAGCCTCACTTGTATTTCTCCCCCACCACCGCCACCGGAAACACCACCGCCTCACCATCGCTGCAGCCCACACAACAAGTAACGCCACCGAATTCACCGCTAAGTTTCCCTCCGTTCCTGCTGCCCGCGCTGCCGCAGCATTTGTTTCAGTTGCCGCCACCGCCGCAGCACCCCGTCTTGGGGATGACGACTCAAAGAGGCTGCACACCGTCCAACTCGACTCAGCTGAAATCTGAATGCTTCCAAAGTGACAGAATGCTCCGCCAGTACCAACAACAACAACAACACCAGCAGGAACATGAAGAGCATCATTACCATCACCAACACCACCAACAACAGTCACATCCTGATGCCACATCACAACAACAACAACTACATATCCCTCTGAAGCATGCACTACGAACACCAGCACGAGCACCATCACCAGCACCATCAGCAGCACCACCACCATCACCATCCCCAGCACCACCACTCAGTGACTTCCACCATCACCAGCACCACCCACCAACCGAGTTCTTGACGCCTCTGCAAGAGTTGCTGCTGCAGCAACGCTTCGAGTTGCAATCGAGAGAAACGCCAACAATGGCAACACTAATTAATGCGCTGCCACCTTTTGCGATGACGACCTCGACAACGCCGTATATACACCATGCCACCGTCGCCGCTTCCCCTTCTCCGTCCCCCTCCCCCTCCATCGCGATGATAGTGGAGTCAAAACAAACGTATGCTTCAGCTACGAAGTCATTAACCCAGAGGAGCGTTAAAGAAATGCTCCAAATGGCAGCAGCAGCAGCAGCAGCAACGACAAAAGCAACCACAAAAATAACACGAGAAACGAAAACACCAACAACAACAGCGGTAAGAAGAACACCAACAACAACAGCAAGAAGAACACCAACAACAGCGGTAAGAAGAACACCAACAACAACATTTAGAAAAGCACGAACAACAACAGTAAGGAAAACACCAACATCTCCTTTAGAGAATCTCTACGAAAAGTATGACAAAAAATCCACCCAACTGAAGCGAAACGGAGAGAAACACTTCGTTACGCTGTTTCGAGAGAGAGATCGCCTCATACGAGAGCATCAATTAAAGCAACACTGGCTCGTGGGAGGGGATGGAGTTGGAGTTGGTGCTGGGAATGTGGACTCAGCACGACTGCCACCAGGACAACTCGGGGCAGACGTTGTAGTTGTTAATAACACTAATTGGACTGAAGTCTCGAATGTCTCGAACGATGGTGATGCTGATGGAGATGGAGATGATGTTTGTGGGTATGACGATGGTGATGATAGTGGTGACGATGATGTCGATAGAGATGATGATGGTAATGGTAACTGTGACCGTAATGATGTGGGTGGTGATTGTGACGATGACAATGAGCACGTTCTAGCAGCAGGATGTGCTAAAAAACCAAAGCTAGAGTTCATGTATTCATTTCATGCGAACAGGTGTCAGCCGGCTTCGTATGACGTCAGAGGGGCTTCTAAAAAAAATGGCATCACAAAGGGTAAGTTTAAGAAATCAATAATTATTACGAGACTGTATATAAACTTTCAAAAAACGCAAATCTTAAGTGCTTATACACTCTTATGTGCATACCTTGAATTTATCACTGATTCCATTCCGTTTCTATGGTTTCTACATTTAAAACAACCCCCAATAAATGGTACTTGCAAAAAACAGTGTACCTAAAAAGCCAATAAAAATATTCCTGTCATCATGAAACTCCATAAAAAATAGAGACCCCATAGAAATTCTTAAACAGTTTACAACCTCATTTAATGGAATTTAAAACCACTTTAAAAACCACCCACTCGACCAGCACCATCTTCATCACCATCACCATCACGGTGTTCATCATCATCATTCTTTAGCTGAACCTTAACCTGTGCAGGACCTGTGAAAGCCGACACCTTCCACCCTCGGGCACACATATTTTAGCAACAAAATTTTCATAATCTGTGGCATGGAAAAAGAAAAAAGAACTTGTATTGTACACATCTTCACACGCACTGTCAAATTTTCACGCGGAAAACACACACACACACAACATGGAGTTTCCCCGTGGGTGTCTGCCTGCGCAGAGCAGCCATAAAAAACGCAAATCCAATAAAATCACTTTACAACAAAAATTAAATATTACAAATCCAGCCTTTTCAAGTTCCACAGAGAAAGGGGATTTTTTTATCCTCTTTGTTGTTATTGTTGGGGGTTGAACAGCGGATGGATTTTAAAACATCCGCATCGGTGGTGCTTCCGCTGGGAAGACTTTGAAATAAGTTTAAAATATAAAATGGTTCATTTTGTTGCTGGATAAGCAAATAAAGGATTGCATTTGTAGGGTTGCTGTGAATATTCAAATCTTCATTTTACGCGGCGAGGCTTTGAAATGGGAAGAGTTCTATAACGGGAAAATGGTGGTATTATCCTGTATTCATGTAGAACTTTCGACAGCCATTATTTTTGAAATGCAAATAAAATGGAACTTAATAATAAAATGGAACTTGAATTCGAATACAAACATAAGTACAGAATTTTACACAAAGTAATCTCAAAATTAGCTCAAGATTAAAATAAATTTGACTCTAAAGAGGATTGAAAATAAGACTCTAAAGGAGAATCTAAAAAACATTCTAAAGTAGACTCTGAAGTAGACTACAAAGAAGAATCTAAAGAAAACTCTAAAGATGAATCTAAACGATATTCCAAAGAAGACTCCAAGGAAGTTCCTAAAAAATACTTTAAAGACGACTCTAATAAAACCTCCAAAGAACGTTCCAAAGATAATTTCGGTATTTCCAAAGACAATTTGAACACTCTAAAGAAGTCTGTAAGAAGAAGTCTCCAGTTAAGTCTTTAAGAAGAAGAAGAATTAGATAATGCATATATCAATAAAATATTTAATAGAATAAATAATATGTTTAATACTCGTATAACAAATAAAGTATTTAATAGAATATTTTTCCTAAATTTCGCACTTTTATTTTCTCTCTCACAAACAAACACACACACACACACACACACACACACTTTAATAGTAATCCTTTCTAGCGTTCCATGTACTCGTATACCCACTTCACCGCACTGCAGCGCCTCTTAAACCTCTTAAAGCCTCTTAACCCTTATCATTAAAAGAACCTGAAGAAAACTCAGATGCAGGCATTGAAATAGTTATTCGCTTTTCTTCTAGAGACAATTTTTTGTAGAATTTTCGCAAATTAAAAAAAAGAATCGCTACCTAATGTGAAAAAACGATTCGAGCATTTAAAAAACCCTGAGAAAAAATGTGAGAAAATACGTTAAAATGCAAGAAATAATGTCGATAATGTTACGGGGCAAAGCGGGCTGCGTTGGGCTGAGCTGAGCTGCCTGCCTGCTTAACGGAAAACCTGGGCAAAAAACTGACAGCTAAACAGTCCAATTTATTATATTATACAATATATCGTATATTCGTATATTGAAACACCGAGAGACAGAGTAAAGAAACGCAATTTTAATACGGTAGCGGTTTTAATTTAAAACTTTTTACCTCTTCTCGCTGGCACGCAAGTAATGGCATTTTTTTCAGGTAAAAAACACTTTTTCCCCTCGTAAATATATTGAATGTATGTAATGTAAAACGCAGTTGAATCTGTAAAAAAGTGTACCCTATTCTTTTGGGGGTAAAAATGCGAATAACTGTAGTATTATTCGAACATTATTTTAAGGGTTGCTGTTGGTATGTTGTTGTTGTTGTTTTCTTCGTGTTCTTCCTTTCGTTATTGTTTAAGCTGTTGAAGATCTTGTGTAATCGGGACTTTAGGCATCTGTATCTGTGTCCGTCCCGATTCGATACGATTTGATGTGTACTCGATCACAGTTGAGTTGCCGATAGGATTT
The DNA here is from genome assembly GCA_949629155.1 of Myopa testacea. NCBI lineage: Eukaryota > Metazoa > Arthropoda > Insecta > Diptera > Conopidae > Myopa > Myopa testacea. The sequence goes on along the minus strand of OX451347.1, from coordinate 42,143,321 downwards.
CTTTAGATTTTTTTTTCTTTTTATTGAATTTTTTCTACTTTTTTACCCTTGATTTGTGTGTATTTTTGGATATTCTCTAAAAAATCCTGCTCGAAGGAAGATTAACGAGAAAATCTTGAAGAAACCTTCGGGGGTTTTTTTCGGGTAATTCATGATCAAGGTTACGATGTAGAAACTGAGAAAGAAAGAGAGGTGGAGAGAGAGAGAGAGAGAGATGGCGAGAGCTTCTTTGTATTGAAAAACTCATTCAAAGGGGATTTCTTTTTTATTTTCGTTTTTTGGTTTCTTTTTTTTCTGGAAAAAACACCAGAAATCAGCAATTTAATCGATATAAAGAAATAAATAATCAATTCAACATGGCAAGTTGTGAAAAGAGGAAGTTAAAGGCTTCGGATCCTTTTTCTTTTCATGCTTGGTCCTTAAGTCCTGAAGCTGTTTTATTGTTGAGCGATTTCCGTTATGCCCCAGGATCAATGCTGGTGCTGATATTGTTGACAGTGTGTGTGTGTGTGTGTGTGTGTGTTCATTTGTTTTGAGTTTTGGGTTAGAAAACCCATCATTTGAAAACCTTTCACGCGGGTTGGGTTGAGGGTTGTTTTCGCCCTGTGATGGAGTTAAATGTTTTGAGATCTTCTTATCTGAAAGAGTTGGCGCCTTTTTTAGGTACTTTTTTGGCAGAATGCGCCAGATGCCAGTCGCAGGAGATTTCATTTTGTAGGAAAAAAACCATGTTTTCATTAAAATTTCATATAAAAGTTTGTGTGAAATAATTTTTCGTTACCTGAAAATCTTTCCTCGCTAGTTTGATAACATTGCCTCCTTCCCCTGCCCCTCCTCCTTCCCCTTTCCTGCTTCCTCGCCTAAGCGAATGATCTCAGATCATATCGCAGAATTCGATTTCAAGGAATTTCATATCTTGCAAAAGCACGTTCCTCCATGCATCCGTTCTGTCAAGGACATCGCTTAGAAACTTCGCCTGTCTACTAAAATTATCCCTTCTACGATGGAAATTAAGTTTTTCCGATATTCTAACCGAAGAGAAAATCTAATCTTCGAACCCTTCGTAGTATTTCTCATACAACAACAAATATTCTCACCGTCCGTGTCCCCGTCACCCTCGCCGCCCCTGTCTTTGTCCGGCCTGACCTGCAGTTGATGCTGGAGCTGCCTGGATGGTGACTGCATGCAAAAATATCCCCCTTTTGTGCCGAATCAAGTCGCTCTGGATTCTGTTTAGTTTGTTCGTTTGTTTAGTTGATTAATTTCCAAACTTATTCTGCGTATTTACATTGAATATAACGATGTATGCAAGTATTGTATGTCTGTGTGTATGTATGCATGAGTGTTTGTGCTGACGTGTGTCTTTGTCTTTGTCTTCTTTTGTCCTGTCGTTTCGAGTTTCATCTGTTTTTGGCAAATAATCAAGTTTGTCTCTGCGCAACCTAATCAGTCGCTCAGCTTCTCAGTCCCTCACTCTCTCAGTCCCTCAGTCCCTCAGTCTCTACAACAACGTCAACTTTCATCAATATCAGTTGTCGAGGATGGCCGATGGATGGGCGTCGAAGTGGGTGGATGGGTGGATGTAGTAACGATTGAGCCGCACTTCCTATTGAAATTAGATAAGACACGGGATGGTAGCTAAGACACTGACGAGGAGGAGGGAATCTCTTCCATGGCCGTCACTCAGTAGGTGAAGAAACAAAACCCTACAAGAATAGAGTATTTGGGTTATAAAGCACTCATCCATTTTAATAATACGATTATTATAGTTACTCATTTGTACAGATAGTTATTTAGGAATAGTTTAGTGCTTTGTCTCGAGGTCAGTTAGGAAGTCTTCTTCGTCTCTCTCTCTCTCTCTTCCTCTCTTTATCACTCTCTCACTTCAATATCTCTAAAAATAATACAAAAAATAACGTATTTTAAGTGGTTTCTTTCTCTGTACTTTAAATTTAAATACAAACTAAATATAAGTACACATAAAAATTCGATATTAAATTCTTCTCATTCTCAATTCTTCGTTGGGTTCTTCCTCCAACTTCTCCGTTCTTCTTCCGTCCTTCTTCTAGACAAAAAAGGGAAGAAACAAACAAGAAAGGAGCAAAAGAAAGCAACAAAAACCAACTCTAATTAAAACATTCGCATACACGGACAGCAACCATATTGTATGTGGTTCCTGCCACCTGCAGTCACCCACCCCCAGTCTTCAGCCCCTTCCTCTCCCCCTTCCTCCCTTCCTTACCACTTTCCACATAAAAGCAACAACAACTTAGTTGCTTTTAACTGCGCATCGAAACCATGACTGCAAATGGTTATCCTTGCATCAGGACGGTCGCTAAGAAGTGTGATGCTAGTGATGCATGTGTGTGTGTGTGTAGGTGTGTGTGTGTGTGGGTGGGTATGTGTGGGTGGGTGTGTGATGCATATACAACATGCATGCGGGTGCAAATGTCTGCTTGCGAGTGTGCGTGTCATAAATTCTGTCACCAGGCGTGAATTTCGTACTTTTTTATTCTCCTCTCTTCTGCCGGTTCTTTCTAGTTGCTTCTTCTTCCTAACTTTCTTTTGTTTTTGTGAAAAAATAAGACAATTAAAAGAAAAGAAAGACGAAGGAGATGAACAAGAAAATCGCAGGGAAAATTATGCCACTTGAAAATAGGACCACCAACAGCCACCCACTCACAGGCAGACAGACACACACTCATACACACACACACTCACGTGATGCTGCTGCTCCATACTGAGAATGTAAGGAACCAGAGTTGAATATAACAACAACAACAACAATAATTACAACAACAGAAACAACAATAATAACAACAAAAGCTAACGACAACAACTTGTTTTAATTACTCTCAACACTCGTCAGAATTTGTTGTTGTTGTTCTACTTTTTGTTGTTGTTTGTTAAGGTTATTGATGTTGTTGTTGTTCTATTGTTGCTGTATACTTATTTTTTTCTTCTGTTCTTCTCATCGTTATTTGCACAGTGGACCACAAATAATATTATAAAAACCTTTTCATTGGTTTTAACTTTAAATTTATTGTCGATAGTTTAAACTTTTCAGATGAAAAACATAAATAAATAAATACCCGTAGATATACCATATTTCTAAAAGAAAGAGAGAAACTAATAAAATATGGCAAGAATATATAAACGAAAAAAGAATATAATTAAGAAAATACTATCAACAAATAAAATATTAAAAAACATTTTAGAAATAATTTTAGAAAATATAAAATTAAACAATGCGGATATGTTCCACAGTGCGGAGCTCACAGCAAGAGAGAAACTTCAACCTGTTCGTTTCTTTCAGAGCGTATAAAGCAAAAAAAATGGTTCATGTTAAAACATATTAAAACTGATTTTAGTATTTGAAGGATGCCCCACAAAAATAACAAAAAACCGCCAAGAAGCCCCAAAAATAGTTCTTCACTCCTTTGGTGTTTTCTTCCTTCCTTTCTTCCTTCCCTTCCCTCCGTCCACCCGTCTTTCCTTCCTGCCTTCCTTCCTGCTTCCTTACAAACTTCCCAATTATAAGGAAATAAAATCATAGTGCAAAAAACTGAATGAAGAAATTAGAAACATAAGAACAAACCCCACAAAAAAAATCCCCCCGAAAAAAATCGAGGAATAAAAACTGTAAACTGCAAACTGCAAAACTGCAAAAATATGCAAAAACAAAAACAGTGCAATCATAAAAACTGCACAATTCGCCGCATGTTGAGTTGAGCACACGAACTGCGACGCATCCGATGCAAGCCACACCCATTTTGGAGCACTAACGGTCCTCCGCCAAACAAAATGTCACTGCTCTAAAGTGATGCTGTCCAGGGCGAGGGGAGTAGGTGCGAGGGGAGGTTAGGCAGCCAGCCAGCTCTATGCTAATGAAATAGCAGCATAACTGCATCATATTAAAATGTGCTGCTGCTGTTGCTGTTCGTGCTTCTACTGAGCAGCTACTGCAGCAGTGCAGAGTGTGAGACACACTGAAGAGGGGAAAATAATGAATAGTACATGAGAAGCATTAGAAAATTCCTTCAGCTAACGAAAGGGGACAAACACGCATACTATACATGAGCAGAGCGCATAAAACAAAGAATACGTTCCACAAATGTAATGTCAGGGTTGCTTTGCAGACACAGTGTTTGTGAAAGAGAGAGAGAGAGAGGGAGAGAGGGAGAAAGAGTGAGTATGAGGAAGAGAGAAGAGTGAGTGGTGAACTAGAGAAGAAGGAGAGGGTAAAAGAGAGCGCGTAAACTATGTGCGTATGTGTGTGTGTGTGTGTGCGTGTGTAAAATTCTGCAAAAACGTGCCGACTTCTTTGCATTTCTTAACAGCATGCAAAAAGGACTCTTGCAGGAGGAAGGACCTTTCAGGAGTGTGTTGGTTGCACACTACAAACAAGGATTGTACAAAAATCTGCAAACACACTCACAAGCACAAGCATAAAAACACTCAATAGTAGCAACTCACACAGGCACACACACTCGAGCGACCGACAGTCCACAACAATTCAATAGGAAATCATAGGAAAATCGTATATTTTTGTGTGAATTGAATGCTGAAAAGAGCAACAAAAAGCAGTGGAAATTATCGTATATTGGAAATTCATTTCGACGTGTCCTCGGTATGAGTTGCCGTCATCAAGTGTGGTTCAGTTGCATTTCATGTGCGCACTCAGCAAGAGCTCGCAGTCGCCGCCGAAGTGCAGCCACACTTCATCACTTGCAAGCATCAGAAGAATTTACATACCGACTGAAAAAACTGAATAAATTAACATGGAAATTTAAACGAATCGAAAAAACTTTGTTAAATTGAATAAATTTAAATAAACGCATTTTCGTGAGTGCCAATAATATTTTCATCGGTTTTGAGTTATTAAACAGTTAAAACAGTTAAAAAGTGTTGCCCAAAAAAAGAAAAAATTAAATACAAAGTGTTATTTAATATTTAAAGAAAATACAGTGCAAAAGAAGAAGAGAGAATTTTTAAAGAATTTTATTCTAAAAGTGCTTCAAAAAAGTGCTCAAAATGATGGTGCTACACCAACAAATGCTCTGGCATGCGGCAAACAGCGCTAGTAACCCGACCGCCAACAACAACAACAACCACAACATCAGCAGCAGCATCACCATCAATGAGAATAGCAGCAACAGCAACAACAACAGTAACAGCAACAGCAACAACAACAGTGCTCTGGCGACCAACACAGAGGACGATATTCTGATGTTACACAAACGCGTCCGGGATAATTCGAGTCCTTGTTTTGCAGAAGCGCAGGAAGCGGAAGAATCGTTAGCCATAAACACGTTACCTGTTGGCAAACGATGTAGGTGAAAATCTAAGTATAAATTATATTCATATGCATAGAATACATTTAGATTATATGCACAACTGTTCAATATTATAATGATAACAGCGTTTATCTTACAAGTGATTATTTATTCTTATTAGTTGCTAGGCTTGAGAATTTACTAAGACCACAATACATATTAAATCTTAATTTTAATCACTGAAATTAAGCTACTTTTATTTATTCAGTTAATATAAATAAATCACCTGAAAAATTGTGATTAAACTAGAAAAAGAATCATTAAACTGAATTTCTTTCGACTTCGGAAAAACTGTTCTAATCTCTGAATTCAAATATAAAAAATATGTTCATCATAAGTTTGCAAATATATATTCTTAAATTTTAATCCTTAAATCGCAATCCTTTTCGACTTCAGTCTAGTTAAAAGATACAATTTTGAAAAACCTAAAAAGGTACGACAAAATTCTTATATAAAACACATTAATGATTCATACTCATGAACTTTTGTTAAAAATTCCATCTCTTAACCCTTTTCTTCTCTATCTTAACCCTTTAATGACCTACTCTACGTTTGCAATGCTTCGATACGCTTCTGAATTGAAAGATATTCAAAAAACGTACGAATATTAGAAGAAATGAAATTGATTACAAGTTTTCATCCATCATCGTCGAGATTTTTAAATATTTTCATAATAAGAGTAAATTTCATTCTAATTAAAAGGTTAAATAAATTTGCATAGATTTGCGACTGCGACAGATAATCGTAGATCGATAGTAGATCTGCATTGATCGATCCCTGCATCCTCCGGAGCTAACATAAGATACACTTCGGTGTTTAAGTAATACAAAAGCAGAAAAACGCCCACCTTTCATGCTCAGGACCCACCTTTAGCTGTCTTTGTAAAACCAGCAGCAGGGCCTTCTTTATTAAATCCTTAGATCATGTTACAGTTTATTTTATCATGCTGTTCAACTGCTGTTCGATCTCAACTGATCGAAGCAATAGCAAATCATTGCAGAAAATTTCAAACCCAAATAGATGTCCTTTCTTGGCTTTGTTCTTCGCTTTATTATGTTGCTTGATAAGCAAATTGAGAAGATGCAGCAGAAAGGACATCCTGCCGAGCCTTGTGATCGCACGTTGGCCCTGCTTAAACGATGGGACGATTGCGATGCACAGTCGACGATCGATATTCAAATGATTTCATGCGTCCTTTCGATTTTCTCTCCTTTCTTTTCCTTGTTTTTCCCATCCTTCCCATTTCTATTTTCCTGTCCTTTCGATCCTTTTTTATATTTAAAAATAAAAGAATTTATTTTTACCTGACACCCTCAAAAGTAGTAAATGTTTTTTTCTTGTTGTTTTTTTTTCTGGTGAAGTACATCGATATTTTTGCATGTCGAAGGTTCTCATGAGGATTTCTTGTTGTTTTTCTTATTGTTTTCGGTCCTTTTTCTATCCTTTTTTATACGGAAACAAGAAAAGCAATATCACGCAGTTGTTGCACCTTTTCTAGTTCTTCCTTTATTATATATATATTATTTTACATGTTTAGTCGAGGTTCACGCAGAGAGAACCTTCGTTCGTAAAGAATGGGAAATTAATACCCACAAAAGGCATTTTTCAGTAATTATCTTTAAGCTGGAGGTGTAACTCTGCAGGAATCATTCGCATTTTCTCTTGTTTTTTGGCATTTTTGCCATTTTCTGGCTTCAATTTTGTTTTTAATTGCATTGCTTCGATCAGGATTTGGGTTTGTTCAAGAATAATTACTGTAGCTGACTTCTGAAAGACGATTTTCGAAACAGGTACTAAGCTGGCTACAGGAAAATATAGATTAACGTTGTATTCCACATTCTTTTCGGCGTAAATCTGACGTTATTTTTGCACCCACCTCCTTTTGTTATCCTCTTGTATCCGAAAGAAAAGCCGCTATAAATATTCTTTATTCTACACATGCATAAGTCGCCACTTTTTTACACCATCCAAACAAGCAACCATCTATCCTTCCATCCAGTCATCCACTCATCCATCCATCTGTCCATCCAGTCATCCATCCATGCAGCCATTCATTTAGCCATCCAACCATTTTTGCACCACGTTTTTTACTCGTCCTAAAAAACACATTACAGACATATTCTCTTGTAAACACGTCCGCGTCTCTTCTGTGACGAAAGAGGTCTCGACTCTACGTAATCTTTATACTACATACTCATATGCATATAATATAAAAAGCTCTCCCCCACTCCTCCTCCTTGACCATTCTGTCCTTTGATCACCTCCGTTGCGCTGGAGTATCCGCCTTCCCATCGAGTATTTAAAGTATCCTTATAAAGCCTCAGCATCAGCTTCCTCTGTCCAGCAGAGCTCAACAAAGTGTACGAGTAACTCGGTGATAATCTGTTTTTATTTATATATCTGGTCCTTCGGAATGGTCTCTGCATGTTATCCTGGCAAAAGATGTCGTCTCTCTGCTGACCGGGTGTTCGATGCTTTACTCTGGACTCTGGGGAACCATAAATTTAATATCTACTTTGCAAATAAGTTTTTTATCAAGACTCAATACACGAGTACTTTCAAGATAGAGGACAACAACAGACAGAGAGAGAAAAAGAGAGAGAGAGAGAGACAAAGAGAGTGGGAAGAGATAAGAAGGGGTAGGGAAAGGATAATGAAATTGTTTGTATGTGGATTTATTTTTGTAATTTTTCTTATTATTCACCAAAAAACGTCTCCCTTTCCGCTATGAGAATTTTTTTTTGCGATGTGCATAAAAATACGATAGATAAGAAAATTTGTTTGCTCCGTTTCTTAGCTTCTACTAGATTTTTTAGAGACGCTCTCTCTAATTTAAGTATACGAGTATATATGTAATAATTAGATAGATTATGAAAGAAATACTAGATGAGGAGGGAAGGGATGCTCAATCCTCCCCAAGCGCGTCTTCTAATAATAATTAATAACTATTAAATCATTTTCAATAAAATTACACTCATTAAATTTAGGATTTCATTTCTCCGTATTATTTTCAGTTATTCTAAAAGATCGAATAAATGATCGTAAATGAGTATTGTGAATATTCATGAAATGTTATCGAAGATCGAAATTGTTCGGAAATTCTTCCTTGCACACCATTTCTAGAGATCGATTGTAAAAGATAACGCCGAGATGTCGAGATACATTGTTTTTTTTTCTTTATTTAAATCTTTTCATGATCTGCATATTTTGAGAAAATTGTGCAGAGAACGTGACCATGTCTGCTTCTCACATGACGAGCATTCGAATATTCCGGGAAATTTCAATACAAATTCTATTCTTTCTTTTTTAATTATTCCTTATTATTATTATTCCTTTTGCTTTTCTTACGTTGTTGTTTTTTCTTATTTTTCTTTTGCAGACCTCCGACACATGTCAAAATCTCCTCCTTTACCGTTACAAGCGATATCAGGTGCGTACCGGGATATTTCTTTCTCTCCCCTCTCTTTCTTTCTCTCCTTTCCTTACTTTTTTTCTTTTCTGTTTATAACTACTAATTTTTTTCCTGTTCCTTTCACTCTGCCTGATCATGTGATGGCTCGTGTAGATAAGATTTCCTATTTTTCCGGAAAAATCCTTACCCTTCATTGTGATAACATGTTCCAATAAAATTGTTTAAAATATTTTAAGGACTCTCAATTCGAAACGGAGTGTAAAACGGTTTGCATTTAAAATGATCGGATCTGATCCTGATCTGATGCGGTTTGGTTTGTCCCATCGTTCGTCGGTTGCTGAATCTGTGGCAAACGTGTGCCAAAAGTAACGTTCTTCGTGACACGATTTGTAACGGCTTTAAATTACGAATCGCCTGCGATTTCAATTCTATTCTTATGGCATCTTCTAAAATGTGACCTTCGACGGATGTGCTTCGGTGCCCCTGCTCAATAATGATTGTTGTTGTTCTTGCTGTTGTTGTTATATAAGAATTGGTACAATAAAAGGATGAGCAGCTACTTATTTCTTTGCATTGCGGTTATTGCGTGGTACCCTTATTAGGGTTAAATCGGTTTTAGGGAGTTACTTTAAGGGTCCCTTCATTTCGTTTCCCTTTCTTTCGCTTTACCGCAGATCTGATGTCCAAAGCATGTGTCTTTAAGGGTCTTTGAGTGTGAGTGAGTCTTTTCCTCTAAAGACCGTGATTAAATCTTTTATTTTTAGACACCCCATTTTAAAGATATTTCATTAATATCGTATATATGCATGTAAAAGAAATATGAAGGGAGGAAAGAATAATTTATGAAATAATTGTTTTTTCAGTTTCATTTGTACAATTTCAGGGCAATTAACGATACTAAAATTGAACTTCTAACTTAGATGACTCTGGAGTTACTCCTCATCCATTAGAAGCTACGTGATCAATTGTTTTTCGAAGTCAACGAAGTAAAATAAAATATAATAAATTAAGAAATTTGAACGCTTAAATAAATTGTCACAATACTGCGCCCATCTTTCGATTCTTCTGTCATTCTATCTTATTTGTCATCCTGTACTTATTCCACAATAACAGATGAAATTAATTACTGAAAGACCCTTTTAAAGTTAATAATATTGCTCTTTCTCTATAATCAAATTAATATTCAGCCATCTCTTGAGTGTCAAAACACAGCACCATCATCACCCGTATTAATTCAACGCCATCGCATCTGCATTTAGTGCATCCATTCACTGTTCTCGTCCATCGTCCATTCACGGTCCACTGTGAATCCAGCGTCCAACATTAAACACAATGATATATCCTTCAAACGATTGACCCTACTCGTTGCCCATGCAAATGAAAGCAATCAGTTTCAATTTGTCAACTAAAATGAATCAACATAAATAAAACAAAGTAACAACCCCCTCCCCCTTCACCCGGCCGAACAGGAGTTGGTACTACATACCTACGTACCAACCTACACACACTATACACACCTCGTATCATAGACACCACGTACTCTATACACCTCTTACTCTACACACCGCATTCTATACACGGTATATCGTTAGTCGTACCTAGAAATTATGTGACATCAAATTATGCACACAATGCGTCGGGGGTTAAAAAGCATATCCACAGAAATCAGTCGTTCTTTTGTCCGGGCGCATTCATTGTATGCAAAACATGAGGACGGACAGACGGGCAAATGAACGAAGGGACAGACTGGCGCATCGATGGATCGGGCAGAAAGAGCCACCCCTATTTTAAGAAAGTTCAAAATTTTGAATAAACAAATTTTCTACAAGGGTGTCCTTTTTCCGTCGATCACCATGTGCTTGTGTGTGTGTGTGTGACGTGTGTCGTGCGCTACGATTTCACTTAACCCTCATCTAACAATTAATACAACTTCCCGTCATAATTTTTACACTTGTAGATGAATAGAAGCGACAAGCGACCGAAGAGCTCGTGGCTTTTTTAATTGCTCTTTATGTAAATTAATCATGATTTGTCACTCTCCATGTTGTTGTTGTTGTTGTACTTGTTGTTTACTTTATTATAAACTTCATGTTGTTGTCATTCTACTTTATTATATTGTTCTTAATTGTTGTTGTGACATGATACTTAAGTTTCTAATACTTCAACCCCATATTTTTTGTCCAACGAATTTGAAAAAAATTACCATTTCATTGCTTTACTCACTGGCGTCAAGCTTGAAAGGGTGCGCATTTAAATTTAACGCATTTACGCAGTAGGTAAAAAAGTGGAAGTTAGTAGTCGCTGTCGCTTTTTTTCTCTTTTTTATTATTGTACAATAGTTTGCATAACAGGGGTTGGCAGGGGCAGATATTCAAATTTGATGCTGCCAAAGGAAGGGTTGTGAACAACCAATTGTTGCTCCACACAAACAACGATATCCACTTAAAATGCCTGCCGATTGCTTTACATACACGTTTACATGCGGAAGAGGGTTAATTTGTCTGTCTATCTGCTTGAGTTTTTTAATCAGAAACCACTTAAGGGTGCCGAGCCCTCTCGATATTTAAATTTGAGGTTTCAATTGTTTGCGCTTTTGACGTGAAATCCTTTTCGTGTGGAACCAACAACTCTCTCGCCTGTTTTTTCGTATGTAGAACGCAACTCTTTTGTTTGAAGCGCTTTGTTATTCGCCGTAAAAAGGCGTTTTATTTAAATTATACGGTTTAAATGGCGCTGAAAGGGTGATTAAAGGTTTAGCTTCTTCACTTCTTTTTTGCGGCCTGCTGTATTGCGTTGTATTGCGTGTTGGATTTGATTTCGGCGTGTTGATTGTTGTTGGCCGCTTGGGTTTGCATAATGAGTACTTTGGAATTCGCGCTTTGAAAGGGTTCATTTGTTTATTAAATGCGTAAGCGTGTTAAAGGGGTATTAAGGAGGTACGAGTAGAAAAGAGCTAATAAAGAGGTGCTGGAGAGGTGTTAAGGAGGTGCTGGAGAGGTGTTAAGGAGGTGTTGGAAAGGTTGTGGAGGGGTGTATAAAAGAGATTGTTTAGGAACAATGATTATTGTGCGTTTTTTTGGCGGGTGTGGTTAGTATCAGGGATGAAGACGAAAAACTTGTTGATATCGTTAATTAATGTTGATTAAAACACTGCAAGATATTGAAAGAATTTCTTAATCTTATGGATTACGTTCGTTTTTTCTTAATCTCAAGGATTAATTACGTATTTCCCTTTGATTTTCTTTTGTATGATTTTTTAAATATGTATACATATGTAGTTTAGAAGGTTGAAAAGTGTTTTTATGAGTATTTCAAATCTCTTCTTTTCTGATTCTTTTCAAATCTATCAAATATCATATTTTTAAATATCACGTACATATAAGAATATTATATTTCTTGTATTAAATACAATATACATCATTGATTAATACCCTCGTCATAAAATCTTTTTTGTAGTTTCTACCACATTCAAAATAATGATGAGGTGATGATGATTTTTTTAAACTAAAAAAGAGAAACTACAATAAACCGAAACAAACCAAAAAAAATGAGAACGCAGTTTTCAAGTTTCGACAAAAAACCTTTAGAAAATCCTGTTTGACTTCCTGTTTGATTGATTAATTTCATATCCGATCAATTAACGAAGAAGAACAAAACGCTGCCAACCTCCAAAAAAATGTGCGCGCAATTTAATGCGCTTGTTTTCGAAACGCCCTCATAACATGCCAGTGAAAAGAGAAGAGAGGGAAAAAAACGGAAACCAACAAGAAAAGTTGACGTTAGTAGAAGAATTGAAATTTATGCGTCACTAATTAAGGCAAAGTCAAGGCTTTTTAGTACAAAGAAAGAGTCCACGTTACCACCACTCTCCCTCCTCTCATTACCCTCCCTCCTTTTATCTTCCTCCCTCATAGCAAGGGTTAAAGCGACATTGCAGACGCGTCAACTGTGAGCGCTGCACTTTGATTGATGCACAACGATTGCTCAATATAGTCACTATATAGTCACTATATTATAGTGTCCACATGTTCTCATTACAGCGTCCACGTTTTTTCTATTCTTCAACAGATTTTTTTACAGCCAGTCGAAAAAGTGTTTTCGATTTCTAGAGATTTCATTAAATGATAATTTAAAGCTGTTTATAGTGTAACATAAATCGGTTTAACTGTTTAACTTCGGCCGGGGCTAATTTTCATTCTTTTTACCCCTGCTTGTGGCGGTAGTGTATACAAAAAAAAAGAATGGTTTGTTAAAAATTCTTTAATCGGAAATTTATACATATAATATATGGTATGTGTATAAACTTTACAAACACTACAGTCTGCAATCACTGGCAGCTGGCGACTTTATTGCAAAGTATTTTATTGCAAAAGGCCACTTAAAAATTAGGAATCCTGAAACACGAATTTTACTCCATGTGGTTGGATAAAAAATAGACACATTTACGAAACTATACACTCACCAATCTATCCAGCCATCCTTCTATCTACCATCCATCCATCCTACTATCCATCCATCCATTCGTTTATCATATACATATAATGATAGTGATTTTTGTCAATCGCTTGATTTGTAATTTTTATTGTTCCTTGTTTTAAATACCCTCAGCTCAGGCCCAACGAATCTATGAATCCGAAATGCATTCATCTTGAAATCTATTTTGAAAAATATTGTATTTAAAGAGAAGAATAGATTTGCAACCCTAACCACGGTTGTTGCCAACAACCTGGAACAAGTTTGCAACCCCTGGTCTGTAGTGGAAGTTGCCCCCTCTGCCGCTACACCAGCAATAATTTCAAATTTGGCTACAATCGGAAATTTAAAATTTTTCCCACTTTGATTTATGCACAACTCAAAGAAAGGACCCGGGGAGGAAAGCGGAAGGCAAGGGAAGAGTGTCACATAAAATTAGGGTGCCGATTTGATTGGCTCGGTTTATCGTCCGATCCGTTTTTCGATGGCGGCGGTTGAACGCCAAAAAAAAGGGGTTTCCTTTTAGATGGCTGGTTAATTTGCAACCAAAGCATGCCCGCCGAATGGTTGTGCGTATTTTTCGAAGCGCTTCATTGCGATTTAAAATGGTTTGTTGATTTTAGAAAATTTCAAAATTTGTCCCATGAAGGGTGGTGGCAAACACCCCCCGGTGATAAGCCTATAGGCAGCCAGACAACAGGCCAGGCAGGCAGTCATTCAGGCAGCTTATGTACTTTAAGGCGACCTGATTTTCGGTTTAAAGGAATATAAATCATTTAAAAAAGAAATCGTGATGAAGTTGTTCTGAATGATTTGTATTTTTTGTAACTGATTAAAAGCAGGTACAATATACACACTTCGTTCTATACACTTTTAACCCTTCAAGGATTTAAAGGATTTTTTCGTCAGTTCCAAAAACTACACATCGTCAAATGACATTTTATGCAATGCAACCTGATCTCAATATTGACATTTATGACAGCCTCAAGAAGTCAAGCTATTTTCTTTTGTCACTTTTGTTGGGTAACACTTTCTTTTTTGTTTTCTACATCCTTGCTTTCACCTTGTTTCCTTCCTTCTGTTGCTTTTATTGTTTTTGTTTTCTGTTTCTGTTTCGTTTTCTTTTGTTTTTTTCTTTTTCTTTCTGAGAGATTTCTAAATATAACTCTATAGCACTCTATAGAGTGCCGAATTACTAGCAACTTCCCTTTTAAATGTTCTACTTGCGGCAATAAAGATTCTTTGATCGTTTTAAATACGAAATACTTTTGATCAAATGTTTTAAAATAGAAATAGAAAAGATTTTCCACACAATACTCTTCAAATATACTGGTTTTTGTACTCTTCTCTGAGGTTTCTGCATCGAACGAGTGAATATTTAGAAGTATTGTGGTTGTTGTTGTTGTTGGTAGAGATGAAGGCGACCAGGTGACAATATTTTGAATCTGTATGGTGTAAATGAAAACAATTCTAAAGTATAGGATACGGTTAAAGAGCAGATACAGTCAAAGAGCAGATGTACAGCATGAAGATGACTGAATGAATGAATGAGGTGGACTTTCGAAGAAGTAAAAATACAGAGTACAAGAGAAGAAAAACGAGGAAAAATTGTTAAAAGAGGGCGATAAATTTAGAAAAATAGAAAGTGCAATTTATCAATCGTATAGTTAATAATATTATCTATAAAATCAATTCTGATAGCGTCAAATCTGTGAAACAAACATCGACATACAGAATTATTACAAAACTAAGATAATAAACATATAAAGGTGCTAAAATTATAAATTATACGATTAATGTTATAAAATTAAGATCAAAAGTATTCGCATTGATTAGCAAAATCAGCAGAGTTGGAAATAAAAACCGCGTTTTAGATTGGTTCCCGGTATTAAAATAAATAGAGGTCTAGGTCTCGGTCTCTATCTCACTATTTATCTCTCTTTTCTCTCTCTCTCTGTCTCTATCTCTCTCTCACTAACTTTGCTACCCTTAAAGATTCCAAGATCTTTCAAACATTTATTAATGTTCAAAACTGATGTACATTCGCTTAAAGAGTAATCAAGTGAAGTCATGCATACGAATTCTTTGGTCCTTAAATTATAGTACCTGCATATTCTCCAACCTCTGGCATCCCTGAATGTGTCTCATCGTAAAACTACAACTAAAGCCCGTTATTATCATTAGCTCCAAACTCATGATGAAAGAATTCGCCCCGAAATTAGTTGAGTTTTTGTAAATTTATATAAAGCTAAAACTAAACTAAACCAAATGAAAAACGAATTTTAAAAAATTTTCATTTTCGAAGCTCTTCAAAGAGACACGATGAACCCGATGGAAACCCTTCTATTTCCGATGCTTCCTTGCAATTATTATGCATGGTCGCTCTTCTCCTAAACATTCTATAAATTGGCCTCAATTCTGTGGCCCAAACAAAAAAAAAAAAATCTTCCTTCTTGTATCGGCTTCCGGTCGTCGTCTTATCGCAAATGCAGCAGCAACAGCAGCGGCAGTGAAACGGAAGCAGCAATGACCACAGTTAGCATTCCCGCCGCATCCCCCCCCTTCGACCCAGCGTTGAACCATCAAAAGCCAAAAGCGTAATCATTCGATTGGAAGATTGAATAAAATTTGCCTCGACTCGTGAGTTCTCGAGCATCCTTTCTTTGTTGCCTTCTCCGCCGTGTGGACGAATATTCAATTTACTATGTAAGCAAATCAAATTACGTAGCAGCTTTTCAGCTCTCACAAAGTGCTGGCTGCTGGTGCTGTCGAGTGGCCACTCCGGGTCTGGAAGCTTGTATCCTTGTGGTAACTGTAACTTCACTGAGTTGGAAAATTGAAAATCAAAATATTTTTATTAATAGCCTTTCTTACTGCTTGCACCATTCTAACATCTCTTCCCCCGTGTACCCCACGCTGCCCCTTCTACCACTCACTCCACTCCTCATCCTCCTCTTCTCGTCGTTTATATTATTATATGACTAATATTATTGTTATTCTTTATTTTTTCATTGCAGCTCATTTCGATGACTCAGCCGCTGATGTTCGCCTGCGCGGACGACGTACGCCATCGCCGGAGAATCTCTGCAGCAAGCGTCTTCGGGACTTTGATGCGGACGCCGACAGCAGCGTCGTAGGAGGGGTGCTGAATCTGGCCTGCAACTCACCGAAACGTCAGGCGCGTTCGCCATGCCGCTCAGCTACTCGTCGCTCTGAGTCGCCCACCTTGGAAACTGCTTCATTGGCGGCAACACCGGCCAATCTACTCGCCGCAATGCACAGTCCCCTGGCGCCGCTGTTGCTGCAGAATCAGCTGGGTTTGGCAGCGGCTGCCCTCAGTCCGCAGGATATGCAGCAAGCCTTTCAATTGCAGCTGCAAAACTACATCGAAATGGTGCGTCAAATGACGCCAGACGCCTACCAGAACTCGGCGGCTTCGCAGTTCTTGATACAGAACTCTTTACAAGCCATGGCCCAGTTCCAGGCGCTACAACTCGCCAAACAGCAGCAGCAGCCGCAACCGCCTCAAGAGTTCTTGGATCATCATCTAAGTGAAACTGAGGCTTCTCATAATCCACTGCATCCTCTGCAGAACTTCTCAACGCCCGTCGTCAAGTCGCCCCTGCGCAGCCCTAGCGTAAGTCCTGTCAGCCGGCATGGCAGCGGCCACATCTCGACACCTCTCAACACCGCCAACGAGAGCGCTGCTAAGAGTCAACAGACCACGCCTCCCAACTCCAGCGTAGGCCTGAGCTCGCTAAGTAGCGCCGTCATGACGCCCAACACGCCGGGCATGACGCCAGCCAACTTCGGCGGCAGCACCAACCGACAGCCCGGCTCGACAACTGCTCTCAGCTTCACCAGCACACCGCAACACGGCAAGGGCTTGAGTGCCGCCGCCGCCATGAGCACCGCAGCGCGCACCCTCGACCAGTCGCCCGAAGAAACCACCGACCTCGAGGAGTTGGAGCAGTTTGCGAAAACCTTCAAGCAGCGCCGCATCAAGCTCGGCTTCACGCAGGGCGATGTGGGCCTCGCGATGGGGAAGCTGTACGGCAACGACTTCTCGCAGACCACCATCTCACGCTTCGAGGCTCTGAACCTGAGCTTCAAGAACATGTGCAAGCTCAAGCCGCTGCTGCAGAAGTGGCTGGAGGACGCCGATTCAAGTGTAGCCAAGCCGGGCGGCATCTTCAGCCTGACAGCCATGACGGCGAATCCACTCACCACGCCCGAAAACATGATGGGCCGGCGGCGGAAGAAACGCACCTCGATAGAGACCACCGTCCGCAGTACACTGGAGAAGGCATTCATGATGAACTGCAAGCCGACATCCGAGGAGATCAACCATCTGTCCGAGCAACTCAACATGGACAAAGAGGTGGTGCGCGTCTGGTTCTGCAACCGGCGACAGAAGGAGAAACGCATCAATCCGTCCCTGGACTTGGACAGTCCCACAGGCACTCCGCTCAGCAGCCACACCTTCGGCTACCCGCCGCAGCAGCTGAACATGACGAACGGCGGCGGGCAAGAGAACTCCTCGCTCTGCGGCAGCTCGATTAGCTCGCTGTCGCCGCATTACATGGTCAAGCAGGAGTGATCGTGGTATTATTCGGATGAGAAGGACGCCTCTGCAGTCGATCAGCTGCAACAGCATCAGCAGCAATTCCTGGACAGCCACTCCATGATCTATCGGAATAACGAATTCGCGTTGACACAACCAGCTCAGAGTTTGATGGGACGAGTTCTGGAAACAACGGAGTCATGGCGGAACTCTACGCATTTCAGTGGATAGTGTGGACCATAGAAACATAGTACTTGCACAAAGATTCTGTGCGCAGCTGTGGACAGGAATCCAAACAACCAGCTACGAGTGTGCGTGTGTGTGAAACTCGTAGATAAAAGGACGCAAAGCACGGAGAACGGTAAATAAGCGAACCAGCGACGTGTAAATAATCCATGTATACTTCTGAAACATTCCATTTCGAACCCATATCAGCAGACAACAATAATTTTTAGCTTTAGATTCAAATAAGTGTAGGAAATTTTGTATTTTAGCATAAGTTGTCCAAATTTGGTGTCCATATTTTGGTAGTAGTTATTAGAAAACCAGTCGAATTTAGATATATTACTGTAAATACTATATACACAAGAAAAGAGTGCGAAATTCAAAAAGTTCCTAATTCCAAACTGTTTACACCCATTTTAACGGCTCTAACCAACCAATGTATACTATTTAGAGATTAAGATTAAGATTATTAGTCCTCATTAAGGGGAAAATAAATTTTGAAAAAAAAACACAAACCCCAACACACTTCGGTGACAAACGTAGACGTTGTTGTACGATATCTCTCAAGTAATCTATATTGTAGAATTTATTTATTTAGATGTCTTAATTTAGTATTAACACAATTTAGAATTTATAATGTACCTACTACGGATCTACTTTAAATTGAATATATCAGATAATATCAGCAAAACATGGCGAGGCTTTCAATTTTCTTGAAAAATTCACAGAGATTTCAGAAAGGCTTTCAACAGGGACTCGAAAAGATGGTTCCAAGCAAGATGATACAAAATCTAATGAAATGAAATATCACAAAGCAACGCCTTTGTGACTCCGATATAATCCTGCATTTTCGCTCTTAAGAAAGTCACGACACCAAGAAAGGCGAAGACAAATCTTCCATCTCATATCTTCAAATCTAAGAAGCTCGGAATCGAGGCGAGGTGAAACCCCTTCACGTCAACTCACAAAGTATCGTTTTCTGAAATCATTCGGTGCAATTTTCAATCATTAAAAAATCATTGACTTCAATTGATTATATCAAATAATGCGAGTAGTGAGAATAGAAGAAAGCGAAAACATTTTAAGTTCTCCCAACAATATTATGTGTCAACACGCAATTTGATTAAATTGACAAACAGACCCTTTTCAATGGCGACCCCAAAATAAATCAAAGCAAAGCAAAGTGAAATAAAGCGAGGTAAAGCAAAGTAAAGCAATGTAAAGCGAAGTAAAGCGAAGTAAAGCGAACTAAAGCAATGTAAAACAAAGTAAATCAAAGTAATCGCAATACAAAGGTTCCTTTAACCGTTCGAACGTCGGTCAACACGATCGAAATCAAACGAAACTCAAGACCCAGACGACTGTACTGAACCCCTTTTTTCCGATTTGACAGAAGATGGAAATTCATTTTATGTCAAACAAAAAAACAAACACAAAACAATCTGAACTCAACGAAAATAAAAATAAAAAAAGCTAGAAGAACTAAAAACAAAAAACGTAGCCAAAGTTGAAGTTGAATTTATAGTGGAATATGAGAGGCCTCTTTGTCGGAAGAGAGGGGTGCCTCCCCCTCTGCAGGGTCCGAAGGAAGGTGAAATTATAACAACAAATAAGAAAGGAGAAAGCAAATCAAAGCAACACACAAGCTGTCAATATTTGTAAACAGCAACAACAACAACCAAGCTAGCAAGCAAGCAACCAACCAACAAAAACACCAACACATGACATAAGTATGTGCGAATTTATGCCCTTTTAACCCTTTTTTATGCTCTTAACTTGAACGAGCTCATAGGAGCAGCCAAACAAACAAATAAACAAGCAACTGCAAAAATCAAAGGGTGAAGTTGGTGAATTAAGTGAATAAAAAAGGGATTTACACGCTTGCTCAAGAAAAGCGAAAAAAAACACAAATGAGAGGGTTGAGGTACGATTTCTTATCCTACAAATCCAGCATCTTGTATTGGTTGGCAGTGTTTCAGGCTGCGTTTTCAAGTATTTGATAGGTAGCAGAATTTTGAACCAAGGAGACGCACGCCAGAGAAAAGAAGGGATGGACACACGTCGAGACCTCAGGTTGATTAAAACCTGGCCGTGTGCCACTTCCATGCGCCACAGCCGAAGGTGTGTGTTAAGTTTACCGTGTGTATTCAGTTAATATACCGAAGTGTATATTATGTTTGTCCTGGCGTAAGTAAGTTCGTCCTGAGCACAGGAAGAGGCTCACAGTTCCCTCAATCTGTCGGTCTGTCCGTTGAAATGACGTTATGAATGTCCTAACAGCTTTCTATATTATTCATCTTAAACTCTTAACACATCCTTCAAGTGTTATCTTCGTCCAAAAGAATTCTTCCGTTTCATTTCCATCTCTTAGTTCATTTATCATGTCGAGCTAATTTATAGAACTCCCGCCCACTTTTCGCATTGAGATTTCATTAGAATTAATGGAAAACCAGCAATGGGACGGAGTGGCAGAAACACAGTCCGAGTATTGAAATTGTTTCAAATGGTCGCCTGTGATGTATTGTAAACACACTCAAACAGATGTGAAGTTTTCCATCTTTTCATGACATCAAACAGAAATCCTAATAAAATGGCAACGCTTTACGAGTACAAAGTATCCCTTTTTTCAAATTCAATTTCTTAACCTTAACATACTTGTAAATAAAAGGAAAGCACAAAAAAAACCCTCCCGAATTTTGGCTTGCAAAAACCTTTCACTTGCATTTAAAAGCACGATAAATGCGAGTAGGAAATTTTTATCAAGCGGCTTCTATTGTACCCGATCCGATCCGATCGGAGCGCCTCAGCGTATGCAACAAATAATGGCCCCCAGAGTTACAGCAACGCAAACAAACAGGCAAACAAGACCGAATGCTTCTGTCCCAAGCATATTAAAATCGAAGCTGGACTGGAAACGACGCAAATGACCAGAGGCCATGCATACCAGAGTAGAAGCTCACAAAAAAAGGTCCCTCAATATTTGTGCTGCTTTCGTTTAGCTTAATTTCGATTTTGAGTACGTTTTGAATACCCTCGACTAAAAGGAGAGACGCGAAGGAATGAAAGGAACCGTGAGCGAAAATGCTTGAATCCACAATTGAATCAATGGGCGAAAAGAAGCACTGAGCTGCTGCTGTTGACTGGTAGCTGGTTGATAAGCTGGCCTTAAATACATACGCAGATACAAGCGTACACTCATACATACACATACGTTATTCAAAAATGGTTTTTCCAATTATATACATGGACATACATAACGGTATGAGTGAGTAACTGATTCGAATGTGTTTTCGGATTGTGATTATAATGAGGTCGATGATGAGGATGATGGAGGTTAACAACAACACTTGACCAGTTTTACCAGTTTAGGAATTGCTGCAGGCCACAAGTACGGGACAGCAGTTCGACTGAGGGCGGTGGAAAGGGTTGCTAGAGGGTGGTGGGTGGAGTACGCATCAAAGGAACGACGTGATTAAAGATGACACTTAAAGAGCTTTTTAAGTATTCCATCTGAACTGTGAATAAAATAGGAAAAAATAAAGAAGTCCAGAAATCTGTTTCGTTCTATGAATCTGTTGTTCTATATTCCATTGATTTTTTTTACTGACCTCCATGTTTAAATAGTATATATTATCAGGTTTTAAATTTCATATGCGTGCAACTGACGGCTCAAGTGAAGAAGAAGAAGGAGCGAATTATTCGGGGCATTGATAAATCCTGAAATTGAGTCAGATTCAAGTTAAAACTCTCTTTAAAACTCTTAACTGTTCTTTGTAGATCTCAGTGTCATTCAAATCATTAATTTCGAAGGATTCTATTGAATATATCATGGCTTGTTTAAGGCTCTTCGAAAAGATGCCTATTTATGTATCCTTATTTTTAAATAAGGATACACTTGTTTCATCATAATTTCTGTCATCATAGATGTTATAATAGAAATATTGAAATTGTATTATAATATACATAATTTAACAATTTATCTGAAAACTGAAAGCTAAAAATGCAATATTTTAAAAAGAAGAAACGTTTTTCATAAAATTTACTGGAGCTCCTCAATTTATTCCCTGAAAAGTACTCAAGTCGCGGTGAATAACCTTTATAACAATTTTTTTCCATCTTCTTTGTCCCTAAAAGGGTTAATAAAATTACTACAACACATGAGTTCGATAACCACAAGTTGAGTGAGACTTTATGCGCTGAACTGGAAAAAAATTCGCACAAAAAGTCGAAAATTCGTACGCGTGACTGAGGACATGACATGACATGACATGAGTATGAGCACGAGTAGGCAAACATACGTCTAGGATCGGTAGCCGACTCTTCCTGCGATTGAAGGAGTCCTCAATTTTTCCACGTGACTGTTTCTAAGCTACACAAACTGCATGTCAAAATGAAGTGCGTCTGTTTTCGTCAATTCGTTGGCTTTGATATGGAATTTAATTAAATTTCGTCTTCAGATTTTATAAAAAATATATTTTAAATTGATAAATGGTAAATGTTTATGGTAAACTGCTTATTTTAATACATTTCGTCGTAATTCCTACTTCTTGAAATCCAATTGTATTTAAATTCTGTTTTAATTCTTCATTTCTACTTTATTTATTCTTATTATTATTGTTATTCTTATTATTATTCTTAATTTAATAGTTCTGCAATTTTTGATGGCTGTCAGTCCAAATGTTTCATTACTCACGTATTTCAAGTGAATTCTTCTCTGGACAGATTTAGCGAATGTACAGGTGCGTGCAGCTAATTGGAAACGCCATGAGGATGTTGCGAAACTATGCATGGATTTTAGTATTTCCTCCTAAACAATAAACATTTTTCACTTTAGTTGATTGCTTTGAATGATTTTAAACAATTATTTTTTGGAAGATTCACTAAAAACCTAATAATTGGAGTTCTGCCACTGTAGTATATTTTTGCCCACAATTTTACACCAACCTCATGGCGTTTCGAATTAGTTGCACGCCACTGTAGATGTGTATGTACGTACATATGTATTGTTATCGTAGGTAATTTAATGATGCTGTTTTCAGTATGTTTCGTGGATAAACGTGTTG
Source organism: Myopa testacea (assembly GCA_949629155.1). Taxonomy (NCBI): domain Eukaryota; kingdom Metazoa; phylum Arthropoda; class Insecta; order Diptera; family Conopidae; genus Myopa; species Myopa testacea. The sequence continues at coordinate 42,120,248 of OX451347.1, read as the reverse complement.
CTTCTAGCTGCGCACCGTTTAGTCCCGTTCAAATTCGGCCTTCTTTCGCTTCCTTCTGACAATTATTCATCCTGGTCCAAGGAATGAAAATTCTTGCAACGCGATAAATAAGTCGTTCCGTAGTCAGCAAAGTATCATTATTAATTCCTACTTCTGTGCATATGTTATATCTTCCTGCGACTTCCTGTAACTAAGACGAGATGTCGTCACATTGCAGTGACATTTCGTTGTCCCCTTTTTTATTATGAATTATGATGTTGATGACGTTGATTATGACGATGACAATTACGCTACAAAGAATAAATGGAAACATCAAGAGATCATTTCGGAACTTAGCGAGCAATTTAACTGTATACTATGTGAACATTTTAATTGTATTATAATACGAATAATTAATCAAATAATGAGAAATACTTAGAAACTAAAATTGATAAAAGAAATTTATATATTATAGAAAAGTACCGTTATTCTTAAAGAAAATGCGCTTCGGTCAACGACTTCACGTGAGCATTAAATGTCAAAGGCTACAAAAAATACTTTTGACAATAAAACCCAAGAAAAACCGAATCAGACAAGAAACACAACATACTAAAACCGTAGATGGAGAACGCAGACGAAAGGCGATGAAACAGAGAAACTTTAAATGGAAAATAAATGTTAGAATGCGAAAAATATGAGCTCCAAACCATACAAAAATTAAGCAAACATCAGCATCCAGCGATAGAAACAAAGAGATGGAAAATTGGCAGAGTGGGGAAGTGCTTCGGTCCAAATATTTGACGAAAAACTTAAATATTGATTTTAGCAGAAGCAGAGACAAAAAATAGAAAAGAATTACTAACGAACGAGCAACGCCACACAAAACAGAAAGCAAAAACCAAACCCGACAAAATAATGACACTGATGATGTGTGTGTCCAGAGACATGAAGTTAAACAATGGAGCAACATTTAAAATTTTGTTTGCTTAGGAACTCCAACACTAAAAAAGGAGCTTAAAAAAGAAACAACTACATACAATAGAGCAACCATAATTTGCACACCCCATAATTTGACAGTCAATTATGAGAGACTGCCGCCCAGGCAGCTGTTGAACCCTCATAAAACTGTGGAACATGCGCCGGCATATTCAAAGGTTGAACACAACCATTCAAAACATGTAAAGATTTCGATGCAGCTACAGCTTGGTTTTTTTCTTTTCTGACTAAAAAACATCCTGTTTTTATCTCGAGCATAAAAAATCAACGAATCAAAAGTTGTGATTTGAAAACTTTAAAAATGGCTGCATGGCCGCGATTACAGATGGAAGCAGAAGTAGCAACAAACAAGCGTGTGTATGTATGTACAACAAAATTAATTTGCATGCGCACCGTTCACCCTGAAGTTGGGGTTGCTTGGACGATTCCCACTCCATGGAATTACATTTCAATAAGCTTCAAAATTAAGCTAAACGATAGAAAATAAAGTATTGTAGTTTATTATATACAGGATAAGAAAAACTTAAAATTTTGTATGCTCAAAGATATTCATTGCATATCCAAAAAGGGATCAACGATGCCAGATTTTTCCAAATAGTTGATTGGTTTTAAATAATTTCTAGCATTTGCTTAACTGAAAAGAATAACACAGTTAAGAATTTCTTGTTTTTGTAGTCAACAAATAAATTCTCATATTTCAAAGGACAACTTTTTCTCTTATTTTTGTTCTTTCCCTTTGATCAGCTGTTACATATACTATCTCCGTGGAATTCAGCAACAAATAAATGCCGTGACCCTTTTCCATGTCACCAGTGCTGTTCGTTAATAGTTCCTATCGAAAAAGCTGATCTAAAAGTAACATCCTTCCAGCAACATAGTGTAAGTTGAAATGTTGAAGCAATATTTATCATCACTTCATCATGTGTACAATGTACACATGAGTACACACACTACACTCACATTTACTTGTTAATTTGTTTTCAAATATAAAATAGATACCTTTGTACAATCTGTATAGTATTAAAAAGCATTAAAAAACAATGCGTGAGTCTTAGAAATGATATATGTACCCTACATCTATATACACCTATACCTCACTTTGCGTCGGGGTTACGTTCCAAAAAAATACGACGCAAATCGAAACGACGCAAAGTGAATTAAGATTTTCTATAGCAAACCATGTAAAGATCGAAGATAGGTTCCAGGGTTACGAAAATACTACTTTTTAAAAAGAAAATCGATCAAAGTAAACATTAAAAAAACAAAAATAATATAACTCTGCCAATAAATAAATTGGAAAAATATTTACCTTTTTTGTAATCAGAAACAACCCGTAAAAATTCATAGATATTAATTATTCTCTTTTTTAAAAAGCACAAACACTAATTGAAACGTTACAAAAAGCACAATATGAACACTACATAATTGAAACTGAACTCTAAAATTAGCAAAACAAAGTGAAAATAAAACTGTATTAAAATTGCGTTGATTTTCAGTTAGAAGAGAAATCCCCGAATTTGATGGCATGGCGCAATTAGAAACAAAAGTGTAGCCATCTGTTAGAAAACAAGAAAAAAATTAAAGACTCGAACCCAAAACAACGCAACATCGAAAACCTAACGAAGCACAGTGAAAATTGGTACTAATTAAGCAGCGACGCAACTTCGAAAACAACGCAAAACGAAACGACGCAAAGCGAGGTATAGGTGTATATAAAAAGAAAAGTCCTGACTGATTGCCCAAAGAGCTTAGCCCCTATAACTTCTAAACTAAAAGAAACCAGGGAGGGTAAAAAAAAATCCTAGACCTAAACTTTATGTAACCTTGTTTTTTAAATACTCATAAATAAGTTGCACCAATTAGAATTAATTTATAAAATATTTGAAACGCATCAGATAATAATGAAAACATTTTATATTTTTATTAATGAAATAGTTTTTGTTGTAAGTAATTCATTACACATTTTGAATGGCAACACTGTTATGATACACTCTCTGACAACGTCTACCCATCGACTGTCACTTAGTTGTCAAATGCACGTGTGGATTTTTGTTTTGCTTTGATATATTTACTGTGGAATTTTTTATTTACATAAAAGAACCTAGTAAATTAATAAACTTTGTTCAAAATGGTAAGTTGAACGAAATATATTTCAAATTTTATCAACTCATACTAGAAATCTGTATGCAGGGCAAACAAAAAATGACTAAAAAGATACAAAAGCAAAAAACTGCACAGCTGAAACGATTAATGAAACCAACCGACCAACGGGTTAAAGAGGAGTTTCGCAAGAAACGCAAGAAGCCAAAAGATCCTTATGCCATAAAAGTGCACCAAGCGACCCAGCAAAGCTCAGCACTCTTCTTCCAGTACAACACACAACTGGGTCCACCGTACCACATCATCGTCGATACAAATTTCGTTAATTTCAGCATCAAGAACAAGCTCGACATCATACAAGGAATGATGGATTGCCTCTATGCGAAATGTATACCATACATATCGGACTGTGTGCGAGCTGAGTTGGAGAAACTGGGCAACAAGTACAAGTTGGCGCTTCGCATTATCTCCGATCCACGATTCGAGCGATTACCTTGCCTCCACACAGGCACATATGCGGATGACTGCATAGTGGAGCGTGTGAAGCAGCACAAGTGCTACATTGTAGCCACTAACGACAAGGACCTCAAGAACCGCATTCGCAAAATACCAGGCGTGCCAATAATGTATGTAGCATCGCACAAATACGCTATCGAACGTATGCCCGAAGCATACGGTGTGAAAACGTAGAATTTGGGAAGAATGAATTTATATTATAGATGAATTTCGCTTCTTTAAATTAAGTTTAAAAGTTATTAACGAAAATTTATAATAAAATATAGCGCAGTTAAATTTTTCAGTCAGTCTACTTAAAAAAATGAAAATAATTTGTGGATTAATGTTTATTTTTGATAAATGCTTAGCAAGTTACATAATTAGTTCCATTTTTCATTCAAAACTTAATTGAAAAGACAATATGAACAATGATTAAACGATTGAATTCGAACACAAATGCAATCGTTTGTTTTAATCTGACGACATCAATTCTTTTTGAGTTATTGTTATTCTGTATGAGTTTTCAACTCGGCTGCAAAAGCTGGAGTAGATGAACGATTATTAAATAAAGATGAGTTGTACATTAAATTATAAGCAATATATTTAACCCATGGTGTTGACCTGAAAGAATTGAAATGAAAATTACATAATTTCTTGGATGTTGCTCACAATTTGTTTAACTTACGATATCATCAATTTTCAAGATCGAACGAACTGTCTCGGTGGCCAGAGAAATGGCTGAAATACTGACCAAAAGTGGCTGAACAACATTTTCAGCATAGATATCTGTAATGGCGCCCTTGCGCACATTAATGCCGGCGTTCTTCTCGCCCTGCGCGTGACGATTCCTTAACTCGGTTACTGTGGCGATTGGATTGAGTCCCGCATTTTCGGCCAAGGTCGATGGAATGACTTCAAGAGCATCGGCAAAGGCGCGATAACAATAAGCATCAACCCCCTCCACAGTTTGAGCGAGAGCAGCTAGCTGTAGAGACATTTCAATCTCGGGGGCACCTCCACCTACGATCTGAGCGCGCTTCTTAACCAAGCAACGTACAACACAAAGTGCATCGTGCAAGGATCGTGCAGCCTCAGCCAACACAAGCTTATTAGAACCACGGCAAATGATGGAAACAGTACGACCAGGATTTTGAATACCTGTTATTTTAACGAATTTGCTCGCGCCACTGGAAACCTCCTCAGCTAGGTCGGCGCTTACCAAGTTCTCTGAAGTGAAATGGTCAAGCGAAGCAATTGGACGACAGTTAAGAGTTTTGCAAACGAATTCTATGTCTTCACGTTCAATATCTTTGACTACGAGACACTTGATTTTGTCGAGGAAATGTTGAGCCAAATCGGAAACAGCATCTCTACATACAAAAGTTTGAATATTTACAGAAAACTATAATAAAAGTCCGAATCTAATTCTGTAGTTACCTCAAAATAGACTTCTGCACCAACAGAACGTTGCAGCCAGCTTTCTTCATCTGCTTAACGATGTTTAAAATGTAAGTACGTTCTTCCTTCAAGACACGATCCATAGCTGCATAATCCGAAACAATCACATTGTGATCCATCTGCAGAAGGTGTAATATAGTCATTTGAAAACGCGAATGAATACTTTTAAAATACTTACATCTGTTTTCGGTGGTGAAATACAGAATTGAATCAAACCGATTTTTGCCTTCTCAATACGTTTGGGTGCATTTGTGCCAGCCGAACGCATTGTGAAAACTAAGCCTTCAACTAATGTAGTGTCCTCAACGGTGCCGCCCAAGCTCTCAATCACTTTAATGTTCTTCAAGTCGACGGCACCTTCTTTTCCCGGCTCGGTCACCTTCAACACAGCATCTACAGCAATGGGAGCCAATAAACTGCTCTGTTGCGAAACTACTTTTGAGTTCAACGAAGTAGACGCACTGTTAACCAACGCCTCGCGATCATTCAATTCTACAGGCGTCGACATATCGGTAAGGATATCAATTGCTTTGTTGGCGCAGCGTTGGAATGAATCCGAAATAGCTGTAGGATGCAAACCCTTCTGGAGAAGCTTTTCGCTTGCTTCCAACAGAGCACCAGCAATGACAACCACAGAGGTGGTACCATCTCCGGCCTCAACATCTTGAGCACGTGAAAGTTCAACAAGCATTTTCGCAGCAGGATGCAAAACATTCATTTGTTTCAGAATGGTTGCGCCATCGTTGGTTATCGATACCTCACCGTTGCCAGATTGGATCATTTTATCCATTCCGCGTGGACCGAGGCTGGTTCGAATGGCATCCGAAACAGCTAAAATTATAAAACAATTTAGATTAATGAGTGTATTACGGAAATTTTCACAGTTCACTAATGTCGTATTTAGAAACAACCCGGAAAATCGGATTTCAGAAAAGTCGGAAAAATAAAATACATATTACGTTTTGAAGATATATTTAAGGGCATATTTTTGCTTTTTTGAATAAATTGGACAAATCATTAAAGGAAAAATTAGCATTTCCACATTTACATTCACAAATCTACATTTTAATAGGATAGTCTAGTCTAGACTAATATTTTCCAGAAAATAATAAATCACAAATAATGAGTCATCTTTCAACACCCTTTTTCATCGGTATCAGACAAATAATCGAGACTCATTGCCGGTTATAATGCTTCTTCTTCATCTTACCCGCGACATTGTTTACTACACTACCAACTGTTCTCCTTGGTAAAAATTTCTACATAAGTACACATATTTTCAGAAAACTTTTTTATGCAAAACAGGCATTTAATATTAAATTATTAGTCTATAATCCCTTTTACAAGCTTCTGAAAGAAATCACACAATTTTTTCCATTTCTAACCTTTTGCTGCCTGAATATTTGACAGACGAACATCGGTCGGTTTCGATTTATCTTTAAAAGCCTGTCCAACGGGTTTTCCAATTGCGGTTTTTGATTTCGGTGCCATTGAAATTGTTGGTTATTAATTTTAAACCTTTCTTTTTTTATTGAAAATGTTTAACTCGCGATTAAATCGGATTAAAATTGTTAAATCACAGGACAAAACTACGGCTGATGCAAGATACCACCACTGAAACGCAGATAATACCGTTTGACACTTTGCGTGGTGAAAAAGTAAACACAAAAGGGAAGTGTTTGGAAAGCAAATTGAAACATGTTCTTTTCTGGTCCAATTTTAAAGGCAGTTTCCCGTTTCTAATCTTTCAGTGGCATAAGTAAGGAATAACTGAGAACTCTTAATTTATTAATTTTACCGTTAGATATTACCGTCCAAAACGGAAGGGAAACATACACATCATCGGAAGTCCGCAATCTTGCAGTTAGGAGCATTTAAAGGTCAAATAAGTGGTACTAATATAATAAAAGTTAGATATCTCATAAACTAAGTGAGACATCGTATTTTTAAATCCTTTGTTTTATATCATTAACTTTTTATCCGAACCCAAAGGAGCTGTGGATTTTTCAGAAAATATGGCAATTTCTTAAACAAGGATTTTTTTTCCCTAAACGATCGCAATCGTAATACAATATATAATAAAAGTAATAATCAAACTTAAAAAGCTTTAGTTAACGCATGGAAACTCTTCAGAAAGATCGGATATTTCAATATTTCAAGAATGTGCCGAATTTGTGGTCCTTACGGCAGGTGTGCCGTTGTTGTATTCCTTTGACTATTGTGCCAGAGGCAATAAAGAAATTGTGGGTTTTTCCTTGTCAAGCAGGTGTCGAATTTGACAAGTTGCAAGGAGTTAAAACGACATGATTTTAAGAATTTTTACGTTTATTTTCGTTTATTGATGACTGTTTTCGTTGGTATAATATCTCTATAGGTATACTTTCCTTAGCACTGATATGATATATTATAATTCTCGTAAAACTTACTTTCTGAATCGTAAAGATATGTTTATATATCTTTTGGATTCGTTGTCAATTTTTTATTAAAACTACAGTTTAATAATCCAGCTACTCGTACATACTAAATACATACTAACAAAATGTTCCGGTGCAAAGGGTTAAGTTGCTACATTGTTCTTCTTAAAATGATTACATTGGATTATTTGCAATTTATTTGCTGTTTTTTTGCGATAACGTTTGTTGTCGGGCCTGTTTCCGGAGGGACCTTTTCTTCAGTTAGTTGTAGCGAGTGCTTGTGGGTGATATTATCTGATATGATGCGGATTAACGGTCGTAAAGTCAGGCGAAATGAACAAATGCTTCGACTGGTGTATGGAATGATTGTCTTTATAGTCGTGCCTTCGCTGCTGAACTGATTATGAACCATATCGTGACCACTTCTGTTGGTATAATGTAACGTCTAGTTTTAACACTAAACGTCTTTGGATTACCATACCCTGACCAGTTTAACAATGGCTTTTGCATACATTTGGTTTTCTCTCGTTTTCTGCTGCGTTTTATAGTATGTTACTTGGAACTATTGCACAGTGTATAGGAATTTACATCATGGAATTGTAACAGATTTCCGTTTGATGAAGTTTTTAAGTTTCTTTTGGTTGTAGTCAGTGTTATCATAGGTGCATCTGAAGAGTACAGTGGCGATTCGGATATATGGTCTTTTATTATGTCAACATGTAAAGATGTTTCCCCCATCTGCTTCATATATATGCCACATCCCACGCGGCATCAATAGACTGTAATGTTTCTAAACTGTGTATCTGCGTTATTGCTTGTTTTGTATGTTGAAATGTATAGCTTTTTGTTTTTGGATGAAACTTTTCTATGATTCTTGAAGGTACAAATCTGGGTTACGGTGGTCTTAATATTATTAAATTGGTTCACCGAAATATTGTAAGCATTGCAGCTCGCTATGCGTTGATCCGCGTCACATTCTAAATGACTTCTCATTCAATCTCACTTGTTTTTGTGCTGCTTCGCTACTTTCGTTGGGTCCTTTTCTTCCCGCAGATTCCTTGTCTAGAACGTCCTTGTTAATTTTAAATGTTTTACAATTCCTTTAACTTAATTTAATTAATTAGTACTTAATTATCGTGTCTACATGTTATAAATTCATTAGTTTTCGACAATAGTTATTTTATCGGTGTGACTTAATTAAAATATGTCTACATACTTATTTATTTCTACTTGTACATACGCATATATATTTATATTTTCTTTTCATTTAATTTTGACTGTTAAAAATCGTTCACCTGTATTTGATTTAAGCTTTTATGTTTGCATAAAATGCTGACACTGCATTCTGCTAATTGCAAACACTTGTCTGCGTTCGTGTGGTTTCTAAATTTTATTCTTTATTGCGAATGCGTTACTTTTTGTATAATTATTTCTGTCATTTACAATTCTGTCTATGATACATAAGTATTTTCTAAAATATATGTTTATTTGTTTTTATTATAATTATTTGTTTGTCGTACTTTCTTTAATTTTCTTGTTCTTTTTATTTTCTTAAACCTCTTTTATGTTTTTTCATTTTGGGTTAACAAGTTTTTCCTTTTTTTTCTTTTTCTCCAAATTACTTAACTATTTGTTATTAATTTTTCTTATTTTTCATATATGTAAATATCTTATTGTCTTAATATCTTATAGGCATAACTTATTGTTCTAATGACATACACGTAGGCATAAATATAGTATGGGTGTATGTGTTATGCCTGAACTAACTCTTAAGGCATATTATTGCATGTGCATTTATGAATAAAATAATTGCAAATGCATATGGCTGTTTATTTAAAAGGGAACAGCTACTTTACATCCACCGTGTATTCTTACTATTAATTTTAGTAAAAGTTCTCTAATATTTTTACGATTAAGTAAACAAGTGTTTGCTTATTGATACGTGGTGTTTCTTTCTTTTTTTTTGGTGAATATACCGCTATATTCTTTTCTGAAATTCTGAAGGACAATTCCATGAAGGTATACGGTCCGTCGTTGAATACTGAACTTACATTTGGTGCTCTATAATAAAAGTGTAGAGATTCAAGCAAACCTAAGCTTATAAACGCTCTTTTCTACGGTTTAAAGGTTCTGAATTTTCGTACGTAATTCAAACTTCTAATTAAAGTAAATTTCAAATTGTTAGTAGTATAACTTAAAAATGTTATTTTTAAAGATTTACTATATGTATATATTCGCGTAAAAAAAATTTGGCCCACTGGGTCGATGACAGAATTAAAAAACTACTTAACCCTAAACGACCCACAAGTGTCTACCGGACACATTTTCAAATTTATTTGCGAAAAAAATTAAAACTGTTTGCTTCACGGCGAAAACCTTTCATCTAATTTATCTGCTTCCTGTGCTTTTTCAGTTCGTTCTGCAAACATTTCTTAAAATTAGTTTATTTTATTTATTTTAACAATTTTTAAAAAAACCAACGTCTCCACCCACATGTGTCTATAGGACACTGTTTTAACTTGCAGAAGCTTGCTGCTTTGAGCGTGAGGAAACATGTATGAAAGGTGACGCACACACATATTTTCGGTCATTTCTTCAGAACTTATTTGCATTTAAAATGTTGATTAGTTTTGTATAATTGGTTCAGAGTGCAATTGAAGAGGTTGTGTTTTTTTATTTACTATACGTTATTTTATTTACTCAATTACATCGCGTCTTTGAAGAGGTAAATATAATAGTGTAATTTGTGCAATTCTTTACTGTTGTGTTTTAAGAAATGGCTAAGAACAAAGGTTTGACTACTGTTGCGTGTGAAGCTAAAAGAAAGAACAAAGGAAAGAATTATTAGCAATTTAATCTCAACAAATTCGAAATGTGTAGAAATTTGCCCCTAGATGAATAATCCTGTTGTTTTTTTTTACTTCATGACACCAGTAATAGGTATACTTCCTAAAAGTATAAGATCAATAAATAAATAAAGAAAAGTTGTGATGCTGTAATTCGCATCAAGCAAACCCACCATCGTATAGGAAATGTCATTTTTTTTTGTGTTGTCGAAGTTGTCAGCTGCCTGATGGCAAGCGTTGAGTTCTCTGTGGATTAGTAGCGACAAGAACCCCAGGCTAATAAAGAATAAGGGAAATTTGAAAATAAATGCCCGGTAAAGCAAAATGACCAACTAGCCATGAACTCGAGTCTGGAGACATGAGCGCCTGATACCCCTGAGGCTTCAGCGATGCTATACTGGATTTGTTTGTGTGTTGTTAAGGAGTTCAAATGTTCAACCGCCGGTTCAGCTCGATGTTTCGAGAACATAAATTCGCGAAAGCGGGAAGTTTCCTAAGAATAAAGAAGAAGAAGATAGACCGGACCGAGGTTCGAGAGAAAAGCAATAGAGCGAGATGAGATTCGGCTTTTGACTTGGCAACGGTACGGACGTGCAAGGTCCGAGACAGATAATTTCGTTTGCGCAAATTTAAGCGTGGGATTTATTTTATTGAATCCAAATAAGTATTTGAGAGTTTAGAATCAAGAAAAGAAAAGTTTTCCGTGAAAAGAAAGGAAAAACCAGGGAGTTCCGGAGGCGTTGATTGGTGCTCAAACCCGATCCGTTACGGGCCCGTTGCTGGTGGATCACCAAAAAGGCATCCAGGTCAGGTCAGTGAGCAGCAATAAGGGTCAACGAGCAACCTGGCGAAAGTTCCGGATCGATTCTAGTAAGTCCAAGCTATCTAAATAAATTATTTGCTGGTCTCTGCTGTCGTCGGCGCCTAAGATTTAACCACGTGTAATGGCGGTCACCCGTGCATGAATTTATAAAGAACTCCAGAATGGTTGGTGTAATGCAAGGTGTAAACAGTAGCGTTTGAAGTTCGGCCGCACGAAGCGTTAATAATTACACACATACTCGAAATTGTGGTGAAGATCATGCTGCTGTAATACCATAAGAGATGAGAATCTGACGGGCGAACAATAAAAAGAAACTGCCGTGGAATACCGCTGAAAGACGATTTGTAGTTCCTGTATATGTGTAATAAGTGATGTGTAATAATTTTGATGCACCGATACATAGTCCAATCTAAATATTAATACATGCTTTGATATATATGTACGTAGACATTTAGGTTGATAAATTTTTCGATATATGATTTTGATACATAATTTAATCTAAATATTAATACATGCTTTGATATATATGTACGTAGACATTTAGGTTGATAAAATTTTCGATATATGATTTTGATACATAGTTTGACATAGATGTTGATACATGTTTTGATATATACGTTGAGGTATGTTTTGATGTATGGTCAAATACATTGATGCATGGTTTGACATATACATGTTGGTACATGTTTTGATATATACAACTTGGTACATAATCGATACTTGGGTTGATATCTATTTTGATATATAAGTTGTGACATATTTTGATACATAGTTTATATATATGAATATATATGTAAATACGCATTTATTTACATATATCCAGCCTATAACTGGCATTCTGTAAAAGTTGAAAATAAGATTGATCCAAATTAAGGTTGGGGGCGAATCCCATGGTTATGTAAGGGGGCGGAAGGAAGGAAGCGGTAAATTTCGGTGTAATAAGTTTCGGTTCGTATAGGCGAAAAGGTCCGTCTCTGAAGAGCTCTTCCGGGAGGGTTTCGATGCTTGATGCGTCAAAAAAAACAGATATTTGCGAAACAATTTGAAAGGTGCCGACATTGCGCCCTAATCGAAATAGAAGAAGTAACTGCGGAATTAGTTCCAAGCCCAGATTCCACCCATACCCAATAAACAAAAGTAATATTTTTCATTCTAATGTATTTCAGTTATATATATATATATATATATATGTCATCTTAAACATATTGAAAAGAAAAGGAAATCATGTTTATATTTCCTATAGAATTTAAGTGAACTAGTGGAACTGGCATATAACAAGTCAGTTGTCAATGAAAATTAGTTTTTTTTGTAGAATAACCGTGTTTCTAAACCTTAACCCTAATAGGGGAATAAATGTTGTAAACTTATTAAAGTGAAAATTCTAATGTGTTGATTTCTCTTTAATGTCGGAAGGAGGGGAAGGGGTACAAGCTTGAGGATTGGTTCGCTGGGCATTCAACCGGGCGGCAAAAGGGGTTAACTGTGTGAATGGGTAAAGGTGTGTGTGCGTGTGTTATGAGTAAAGAGCAGGAAATCGCGTGGTGGAGTTTAATTTAGGAGATATCTGACGACCACCACAAGTGGAAGTCAGATTATTGTTCCCAGCTTAGGGAACGGCATGGCGGGTCGAGAACCGCGACCATTGACGGATGAGCTAGCCGAGGAAAAACCATGCCGGATCCGGATGAGAGAGAGAAGCTGTGGTAACACTACTGAGGAAATTCGACGAGCTTTGGAAAGCGATGATGACGACTGTCAAAACGCAGAGAACGAGGCTGAAGACTTCGTTCCAGATGCATTTTCTGATGCTGAAAGCAATTGCACGGAAGAAGCATCAGATTCTGATGATGAACAGGTTTGCAGCGATGATGATACAACTCAACAAAATAACAAAACAATGAGTGAGTATCAAGGAAAAGACGGTACTTTGTGGAAAGGAGATCCAGATATATCAAGAAGAACACCATGGCATAATATGATAAGCACTAATATCCACAAGGTTGTTTTGCCAGCAGGAAAAAAGATTAATGACCCAATTGATTGTTTGAAATTATTTTTCGCCCAAAATACATTGGAGCTTATTGCAAAATACACTAATACGGAAGCCCATAGAATTTTACAAGATAAATGGAAACCAGTCGATGTTATTGAGTTGGAAGCATATTTAGGCCTATTATTGGCTATTGTATTGTATTGTATTGTATTGTATTGTATTTATTTAGTCTTCGAAACATATTATTACATATATTACTTACAGACTAGAAATGGAAAGTTTAATTAGATTTAAACTAGTATTAGAAAATAAATGTCTAGGCATATAAAAATCAATGGTTTCATTTTTGTAAATATTGTTAAGAGTTATTAAAGTTCTATTAATAGGCTCATTTCTACTATAGTTAGAATTTGACTGACTTACATAGAAATATTCAAAAGATCTTAGCCGTCTAATCTATTGGTGTCAATAAGAAAAATAATGTTGACTTCAAAGAATATTGGGATCCAATATTTGGGAATCCAATATTCCGCGCCACTATGGGGAAGAATAGGTTTGCGGATATACAAATATTTTTGAGATTTGATGACAAAAATACTAGGTCGTTCAGAAAATCGAAGGACAAATTGGCCCCAATTAGAGAATTGTTGGAAGATATAAATAACAAATTACGCAAGTTTTATATGCCAGGAGAAAATCTGACTATTGATGAGCAACTGATTCCTTTCAGAGGACGCGTATCGTTCAAACAATACATACCAAGCAAACCCGACAAATACGGCATGAAGATGTGGTGGATTTGCGATAGCAAAACAAGTTATCCTCTGTCGGCTATCCCATATCTGGGAAAAGACGGGCCAAACCGCACTCAGAACTTAGCATATATCGTAGTTCACCAATTGTGCGAACAATATTATGGAACAAAAAGAAATATTACAGTGGACAATTATTTCACCAGTCTTGAGCTTGTAGAATCTTTATTGCGTAACGGATTGACATTAGTGGGCACGCTAAAGAAAAAAAGCGCTGCATACCCCAAAATTTTTTACCCAATAAGACGCGAAATGATGAGTCCAATATTTTTGGATTTCAAAAAAATATAACGCTTGCTTCCTATGTTCCAAAAAAAATCGCGCGACGTTATTTTTCTATCTAGTATGCATCATTCAAATAATACTGACATAGAAAATAAAAATAAATCGGAAATAAATATGTACTATAATGCACCCAAAGACGGCGTCGATACACTTGATCAAATGGTACACGAATATACTGTCCGACGCAAGACAAATAGATGGCCCATGGCCTTTTTTCAAAATATTGTTGACGTTGTGGGGGTCGCATCTTTCATTATATGGAAAAACGTACACCCCTTTTGGAATGAACTACATAAATATAATAAAAGAAAAATATTCTTACGCGAAGTTATAACTGAATTGGTAAAACCTAATATACAGAGGCGTGGAATGAAAGGATTGACTAAACATCATGTTGAAGCAATTCGAGATGTTGCAGGTTCAAACCATGAAGAAGATTCAGTAAAAGCACCAGAAGCAAAAAGGAAGAAGCGCTGCCATATTTGCCCATCTAAAATATCTAGAAGCTCAAAACAATGTTGCAACATATGTGATTTAAATGTCTGTGGTGAACATTCAATCACAAAGATTGTCTGTATACGTTGTTCTGAAAAATAGATGTACGGATTTAATATCTAAAGAATATTTAAAATGAAATTAAACACAATATTTTGTTGTCATACTACAGTAAAAACATGTTTTTAGTAAACTAGACTGAAAGCAAGTATAATAAAATTCTGAACATTTCAATCTCACTGCTGTTTTTCTATATGTTTAAAAAAAACGCAATGATGTGACCGATGGACACAACTGGTCTGTTACGTTACAAAGTCTTTCTGGGTCTTTTAGGGTTAAACGAGATTTCTTAGTATAAGCAACTGGCCAAACCAATATGACAGTAGAAAAGTTGGACATTTGTTAGCATAAGTTTCTTCAGACAACTTCTGCCAGTTCGCATGACAACATTGTCTTTCGTCAAGTTGAAAAATTCAATTCATTGAAAAAATGGAATTATCTAGTGAAAATTTTCGTGCGAGGATCTTTTACGATTTTCGAAAGGGGCTAACTCGACAACAATATTTTGAATCACTTAATTCACCTTTTGGCGATGAAGCACCATCCTGTAGCACTGTGAAAAATTGGTACAACGAGTTGTACCAATGGTCGTAAATCGTGGTCGTAAATCGCTCACTGACGACCCACGAGAAGGTCGTCCAAAATCGGTTGTTGTGCCAGAAAACAAAGATGCTGGGCAAAAACGAGATAGAACGAGATAGAAACGAAATAGAAGCAACTTTAGGCATATCGGCGACTAGCATACATAAGATTTTGCATGAACATTTGCGTGTGCAGAAGCTATTTGCGCGTAGGATTCCACATAAATTGACTGACGAACAAAAAAAGATACTTGTCGATTGGTGCCGAGAAATGACCAAATACGAGAACTGTGCTTCCAAAAGTGTCTACTACATCGCCACAGGTGATGAATCGTGGATTTATGCGTATGAACCCGAAACAACAATCCAATCAACTGTTTGGGTGTTCCAATCCGAAGAAATTCCAACGAAAGTTGTGCGAGCGCGAAGCACTGCAAAGCAAATGGTGGCGTCTTTTTTCTCGAAAACCGGTCTTGTACATGAAAAAATCATGAATTCAGCTGGGTATACATACGACCATTTGTTTCCCAGAAGTTTTCGGTAAATTGAGTGAAACCAATCAAAAACGACGAATCACTTTGCACCACGATAATGCGAGCTCACACACATTATTATTATTATTATTATTATTATTATTTATTATTCTCTTCAGTAAATAACAATTATATAACAATATAACCAACAGTGTACATTGCGAGATCAGTAGTTGAAACTAGTGTCGATCTCAACTTAATATTAATTGACATTAAATTAAAACATTTGAAAATAAAAATATATGACAGATAATTAAAAATATACAGATAGAAAGAGAAAATAAATATTTTTGAATAAGAAGAGTAAAATTAAAACTAAAAATTTAAATTGCAATAAAATGGAAGTTAAAAATAGGATAAATGAAACAGAATAAATATGAGAAATAAACATGAGAATATTAAACACTAACTAACGAAATTACTAGGACACAATACGCACAAGTGCAGTGACATCACAAGGGTTGAACAACATTAGCCACAGTTTCACCTCCTGTAAGAACCGACCCACTACGCGAAGACTTCTTATATCAGGTGGCAAGCAGTTAAAAAGCCGAGGAGCACTAGACAGATAGAATCTAAAGTAGAGTTGCAGGTTATGCGATGGAACTGTTGCAAAATCAGAAGTCTGACCTCTCAGTGTGTATGCTGGATTTCTTGTGCCGAAGAAGAAACCAGTGTTAGCCAGATTAGTAAAATAAGTTTTTAGAATTTTATAAAAATAAAGGTGCTTTAGGGGAAGAATATTGAGTTCTTTGAAAATTGGAAAGCTACTATCATACCGGGATTTATTACTAATTGTTTTAATTGCAAGCTTCTGAATCGAGTATAATGCATTAATATTGTAGTTAACAGTTCCACCCCAACAGACTAGGCCATACTCAAGTTTAGAATGGAAGATTCCAAAATAAATCCTACGTAAGAGGTTAGGAGAGCAGCATTTTTTTAGTAGAAATAGTTGCCTAGTAGCACATCGTAGGTATTTAGTTAGAACGTCAGTATGACCAGTCCAATTCATTTTGCTATCTAAATGAAGTCCTAAATATTTATATGAAGTAACGCAACCAATAATACAACAACTTGGGCAGCAATTCGCAGAGTTATTATTGGTCAGGTAATTGGTTTCACATCACGTGAAACAAAAGCGTATTTGGAGGAAAGATCGAATTGATGGGTCATCCGCCGTACAGCCCCGACTTGGCACCCAATGACTTCTATCTGTTTCCAACAATCAAAGATAAACTGCGTGGTCAACGATTTTCATCACCTGAAGAAGCAGTTGAAGCGTTCAAAAACTATGTTTCTGAGATATCCTCTTCGGATTAATAATGAAATAATAATTTTTATAAAACTTTATAATTTTCCCTTTTCAGGTATATAATTGTCTGACTGCTGAAGAGTACATTCACCCTACGGTTAACCACTCGGTTCATTTTAAAGACCCGGAGAGTGGTGCCCACCCAACACTATCGAAGGACTTTGGCGCCATGTGAAACAATCTTTACCACAGTATTCATTCCTGGCGGGATATATGTTTCTTCGACGGTGTAGATCTGCGAATTCGGAACGTCTAACCGAATTTTTCCAATATGCTGGCAAATTATACGATGCGGCAAAATTTTAAAACAAAAAAATTAAAAAAATGTATACTAAGCAAGTATAGGTAAGTATAGGTAAGCGAATGAAAAATGTTTACGAAAAAAATTGTAAGAAACCTTAGACTTAGAAGTCGAGACTATCTCTGTATAAGATAGTTGCATTCTCCAACCTTTGGTTGCACTCTCCAACTTTTGGTTTAGGAAAAAAATTCTCCCACCTTTGGTTGGAGAATGCATCAATAAAATTTCTCAAGAAGGAGGTATTGTGTTAAAATAAAATATATAATTGGGTTTTGGCAATATTTTTAAATTTTCAGCTGGAAATAAACGGAAGTACCGCAGTGGATTGGGCGTCAGTTCACCGGGAAGTGGTTATATACGCTTTCGAGGGACAGGAGCCCATTGGTGGGCCCGGAAAATTCGTGGAGATCGACGCATCGAAATTTGAAAGGCGGAAGTACCACCGAGGCCATATGGTGGAAGGTCAATGGGTCTTTGGCGGTGTGGAGCGGGGAACGAATCGCTGTTTCCTGGTTCCAGTGGAGGCGCGATCTTCATCGGTACTCATACCAATTATAAAGAAATTTATAAAGCAGGGAACAACAATTATATCGGATTGTTGGCCGATAATATTTAATTTAATAATGAAATAATAATTTTTATAAAACTTTATAATTTTCCCTTTTCAGGTATATAATTGTCTGACTGCTGAAGAGTACATTCACCCTACGGTTAACCACTCGGTTCATTTTAAAGACCCGGAGAGTGGTGCCCACCCAACACTATCGAAGGACTTTGGCGCCATGTGAAACAATCTTTACCACAGTATTCATTCCTGGCGGGATATATGTTTCTTCGACGGTGTAGATCTGCGAATTCGGAACCTCTAACCGAATTTTTCCAATATGCTGGCAAATTATACGATGCGGCAAAATTTTAAAACAAAAAAATTAAAAAAATGTATACTAAGCAAGTATAGGTAAGTATAGGTAAGCGAATGAAAAATGTTTACGAAAAAAATTGTAAGAAACCTTAGACTTAGAAGTCGAGACTATCTCTGTATAAGATAGTTGCATTCTCCCACCTTTGGTTGGAGAATGCATCAATAAAATTTCTCAAGAAGGAGGTATTGTGTTAAAATAAAATATATAATTGGGTTTTGGCAATATTTTTAAATTTTCAGCTGGAAATAAACGGAAGTACCGCAGTGGATTGGGCGTCAGTTCACCGGGAAGTGGTTATATACGCTTTCGAGGGACAGGAGCCCATTGGTGGGCCCGGAAAATTCGTGGAGATCGACGCATCGAAATTTGAAAGGCGGAAGTACCACCGAGGCCATATGGTGGAAGGTCAATGGGTCTTTGGCGGTGTGTTTCCTGGTTCCAGTGGAGGCGCGATCTTCATCGGTACTCATACCAATTATAAAAAAATGTATAAGGCAGGGAACAACAATTATATCGGATTATTGGCCGGTAATATTTAATTTAATAATGAAATAATAATTTTTATAAAACTTTATAATTTTCCCTTTTATTGAAGAACTTTGGCGCCATGTGAAACAATCTTTACCACAGTATTCACGAAAAAAAAAGTTTTTTCATGGACACCTGGCGAGATATATGTTTCTTCGACGGTGTAGAACTGCGAATTCGGAACCTCTAACCGAATTTTTCCAATATGCTGGCAAATTTTACGATGCGGCAAAATTTTAAAACAAAAAAATTAAAAAAATGTATACTAAGCAAGTATAGGTAAGCGAATGAAAAATGTTTACGAAAAAAATTGTAAGAAACCTTAGACTTAGAAGTCGAGACTATCTCTGTATAAAATAGTTGCATTCTCCAACCTTGGGTTGCACTCTCCAACTTTTGGTTTACGAAAAAAATTGTACGAAACCTTAGACTTAGAAGTCGAGACTGTCTCTGTATAAGATAGTTGCATTCTCGCACCTTTGGTTGGAGAATGCATCAATAAAATTTCTCAAGAAAGAGGTATTGTGTTAAAATAAAATATATAATTGGGTTTTGGCAATATTTTTAAATTTTCAGCTGGAAATAAACGGAAGTACCGCAGTTGATTGGGCGTCATTTCACCGGGAAGTGGTTATATACGCTTTCGAGGGACAGGAGCCCATTGGTGGGCCCGGAAAATTCGTGGAGATCGACGCATCGAAATTTGAAAGGCGGAAGTACCACCGAGGCCATATGGTGGAAGGTCAATGGGTCTTTGGCGGTGTGGAGCGGGGAACGAATCGCTGTTTCCTGGTTCCAGTGGAGGCGCGATCTTCATCGGTACTCATACCAATTATAAAGAAATTTATAAAGCAGGGAACAACAATTATATCGGATTGTTGGCCGGTAATATTTAATTTAATAATGAAATAATAATTTTTATAAAACTTTATAATTTTCCCTTTTATCGAAGAACTTTGGCGCCATGTGAAACAATCTTTACCACAGTATTCACGAAAAAAAAAGTTTTTTCATGGATACCTGGCGAGATATATGTTTCTTCGTCGGTGTAGATCTGCGAATTCGGAACCTCTAACCGAATTTTTCCAATATGCTGGCAAATTATACGATTCGGCAAAATTTTAAAACAAAAAAATTAAAAAAATGTATACTGCGGCTGTAAGCAAATGAAAAATGTTTCCGAAAAAAATTGTATGAAACCTTTTTTTAATTTTTTTGTTTTAAAATTTTTATGAAAATAATTAAATAAACATTTTTCATTTGCTTACAGCCGCAGTATAAATTCCAAGTTTGGTTAACTAGCGCTGATGTAATATAATGTACCACGGTTGCTATTTTGGAAAACAATTTAATTGTGCAATTTCAATAAAAAGTTCGTTGTAACTTTAAAATCGTGTTTTTTTTCTAAAATACTGAACCGATCCTGATGGAAAAAAAAATCCAAAAGAAGGTAAAAATATCTAGTTTCTTAGTATTGAGATAAATATATGGGTTAATTATACATTTTGCTTAGAAAATTAGACATGAATTGAAAAAAAAAGTAGTGAAAAATCTTAAATTCGTTTTTCTCGAAAACTAGAAGTTTTGTGATGAAATATAATATAATATAAATGGAAGATATTTTTAATACCTTTATAACGGTACCAACACTAATCGGATATATCTTACTGTTTAAGGTACGGTCAAACAGAACGCGTAAATAATCCCCGCCACGCGACGATTGCCGCGGAGGCAGTTGCATTACACAGCTTCTTATGGAGGCAGTCAAACAGAAACTCCCTACTCGGCGTAAAAACTGACGCGGAGTAGAGCGGCAAAAAATATCCGAGTAGAGCGTTACAAAATTTGCAAAATCTTGTATAAGTATGTGTGTATTTTAAGAGTGTGAGTAGAAAAATGTTTAGAACTGCAATTCATTGCGTTACCATCTGCTGTGTAATTCAGATGTAGTTTTTTCGTGGTGCTGTTAAATTTTCTTTTTTCTCGTTGTTTTGTTAAATTTTTTTAAAAATGTTAGTGTTAGTTAGTTAGTTAATTCAATTAGTGAGGAAAAATCCATGCATATATAATACAACCCACCCGGACTATAAGAATGCTTTCAAGAAAAATGAAATTGAAATGAGAAATGAAACTTTTTAATATAAAGACATAAATTTTTGCAACACACTAATGTTTCGATGAAATATTTTTGTCGAACAACATGTGGCCGTGCAAATATGAAATACTTTTTCCCTGAGAAATTTTTCGTATCACAGAAACAAATTCCCTATAGAAAGTGACAAATCCTATGCAATAAAATCAATTACTATCAATATGGCATTCGAGTTATTTCTATTTCGATAGAATAATTTTTCTATTTCGAGTTTTCCGCCATCTTTTTTTTGGTTTTTTGGAAAATCTTAATTTATTTGCTGTGCTTCGACGGGACTTAGCAGGTCAGAGCACGAGCATTATTCTTGCGAAATCAAGTTTACAAGCACTATCAAACTACTGTGATTAAATCACAATTTCTTCGTAAAA
Source organism: Myopa testacea (assembly GCA_949629155.1). NCBI lineage: Eukaryota > Metazoa > Arthropoda > Insecta > Diptera > Conopidae > Myopa > Myopa testacea. The sequence continues at coordinate 42,098,791 of OX451347.1, read as the reverse complement.
GTTCATCAGTTAGTTTAATCTACTATTTCGATAACTAACTCGTTCGTATTCGATGGAGGTTGACGTCCAAGTAGCCGGAAATGGCTCAAAGCCTAGAATAAAACGAACACGCACTAACAGTAACAGTTCAGCTGATATCGCTGATTCGCTTGGAGATAATAGATTTAAGCTCCTTTCTATCTAACCGAGCTACAGATTGAAACCAAGCCTGACAGATAAGGGCATGGCCACCGGCAAACAGAACCTGATATCCAGCAGCGCTACAGTCTCTGCCACCACGGACTCTCACCAGAAAGGCATCAACCAAACGGATCAGCAGCAATCAAGGCATAACTTCTCGGGTATAAAATTCTGCCCGCCTATTATTCTCTACAAGACGAATATCAAACTACTCACGGAAGGTTTAAAGGAAAAACTCCAGAATTAGTTTTTAAGGTTAAGTATATTAATAAATATAAGTGCAAACTTTTTGTTAATAATCACAAGTCTCACTCCGAACTTATCGAAATGTTAAAAGCAAGTGATAATATTGAAGCTCATACTTTCACAGCTAGTGAGGATAAATCACACTCGTTAATTCTTCAAGGTCTCACATCAGATTATAGTGGGGACGAGATCAGGCGGGAGCTCAACGTAATTGTTCCAGATCTGGTCTCCAAGGTTTCTCCATTCCTAACTGAAAGAAAAAAAAAATCAACGAGAGTTCTGATCTCTTTCTGGTTCAACTTCTCCCTGGTAAGATCCCTGATGAAATTCTTAAACTCAGATACCTTTTTTACTCCCGTATCACTTGGGAAAAACCAAAAAAGAATAACAACGCTATGCAGTGCAAGCGTTGCCAAAGCTTCGGTCACTTGGCCAAAAATTGTGCCAGAAAGTATAACTGTGTCAAGTGCAGTGTGAGACACAATCCGGGTGAGTGCCAAAATATAAAAAAAAGAGGGTTCCCTTGCCTATTGCATCAATTGTAAAGATTTTGGGCACCCCGTGGCTGTCCACAATACAAAATGTACCTGCTGAGAGGAGGATAAATAAAAATAAAGAGAAAATAAGTCAGATAAACCAAGAATGCCAAATTTTCAATAATAGTGGTGTAGGACACACTCGAGTATCCTATGCAGACATTGTCAAGAATAAGCAATCCGCTTCTCGTATTGACGTAACTCCCTCCTCTGTTGCAGGTGCATCTAAGAGATTGTTTTTCGATTTTTTCGATCTTTCCACTACACTTTTTGGTTCGGATATAACTTCCTTGGTGGCAAGGGTCAAAAAGTTCATGAAGAACATTAACAGCGAGATTTCTATCGAAATGAAGAGACTGGCATACTTGGAATTGTTAGACCAAGTAATCCTCAATTCCAATAATAACTTTTGTTGGCAACGCTAACGCTTATCGCCTTTTGCCTTTTGACAGTTGCTATGACAGCTGATTTAGATCTTTTAAGGTTATGCAAGTAAGAGTAGTAATTTAGAGACGTAGAGAATAAGCTGAAATTGAATTGATAATAAAGCTTCGTGAAACTGATATCAACGATATTATTATTTCATAAGTAATCTTTATGTGATCGCACAAGATCACAACAGTGGCGACGAGGATAAAGAAAATAATTCACAACAATTACTAGCAAATTTTGCGAGTCAAGTCCGTCATGGATGAAACATTTCAGAAGATTCTGCAACAAATGCAGGAGCAGCAGCACAGAGACAGCTTGACAATGCAAACACTGGTGACAGAGTTGTTAACACAGCAACAAAATATCACGGAGTTTTGCTTTGACATCGAAAATAACCTCACTTTCGACACGTGGTATGCTCGTTATGAGGATCTCTTTGAAATCGATGCAAGCAGATTGGACGATGCAGCCAAAGTTAGGCTTTTACTGAGGAAACTCAGCCCCATCGTTCACAGCAAGTACATTAACTACATTCTTCCAAAGCACACTCGTGATTTCAGTTTCAAGGAAACTGTGCAGAAGCTTACACAGCTTTTCGGTTTTCAAACATCACAATTCAATTTGCAATATAATTGTCTTCAGCTAACAAAAGAAGCGCACTGTGACTTCATTACATACTCAGGTATAGTAAACAAACATTGTGAGCAATTCAAACTAAACGATCTTACTCTTGATCAATTTAAATGTTTGATTTATATAATGGGTATGAAGTCAACATCGGACTTCGAGATCCGAACCAAATTGCTAACCAAGTTGGATAGTGAAAGTGCTACGATTACATTGGACGTTTTATCAAGAGAGTGCCAACGTTTAATCAATATAAAAACTGATACAGCACTCATTGAAAATTCAAAAATCGATGCACAAGTAGACTGCTAACCAACAAGGAAAAAAATAAGTCAAAAGCTATACCGAAGACACCATGCTGGTTCTGTGGAAATATGCATTATTCTCGTGACTGCTCATATGCCAAACACAAATGTGAGCAATGCAATACTGTAGGACACAAAGAAGGGTACTGCAACGTGAGGAAAAGACAAAAAAGCGGAACACAGACACCCAAAGGTGGCAACAAATTCACAGCAAAGACAAAGAATAACAGTAACAAAACAAATCAGGGCAGATTGGAGAATAAAAAATTTCAGGCAGAATCCAAAAGCATCTCCATCACAAACAAAATTGATCCATCGCATCGGAAATACGTGAGCGTCACCATCAATGACAAAAGCATTGACTTACAACTGGACACAGCATCTGATATCACAATAATATCAGAGGAAAACTTCAAAATCCTACATGTCTTAAATACAGAAGAAGTAATCCATACTTCCAGATTGCCAGAAGTGCAACAGGCACATTGCCATTATCTGTTCAATTCAAGTGTAATGTCAAATTCAGAACGAGGCAGATATATTTAACATGCTATGTTACGCCAATCAACAATTTAAATGTTATGGGACTCGATTGGATCAAGGCATTTAAACTTGACGACATGTCCATCAATGCAATTTGCAACGAATTAACAATTGAAAAACGGGGATGTATTGATATAACTATTCAGAAAAGTATTTCATTTTTAAAACAATCTTTTCCAGATGTTTTCAACGAAACACTAGGTCTTTGTAATAAAACAAAAGCGCATCTGGTGACAACACCTAACCAGCAACCAGTTTTTCGACCAAAGCGACCTGTTGCTTATGCAGTCAAAAATCTTGTTGAAGCTGAGCTGCAGCGATTACAAGATACCAATGTGATTTCGCCAGTAAATTATTCGGAGTGGGCCGCTCCGATTGTCGTCATAAGGAAGTCGAGTGGAAGCATTCGCATTTGTGCTGATTTTTCTACTGGTCTAAACAATGCCTTGGAAAGTCACCAATATCCGCTCCCATTGCCTGAGGATATTTTCGCACGACTCGCCAATGCCCAATTCTTCAGTCACGTCGACATATCAGATACATTTTTACAAATTGAAGTCGACGAAGAATCCAAACATCTGCTCACAATAAATACACACATGGGACTCTTTCGTTACAACCCAATGGTATTTGGAGTGAAAACATTTCCATCAATTTTCCAACAAATAATGGATCAAATGCTCGCTGGACTGCCAAACGCAGCGGCATATATAGATGACATTTTCGTATCAGGAATAGACTGGGATGATCACAATCGAAATCTACACGAAGTTCTGTGTCGTATCCAGGACTACGGATTTAAAGTTAAATTCGCCAAATGTAAATTTTTTGTCAAAGAAGTTAAGTACCTTGGGTACATTATTAACCAGCAAGGACTTCACCCTGACCCAGAACGTATTTTGGCTATTCGCAAAATGCCAGAGCCAACCAACGTGTCAGAACTTCGATCATTTCTTGGCGCTATCAATTTCTATGGAAAATTTGTTAGCAATATGCGAAAACACAGAGGACCACTGGATGAGTTACTAAAGGCAAATATTCGCTGGAAATGGACGGAAGATCACCACAATAGTTTCCTCAACCTGAAGGAAATTCTGTCATCTAATTTGCTCTTAACTCATTACGATCCAAAGCAAAACATTATCGTCGCAGCAGATGCATCTAATTACGGACTAGGTGCATGCATTCTTCATGAATTTCCTGATGGATCCATTAAAGCGATTTGCCACGCATCACGTTCGCTTACTCCAGCTGAAAAAGGATACAGCCAAATAGAGAAGGAGGGTCTAGCACTTGTATTTGCAGTCACGAAATTTCACAAAATGGTTTTTGGTCGAAAGTTCAAACTACATACGGACCATAAGCCACTCCTTGCTATTTTCGGGAAAAAGACAGGAATAGCAGTTCACCAAGCAACATAAGTGGCAAAAAAAATTAAAACGAATTTTCCATGCTACTTATAATAGGATAAACCAATCTTATAAAGAGCTTTCAGCCAGAATTTCACTCCTAAAAATAATAATTAAAGAGAAAGTTAAAATTTGGCTTGATCAACAACTTCAAAAGAGACTATCTAAAATTAAACCAGGTCCTTCCGCCTTCAAGGAAATTAACAATCTCATAGGGAAAAAGAGCTCCTCTTGTGAGTCGTTAAAAATCAATAATACCATTTATTCCACTGAACCAGTCATTGTTTCGACTTTCGGAAACTACTTTGAGAGAATATTTCGTAAAAGCCTACTTCCGATCAAAACTTGGTGCTCCAAGTGGAAACTACAGTGGATCAATTTAGAAACACTTTACCACCTCGAATTTTTAATTTCGACATTTCCAACTCTGCTCTATCTCCATCGTTCCCTGAATTCTTCACTTCCACCGGAGAAATCACAAATATCCTCAGCCACAATAATTCCAAGAAGTCATTTGGTCCTGACGATCTCTCAAACTATCTCCTAAAGAAACTTTCCAAATCTGCTATATTTTTAGCCATTATCTTAAATAACTGTTTGAATAATGGTTACTTTCCTAAAAGTTGGAAAATCGAAATTAATTCCCATTAGGAAAAAACCTAATAATATCGACATTTCAAACTTTCGCCCTATTGCTTTACTCTCCAACGCTGGCAAAATTTTTGAAAGAGTAATTTACAACAAAATTGAAAATACTTTAAACAATGGCATTGATCCTATTTCAGATTACCAGTTTGGGTTTAAAAAAGGACACTCCACGGTGCACGCTCTATTGAAAATGCACAGTGACATAACTCAAAATCTTAGAAACAAAAAATGTACTGTCAGCTGTTCTCTGGACGTTGAAAAGGCGTTTGATAGTGTTTGGTGGGATGGTCTTCTCTTTAAACTAATACAAATCAACCTTTCTCCAACGATCTTTAAACTCCTAGACAGTTTTCTTACTGCTCGATTCTTTTTTACACAAATCAACCAATCAAAATCCACATTAAAGAAAGTTGAGCGCGGTGTTCCTCAAGGCTCAATCTTGGGCCCTCTTATCTTTAACATATTTTTATATGATTTTCCTCACTTCCTGCGTGTGCCAGACTTTCCATCAAGCCCAGTTGCACTTTTGTATGCTGACGATACCATGGTATATGCTCACGCGAGATATCCCAACGATGCTTTGGCAGCCGTCTCTACTCATATTCAGGTAATTAACGAATTCTATAAAAAATGGGGTTTAAACCTTAACATCGGTAAAACTGAATGTATTTGCTTCCGGAATGCATCAGGGAAAGACCCTCCAGGAGTGGTAAGGGACAGTAAAAATCTTTATCTTGCCGTCGATGGCCTAGGATCCCATTCAAAACACACATTAAATACTTAGGTATAAATTTCAATAACCTTTTCAAATTTAATAATCATGCAAGGTCTACATTGACTAAAGCCAAGCGTGTTGCAGGATTGCTAGCGCCGTATTTTAGATCCAATAGCGGCCTCTCAAGAGAAACTAAGCTGTTGTTCTACAAAACCCTAATAAGACCAGTTGTGACCTATGCCTTCCCGTGCTGGTTTTCGTTCTCACCGTCGGTGGCGAGAGAACTTGAAGTGTTTGAAAGACAAATTCTGCGCTTAAGTATTAACAACCATTTCCAATCTTTTAGCAAAAAATATGCGAACAGCTACATCTACGATAAGTCCGGATTTGAACCCCTAATGAGATACTCCTTAAGAGCTATGAAAAAATCCGTAACAAATTTACGCTATATAGATAATGATCTTATAAGTAGTACGTTTTTTTCTCTATCCAGAGAGCCTTGGAATTCTGCAAATTATTTATCAGCTTTGTGTATAGACTCAATTGACTTAGATTCTATATTAGCAGGTAATGACCAATCTGCTTTAGTTCCTCTGTTTTACCAGAATAGTTCATCTTGCCAAAATAGAGGATAATTTTCCTTTCACTGTAATGTAATGTGATTTCATATGAAATAATATATTAAATGTTGTAGACTTTAAGTGCCTTATCAAAAACAAAATAACTTAATCTTTAAAGTAAATTCATTTTTCCATGATGGGGAAGAGCGGCTCTTGTGCGAGAAATTTTCTACAGCTGTGGTATTTATTTTTTTTCCATTAAAGAAAACTAATAACATTTTTTTCTTAACTAGAACGGAGTGTGGGAGAAGCGGGCGCTGAAAAAATGCGGAGTGTTTAATGATATTTTATATGGTAATTATATAATAACTGATTTCTTATCTTTGTTTAACTGTTTCACTTCTTTTAACGATAGATGTATTCAGTTCGTGTGGCCGAGTTAATTTCGAAAGTGAAATGCAAAAATCATTGAGAAGTCACACAACAGAAGCAAGCACAAAAAAACAAAGTATAAAACAAAACAAAGCTGTGCCTTATGTTATTTTAAAACATTTATTTTGTTAATTTGTATAAGTCTGAGATATTCTTAGCATAAGTTGTGATTCATAATAAATAATAATATGCTTAAATAATAAAAAAAAATAATATTAATCCTTAGTTTATTTTTATTAAATTATTTTAAGTATTAAAATGGTATCACTACCAGGTAATTAACTGGTTAATTCACCGGTAGCGATACCCGAGTGATATGGTATCGCTACCAGGTAATTAACTGGTTAATTCACCGGTAGCGATACCCGAATCATATGGCATCGCTACCAGGTAATTAACCGGTTAATTCACTGGTAGCGGAGGACGCTTGACAGGTCGAGCTGAACGCACGCTTCTTTTGCTCCGGTGATTTTAAATCAACTGTTTTGCCTAAATTTAACTATCATCATCGTGGTGTATTGATTTTTGTTTACTCTGGGAACAATTAACAACCCTCTGATCAATCGCCATTCCGAAAACGCTTGGATTTCCTTTTAATAGGAAAGAAACAAAAAAAATATTATTTTTGTGAGGTTAAGAGCGCCATTTATTTCTCAACACACGTTCTCGCTGTTTTGCCGAGAATTCGTACGCTGCTCATCCAAGAAAATCTGTTTTCTCGCTAATTCCACGAATCACCTCTATAAATATAGTGACTCTGGTTCGAGGAGAATCACTTTCGTGTTTTTTTATTGCCGCATGATTTCTGCGGTCTTCGACTAACGAACAGCCACCCGTCTAACCCGTAATGGAAGTCGACGTAACCCCAAAAAGCTGCGAAGGCTCAGTGACTTACAAGAAGTTAAGACTCAACGATGGCTCTCCGCTTGATCTGGAACATCAAACTCAACACCAATCTCATCAACAACAACAACTACTTGATCGCCTAGGCGATAACCGCTTTAAACTGCTGTCGATTGTGCAGAGTTCACAAACTATAAGGCAGGTGAGTAAGGCCCCGAAAGCGCTGCCATCTTGCGAACCTGGTAAAAATGGCCAAGATAAAACACAACCACTTAATCAACTTCCAGCCCCCTCCGGTTTACAGAGGCATCAAAACTCCACGTTTGCTGGAGTGAAATTCTGCCCCCCAATTATTTTATTTAAAACTAATGTTAAATTATTAACAGAAGGTATTAGGAAATCTGCCCCGGAGGTAGTATTTAAGATAAAATTTATAAATAATAATAAATGTAAACTTTTTGTGAACGATGCAAAGGCTCACTCCGACCTTATGGCTCTAATAAAGGAAAATGCCGACATTGAGGCTTACTCGTTCACTGCGAATGAAAACAAAACTTGCTCTCTGATTCTTCGAGGTCTCTCTTCCGACTACAGTTGCGAAGATATCAAACGAGAACTTGATCTGATTATTCCGAACATAGTGTTTAAGGTTTCTCCTTTCCTTACCGAAAAAATGAAGATAAACCACAACTCATCCAATCTCTTTCTGATTCAGCTTTCCCCTGGAATTCTACCGGACGAAATCACAAAAATCAAATACCTTTTCTATTCCTGTATCTCTTGGGAGAAACCAAAAAAAAACAGGAATCCGATCCAATGCAGAAGATGCCAAAACTTTGGCCACATGGCGAAAAACTGTGCAAAAAAATACAGATGTGTGAAATGTGCTCATGACCACAATCCAGGGGAGTGTTTAAATCGGAAGGAAGAAGGATCAGTACCGTTCTGCGCAAACTGCAAGAACTTTGGCCACCCCGCCAACTTTCTAGGCTGTCCTCACTATAAAACTTACCTAAAAATGAGAAGAGATCGTGTCCTCAGCGAAAAGGCACAAAGAAATCCATTAGGCAATAATTCTCAATCTTTCATCAATAGCCCCAAAGTTAACCCTCAAATTTCTTTTGCAAATATAGTCAGAAATGGCAATTCCTCTAAACAAAGTAATCTTCCAGTCTCAGCAGGCATAGGAGTGGCAAACGGACTACTCAATAATTTCTTTGATCTGTCAAACGAGTTGTTTGGCTGTAATATCTCTGTCTTAATCACCAGAATCAAAAGTTTCTTGGGTAATTTCAATAATGAAACCCCCATTGAAGAAAAAAGATTAGCTTATTTGGATATTTTGGACCAAATAATTCTACGATCTAATCATAATCCTAATGTATAAAAACTTCATTTCATTAAACACTGCTTCCTTAATTGAGAACAGCAGACGTATTGATCTGCTAAACCTTCTCAAAAAACACAATCCTCTGGTTGCGTTTCTTCAAGAAACACACCTTAAACATAATCATTTTGTTTCTCTAGAGCCATACGCCATTATCCGTAATGATGTCGATCAGGGTGTTGCAATAGCCATCAAGAGAAACCTTCTCTTTAGCAAAATAGACACCTCAAGCTTCAATTTTCCTTGCATCCTACTTTCCATCTCTTTTAATTCGTCCTTTTCTGTAAAATCTCTCCTTCTAGGAACCATTTACCTTCCTTCCAACTCGGCCACTGTTGCAATCAAGTCGGATTTAGAAAAAATCCTCTCAATCTCGAGCAATTACGAGGGTACAATCATAGGAGGAGATTTAAACTCTAAAAGTCCTTCATGGGGTGATCTTCTTAGTAACAGAAATGGTACCGTCCTCGAGGACTGGTTCTCCAACTACTGCCACATCTTTAAACTTTGCTCCCCAAACAGTCCCTCATATCCGAATGGATCCTCCTTCCTGGATCATTTCATTGTTTCAAACAGCCTGATCGACCACATTAACCCTAACTTCAACGTAATGACGCTCCCTTCCTTTTCGGACCACTTTGCTATAATGTTGAAATTAAACTTAAGAGACATTGAATTTAACTTAAAACAGCCACAATCTTTCCTCTCATTCGACCACACAAATTGGAAGAAATTCCAGAAAGACCTAGACGACGAACTGATCCACCGCTTCCCTCCACATAATGAAAATCTTCGCAACGAAGAAATTGACTCTTATATAAACTTTCTCAGCTCAGTTATTCTGAAAGCAACAAAAAATAACTCCGCGTCGGTTAGCCCTTTTTTCAAAAAATATAAAAACCTTCCAGATGACATTATAAAACTATTCAAAACCAAACACTTGTGGCAGAAATAATATCAGAGGAAAACTTCAAAATCCTACATGTCTTAAATACAGAAGAAGTAATCCATACAGCCAGAAGTGCAACAGGCACATTGCCATTATCTGTTCAATTCAAGTGTAATGTCAAATTCAGAACGAGGCAGATATATTTAACATGCTATGTTACGCCAATCAACAATTTAAATGTTATGGGACTCGATTGGATCAAGGCATTTAAACTTGACGACATGTCCATCAATGCAATTTGCAACGAATTAACAATTGAAAAACGGGGATGTATTGATATAACTATTCAGAAAAGTATTTCATTTTTAAAACAATCTTTTCCAGATGTTTTCAACGAAACACTAGGTCTTTGTAATAAAACAAAAGCGCATCTGGTGACAACACCTAACCAGCAACCAGTTTTTCGACCAAAGCGACCTGTTGCTTATGCAGTCAAAAATCTTGTTGAAGCTGAGCTGCAGCGATTACAAGATACCAATGTGATTTCGCCAGTAAATTATTCGGAGTGGGCCGCTCCGATTGTCGTCATAAGGAAGTCGAGTGGAAGCATTCGCATTTGTGCTGATTTTTCTACTGGTCTAAACAATGCCTTGGAAAGTCACCAATATCCGCTCCCATTGTCTGAGGATATTTTCGCACGACTCGCCAATGCCCAATTCTTCAGTCACGTCGACATATCAGATACATTTTTACAAATTGAAGTCGACGAAGAATCCAAACATCTGCTCACAATAAATACACACATGGGACTCTTTCGTTACAACCCAATGGTATTTGGAGTGAAAACATTTCCATCAATTTTCCAACAAATAATGGATCAAATGCTCGCTGGACTGCCAAACGCAGCGGCATATATAGATGACATTTTCGTATCAGGAATAGACTGGGATGATCACAATCGAAATCTACACGAAGTTCTGTGTCGTATCCAGGACTACGGATTTAAAGTTAAATTCGCCAAATGTAAATGTTTTGTCAAAGAAGTTAAGTACCTTGGGTACATTATTAACCAGCAAGGACTTCACCCTGACCCAGAACGTATTTTGGCTATTCGCAAAATGCCAGAGCCAACCAACGTGTCAGAACTTCGATCATTTCTTGGCGCTATCAATTTCTATGGAAAATTTGTTAGCAATATGCGAAAACACAGAGGACCACTGGATGAGTTACTAAAGGCAAATATTCGCTGGAAATGGACGGAAGATCACCACAATAGTTTCCTCAACCTGAAGGAAATTCTGACATCTAATTTGCTCTTAACTCATTACGATCCAAAGCAAAACATTATCGTCGCAGCAGATGCATCTAATTACGGACTAGGTGCATGCATTCTTCATGAATTTCCTGATGGATCCATTAAAGCGATTTGCCACGCATCACGTTCGCTTACTCCAGCTGAAAAAGGATACAGCCAAATAGAGAAGGAGGGTCTAGCACTTGTATTTGCAGTCACGAAATTTCACAAAATGGTTTTTGGTCGAAAGTTCAAACTACATACGGACCATAAGCCACTCCTTGCTATTTTCGGGAAAAAGACAGGAATAGCAGTTCACCAAGCAACATAAGTGGCAAAAAAAATTAAAACGAATTTTCCATGCTACTTATAATAGGATAAACCAATCTTATAAAGAGCTTTCAGCCAGAATTTCACTCCTAAAAATAATAATTAAAGAGAAAGTTAAAATTTGGCTTGATCAACAACTTCAAAAGAGACTATCTAAAATTAAACCAGGTCCTTCCGCCTTCAAGGAAATTAACAATCTCATAGGGAAAAAGAGCTCCTCTTGTGAGTCGTTAAAAATCAATAATACCATTTATTCCACTGAACCAGTCATTGTTTCGACTTTCGGAAACTACTTTGAGAGAATATTTCGTAAAAGCCTACTTCCGATCAAAACTTGGTGCTCCAAGTGGAAACTACAGTGGATCAATTTAGAAACACTTTACCACCTCGAATTTTTAATTTCGACATTTCCAACTCTGCTCTATCTCCATCGTTCCCTGAATTCTTCACTTCCACCGGAGAAATCACAAATATCCTCAGCCACAATAATTCCAAGAAGTCATTTGGTCCTGACGATCTCTCAAACTATCTCCTAAAGAAACTTTCCAAATCTGCTATAGCCATTTTTTTTAGCCATTATCTTAAATAACTGTTTGAATAATGGTTACTTTCCTAAAAGTTGGAAAATCGAAATTAATTCCCATTAGGAAAAAACCTAATAATATCGACATTTCAAACTTTCGCCCTATTGCTTTACTCTCCAACGCTGGCAAAATTTTTGAAAGAGTAATTTACAACAAAATTGAAAATACTTTAAACAATGGCATTGATCCTATTTCAGATTACCAGTTTGGGTTTAAAAAAGGACACTCCACGGTGCACGCCCTATTGAAAATGCACAGTGACATAACTCAAAATCTTAGAAACAAAAAATGTACTGTCAGCTGTTCTCTGGACGTTGAAAAGGCGTTTGATAGTGTTTGGTGGGATGGTCTTCTCTTTAAACTAATACAAATCAACCTTTCTCCAACGATCTTTAAACTCCTAGACAGTTTTCTTACTGCTCGATTCTTTTTTACACAAATCAACCAATCAAAATCCACATTAAAGAAAGTTGAGCGCGGTGTTCCTCAAGGCTCAATCTTGGGCCCTCTTATCTTTAACATATTTTTATATGATTTTCCTCACTTCCTGCGTGTGCCAGACTTTCCATCAAGCCCAGTTGCACTTTTGTATGCTGACGATACCATGGTATATGCTCACGCGAGATATCCCAACGATGCTTTGGCAGCCGTCTCTGCTCATATTCAGGTAATTAACGAATTCTATAAAAAATGGGGTTTAAACCTTAACATCGGTAAAACTGAATGTATTTGCTTCCGGAATGCATCAGGGAAAGACCCTCCAGGAGTGGTAAGGGACAGTAAAAATCTTTATCTTGCCGTCGATGGCCTAGGATCCCATTCAAAACACACATTAAATACTTAGGTATAAATTTCAATAACCTTTTCAAATTTAATAATCATGCAAGGTCTACATTGACTAAAGCCAAGCGTGTTGCAGGATTGCTAGCGCCGTATTTTAGATCCAATAGCGGCCTCTCAAGAGAAACTAAGCTGTTGTTCTACAAAACCCTAATAAGACCAGTTGTGACCTATGCCTTCCCGTGCTGGTTTTCGTTCTCACCGTCGGTGGCGAGAGAACTTGAAGTGTTTGAAAGACAAATTCTGCGCTTAAGTATTAACAACCATTTCCAATCTTTTAGCAAAAAATATGCGAACAGCTACATCTACGATAAGTCCGGATTTGAACCCCTAATGAGATACTCCTTAAGAGCTATGAAAAAATCCGTAACAAATTTACGCTATATAGATAATGATCTTATAAGTAGTACGTTTTTTTCTCTATCCAGAGAGCCTTGGAATTCTGCAAATTATTTATCAGCTTTGTGTATAGACTCAATTGACTTAGATTCTATATTAGCAGGTAATGACCAATCTGCTTTAGTTCCTCTGTTTTACCAGAATAGTTCATCTTGCCAAAATAGAGGATAATTTTCCTTTCACTGTAATGTAATGTGATTTCATATGAAATAATATATTAAATGTTGTAGACTTTAAGTGCCTTAGAGGACTGACTGGGAAAAGTTCGCGGGTCTAATCCCTAGGGCACTGTCTAAGGTCAACCCAGGAGATGGAAACAAGAACACCGATTCCTTAGTCAGATCTCTCTCGGAAGGGCTCCGCAGCGCCTTCAATGCCTCATGTCCTATCAGCCGACCGCGCAAAAAAGCCAAACCGGTCTGGTGGACCTCAGAGTTATCGGCGCTGCGGAAAACAGCGAGATCGCTCTTCAACAGAGCAACCAACAGAGGTACAGACACGGACTGGGCTCTTTACAAAGCCGGACTCAGAGCTTACAAAAACAGAACCAGAGCAATCAAGAGGGACTCCTGGAGGGCATACTGTGAGTCAATATGCGCAGTCAACGAGGCCGCAAGACTTCGCAAAGTGCTAGCTCGAGAAAGGGCAGTACCGAGCAGCATCCAGCGGCGGGACGGCTCGTGGACTCAATCCAGCCTCGAAACTCTGGAACTCCTGTGCACCACGCACTTTCCAGGCTGTACCGACAGAGCCACGGAGTTGCCTTCAGCAATCTCGACGGCGGTCGACGACGGCACTTACAACGGATCCCACATAGATGTGAATGACATGGTAAATGCAGAAAGGGTCTCGTGGGCGGTCGAATCCTTCCAGCCCTACAAAGCTGCGGGCCCAGATGGAATCATCCCGGCCATGCTACAGAGATCCCTATCCACCATCCTACCATTGCTCATTGACATGTTCAAAGAATGCCTTATGAAAAGGTACATCCCAAAGGAGTGGAGGGAAGTCAGGGTATTATTTCTGCCAAAGGCAGGTAGACCCTCCCACAGCTCCGCTAAGGACTTCAGACCCATCTCCCTCTCATCATTCTTACTAAAGACTTTGGAGAGGCTGGTGGACCTGTTCATAAGAAACAAAATCACTCACCGGCTTTGTCAGTCTCAACACGCCTACTTAAAAGGTAAATCAGTTGAGAGTGCGCTGCACTGCGTGGTTGGTACAATCGAGAGGTCCCTCGAGGTAAAAGAGTTTACCCTAGGGGCATTCCTGGACATAGAGGGGGCATTCAACAATGTCAACCCGACTGCGATTAGTGACGCCCTGAAGTACTTTGAAGTGCCCCGCATCATCAGTGACTGGATTGGTAACATGTTAGACAGCAGAATTATCAATGCAGCCATGGGTGCAAGCAACTGCCGCAAAAACGTCACACGCGGGACCCCTCAGGGGGGTGTTCTGTCCCCCCTCTTGTGGCTCATAGTGGTAGACGAATTGCTAAGAGAATTTCAAGGTACGGGAGTCAGGGCAACAGCATATGCCGACGATGTAGCCATATTGGTAACGGGGAAATTCCTCGGCACAATTAGTGAGCTAATGTCGCATTCACTTGGAAAAACTTCAAAGTGGGCGGACAAGAACGGACTCAGCATCAATGCTTCAAAGACCGAACTTGTGCTCTTCACTAGGAAGTATAAAATACCAGACTTCAGAAGACCAAGCCTGAACGGCCAAACTCTTCCTCTGTCTGGCGATGTGAAATACCTAGGCATAGTTCTGGACAGTAAACTCTCCTGGAATTAGAACATAGCCGAAAGAAGGAAGAAAGGTTTGAACGCCCTATACACGTGCAAAAAGGCCATCGGGGGGGGGCTGGGGCCTGCCACCGTACATTGCCCACTGGCTGTACACGGCGGTAGTCCGCCCAATCTTAACCTACGGGTGCCTGGTGTGGTGGACGGCAATCCAACGTAAAAGCAACCTTGAACCTCTGAACAGAGTACAAAGATGCGCCACCATGAGCATCACCGGAGCTGCAAGTAGCGCACCGCAGGCTGGGCTGGAGATGATAATGCATCTCCTTCCCTTGGACCTTTTCATTATGAGCTCAGCAGGGAAAAGCTTCCTCAGAATACGAGGCCTCAATCTCTGCAAAGAAGCTCATTTTGGTCACGCCAATGTGCTAAACACGCTTCAACAACGAAACACAAATACTCGGACGAAGCTGACCGCGAAAACGGACTACATTCTTCCGAGGACCGAATTTGATGGAATACCTAAGATCCTCCTTCCCAGCAGGGAGGAGTGGTCGGCTGCAGAGCAGGTACGGCTCAAGGGTATTTCAATTTACACGGACGGCTCAAAGACCAATGAAGGGACAGGAGCCGGTTTCTACTCTGACACGCTGCAAGCACAGCGATCATACAGACTGCCAGATGAGTGCAGCGTGTTTCAGGCAGAGATTTTTGCGATCGAGCGAGCAGCAAACTATGTCCTGGAAGAAAGGGTATCTGAAACTGATATAAATTTCTTCATAGACAGCCAGGCTGCCATAAAAGCATTAGGCTCGGCGCAAGTTAAG
Organism: Myopa testacea; assembly: GCA_949629155.1. Classification (NCBI taxonomy): domain Eukaryota; kingdom Metazoa; phylum Arthropoda; class Insecta; order Diptera; family Conopidae; genus Myopa; species Myopa testacea. Next base: position 42,083,011 of record OX451347.1, on the reverse strand, counting down.
TCAGAGATTGTCTTGAAATGCAGAGGTAAACTGCGGGACCTAATGAAAGCCCACATCGTCAGGATCTGCTGGGTCCCAGGCCACTCGGATATCGAAGGCAATGAGCGAGCGGATCTCCTGGCTAGAACGGGCTCCTCACTAGGGGCTGAGGAGGCGGACTCCTCGGTCAAGACACCTATCTCCAACCAGATGAACTCCATTGACACCATAGTGACAAACATAACCAACAACACCTGGAAATCCAGGTCAGATTGTGATACCAGCCGTTCACTATGGCCAGAACTCAACCGTAAGAACTCTAAGACGATACTCTCAATGCCCAGAGACCAACTTAGAGTAATAGCAGGAGTGATCACAGGGCATTGCCCCATAGGGGCTATGGTGACCAGGTGGAAACCAGGCACCAGAGTGGATCACTGTAGATGTTGTGACGACGCGGACGAGGAGGAGACTATTCACCACCTGCTCTGCCAATGCCCAGCCCTCGCATACCGCCGCCTCTGCAGTGTGGGGGCGGAGTACCTCGAGAGGCTCACAGAGTTGGCAGAGCGCCCGGTGACCAGTCTCATAAAGCTAATAAAGAGCACCAGATCGGCCTACACACGGCCATTGCCCCACCCACTCGAGGGGGCTCGGCCTGAGTAGCCGTCTGGAACAGTGAGGTTCCCACAGAACCAAAACGAGGGCACTCACAATGGGCCATAAGGCCTCGGTGGAAGTGGCCGCTTTGCGGCCACACGCCCTCTCAACCTAACCCAACCTAACCTAAGTGCCTTATCAAAAACAAAATAACTTAATCTTTAAAGTAAATTCATTTTTCCATGATGGGGAAGAGCGGCTCTTGTGCGAGAAATTTTCTACAGCTGTGGTATTTATTTTTTTTCCATTAAAGAAAACTAATAACATTTTTTTCTTAACTAGAACGGAGTGTGGGAGAAGCGGGCGCTGAAAAAATGCGGAGTGTTTAATGATATTTTATATGGTAATTATATAATAACTGATTTCTTATCTTTGTTTAACTGTTTCACTTCTTTTAACGATAGATGTATTCAGTTCGTGTGGCCGAGTTAATTTCGAAAGTGAAATGCAAAAATCATTGAGAAGTCACACAACAGAAGCAAGCACAAAAAAACAAAGTATAAAACAAAACAAAGCTGTGCCTTATGTTATTTTAAAACATTTATTTTGTTAATTTGTATAAGTCTGAGATATTCTTAGCATAAGTTGTGATTCATAATAAATAATAATATGCTTAAATAATAAAAAAAAATAATATTAATCCTTAGTTTATTTTTATTAAATTATTTTAAGTATTAAAATGGTATCACTACCAGGTAATTAACTGGTTAATTCACCGGTAGCGATACCCGAGTGATATGGTATCGCTACCAGGTAATTAACTGGTTAATTCACCGGTAGCGATACCCGAATCATATGGCATCGCTACCAGGTAATTAACCGGTTAATTCACTGGTAGCGGAGGACGCTTGACAGGTCGAGCTGAACGCACGCTTCTTTTGCTCCGGTGATTTTAAATCAACTGTTTTGCCTAAATTTAACTATCATCATCGTGGTGTATTGATTTTTGTTTACTCTGGGAACAATTAACAACCCTCTGATCAATCGCCATTCCGAAAACGCTTGGATTTCCTTTTAATAGGAAAGAAACAAAAAAAATATTATTTTTGTGAGGTTAAGAGCGCCATTTATTTCTCAACACACGTTCTCGCTGTTTTGCCGAGAATTCGTACGCTGCTCATCCAAGAAAATCTGTTTTCTCGCTAATTCCACGAATCACCTCTATAAATATAGTGACTCTGGTTCGAGGAGAATCACTTTCGTGTTTTTTTATTGCCGCATGATTTCTGCGGTCTTCGACTAACGAACAGCCACCCGTCTAACCCGTAATGGAAGTCGACGTAACCCCAAAAAGCTGCGAAGGCTCAGTGACTTACAAGAAGTTAAGACTCAACGATGGCTCTCCGCTTGATCTGGAACATCAAACTCAACACCAATCTCATCAACAACAACAACTACTTGATCGCCTAGGCGATAACCGCTTCAAACTGCTGTCGATTGTGCAGAGTTCACAAACTATAAGGCAGGTGAGTAAGGCCCCGAAAGCGCTGCCATCTTGCGAACCTGGTAAAAATGGCCAAGATAAAACACAACCACTTAATCAACTTCCAGCCCACTCCGGTTTACAGAGGCATCAAAACTCCACGTTTGCTGGAGTGAAATTCTGCCCCCCAATTATTTTATTTAAAACTAATGTTAAATTATTAACAGAAGGTATTAGGAAATCTGCCCCGGAGGTAGTATTTAAGATAAAATTTATAAATAATAATAAATGTAAACTTTTTGTGAACGATGCAAAGGCTCACTCCGACCTTATGGCTCTAATAAAGGAAAATGCCGACATTGAGGCTTACTCGTTCACTGCGAATGAAAACAAAACTTGCTCTCTGATTCTTCGAGGTCTCTCTTCCGACTACAGTTGCGAAGATATCAAACGAGAACTTGATCTGATTATTCCGAACATAGTGTTTAAGGTTTCTCCTTTCCTTACCGAAAAAATGAAGATAAACCACAACTCATCCAATCTCTTTCTGATTCAGCTTTCCCCTGGAATTCTACCGGACGAAATCACAAAAATCAAATACCTTTTCTATTCCTGTATCTCTTGGGAGAAACAAAAAAAAAACAGGAATCCGATCCAATGCAGAAGATGCCAAAACTTTGGCCACATGGCGAAAAACTGTGCAAAAAAATACAGATGTGTGAAATGTGCTCATGACCACAATCCAGGGGAGTGTTTAAATCGGAAGGAAGAAGGATCAGTACCGTTCTGCGCAAACTGCAAGAACTTTGGCCACCCAGCCAACTTTCTAGGCTGTCCTCACTATAAAACTTACCTAAAAATGAGAAGAGATCGTGTCCTCAGCGAAAAGGCACAAAGAAATCCATTAGGCAATAATTCTCAATCTTTCATCAATAGCCCCAAAGTTAACCCTCAAATTTCTTTTGCAAATATAGTCAGAAATGGCAATTCCTCTAAACAAAGTAATCTTCCAGTCTCAGCAGGCATAGGAGTGGCAAACGGACTACTCAATAATTTCTTTGATCTGTCAAACGAGTTGTTTGGCTGTAATATCTCTGTCTTAATCACCAGAATCAAAAGTTTCTTGGGTAATTTCAATAATGAAACCCCCATTGAAGAAAAAAGATTAGCTTATTTGGATATTTTGGACCAAATAATTCTACGATCTAATCATAATCCTAATGTATAAAAACTTCATTTCATTAAACACTGCTTCCTTAATTGAGAACAGCAGACGTATTGATCTGCTAAACCTTCTCAAAAAACACAATCCTCTGGTTGCGTTTCTTCAAGAAACACACCTTAAACATAATCATTTTGTTTCTCTAGAGCCATACGCCATTATCCGTAATGATGTCGATCAGGGTGTTGCAATAGCCATCAAGAGAAACCTTCTCTTTAGCAAAATAGACACCTCAAGCTTCAATTTTCCTTGCATCCTACTTTCCATCTCTTTTAATTCGTCCTTTTCTGTAAAATCTCTCCTTCTAGGAACCATTTACCTTCCTTCCAACTCGGCCACTGTTGCAATCAAGTCGGATTTAGAAAAAATCCTCTCAATCTCGAGCAATTACGAGGGTACAATCATAGGAGGAGATTTAAACTCTAAAAGTCCTTCATGGGGTGATCTTCTTAGTAACAGAAATGGTACCGTCCTCGAGGACTGGTTCTCCAACTACTGCCACATCTTTAAACTTTGCTCCCCAAACAGTCCCTCATATCCGAATGGATCCTCCTTCCTGGATCATTTCATTGTTTCAAACAGCCTGATCGACCACATTAACCCTAACTTCAACGTAATGACGCTCCCTTCCTTTTCGGACCACTTTGCTATAATGTTGAAATTAAACTTAAGAAACATTGAATTTAACTTAAAACAGCCAGAATCTTTCCTCTCATTCGACCACACAAATTGGAAGAAATTCCAGAAAGACCTAGACGACGAACTGATCCACCGCTTCCCTCCACATAATGAAAATCTTCGCAACGAAGAAATTGACTCTTATATAAACTTTCTCAGCTCAGTTATTCTGAAAGCAACAAAAAATAACTCCGCGTCGGTTAGCCCTTTTTTCAAAAAATATAAAAACCTTCCAGATGACATTATAAAACTATTCAAAACCAAACACTTGTGGCAGAAAAATCTAAAACAAATATTCCATGCTTCTTACAACAGAATCAACCCATCCTATAAGGCACTGTCCACCAGAATCTCTCTTCTAAGTAAAATCATCAAAGAAAAAGTAAAAATTTGGCTTGACCAGCAACTTTTTAAGAGGCTTTCTGGAATCAAACCTGGCCCCAACGCGTTTAAAGAAATCAACAAAATTATAGGTAAAAAGAAAAACCCTAACTGTGAATCAATATCTTTCAATAACAACACCTTCACTTCCGAAACAGCGATTGTTTCTGCTTTTAGTGACTACTTTGAATCAGTGTTCAGTAAAAGAACTCCTGACTTTGATAAAAATTTAGTATCCAATGTGGATTCCACAATCTATCTCCATAGAAACACTCTTCCTCCTCGTATCTTTAACTTTGACCAGGATAACTCCGCCTTAACTCCAAATTTCCCCACCTACTTCACCTCTAATAAAGAAATAGAAGATATTCTAAAAAGCTGCAATGCTAAAAAATCCGCTGGACCTGATGATCTCTCAAATTTTATTCTAAAAAAAGTTTCTAAATCTACTCTCGACTTTTTAACAATTATTCTAAATAATTGTATTAATAATGGATACTTTCCGGTTTGCTGGAAAACCGCGAAACTTATAACAATAAAAAAAAAGGCACACAGCAACGATATCACTAATTTCCGACCCCTAGCCCTTCTCTCCAACTTAGGAAAGATCCTGGAAAGAGTGATCATTCACAAAATAATGGATCCTTCAGAAAACTGTATAAACCCCATCAGTGACAGTCAATTTGGTTTCAAATGCGGACACTCTACACTTCATGCCTTAATAAAAATCCACAGTGACATAACCTTAAACCTCAGGGGGAAAAAATGCTCTGTCGCCTGCTCCTTGGACGTGGAGAAAGCTTTCGACAGTGTTTGGTGGGATGGCCTACTCTTTAAGTTAATCCAACTCAACTTCTCTCCTGTGATTGTTAAACTCATAGACAGTTTTCTCTCTGACAGACGTTTTTTCTCACAAATTAACCAAACAAAATCCAATATAAGGAGGGTAGAACGTGGAGTGCCTCAAGGTTCAATACTTGGCCCCCTCCTTTTTAATATTTACTTATCTGATTTTCCACATTCCTTCACTGCCAATGGTAATAACTCATTCGCCCTTCTTTATGCTGATGACACTTTGGTTTATGCACATTCTAAATACCCCACTGATGCCCTGGACATTGTCTCTCTCCATATAAAACAAATCAATGAATTCTATAAAAAGTGGGGAATCAGCCTCAATATCCCGAAAACCGAATGCATTTGCTTTAGAAACGCGTCAGGTGAAGGACCGCCAGGAGTAGTTAAAAACAGTAAAACACTTCTCTTAGAGATTGATGCCGTTAGAATTCCTTTTAAACCTCACCTCAAATACTTAGGTGTTAATTTCCATAACCTATTTAAATTTAACCCCCACGCAAGAATTGTACTGACCAAAGCGAAACGTGTGTATGGAATGCTAGCGCCATATTTCAAGATAAATAGCGGCCTTTCGAAAGACTCCAAATTACTATTCTACAAAACACTAATTAGACCAATCCTAACCTACGCTTTCCCCTGCTGGTTCTCCTTCTCCGCGACCGTGGCAAGAGAGATTGAGGTTTTTGAGAGACAAGTAATTCGCCATAGCATAAACAAAAATTTCCAGTCCGTTAACAAAAAATATTCAAACCAATATATATACAGTAAGTCCGGGGTTGAGCCTTTTCTGAGATATTCATTAAGATTAATGAAAAAATGTATTACAAATTTACACAATATTGATAACGAAGTAATAAAGGACGTTCTCCTCTCCTCTTGCAAAACACCTTGGAACTCATCCAACTACCTATCCCCGCTATCAATAGAATCTATCGATATTGACACTGCCTTAACCGGCAGCGATTCCTATCCTCTAATCCCCTCCTTCTATCAAAACAAACTCTCCTTTCAAAACAGAGGCTAACGTTCCCAACCTTCCCAAAACCAAAGGAACTAACTTCCGCTAATCCGCCAACAACATGTAGAATTCAAAACACCTTTACATTTCAGCACATCATGCACAACAAAGCCAAATTAACTCCTATTTTTATAATTATAAGTAACTCATTGTTATAACCTTTTATCCGAACCTTGTCATCGGAAGATAATTATTCTAAATTACCTCATATGTAACAATAGTCTTAATATATTTAGTTTGTACAGAAACGCAAACAAACACATTTGTGCCTTTTGTTATCTAATTCTAGTCTCTAGTTTTAAGTCATTTAATCTTAGCCATTAGGCTAGCCCTATTCATAAGAAACTTTTAAAGCTCCGGGAGCAAAAGCTTTTTATAACCTTCTGACCGAAAAGATACCATATCTTTAATAGTTATATTTGCACTCATATATTCTTCTCACTATATCGAAAAATTGTACTTTGGTTGAAAAAAAAAGTATCGAAATTGTCTCACTAGGCTAAACATTACAGCCCTGGATATGTCAAACTCCTTAGTTATAAGTCTTGTAAACTCTGTAAAAATTTGCTTTGTCTCAATAAAGAACTTACTTACTTACTCTCTAAAAATTTGCTTTGTCTCAATAAAGAACTTACTTACTTACTTACTTCACTGGTAGCGATACCAAACAGCTGATAGTGCGAAAGAGCGCACTATATAATTACACATATGAGTTCTGGAATGTGAAAGAAAGGGATGCAAGATCTCACGTACACAAAAGTTTCGGGTAGATTTTTCCCGATGCTCTTAAGAAATTAATAGAAACTTTACCCGAGACGTCGGGTAATTAACCGGTTAATTACCCGGTAGCTGTCTTGCAGGGTTGTCATCATCTCAATAAAGTTGAATTGAATTGAATTCAATTGAATTGAATATGGCATTCTACTATTCACAGACACGAACAGCTGATTTGTGTAAATGAAAGTTGTGCCGAGTTCTGTTTGACTGCCTCCGCGTATAATCTGCGCGGGGCGGCGATTATTTACGTTCTGTTTGACCGTACCTTTAGGGGATATGGGCTGGCAAAGTTCAAATTTCAAAGAGTTGTTGTTGTAACCACCGCCAAAAACAACAACAGGATTAGAGCTCCCCTGCCGATCTCGATTTTTGACCAGAATTGGGTGTAAATGGATCTTCTCGACTTTCACTGGTTGAGCCACCGAAATGAACTGATTCTAACCTTTTTCTACCTGAATATTTGACAGACGAACACCCATGGATTTCGTTTTATCTTTGAAGGCCTGTGCAATGGGTTTTCCAACAGCGGTTTATGATTTCGGTGACTTTGAAATTGTTGCTTATTAATTTTACACATTTCGCCATTTATTGAAAATTATCAATTCTCGATTAAATCGTTTTAAAACCACCAACACAGATGATAGCGTTTGACACTATTTGTGGTGAAAAAATAACCATTTATAAGTTCAAACGGAAGCGTCTAGAAAGCAAATTCTTAAATATTGTTTTCTACACATTTTATTGACAGGTTGCAGCTTCTAATTTTTCAGTTAAGAAATATTCAATATTTTGGCAACCAGAGTATTTAAACGCACTCGCGAGCACAAGTCACATTGCATTTTGAGACTTTCTTTGGAACTTTTTTAGTAATAAGTCTTTCTTAAAAGTCCTTTGATAAGAAAACCAATTACTTAAAGAAATTCAAACTTTATTTAAATAAAAAAATTTTTTAACAAGTCGGGCACAGTGGCATAAATCCATAGATTGTTATTGTTGTTTTTTGTAGTTGCAACTCCAACATCAGTTCGTTGAAATTTCAGACCTATATCTCCTAAACTATAGAAGATAGATAGAAATTTACTTATTTTATTTCCATTTTAGGGGCAAAGGAGGAAATATGTTTTAAATGTTGCTATATACTTGTGGAATTTGTTAAACAAACATATTATAGTGAAGTAATCGGCACAGGAATTACAGGAAACATTTTGTATATAAAATTGTTAAATACTAACATCTATTCTACGAAAAAAAAGACGCAAAAGGGCCCTGGGAATATTGGAAAAATTTGCCTTTCTCACTTAGGTTCTCATAAATGCTGATCGAATATTACTGGATATAAGCCATTATTGTTGTACTTACATATTTACGAAATTGGTTGTATTTATGTACGTTCTTAAGGTTCTTAAAACCGATTTTTCTCGTAAAATGCTGCACTGATCCGAATGAAATAAACACGCTTAGAAAGCTAATAGTGTCTACTCTCTTAAAATTAAGAAAATTGTATAAATAAAATTATATACTTTTTTTAGGAAGAAATTAATAAATGGGGGAAAAAAGTACTAAAATTATAAAAAGTGGTTTTTTTCTAAAAGTAATAGTTTTTAGACATTTTTTAAATTTATTTGAACGGTATTTCAAATTCTTTTATAACAGTACACATTCTATAAGGAGAGTTTTAATAGTTTAGGAGATATAGTAATACAAATTCTAATATTCGATGGCTATAACTCTATAACTATACGAGAACAAAAGGTAGTTGTTGTTGTTTTGTAATCAATATCAAAAAGTACAACAACATGTTCAGTTATGCACCACAGTAAAGTTAAGCCCTGTGTTTGAATGCAAAACCCTTCATCATTCTACTGTTTTTTTTCTATATTCTGTACTATTAATTATAATACTTTGATGTTGCGTCCGGACAGTCGTACGTTTTGTCACACACAGGTGGCTTTGTTATTTTCACCACACTTATTTGACATTTCTAATCTAGTTGGAATTTCAAAAAAAAATCAGCATTCGGGAAGATTGCATTCAATCTCATTCCTATGAATTTTGTGTGAATAAATTAGTTTAGTGAATAAAAACACCAAAAAATCCCCTTGATAAAACGAAATTTAAAAACAAGAAATACCCGCATTGTGCAAAATTTTCCTTAGCTGTATTTGGAGATTCCTTTTTTTAAATAGAAAAGTAAATGTCTTTTAGAAAAATCGATGTTATAAATAATAGATTGAAATGATTTGTGAATTTATCAACCTGAATGGTTGCTAATTAAGCCCTATATTTAAAATTCACTATAGTTCATTATCTTTGACGGAAGGAGTATGCTGTGAAACAGCCGGCAACTTTCCTGCATTCGCGTACTACTTCCAGCAGAGACCTAGTTTTAGCACGTTTGTTTAGTTTATTAAAATATCATCATTCGTTGCAGCTGCTACTGGAATATGGCATATAAAATTGGCAGCGTTAAGCTTTCAAAATGGCAGCTGGCACTGCTCGTTGGCACGCCCGTAGTAATCGGCCTTGGCATATATATCTATAAAAGATCGTCCGGCGAATTCGAAGATTCTAGTGGTTCCTCCAAATCACGAAGAAAGAAGCTCGATCTAAGATACAACCAAAAGTCACTTTCCATCGATGGTACCAATGAGGACAAAGAGTTGGAACGGAAAAAGAAGCTGGCAGAACTGGGTGGGGATCAGTTATCGCCGTTGAAGGAAGCCACCATGTGCAAGAACGAAGGAAACACGTGTTATCGAAATGGCAAATTTGACGAAGCCATTAGTTTTTATGATAAGGCTATTGACAAATGTCCGCTGGAGAACAGGACAGACCTGGCGATTTTTTATCAAAATCGGGCTGCCTCCTACGAAATGCTAAAGAAGTGGAGCAAAGTTAAAGACGACTGTTCTATGTCGCTGCTGCATAACCCTCGTTACGCCAAAGCATATTTCCGACGTGCCAAAGCCTTCGAAGCCACCAATGACATACTCGAATGCTTGGATGATATTACTGCGACATGCATTTTGGAAATGTTCCAAAACAACAACACTATCATGTATGCTGATCGCATACTCAAACAGACCGGTCGTGATGATGCCGATAAAGTTATCAAGAATCGCACGCCAGTTTTACCGTCAAATAATTTCGTGCGCTCCTATTTGCATTCCTTTGTTTCAGATCCCCTGCAGCTGAGCGCGGCAACTGTTCCCGATGAGAACAAAAATGAAAAACCGCGTGGATTTGAACGCGCCAAGCTCGCGCTAGAAGCGGAAGAGTACCAAGATGTAATTGCAGCCTGCACCGAGGAAATTGAGTCATCGGAGGCGGAGTCGCAATATAAAACGGAAGCTTTATTACTGCGGGGGACCTTCCAGTTACTTTCAGGCGGTTTCACTGAAGCACAGCAGGATCTAGATGCTGTCGTTAATAATGGTAAGATACGAAAAAAGTAGCAGTACTACTGCAATGATTTTATATAAAATATGTTCTGTTTATTTTTTTAGCTGATGCTGATGTAAAGCTACGCGCAAATGCGTTAATCAAACGCGCCTCATTACACATACAGCTGGATCAAAAAGACTTGGGCTTAGTCGATTTTGAGAATGCAACAGAAATTATGCCAAGCAATGCAGACATTTACCATCAGCGCGCACAGATTTATATACTTCTTGACCAGCTGCCAGAGGCACTCAGGGAATTCGAAGTGGCCGTCAATTTGGCACCCGATCATGCGATGGCGTACGTGCAAAAATGTTACGCAGAATATAGACTGGCGCTAATGGGAAATGACCAGACGCGTCTAATGATGGTAATGAACGACTTCAAGAAAGCCATCGAGAGATTCCCAGACTGTGTTGAATGCTACAGTCTGATGGCGCAAGTTTTGAGCGATCAGCAGCAATTCGAGCAGGCTGACCAGTTCTTCGAGAAAGCGTTAAAGTTGTCGCCTGAAAACGCGTCGCTATACGTACATCGCGGTATAATGCTGCTCCAGTGGAAGGGCGACATTGATGGTGCCATTAAATACATGAACAAAGCTTTGGAAGTAGACGACAAATGTGAATTGGCCTACGAAACGTTGGGCACTGTAGAGGTGCAACGTGCCAATCTGGATCGCGCCGTCGAGCTGTTTGAGAGCGCAATCAAATTAGCAAAGAGCCGAAATGAAATGTGTCATCTGTATGCTCTGCGCAATGCGGCGGTGGCCCAAATTAATGTGACGCGAAAGTTGGGCATCGACATGTCGGCGGTTTCAGCGCTAGCACAAGCGGGCCTGATGCCGACAGCAGCTGCGGCGGCAGATTAATTTCAGCACTCCAAGCAAATTCTAGTGAATGCTTTTTGGATGAGCATGAAAAATTAAAGAAAAAAATTCTAGCATTTTTAGCATTTACACGAGGTTATAAAGAACTTTGTTACATCCTACATTTGTACTGCTGTACAAATGATTCAAATTCTTCCAAATCCCTGAGCAGCGCAAAGTATGGAATCCGAAACTTGTTCTCTTTTTTTTGTTTCAAAATTCATTGTTTAGTCATCTTGATATATTTTTACTAATATCTGATTGTCAAAAATTGTTTCGTACCAATACGTAACATTAATCCTTAACTGTAGACATCATATAAAGATGGCTTTTTAAAAACAAGCTAAACTTATTTTTGTCTATAGTTATTGATCACTGTTAAAGGTTTTTATTTGCTACTGCTACTAAATGAATCGATGACATTGTAAAAATGTAAACAGTTATTTGTAGAAGTAAATACAAGTGATTTTATTAACTGTACTATATTTGTAGCTACTAACTGTAATGATATTCCTAATAAAAAATCTTAAGTTATATGAGAAGTTGTATCGAGTCTGATATTTTGTAATTTTTTTAACTTACAAATTTTATTATTATTAAATTTTACATATTTGGTTATACACACGCAACAATTTCAAACACACATCGACAAATAAACATTTTAATTTTTGTAAACGTTAAAAAACTGAAAGGATTTATAAATACAGATAGCCGAAAATGTGATTCGAAAGTATGCTATTGATGAGAAATATTTCATCCAGTATGTCAGTCATTTTTAACAGTCTGAATAGCGTTCGGATCATTAAAAGGCTGCACTTCGCCCGATGAAAGCGCCGTACAGGCAACCCACAAAAGACTTCGTAGTTCCTTTAAGTTCGAAGACTAAAAAAACAAGAGTCATAAAAAACACTGTTGGAACCTTTAGCATCACCTCAACGGACATGAACTCACCTGTATCGGTGACAGTTTCTCCCAGTGCGGCGCTATTAACCCAGTAATGGCCCCAAAGCCATTGGCAATGCCCGTCAACGTGGCTGCGTAGTTAGGACTCATGTCTAACGGAGTTAATTTTATGCCTGCATAAAAGGTTCCCACTACACCGAAGGCGCACTGCAACATTGCGATGAATCTCTTCGGATCTTCTTTTTCCCCGCAAGAGAAGCAGGAAACGAAGCCATTAAATAGTTGTGGGCCAAATGCAGCTATGGTTTAAGTAAAAATGCTATTGTAGTGACTTTTGAGGCACAAGTATCCGCTTACCCTCCTACCAATTGAGGTCATGATCTTGCGCGCCCCAGAGGTGGATAGAATGTTGTTCGTTATTAAAGCATCGACCAGTACACCAGAAATCAACGAAACCAACCACTTCAAGATGTACGGCATCGAAACACATACGCTCGAAAAGAGGCTTTCTTTCATTGGTAGCTGTTTGACTTCCTGCAGCAATTTGGTAACTTCGGATACTTCGGTGTACTGGCTCCAATCATACTGCACCGTGGCCGATATCAGCGCCCACATAGGTACACTGCTAAGGATGGCTTTCCAAGGAGTGGGGGCCAACTCCGCCTTGGGAGTTACGCTTTTTATCTCAGTCCTCAAATATTGTTTCTCCTCCTCCTTGATGGAAGGATGTGTTTCAGGGTCGCTATGACAGAATTGAGCCTAAGGGCGTTTTATATTAGTTACAACAAATGGAAATCAATTTCATAAAAAAAAACACTTACGAACAAAATAAGCCAGAGCAGAGAGCAGGAACCAAAAAAGTAGAATATCATCGACCAGTCAAACCACCGCAACAGCAAACTGCTCATGAAATTAACTACGAAAACACCTGCCTGACCACCGCTCAGCACCAGAACACCCAATTTCCCCCGCTCACGGGCAGGCACCCATTTGGCCAGGAGTGCAACGAGCGCTGGATACGTTGGGCTTTCGCTTAATCCAATCAGGAAACGTATCACTATTAACGCAATGGGTCCGCCCACTTTAACAGCGGTGGGAGTAAGCAGCGTGAACACAGCAGTAGCCAAGATGCCCACTCCTAACACCCATTTGCCACCGTACTTTTCAGCCAATTGGCCGGCTGGGACGTGTCCTATCACGTAGCCAACGTAGAAGGCGGCCAAGATGAAGTTTTGCACTTGCGTCGACCAATCGAAGGTGTCTGGAACTGGAGCTGGAGTTGGGGCAAAAGTGAAGGAAAAAGGAAGTAAAGCCTTTCCTTGTGGAAGCATTGACCAACTGGACAAGCGTTTGGATTTTCGGAAGCCAAGGGTCTTATTCTTTCTTGAAACTGTCGGAGTAGATGTTATATCTTTGTTCAGAATCATATGCATCAAAGTGATGTCCAAGGAAAGACGCATCGTGTATGCGTTAACAATGCCCAGAAAACCGAAAATGCAGAGCAGAACTCTTTGTGGAACGGCATTATTAATTTTATCTACAGAATTTGTGTAAAATATAAAAAATATACACATATATTAAGTGCAAGAGGTAAATCAGCGTTCGTTTTAATTGACTTACGTTTTAGTGTATTAAAATTCCATGCTGATAACTGAGACATTTTGAAAAACTTTTAAGATTTTGATAATTCTTTTCTATATATTTTGATAAAAAAGACGTTATTTTAGTTGTTGATCGAAATGTATTTCCAAAATGTGCGTTTGAAAAATGAAAAAAGCGTAATGATACATATTCGAACATATACATACACATATAATAAAATATGATGAAATTACTTTTGATCTCCTTATCGAAATTATTAACAGATGTCAAATAATAATAACTTAAACATGTATAATAACTTGATAAGTTTCTATCAAATCACACTTTTTTTTATACTATACTATAGTATGTGTAAAATGCATACATTTAAAAATACCATTCCGTACATGTTTTTCAAAATGTACGATATAAAATATTGGGTCTGGGAAAAAGTTTTCCCATATCCATTGTCAATTGTGAATCACTCTGGCAACACTGATCATAGCGATACCACTGAGCATTATTGGAACGGTGATGCTTCGACCGTAACTGTCAGTGCGTAAAAAACGACAGGGGAATAAACAAATTGGTGCAGTGGTTGGAAAGTTGTTTACGTTTAAAAATGGAGAAAGATGGTGAAAAATTGCGCCAATTTTGCAGTATTGTTACGACAAAGGAAAAAACGCTACTCAGGATTGTAAAAAAATTTGTGCTGTCTACGGTGAAGGTGCTAATAATAATTTATAATCAACATAGTATAATTTTGGAGGCAATTAATAGGTTTATATACATATATGTACTTAATAGAAATACTAATATTAAATCGGGTTTTTAACAAGTGGGATAGTACACCGTTTTCTGAAATTATGGCGCAATAAAAACACATGCTTAAAATTTATTTTAAGCCTTTTTTATTCATAATTGATTATTGTAATTATTTGAGTCACCAACCAATTAATTATTTATAAACAAATAAATAATCCTTAATAATTTACTAATCTTCACAAAGAATTTATTAATCTTAATGTAATTCATATGACGCTTAATCAGTTAATTAATGTTCAATAAAAGAACATTACTTCAAAGATTTCTTCACTGTACATGTATGACTGTATGTATATATACTATAACTATAAGACAAAAAATATTTGCCAGGCTTTCTTACTTCTTCACTGGTGTTTCTCGTTTTTACTCGGCTCCAATAACCTTTTTGGGCGGAGGATCATTGAATGGCTGCACCTCACCGGAACCCCAGATAAAAAAGACCATTACTGTAGCGGTTAGGACAGCGAGTGCAAGCCAAAAGACGATACGCCATTCGAGCAGAGCAGCCTAAACATATCGTAGAGGTATATAAAAGTCACAGATTTTAATCATCAAATTTTAAATATTCTCTTCTAAGGTTAAATGCATAGCAGATAAACTCCTCAAATTGTAAGTTTAGCACTTACATTGGGTGTCATCACGCCAACGAGGTACGGTGTAATCACACCAGTTATTGAACCAATCCCATTCGTTATGGCCATCAGGGTGCCCGCATAGTTGGGACTCATATCGAGTGGACTCAATTTCATACCTGCATAGAAGGCGCCCATCAGACCCATACATATAGTGAAGAGCACCACAACGGCGACCCGATCACAACCGGCGTACGAAGCAGCAACCATAAATATGCCCGGTCCAACGGCAGCTAAATGAGTTTGATGTGGGGAAAATAAAGCACTTCTAAATTAAGAACCAAACATCTGTAGCCTATTTGTGCTCACCCACGACTGTCATAGCTTTTCGCGTATTTGTAATGCTCAAAATCTTGGCCGATATCAGCCAGTCGGCTAAAAAACCAGAAAGTATCGATACAATCCACATCATAACGTAGGGAAGCGAGGAAAAGAGGCCGTTGTCTTTGACCGAAAACTGCATTACATCTGCCATATACTTGGGCAGGTCGCTGACCATAATATAGAAGCCCCAGTCGTGTCCGATCTGTGCGGAGATAAGACCAATCATTGACATATTGGTCATAATGGCCATCCAAGGTGTAGGCGGCAGGTTCTTGTTGCGCCCTATGGATCCCATCTCGTTCATAAGATATTCCTTCTCACTGACCGAAATGAATGGATGAGTAGTTGGGTCGCTATAACACAGGATAGCCTGAAAGTTAGCAATATTTACAAAGATTATACAAGCTTAAAAATAATTTTAAAACCACCTACAAAGATCAAAAACCACAGTATTCCAAGGCCACCGAACACGTAGAATACCACTGGCCAGCTATAATAATGCAGCAAAACACCCGTTAGAACGTTTCCTACAATAGTGCCCACTTGGCCGCCACCCAACACAAGAGCGCCAAGTTTGCCACGTTCCTTGGGGGGCACCCATGCCGCTAGCAGGACACTTAATGCGGGAAAAGTGGTACCCTCTCCCAGACCCATCAAAATACGAACAACAATAAGGCCTGTCGCGTCACCCCATATGATGGACAACGGCGTTAAAAACGTAAAGACAGCAGTAGATAGAATTCCCAAACCCAACGTCCACTTGCCACCGAACCTCTCGGCCAGAAGTCCTCCAGGTATGTGCGTGAGTATGTAACCAATGTAGAAGCTGGACAAAATGAAACCTTGCAGCTCTTCGGACCACTCATAGTTGCCACCAGTCTGAATCGGAAGAAACAATTGAATACTGGTTTTTGTTCCTCTGTTCCTCAGATAATGTTTAACTTACAGTCGAATCAGCGGCGAGATCATCTGCCGGACACACCGCCTCTTTCTCCGTTTTTGTTCGATTCTTGGTCGCCACTAATTCCGTGATCGCGACCGACAGGCTGATGCGCATCGTGTACGCATTTACAATGGCCAGGAAACCCATTATGGCGAGTATCACTCGATGAGGTATGATGAAAACTGCAAACCGACAAACTTACTAGCATGTTCAAAATCTTAACAATAATTAATAATGCTACAGCGGGACAAAAATATTAAAAGGAACACGTAAATAAGTGATCTCTTACATGACATGATGTAAATTTTGAAACTTTAAATTTTTGTTTGATTTGATATAAAAGGCGTTCAATTCGAGTTTTTGATAAGCTTTCGAGAAATGTTTATACCAGTATGTACAACTCTAGATTTCATTGAATACTATATATGCGTATACGCTTATTGGCCAAACTACACAAAGCCTTAAATAGTTACCAAAATCGTATAAAACCAATTCGCATCCTTTTCAGTTACAATATATGCTCATTTTATCTAATCTTAATTACTAAAATGAACCACAAAGCAAATAACCGAGTTGAGTGTACCACAGATTTGGCTTCGTGTAGATGTAATTGCATATCCTTTCAGCTTCAATTTCCTTTCTTTACATAGAAGTGAATTATAATAATTCAAAATTTCTCCGAAGCCCACAAAATTCTACGTGTGCACCTGTTGGCCTTGAGGATGTCGATTCGAATTCCGCATGGAGTTTTCATTTAAAAAGCAGGGACTTTTAAAAAAGAGGAAACCCATTCAATAAAAGGCAGATATGTTAAATTATAAAATTCTTTCATTTATTACATTATACATACATACATAAGTAAATTTAATTTCTATTTTGTGGGTTATTATATTAATTTTACTATATTTTGAAGATTGATTTGAGTTTGAAGAGTTACAGATTTTACATTTTTTAAAAACATACCGCAATAACAATACTCAGTTTTATTTAAGTATTTTTTATTCATAATTGATTACTCTAATTATTTGCAATCTTATAACCAATCAGCTATCTTTTATATACCCTTAATTAGCTTTCATAAAAAATTCTTTTATTTCTACACAACTAACTAATCCTTATAAATTCATGAATCTTCACAAAGAAATTATTATTTCTTATGGTTTAAATGAAAGTTAAAGAACTTTCGTATAATTAAATAGTTGAACCGAATATGAATTTGAGGACGATATACAAATAAAACTAACTATGCTAACTAAATATTTCTGCTTTAGTTCACTACGCTATTTAATATTCGAACTAAAAACATAGAAATATATACAATATACAAACGAGAGAATACTTTACAAATAAATACTTGTCCGGCTCTCTGCTCGCATGACAGTCTTACTTTTTTAACTGGCTTAACTGCTTAACTGGCTTTTCCTGTTTTTCTTCAGCTTCAATATCCTTTCTTTGCGGAGGGTCGTTAAATGGCTGCACCTCACCGGAGGCCCAGAAAACATAAACCACTGCCGTAGAGCATAAGACACCGAAGGCGACCCAAAATACTGTACGCCATTCGAGCAGCGTAGCCTAATCATTTCGGAAAGGTATGTAAGTATAAAACGCATCAAACTTTAAACACAAACTAAAGTTGAACACTTACATTGGGTGTCATCACGCCCACGAGATACGGTGTAATCACACCAGTTATTGAACCAATCCCGTTCGTTATGGCCATCAGGGTGCCCGCATAGTTGGGACTCATATCGAGTGGACTCAATTTCATGCCTGCATAGAATGCGCCCATCAGGCCCATGCAGAAAGTAAAGAGCACCACAACGGAGACTCGATCACAACCGGCGTACGAAGCAGCAACCATAAATATCGCCGGTCCAAAGGCAGCTATAAAAGTTCGATGGGGAACATGAGGACTTTCTAACTTATAAACCCACCATTCATTGGTAGTCTATTTTTACTCACCCAAACCGGTCATCATTTTTCGCGTATTTGTAATACTCAAAATCTTGGCTGTTATCAGCCAGTCGCCTACGAAGCCAGAACTGATCGACACGATCCACATCATAATGTAGGGAAGTGAGGAATAGAGTCCGTTGGCCTTGATCGAGAATTGCATTACATCTGCCATGTACTTGGGCAGATCGGTGACCATGATATAGAAGCCCCAGTCGTGACCGATCTGTGCGCAGATCAGAGCAATCATTGGCATGTTGGTTATAATAGACACCCAGGGTGTTGGCGGGAGATCATGCTTGCGCCCAATGGAGCCCATCTCTCTGATAAGATATTCCTTTTCACTGGGCTTAATGTATGGATGGGTAGTCGGGTCACTATAACACAGGAATATCTGAAAGTAAGCAATTTTGTATTATTGCAGAGGATCAAAAAAACAAGCCATTATAAATATAATATCCCTTACAAAGAGCGCGAACCAAAGGACTCCAATGCCGCCGAACACGTAGAATACCACCGGCCAGTGGTACAGATCCAGCAAAATACCCGACAAAAGGTTTCCCAGAATAGTGCCCACTTGACCGCCGCCCAGCACAAGGGAGCCAAGTTTGCCACGTTCCTTGGAAGGCACCCAAGCTGCCAGCAGAACACTCAACGCGGGGAATGTCGTACCCTCGCCCAGACCCATCAAAATGCGAACAATAATGAGAGCTGTCGCGTCACCCCACATGATGGCCAATGGCGTCAACAACGTAAAGACAGCAGTAGATAGAATTCCCAAAGCCAACGTCCACTTGCCACCGAACCTCTCGGCCAGAAGACCTCCAGGGATGTGAGTGACAATATAACCAATGTAGAAGCTGGACAAAATGAAACCTTGCAGCTCTTCGGACCACTCATAGTTGCCACCAGTCTGAATGGGAAGAAATAATTGAATACTTGTTTGTGTTCCTCTGTCCCTCCGGGGATGTGTTTACTTACACTCGATTCCGCGTCGAGATTATCTGCCAGACACACCGCCGACTCTCCACCGTCTATCGAGTGGTTCTTCTTCACTACTAATTGAGTGATCGCGACCGACAGACTGATGCGCATCGTGTACGCATTTAGAATGGCCAAGAAACCCATTATGGCGAGTATCACTCGCTGAGGTATGATGAAAACTGCAAAGCGATCAATTTATTTGCATATTAAAAGTTTTAAATAAAGGTGATAATTAAGGCAACACTTTTAAGCAATCAATGAAAGCTGTATAAATACTCGTATGATTAATGAAATTACGGTAATTTTTATTCTAAATTTAGAACATTTGATATTCATACGTGGTTATCATATACTGATTTATGACTAATATTGTTGTTAAGTCATGTTGCTGTGTGAAGGGAATCCTTCACGTTTTCAGAAAAAGGATACCGAAAACTTTAATTATAATCATTTTCACATTCTGGTAAACGTTAAATTTACAAAAGTTATTTTATTATAGTTAAGGAAAATAGCAAAATTGATAGGTGCAAAGTTTCTGATCGTTTAAATATCGTTAATCGTTTAAATGTTAACATTAGTTTGTAAACATGCTCTAAAACACTCTTTCAGCACTTAAGTTTCTGTATTTTCAAGTTCTTCTTTTTATAATTTTTTCAAACTCAATTAAATTATTTATTACTCACTTTAAACTTAAATTTAATCTATGAATTTATTAATTTTAATTATTCACAGATCGAACAACACTGACTTAAATACAAATAGCTAGATATAAATGCAACAATGTGTTTAATTTTACGTGGACTTAGTTTCGTGCCAATAACAATAAGCAAAGAATTGTATCGTATTTCACTAAAATGAGTGAAGGTAGAAGACCGCAACGAAGGAAAAACACTGTATATTGTTAAATCAAGTGTGTACAGGTGTTTGATGAGCGTTGAACAAAAGAAAATTAAAAAAAATAAAAAGTAACAATGGATTATGAATGAAAATTATCAATGAAACTAAAGTAAAGCTGTTTAAAATACAATATAGTGTGGTTTTAGGTAAATCTTTAATTTAGATTTTCAAGCTTTATTTGTTAACTAAATAATATTAAAAATATAATTAGTCTTAATTAATAGAATAATAATTATTTCGAGGCTATATTTTAGAACAATAATTATATAATATTTTTATGATTATGATTGCTTTCATTGAACACTTTCTGCTTGTTACTAAGTTTTTCTCTCTGTTGTACTTTTAATAATTTAGTTTTATATTAAGTTTTAGTATAAAGTTTAATAATAATTACTTTACATGAAATATTATTTATTTCGTCATTTCATTTTATTAATATTTTTAGGTCTTCCCCTTCAATTCTATAGAGTTTAATATTATTTTTGAACTAACTTTTATTTTTTCTACAACAATAAGATTAAGCTTATTTTCTGCAAGTATTTGTTTTTAAATTTTTATAATATTTCTTAATTTTGTTTACGTATTTTATAATTTATATACTGAGATTACAATTGTGCCGTTTTTGCTAATAACACAAGCTGTTTAAATGTTTTATACTCGTAATATTAAATCTTATCTTTTCCTACTTTCCTCCAGATATGACGGAATTTGATGATTTAATTAAAACATTTTATAATTATTTGGTTATTAGCGTTTACTATTATTTGGTTATTAGCGTTGTTATCAACATCACATGTGTCACCTAATAAATTACTCTAAAAGAAATTTCAAATCTAATCTTATCACCTAATATAATCTAAGATATAATATATCGGTTTACTCGTTTAACATCATTAATCAAGATGTTCAATCAAGTCATTTAAGAAACTATATATGAAGGTTTTTATAAATGTTTCTCAAACTCAACAGGTGTAAAAACTCTTTAATAATTTCGGTGCAATTGTTCTTTGAGTACTTTATATTAACAACTGTAATGATTAAGCTTAGTGTATGTTTTATGTAAATGAGAACGTCATCAAGACACTCGTTTTCACCTTAAACAAAAACAAAAGCAATCATTTTGTTCCTGATTCATTTGTTATGCAAGCTTAAGAAGCAAGATTTAAAAATAAATTTTTTGCAAAATAATTTCAATTTCAGTCGCAGTACAAAAATTGCATTACCTGTTTTTAGATTTGGTTTGTATTTATTTTGCTTATTCATTGTTATGAATATTTATGAATGTAGCACGTGTGGAAACATTTTTAAAACTTCCAAAAATATTTAATACGAGTATCTGTTCATCTGCATTGAATATTATTCTACTATAGATTTACATTTTTATGGAATCTTGTATTAAAGCAACAAGATTCCAAAGTTGATGAACAAAGTTTAAAACCCTGACTACTCATAGATTTCATAATGTTCTCATATCCTGCATACGATTCAAAATAATTACAATTTTAATCATAGTACTTTCTCAATTCATCATCATCAATAACAGTTCAATTCAATCAACTTTTCTATTCATCTTAGTAATTAAACAACAGATTGTTTCATCAGAGTAAGTTTCTGTATACTGTATAGAAAAATATTTACAAAGTAATATATGTATATATATACATCATACATACATACATACTCGTTTATTAAGAGCATCAAAAGCTGTTTTTTCCTATCTAACAATTAACAGTTTAAAAACGACAAAAAATACCGTATCAATAACGTAATTTATTAACGCAGTTAAACTTAATTAACCGTTTGTTGTAAGCTTCATTGTAGACGTTGTTTTTAAGTATTACTTGCAAAATGAAAAACCCTTCATAAATCTATTAACTTGTAAATTTATTGGAATTCATGACAAGAGGAGAATATAAGGAATTCTGGTTTTCCGATTCCGAGTAATATTCCGAAGATTCCGAATAATATTTGATATAAATTGAGATTAAGAAACCCAATTATTTAACACAATTATTAATTACTAAACCTTTAAAGCATAATAAATACCTTTTCACAAAACGGAAAAACATAATAAGGATATATGGATTTTTACTACTTAATAATTCCATTTTCCTGGAAATTGAGTACCTCATAGAATGTTATTTTCCAAATATATCACTCCAAATATTCGCATTAAAAACGAAAACTTAGAATTTCTAACTGTGTGCAAATAATAAAAGCAAAAGATTATGTTATCGATTTTATTACTTCAAAGAAAAATTCTACTTTCCGATAATAATAACTCTTTTCTTTAAGGTTATAAATATAATATAGGTTATAAATGCTTCAAGTATAAAAGTGAAAAAAATTCGAATGTCATAATTGACTTCAAGACAATCCTCAATAACATTTTATTTATGACGTAATATTTGATTTAGCAATACACATACATAGATTATATGCAGTTTTTAATCATTTATCTACATAAATATTTACATCTCTCGTACTTTTAGTTTACTTACTAAACGTACGTGTCTTTTCTCTCTACTTCCTAAGTACACTTTATTTAAGCTTTGTTCCCCGACTTCCTTATTGCATTTGATTTACTGATTTAAATCTATAATTCATTAATCATTAATCTATAAACGAGTAATATTAACGAAAGTTTTTTTTGTTTTTAATGAATGCTTAATGAGAGAATCATAATGAATCAAACAGAAACCACGATTACTTGTATAGCCATTATTTAGTGGAATAAGAACCGAAATGGAACCATTGTAATTGTATTATAAAAGGAATATGTGAAAATATAATATAACCCACAACTGATATCTTATGATATTATAACCATAAAAACCATTGTTAGTTTATAGATCTTTATATTCTCCTTTACTTAAAGGCGTAAAACCGAAATTATCTATCATCATACCCTGAAATCTTGTAAGAATCCTTGAAAGAACCAGCAAAAAAACAATATTACAGATCTTTTAGGGAGGATAGAAGGAGCAAAAAATGTAAATGTAGAGGAAAGTTCAAAAAATGAAGCTTTGTCTTTCAACTGAAAAAGTTCTGGTCTGATTGTACTGTTATTGATTGATTTTAATGTATTGTATATTGACCCTAAATTAAGGTTACATTAAATGAAAATATAATAATATTTTTGTTTCAATATTTATATTATAAATACTATATTTATTATTAAAGCTGCATTTTTAACTTTTTACTCATACACGCATGTTATGTATGTATGTTGAAATACTTACATTTACATAGATATTATCATCATATATTTAAGTTGAATAACTTTCTGAATAAATAAACGTACACAAATTTCGGTAAAACTATAAATTTACTATCGTAGGAAAAAAATCTCTCCACTGCGTAAATATTTTGGCTTAGACAGATTTAGTACGACGATTTCTAAAGTGCAACAATATATTCAAAGCACCAATTATGCTGCCCTTCCCAATGAACTGTAGTAAAATTCAATTAATTTATTTTTTCTTTATTAAGCTGAAACGTGTTTAGAATTTTATAATACACTTTATTCAAATTAACATATAAAATAGAGACTTTAAATGTCTTGTCGTCACTCGGTCTCGGTTAATAAACTGATGTCGAAACACAAACTTTTATTAGCGAGCGACGATTAATTAGTTAAAACCTGACTGTCTGTCTGTCCGTCCGTCCATCCGTCCGTCCGCTCAATCATATCAGCTGCTATGCAAATCACCAGAAACACTGTCAAAACAAATAATAAATACACTCAACGTTGGGAGTGCATACTAAACAGCTAATCCATAGAGCTGATTTTATAATGATTGCCGATGGACAAAATAAGAGAAATAAAAATCAGATATGGTCATCAGATGGAACAAACACCAGGGACGGAATGACGACAATGGACAACGGATGATTTAATTCTGATAGAGTCACAATTATAAAGTCAAAGGACAGTCATATTTTGATCTTAAAAACTAGATTAAGTACCAGGTTAGATTATACATCCATCTAATGGTATATAGAGGACGTATCCTAGTAAATATCAATGTCAATGACGATTAACATGTTCTTGTAAAAGCATTCGATAAATGGTGGAGATCTACTCGAATGTCTGGAGGTCAATTGATATCTATTAACTGATTACTATTCGGGTTTTAGTGGAGGATCTTGAAATATTCGAGGGTCGATTGCTCAGAATGCCGACGCTTATCAAACATCAGTTAATATTGTGACATCGAATCTTTAATACTTCTTAAAATCAATTGAAGTCTTTCAGAGACCAGTCAAAATATCGATTGAAGACTTTTAAATATTAATTGATCTCTCTACAGTGTGAAGGATATCGCGACCTCATCAAAGATGGCGAATCTGCTACTGCGGCCAATTGAGGATCTACTGGTACCTAAATGGTATATATATCCAGAGCCGATTTACACCAGATATTTCTATAACACAAGAAAAACTTTCTGATCTCCCCTTAAAGGTAAAGCAACATAATTTTATTGATTTCTCCCCGGCCTCCGTCCCTGGTGAATGCTTTAGTTAAGTAATTTAAATACATTCAGACCAAAATGACTGTTTATATTACCGCAAGTTCAATGCCAGTGTTAGTTAGCCACTTTGAATACGATGGCTCCTTATGTATGGATGTACTGTACTTACATTTGGATATCTTTAGACCCCATGCTGGTTGTTGCTGTGTCATGCTTTCTTACGACCGATTGTGACTAGTTAAATATATTAGTGAACTTCTTACGGTTTTCGTTTTAATGCCTTTTCGTCTTTAGATAAATATAAACACTTCCGTGTTATTTATTTCCGGTTTGATTGAACTGAGTGATTTTTATGTTTTTGTCTTTTTTTGGCAAAACAGCAAACAGCAACTGAATTACGTGTTAATTAAACGCGAACTTTAAAAAAAATTTCTGTCGTTTTAATAACAAAATAAAAAACTACAATAAAAGGTATGATAGAAAAAAAGATTTCAGACTTTTTAAATTTGTTCCACAAACAATACGTTACGCATGCGCTTTACGCTTCTTTTTTTTAGTCCTTTTTCAGCCACAACACACGATCGTCGTGATGCGAGACGAGAGAATCGAACAAGAGTGCCGCCGCTGCGCACAAAGATTGAGAGCCGATTGATCGTCGTCGTCGTCGTCGTCGCCGCGTTCGATCAGCGAACGTTCGATTTCAAATGAGAAAACTTATCTCAAAGTAGTTCGTTTATATACGAAGATAAGCGCGGTTTTATGATTATTGCTCCCACTTGTTCGCAATTGAACTTCTCTACGAAAGACGGTCGAGTTGACTGAGAGAAAAAAAAGCCAGTGGAGTGCTGTTGCAAGGTTTACTTTATCTCAACGTGCTGGAAAACAAAACCAATCCAAACTAAGCGACAACGTCAAGGCAACACTGCTGCTGATCTGATATCGCTTTTGTTGATATCACAGCTGAAACTCCCACAGACACGATGTCGCAGGTACAAGTTTAAGAAAGTTTTGAATAGTTTGAGTACTTATGTATGTAAGTACAATATTGTACCATACCTCATAATAAAAAGCAACACCAATAAAGTTAAGAATATTTTTATGGTTAACAATAAAATTCTTTCAATTTTTTTTCACTGGACTTTTGCAAAGAAAAAGAAACCACTTTGTTTGCTGGCAATAGTAATGGAAATCGTTTAAGGCGAAAACACAACAACAACAACAACAACAAGAAACGCGATGTCCCACTATCAGTTGATTGCTTTGGCTATTAAGCGCAAGTGCGCGGTTATCTTCGATTCACTCACATGGACCGACCGACTGTGAATGAAACTCTACTTGGAACATCTACTAACGTACGCTGTTTGAGCTGAGCTTAGATCGAGTATTTTATAACGACGCTGCTTTTGGTGTTTGAACACCAATAACGGCATTTTGCGTTTGTTTTTATTATCATTTTTCTTGGGTTTTGTTTTGGTTTCTTTTAGTTTTCCATATACGTATTTACAGAGTGGTTAAAGGCGATTACAACGCGACATACAAAAGTACGAGAAACTAGAGAGTTTATGTTAGCCTATTTATATGTCTAAATACAAATGTTTGTCGCTTTTGGTCACGTTTCTTTAACATGTTTTTTAAGATACGAAAAGATATTACAATAGATAAACGAAACAATATATAACTACAACAGATAATATTCAGTACTACGCCAAATAAACAATATTTTGTATGTCTACTCAGTAAAAATGTGTAACTTGAATGAATTATAATCGATCATCGCCAGGGTTCGGAAAACGTTTCTTTCTCATATCACTCACTTCATCATATCCCTCGTCTAAGATAACAATGTCTCCATCCACATTGACTCAGAGCTAAGTGCAGGCTGTCGAAACACTTCAAACTGTAAAATAGTCAAAAATATTATCTTGATTTATTTAAATACCCCTTCAACAATAATTTAATTTCATTTAATATACTCGTATAAATGAAATTAAGGCCTTAGGCATAAAAAAGTACGATTTAATTAATATAAATAAAGCCTATGAACATGTAATATAATCTACAATCGAAACAAAATTTGGTATTGTACATAAATATTTGAATAAAATCGAATAAATTGAGTACAGCTTACGATTTCACATTCCTGAAGAGGACCATCTATGTAAGTACATAATATGTAAATACATGGGCCCAGAAATATGCGAGAGACTGAGTGAAAGCGGATTTAGCAAGCGTAAAGAGAAGAATTCATAAAGTATTCTGTGATTATTCGCTTTATATGTCTAATGTAATATAGATAATATATGTAACCTGTATCTACACTATTAATAGCTCACAACTAATGCTAGAGTTTTGTATTAATAGATCTTTTATTGAGCCTTATCTGGCCATCTGCATAACTACGTAAAGCGTGGTCATGAGGCTAGGTAGGGTATCCACGATTCGGCCAGGCCGAAGATAACATTTCGGTTTTAATTGCTGTTAACAACACACGATATGTATTAAAAATTCAGTCTAGCATGAAACATGAAATTGGAACACATGATATTTGCTATGGTTAGTTAGCTTGATACTATCGCTTGATACTATTATCGCTAAGTAAATTTTTAAAGGTACATACACGTGCATCTTCGTACACATTTTTTATGTCACTATCCCAACAATAATAACTACATTCACAGACAAAACAATAAATTGTGTCAATGCTCTGGTTGAAGTCTAGAAGATAACTGAACCACTTCTCACCACAGAAAAACGAAAGTACAGTGCGACCTCGGGTAATGCAACTCATGGAAACCGAGGCAGTTGCAAGAACCGCGATAGTAGCAAAAAACCGAGTTGATCTTCGTATGCAGCAAAATAATTGGAGTGCTCATCTGGTTTTTCAACTACCCAGTCATTGATTTAATCAACTGAAACTGAGTTTTCGGCTATAATATGAGAAAAGGAGTAAAAGTTGCGGTAGTTTTTTCTTTGAAAAGTTGTGTTAATTGAGTCAACAATGCAAATAAGTGAAGTGTTCCTTTAATCGAGGAATTACGTTCATCGAAGGTTGCGTTAATAGAGATCGGACTGTAGTTGCAACGAACACGTTGGTAGTATTAAAAAAACGATCATTTACTAGCAATAATCTAGCTTAGTTGCTGGAAATACAATTATTTTTTTCTTATTTTCTTAATAGTTAAAAACATAAACAATTACAATCACTGTGATCATTGTTGATCAGGAAAAATAAATTAGAATATATTACTGTTGTAGTTTGAACAAAGATTGCATTAACTTTAAATATATTACACCATAAATTTATGGACATTCTCATTGATCTTAATTTATGGATTTTAAGTGCAACTATGCAGTGCAGCGTAAACTAGTTGCAGCTAGCTAATAGGTTTTTTGTGCATTTTGGAAAACCATGCGGTCCAAATACATGCACGTATATCAAATACAATATCAAATACTTATGTATACATTTATACATACAATATATGTATATAAACGAATACCTACGAACGTGAAAACCATCAGAGATCATGCATTATTCATGGGAGTAAAATTGACAGTGTCAGTAAAATTGACTGCATTCACCGCATTCGCTTCAAGCATTTTCTTGGTAATCTTTGAGTGGAAATTTTTTAGTTTTTGTTTTCGCAACATTTGAAAACGTACAACTACTCAGTTGATCGACCAACTTGAGCTCCATGAACTCATTATGCCTTGCGGTGTGCTGCAGTGATCATTTGCTACAATCACAATGCCATTCGCCGTCGTCGTCGCAACTCACAACTCACAACTCTACTAGATTCAAGCTTGATACTTAATAAATATGTAGATAACTCGATAACAAACAAACAAACAAACAGACACGATCCATTAATCCTGAAACTTTCACGCTGATGCAAATTACAAGCTGATTATTGCTGATACACTTTTAGCGCATGCAATACAATTCACGTAAAAACATTTGTAGAATTTCAAATTTTCGATTTCAAAATGTAGATAAATATAATAAAATAGGATAGATGTGTTTAAGATAAATGAAGATATTATTATTATTATTACACAAATTTATGCAGTAGTTAATTACTACACTATACAATATATTGTAGTTTTTTACTACTTCTTTCTACTTTGTTGAATCTCTTGTATGTCATAAGAACATGTGTACATATTTCATTCATTACGTTGCATGGTTAACTTAACTGAATTATTAACACCTCATCGCTTATCTACAGCGGATTGAATCAAGAGAAAGGTTGGTGTAATCTTGATGATCGTTTATCTTAGATACGACTTATCTTCGTAGCAATAAACTCGAATAACTTGGGCTGAGGGGTTTGTCTTTTTGGAATGGAAACATAATCATATTTACTTTAAATTTCAAAGTTAAAATATGACCGAAGTGCTACAAGTGAATAGGTGAAATTTGTAGCTATCTTTCTGGATCTCGTCCAAGCTAGGACTGGACATATAGTACATGTATGAATACAAAGGAAAATATACATATACTTCATAAAATATCGAATTCCGGATTAATTATTTCAATACAATATTTCAATACACGTTTTTTTAAAGAAATACATCCATTGTAGAACGATCAATTGATTAAAATTTACTCAAAGTGGGTATAAAGATTAAAGTGCTATAACGTGGGTATGTTATAAAGATTAGCAATCAGTTTGCAAGGAAGCAAGCAAAAAATTAAACACAGTCCACGACATTATTCAGTCCACGATAATTGTAATCGTAAAACTCGAAGAAAAATCATCGAGGTAATTAATTTTACCGTTATTCTAATTAATGGTGTTTAAAATCTATACGAGTACAACCTGAAAGAAAAGAAAATCAGTGATTATTTTAAACTATTATTTACCATATTTTATTAATCGTACTGCATAATTACAATGTTGTCGTCATTCAAGTATGTACATACTTACATATATTAATTAAACGACTTCTTTGCTCTGGGTTACCTATCACTTTCATATGTATGTACATATGTATGAGTTAAAGAATGGGGAAAAAAGTTAAAAATTCTCGTTAATAAAAATCAACTCTTAATGATTTACCTGAATGCAATATGTCTTAATACAGTACAATATATGTGATTAGCTAAAAATTCGTAATTTCCCTTAAATTACCCATTCGCCGCAAAATGTTATTAAAAATTAGCTTCAATTCTTTTATTATAATTGATGATTGCTGTCAAGCGATTAAAAAAATAACAAAATCAAGAGTTATTTCAATAATTCGATTAGATATGGATTTAAAAGACATATTGACATTTATAATTTATTTGACATTTAAAATTGCTTCACAGTTGATTTGGTTATGAATATAACGTATAAATATTAGTTTGTTAATTTAAATTTCTATATTTCTTTAAGTTCCATAAGAATTTATAAAGAAATCTAATAAAGGATAAATCTTTGAATATGATATTTTGTACTTTTAGCAGTTTGTAGCTAGAAGCTTTTAAGAGGAATAGGCATCAGTATACATATATAGAAATTCCTTACACAAAAATCCATCAATTGAAATTTGAAATTTATTGAGCCTTTTTTTCAAAAAAAAATCCATCAACTATTCCTAGAATCAACTATTTATTATCATATTATATTATTATTTATTATCTAAACTTTTAGTATTGAGTAAACATTTTAGTATTAAATACATAAGTTATAACAATTCTCTTAATTCGAAACTTATTGCAGCTCATGATATCTTAAAAATAGTTATCAGCCCACATTCGCAATTTGTCGTAGGTACTGAATTGCATCGCCGTGGTGACGGCGCTCTTCACCAAACACGGTACAATGCCTCTATAAAGTCCAAAAAAACCATCATTCTGCACCACCAATTTGAAGCACTGAATAAATGCGGTGCATCTTTCGCCAGGCTTTCTGTAGACGTTAAAGTTTTCAGTGGTCTTGACTTGTAAACGGCGCTTCATGAGATCCAATGGATAGATGACCAGATGCGACAAGCATCCGGACGCAGCTCCGGCCGTCATCAATACACTTGCCGGCAGTTTCCCACGGGAATCGGTTTCCGCAAATGAAATGCCGATGTCACAGATGATGTTATAAAACAAGAACTTTAAACCGAATAGAGAACCCACGTGCAGCATAGTCGTGTAACCGCCATGAAAGAAAGTGCGCACACCTTCCGCAGCGTACAACCTCTGTGCCAACTTTATGGCTAATATTTTCTGATCCGGACTCCGTAGAATAGCATGCGTGTGCAGAATTTCCAATGGACTCAAACACATGACGACGACGGCTCCCGTTATAAAACCTGACATGAAATTGCACAGCTTAGGAGCAGTTGCGATAGGTGTGCGATTTAACAAGGGCCGGACCTGTTCAAAGGTCCAGAATATGCCAATGCCCTGGAAGAAGCCTTGGAATTGCGACATGGTGTGTCCTCGCCAGAAGCCCTTTATGCCTTCCTTGGAGTACACGATTCTTATGCCATCCGATATGGAGCGATACATTTCCGGTTTTCGCTCGGATTTTGCAACGGGGTTTTCTTCGAAATTACGAGGCAGTTGCTGCATTTGTAAACGAACTTTAATAACGTCAAATGGTTGACCGAAAAAACGTGAAAAGGAATTAGAAAAACTGCCGGCGAATATATTATTGAAATGATTCCTTCCATTTTCCGAGTCGTTTGAATCCTCTCGAAAAGCTTCCATTTGCTCATTCTATCCTCAATACATCACAAATATTTATGACATTCTATGACAGCAAGTTAAATTCCCAAAAATTTAAGTTCGCACAAAACTGATTCAAACATTTTCAATGTATGGTAGAGCATTTTCATGATTGCGACGAACTATGATAGAACTTAACAAAATACGCTCTTAGGTTGCACGAGCCACCAAATCATAATCACTTCGGGCCCATTTGTGCATCTTATCGAAGACCGAAAACTGTACAGCCGTGTTGACCGAGCTCCTCATCAGACATGGAACGATGCCCCTGTATAGACCAATAAATCCTTCCCGCTGTACCACCAAGACCAAGCACTGCCTAATTGTGCGGCAAGTTGCGTCAAAATTGTAACGCTGCCTGATCAAACTGCTCATTTGTAGACGTTGCCGTATCAGGTCCAAAGGAAACGTAAGGAAATTAGATATCAAACCAGCCGCAGCGCCGGCTGTGAGAAGAGACAGTGCTGCAATTTCATCCCTGTTTTCATACTCCGGCTTCTCGAGTTCGTAATCGCAGAAGATGTTGTAGAACATGAATTTAAAACCATGCAGCGGACTAATATACAACATCGTGGATGAAATGCCGCGATAAAATTTCCGATAACCGTCCTTCCGTAAAATGCGATACCACATACGCATCGTCGATTGTTTTTCGTGGATTTTGCTGGTGGCCTGCATATGTTGTGCGATTTTGAACAATGGATGTGCAACAAGGCCCGCTGCAGCTCCGGATACAAAACCCGCAGCAAAGTTGAGCAACGGAACATTCTCTACTAAAGGTTGGTTGTTTAGAATCGGTCTCAGATATTCGAACGTCCAGAAAAGTGTTGTGGTTTGAAAGATATTAACATACATAGCCTGGGCTAGTCCTTTGTAGAAACCAATCAGACCACGTTCAATGTAAAGTACTTTTGCATCATATATGATGGAACGATATGAAGCTTTCTTATGCTTAAGATTTGCAAGGTAATTCTGCGAATCCCGAGATCGCTTCTTAGGCACCTGCGCCAGCTGATAACGTCTTTGCATCACATCCAACGGGTGCGATGTTAGCTTACTTAATACGGACGCTACTACGCCATCGACCATATTTTTAAAATTCGTAACTGAATCCTCATGTAAGGAATCTTCTTCGACTTTTTCTTCTTCTCTTTTGGGGAGTTTGATGACATCTGCCGGTTGTTCCTCTGATTCAGTTATGACTTCTGAACTGTCATCATTGGGTACCGACGGTATTTTCTTCTCTTGGAACTTTGGTTTTTTTTTAGTTGAAAATTTCTCTAGGTAGGATCTGTGTTGCCGAGCCTTCGACCCTTTATCTATTGCTTGTTTATCTTTTTGAGATTCCTTGCTTCTTTCTTCTAGTGTAATCCCTTTCTTTACTTCTCTTTCTTCTTTTTGCTCTTTTTTTTCTTTTTCTCCCTTTTCCTCTTTTTCTTCTTTTTCTCCTTTTTCTTCTTTTTCCTCTTTTTCTCCTTTTTCTTCTATTTCTTCTTTTTCTCCTTTTTCGTCTTTTTCTTCTTTATACTCTTTTTCTTCTAGCAGTGGAGTGCCTTCTTCTTCCTCTTCCGTGTGATCGGTTTCGTCATCTTGTACTTGTTCCTGTTTCTGTTCGTCTCCTATTTCGTCTTCTTTCGTGGGTTGAGATTCTTCATCAACTGGAACATGAGGTTTTTCGACGTCTTCAGATTTTCCCTCGTTGGGATTTTTATTT
Organism: Myopa testacea; assembly: GCA_949629155.1. NCBI lineage: Eukaryota > Metazoa > Arthropoda > Insecta > Diptera > Conopidae > Myopa > Myopa testacea. The sequence goes on along the minus strand of OX451347.1, from coordinate 42,049,769 downwards.
TCATTTTCATAGCCGTTTTTAGTTTTAGGTTTAATGTTTTTTTTATTTTCCATCTATATTTTAAATATTTACAAACTCTGCGGAATGATACATATGAGTACATCATACAAATAATGACGGCATTATCCCTGTTGCCTATATTAAAGCTACAAAGTTTGAAATTTTGATTTCCCTTTAATGCTTTAATTTTAATTTTCTTGTACATATAAAGCGTGGGCCAACGGCTGGTTTCTTTTTAAAATCTCTCTCTACCCACATTAAATTACATAAATGTTCTTAACATCTAGTTGACCTCAATAAATTTTAAGATTAACAGCCTTATAATGGAAGACATAACTTACGTTTATCAAGCGTTTTGTTTTATGCTTTTTCGTATTTTTTGTTAGTAAAGCATTAACCACAACCAAGGCTACAAGATACAAGCGGCATCTGTCAAAATTACATTGGCCCTTATGGGGAACAAGAAAAAAAACATTGATTTCCAGTGCCGCTACGTATCTGCGGTTAGCCGCAACGCATCTTGCAGCTAGCCGCTAGGCTTCACGCCGCTTGCAGTCGATCGAGTTCTATTTTTCTCTGGCGGCGTAGCTATGCTTCTTCTTCTTTTGTGTTTGTTTACGTTTTACATATAAAAAGATTTGAGTTTTGACATTTGCTGCTGGCTTCACGCCGCTATCATTGGAGTTAGCTACTTTTGCAGTTAGTAGCCTGTAGCCTTGGTTGTGGTTAATGCTTAACGTCAAAAATATAAAAAACTACGAAAAGCACAAAACAAAACGGGTGTTAAACGGAAAACCGTTTATCGTTTATAAGGGCGTAATACTTTTTTTGCATTATAATTCTGTTGTATAACTTCTTGAATGATTGCGTCAGTTTTAGTGCAATTGAATTTTATTTCTTTTAGCGAAATTTTTCTAATAAATAAAGCTATTTTTAAGCTACAGCAACCCTATGTAAATATTCATGTTGTGTAAACACCTTCAAAATTAAATGTCATATCAAAAGCAGCTGATTGGATTCTATTGTTCATTTATTGCTTTTTTAATTTTTGCAATCCTTGCTGTTTAATAACATTCTTAAACTTTAAGCAATATTAAATAAGTGATTAAATAACCAAAATCAAGTTAAACATTTGTATAGATATTTGTAGATATTAAATAATATAAGAAAATTAAAAACAGCTTATCTTATGAAGGTGCTCATCTGTGTTTCATTTCAAGAATGTCTAACACCTAAACTGGGAGCAGTCTCACAAATTGATTGCACAAAATGGATTTAGTTTGGCAGGAAATCGGTATTAGCGTACAGCACATCAGCGAATCCTCGGTACCAGACCGCTATCAACTGATATGCGACAAACAATGGCTTCAAACCTTGGAGCAGAAACGTAAAATTGGGGATTTTCCGATTCTTGAAGACTTGGATAGAAGTGCTCATCCAACTGGAACACTGGAGCATCCATGGACACGCATTATGGTGCAAAACTATCGTAAACAGCCACAAATCATAGTATTTCCGCTGCCACGACAACCGACCCGCCTAACGGGGGTAACAGCGGACGAATTGGGCACTGGTGTCCCGGATAGCTGCAATCTTCCGCTTACTTATTCGCAGGCAGTCTCCTATGTGACTAATATAAACTTTCGAAGTCTCTGGGAGGCTGCTTACAAAAAATACCAAGCGTCGCATGTGAAGCACTGCAAACGGAGTCCGAATGCGTCGCAGAAGTCTCAGCTCAACTCTCCTTTGGCACAGTGCTGTTTGTTACCTCACGATGCTGTGTTAAAGGAACTAATTCAACGCATTTTTAATTGCCCCGTTATACACTGCAAACTCGATCGTTTTAAAGAAGCAAGTTTGGACAGTGGTTTGTTAAAAATTCATTTTTCAAATAGATTATGTATTATTAAAATAGCTGAAAAGTTTAAAATCTTCAAGCATATAACTTTATTTCTGTTTTATGCTTCTAGCACCCTCGGCAAGTGAATGTCATTCGAATGTACTCCCAGCCATTGTGGCCATCGAAACCTCAGCCTACTTCAGTGTGTTCTTCTACCCGCCCGCAATTGTTACCAACTTAAATGATTGCCTCACTTACAGTCCCGCCATGCTCAGTAAATCCTATAATAAACCGCTCTTTCTCGTTTACCAACTTGTTCAGCTGTTCAGTGCTTTTCAGTCAGTAGGGCTTTTTTTGGGTGACATACGGCTGCATGACATACATATGCGGGACAACCTCTGGCTGCAAGTGGTGCCCTGTCTTGAGGCCAACATGCTGCAGCAAACCTTCGAGGATTGTCAAAATTTTGGAACATCGCCCAGCGAAGCAGCTACTGGTGCAGACATAGATTTGGCTGTTGGGGACTCGGGTGACTACGATGTGGGCGACGGTGATGACTTCTCAGCTAGTACGCGCATTGATCTCAAATTTGCATATGATTTGGACCGCTTCTCGTTGCGTGAGTACTGCGAGATGTGGTGCAATGGGCAGCTTTCCAACTACGATTATCTTACCGTATTAAACAATGCCGCCGGTCGTAGCCTAAGCAATCCCGCTTACCACCACATCATGCCGTGGGTTACCGATTTTGCGGCACGCAGCGGCGCCAATTGGCGTGACTTGAGCAAAAGCAAATATCGCCTTAACAAAGGCGATATACATTTGGATTTGATGTTCGCGCATGCAGTTAATCAGCATACTCAAAATCCAGAGATGGCGGCTTTTCAGGAAGTAGCACACCACGTCTCTGATTTTCTCTCGGATATTACGTACTTCGTTTACATGGCACGACGTACGGCACAACAAATACTACGTGCGCACGTGCGGCCTATTTGGGTACCGGCTGAATATCCAGTGTCTATTCAACGTCTGCAAGAGTGGACACCTGACGAATGCATTCCTGAATTCTACTCGGATCCAATGGTTTTTAAAAGTATTCACGAAGATTTGCCTGATCTTGAGTTACCCGCATGGTCTTCATGCCCCGAGGACTTTATATACAAACATCGAGAGGCTCTGGAGTCTCAATATGTAAGCGAACGTCTACAGCACTGGATTGATTTGAATTTCGGGTCAGTTACTCATTTGCGCTTAACGATATTCAATTATAAAGATTTTTTATTCTACAATCATCCTTTAGCTATAAACTAACAGGTAGAGCGGCTATCAAATCGAAAAACGTATGCCTCAGTATGGTAGATCAGCATAAGAATCTCTGTCAACGAGGCATTGTACAGTTGTTTAATCAACCGCATCCGCCAAAGAGGTTTCAGTCTATTTGGTTCGGAAGAACTGCGCCGCGTTTGCAGCATCTTTACAATACATCCTCCAGCCTTAAGACAGCCAGCAGTACCACCAACAGATATGGGCCACCAATTACGGACAAATATGTTCAGAAACTTTCAACAAGCATAGAAAACCTAAACGTTAGCAGCGCCACAGACAACATCGTCACCGAAGCATCTACACGGCCATCAATGCCAATACCAGCAGGAAATTCTCCGAAACCATCTTCACGCGGATCACACTCCTCCAACAATGAAGCAACCACGTCCTCCACATCCGCAAACTTCTATCAATCAACTAACTTTATAGAGCTACCCAAAGATTACAATCCAAGCGCCCTGTTGCAGAACTTGGAAACAATGCAAGCGTTTTTGGAGCGTACTTTTCCAAAACAGAAGTCGGCGCACAATGCGCAGGAGAAAATGGCAAACAATGATCTGCTCTTTGAAGAGAACTCGGAGGAGCATTCGTTTACGAATCAGCTTTTCGCTGACGTCAACCCACTTAGCACACCAAACGCACAGCAAGCGAAGGTGAAGAATCTGCTAGTGCCTTCCACCAGTTTGCATTTGAAGCGCCGTTCACAAAAACAAATTCTGAACGAGAAACGTGTGCGTGAACTGCAGGTGATGGGTTGCCTAATTGTGGAGATCTTCGCGCTTCAGCGCTTGCGCCCCTTATTGATGAACAGTTGTAATGCCACCTTCGAAGAACGGCTGCAGGCCTGCCGCACAGTCTCGGAGCTGTATAAACAAGAGATTCCAAAGTGCTTGCGTAGCATGGTGCAGGTACTGTTGCAAGCGGATACAGCTCGCGAATCAGTTACCGAACAAGGTCTGCCCCCTCCTTCAGCAGCACAATTGCTGGAACCAATATTTTCAAACACTCTCATACCGTTTCCTAACACTTACTATCCTATTTATGCGCTGATTCGCGCTCTGCAAGCTTTTGACTTCGACAGAACTTTGCTGGAGCTACACACGCACTTCAGTTGCAATGGTAAAGAATGTTCAAGGTACAGTGAATTAGATCGAAAACGTGTCCTCTTTGAACGCAAATTAGCCGAGTGCAAAGTGATGTCCTGTTGCGCTCATATCGAGCATCTGCTGGAGCCAGTAGCGTACGAACAATTCTCTTCAGTGGAGCTTCTATTACCACACGTCATTGATCTGCTCACCGCCGATCAAACTTCAATTCTTACAGCATGGAATCTTTTCGATCCTGTGGCACAAGCGCTGGGTTTAACTAAGACGCAAAAATATCTGCTGATGCCTATTATGAAACTCTACGACGTGGAAAATGTTGAGCACAGTATCGGTAGTGGTTCAGGGCGATCTCCCACGCGCTCAGCCAGCAGTAACAACAGTTGTGGTGGGGTCAATCAGCTGCGCTTCTCCACCAGCAGCTCATTCAAATCACGGAAATCTGTCAAACTTTATCATCACAGTTTTCTATTGCGACTGATTGTGCGATTTGGTCTGCGTTGTTTCTTGCAACATTTTATAGCTCCACTGATAGAAGCTGTAGGTGGCTACAAGGAACCAGAGGATGGCAATGGCTTTCACTATCACCAGACATCGTCGTCGATTGAGGAGAGCAACAGACGAACAAGTAAAAATCTGAATTTCATTGCCGATGAAACTGAAAATTCCATTACTTTAATGTCGCCCGATGGCCTCGTCGATACTGAGTTGGATGACGCTACGCTTTCTGTAGATAATCCCGGTGAGTTTTTACGAAATCAGAATTAGTCTTTATATCCTCTAATTTTTGCTCTTCAGTTTCTCATATGAAAAAAGAACTTGAAGACGTTTTTAGTTTTGATGACGATGCTGGCTCGGATCGCATCTCGAACTCCGGAACAGCTGAAAATAAGTCTATAGATTCGTTCGAAATGCGGCTCGCACCAGCAGAAGAAGCTACAGAGGACAGCGATTGTCTAACGTCGGAAGTAACAACCGAAAAATTAGCAATTTCCGAAATAATATACGGCGAGAAAATCTCTGGTTCTGGTTCTCTCGATGATGCCGATAAAATATCAATCAACAGCCAAACGGCAAACGATTTCTCGAGTGCCGTCACAGCTGGTGGAAATAATCTTGGTCCCAAATCACCCACCATAGCAATCCCTTCAAGCGCATTTCGTCGCACGTATCAATTAAATGCTATAGATTGTGATATTGGCAGCAAAAAAAGTATTGATTCCTTCGAAATATTAACACAGGCAGTTGAGGAACAGGAACAACAGGAACAACAACTAATAATATCTGCTACCGGATCCACGAAATCAACCACAACCACTCACACGACTTCCCAGGAAGCAACTTTATCCGATACGTTGCAAGCATCGGTTATATCGAAGATGTCCGAAGCCAAAGCAATGCAGAATAATCGCATCTCTGAAATGAGCGCCGAAAGTTTGATATGGTTATCACATCGGTTGGGGCCAGCGTTAACGTCACGCTATATCACGCGCAATTTACTGAAAATGCTAACGCTCTGCTATGTCGGTCAGGAAAATCTCTTGCCGCAGAATTACGAACTCGAAGAAGGGGAGAGTTTAAATTATTTCTCGATAGCAGATGCGCGAGTTGTGGGCGATCGCAGTGCAGCCAGAGTTTTGGAATGTCTCATGTCAATAGCAGGTACATAAAAATAATTGAAATGCATGTTTGAGATGCTAGATTACTGGAATTTGAAACGTTACGTTTTCTTTACAGCTCTTTTTGGTGAAGAAGTAATTCTGTTGCAATACTTTCCACACATTAGCGAGTTGATTGCTCTATGCCAAAAGCGTGTAACTGTCAGTTTGGAAGGCGCTATTATTAGTTCATTGCAGCTGCTGAAATTTATACTCCCATGCCTTATGGACACCACTATCATGGAACACTTAAAGGTGATGTCTTTTAAGTTTTTGGACTTGTAGAATACATTTGACATTTTAATGACGAAATCATGGCATTTACGAGGTTGTATTTAGCTTTAGTCGTATAGATCTTTCTTTGTGTTTGGTGACTATTTAAACTTTAAATTATTACTTTAAATTATTACCTTAAATTTTAAAGTAATACATATATTCAAAAGACATAGTAGTGTGCGATATTAATTTTTTAAAACTTAATTTAGAAAAAGACTTAAACCTTAGTAAACATTAAACTATGAGACTCTTTAATCTTTTCGGGACTATATTTATTTTGCATTTTTTATTTAATTACATCAATTACAGGACATTATTTTGGATAGTATTATTCTGCCAATCGTTCGGTTGCTTGGCTCAACGCAGCTCCTCATGCCGAGTGGTTATTTGGGGCGCTCCGTACTCGCTCGCAAGCTTCTAGATGCTGTGTACGCTCTTTGTGTGCGTATAGGTCCCGACATGTCCAAGGAACTTATTTGTGTTCCTGCATTAAGTCAGTTTTTCCTCATATTTGACAAAGCCTACGGTATCGCTGAGAATTTCAGTTATCTCCATAGAGGCAATGAGATCAACATCACCACTAATATTTCTCCACCGAACTTCATTTTTGGCGACAAACACAATCAGCTCACCGACTTCCAAGAACATACTCGAGAAAATGAAGAACTACGTGATGTATTCAGTCCTGCGTTAGCTCATATAGCATACTTGTCATTCTTACGCTTTCTCGGTGAAGCAATCATGCAGAGGACACTCTATAATCTAGAATTTATACTAACACTTTGCCATGAATTTGAGCAACCGAACTACCAGAGCGCAGATGATACTGCTGCCAGTAGATGCAGCAGTGACTCTAACAACAGTCCTGGCGCTGCTGATGCTCAAGGAGATGCTCCTCCCAACAATTTGGAGCCGATGTCTGCCAATAGTTTTGGCACCAATATTGTTGGCAATCGCATAGAAGTCGCTAGCCCATCGGCTGCGAAACAGCATAAGAAACCAGCAATTATTGGACACATGGAAGTCTTGGATATGGTTGCATACAAATTCGATCAAGTGCCCACAAAGCGTCACCTGAAGGGCAACTGGTTGGCCTACTGGCGTCATGAAATCAGTAGGCCCGAGAAGGACTTCTCTCTGAATCTGAAACAAATCAAATTGCAGTCTTTCTCTGGCCACACTAACTCAGTACGCGCTATAGTAGCTCTAGATAATGAAAACAGCTTCATGTCCGCTTCCAAGGTAAGTGAAAGTGCTTGAAAAGAATCACTGAAACAATGAAATTAATGTTAATCCGGTTTTATTTTTGATTCCTTACTCCTTTTCTTCCACCCTCTAGGATAAAACAGTTAAACTGTGGTCTCTCCGCAGTGAGGGTGATGGTAAGAAGATCTCGTCCTGTCAGTTCACTTACACAGCGCACAAAAAGTCGGTTCACTCATTGGCATTTCTAGACGCTATGCGTCTGGTTGTCTCCTGTGACTCTGGCATACATATCTGGGATCCGTTTATTGGACGACCGCTGGACATTTTGGACTCGCCGAAGCATAACCCTGTGACAGTTGTGAAATGTTTGCCCTCGCCCAGCCCGCTTATTGTTGCTGGCACCGCTGAGTCTTCTGTGCGCATCATAGACTCACGCTGCATGCAGTACGTAAACGAATGGCGCGTCAGTGCGGCTCATCTCAGCAACGCAACCGTGCGCTGCTTGACCATCGCTCCTTCGGGAAACTGGCTGGGCGTCGGCCTGTCCTCTGGCAATTTAGTAATGTTGGATACACGCACCGGAGTGCTTATGAACAACTGGCGCCCGATGGAGTGCGATCTCTTGCAGCTGACTGCAGCCAGTGATCAGCAGCTAGTGAGTTCTGCTCTTGATCACAGCCTGGCCGTATGGCATGCGAACGATGGAAGGCTGCATTATCAATTGAAGTACGTGTGTGTAATTCTTTAATATACGTTTTATTTAATATGTTTTCTTACTTTCTATCTTCCTCAAAAGGCCGCCACCAGAACCAGCTCACTTTCTTCAAACATTCGGCTCAGAGTTGGTTTTTGCAACGACAGGAAACCGTATTGGCATTTATTCGGATTTAAGCAGCTCACATGCAGCATATTCCGTTACAAAGTTACGCTCCGAAACATTCCGTGGCGTTTTGACTTCTCTGGCCGTTTTGCCATTGAATCGCACATTTCTGGTGGGCAACGAAAGCGGCAATATTGTCTTACTTTGCTAACGAAGAAGAAGAGGAGGCTAAAAGAGACAATGAGTGGTGTAAAATACTCATATTTATATTCATATATATACTAGATTATAATATTCCATATAGTTAACATTTATTTATATATATGTAGGTGTATAATATTCATATATCAATTGTCTGTAATAAGACATCTTATTGTAAATAAGAATTTGTTTTCCGATATAATTTTAAAGGAATCTTTTTTTTAAAAAAACTAGACAAATATTTTTATCTAAACGCATGATTTTATGTACTAAACGATAGTTTACAATTTTATATACATTATATTTTATTTACATTTATAATTTAGTTACGTTTATAATTTAATTTATATAAAATAATTTTTGCTTCTCTATTTGTTTGTGTTTTGTTGTTGTTATAATGTAAGATTTGACAATAAGCAATAGAAAGACAAGCTGAAATCGTTTCAACAGTGATTTGAAAATTTAAAACTCCAGCGTCGTAAAGTCTTAAATACAAAATATTGAATGTTCTGAAAAATTAATAAATACACCATCATAATTATAATAAAACTATAAATTTATAAAATTATAATATATGTATTATATTGTTTTCAAATATGTAAATTCTCCCGTCAAAAATCGGGATAAAGTTCGATGACTTCAATTTTAGGAAACTGGATATTACAAGCTCGGTTTCGATCGGTCTGTTATGAGCTATTTTAGTGTGTTTGCTTGTAGCAAACTTGAACTTGATTGCTGCTGAACTCGTTTAGTGATACAAGCGCTAGTATTGGTGCTTCTCTTCAGAGGCGTTTGAAATGATGTTTATGGTAGTTAAAAAACGTATTGTTTTATAATTTAAAATAATTATACAACTACATATGTAAATACAAAAATGAACATTGTAAATATTGAATTCTACACTAAGTTTGAAAATGCTTACACGCCCTATCCGCCACGCCTCTGTAGCCTGTTGTATCAAGATCAGCAGACTGACCAAGTGGCTTTTTTCCCTATGTTTGTGGTTACATTTTTGTTGTTTTTAAGTTTCTTTTACTTATATATGTATGTAAATGCGTATCGTTTCATTCAAGTTTTATTTTCCTTCTTTCTCGTTTTCTCCCCTACTCCTCCCTCTGCAAATCTGATGGAGTATTAATAAAAAAAATCGTCGTTTATATTTTCTTGTGGAGCAGCATCGGCTGTTCTTTTTTTGTTTTGTGTATGCATTTTTTGGGCTATTTTTGTACTTAAAAAAAAATGGAACAGTAAAAAAACATTGTTGCTGCTGCTGCATTGATCGCCGATATTCGTCGACAAGTGGTGCGGAAGAAGCAGAGGCCTTGAAGATCATCAGATTGGAAATTTTGTTGCATCTTTTTGCATCGTTGGTGCTTGTTTGCTGTTGTTGTTGTTGATGGTGGATGTTATTTGTGACTTCAAAATTTCGCAATTTCTGTTCGCTTGTTACAATGAGGATTTACAGAGGACAATAGTGCGTCTAAGTTTTCCTGACCACATCGGAGCCAACAACAAATCAACTTCAGCAAACACTTCGATTAGGCAGCACTTTCATTTTGTATTGCTTTTTTTGGTCGCAGGAATAGCGTTTATTAAGAAGTTCCTTTTTGGAATAGTTGTTATTGTTGTTGTTTAATTAACCTTGACTTTAAGCAGCTGCTAAAATACATACGTATGACAAACCTTGGCGATTCCATTACTCTAAACGTAACGTGACGTACCGTTGTGACCGTAACGTGACGGTTTTGTAGTTGCGTTTACTTAATGCTGTAAACACATAGAATGTAGCTCAGCTACAACAGTCTCAGCAAATTGTCAAAAATCTGCGCTGCTGAGACGCCGCAGAGAACAGAGGGTTTAATTTTTACAAAATCAAATCTGCAAAATCCATTCTAAAATAAAAACTAATAGATAAATAAAGCTTAATTTAATATAATTAACATATAAAAACTCACACAGTACGATTTTGCCTCAAAATATTAACTCAAATGGTAAATACCATGTAAACAATCATAAAGAGAAGGAGAACAAGAGCAGCGACAGCGACAAAATTGGAAAATTTTCCAAAATTGTCGCCGTCATTGGCAGAGGCAGCGGCTACCTTTTATTTTTTTCTCGTTTTCCATAAGAGCCTGTGTAATTTTGACAAGATGCAGCTACATTGTCGCTGAGCTACATTCTATGTGTTTACAGCATAAAACTGGCAGTTGAGATGCAACAGCCAACTCTCAGTTAAGAAATTGTAAACAAAAGTATTGTGCTGCTAAATAAATCATTGAAAATGCAATTTAATTTATTTAATTTTTTAAATATTACGAAAATGTTCATGTTCATAAGAAAACGATAAGTCCAATACGTCTATTTTGGTTCAGCCTATAGGTTGAAGCAGTCGTCACGTTACGTCACATTACGTCTATAGTAATGACTCTCAAATTATTAAAACTTTATGAGAGGTGAGGATCCGTTTTTTTTGTCCTTTTAAGTGCAGGTTTCTTTTGTACTCTCACTCACTCTAGTGCGCTCTGGCTAAAAGGTTGTTAAAGAAAACGAAAAATGGGACGGCTAAAACTAAATAAATTTTTGAATTAAATTTTTCTTCATTTCTTTTTCTTAAATTATCAGATTTTTAAAAATCCTTTACATCTGCAATTAAATAATCATTACAAAGAAATTGCTTCTGATTACTTTCTCAGAACTTTCTAACTACTCTAACTTCTGTACATTAAAATAATTATTTATTAAATATTTAAGTGTATATTTGTTTAAAACTTAATTCCTGAAATCATTAACGATAAAATAGGAAAGTTGCAGGCATTCAGAACCGACCAACGCGAAGTGTGAAATCTCTAGAGAAGATTAAAACGTGTGTTTGACCGGCTGACAAACCCAAAGCAATAATGAATAAAAGTGAAGAGAAGAGGAGATGAGATTATAGCGATAAATATTAAAATGAGAGTGAGTGTGACGGCTGATATCGCCGTAGCTATTGCAATTATGGTTAGTTAGTTAGTTGTTAGTTAGCGTTGCTTTGTTGCTACTAAAATTGAAAATCTCGCCGCGGCGCTGCTCGTTCGCTCTCTCGCTCGCATGCATGGAATTTGGGGAATTCGGAATTCGCTAAGAATGGCTGCATGCTATCACTCATAACAGGATCGCAGCTGCAGAAGCCGGTCTGTTGTTATGACTGGAATTTGAAGAGGAATTCCGTGAATTTGCGAAAACATTCAAAACAAAAACCACATTGAATAACATAACGAAAGGAACGGAAGAGATTTCTGACGTTTCTCGGGTATATCACGATGACAACCAACTCTCACAAAAGAGAAGTCTGCAAAATATATTGTATTTTATTTTGTTTCAAATTAAATTGAAATTGTTATTAGATATTATGTTAGATTATTCTGTTAAAGGCAAACGTTTTTTGAAATAAAAATGGAGTTTTCGAAGAACAATTAAGAAGTTGGTTGTTTTTATGACATGCGATTTTAAACGATTAAACATTCACATTCACATATCTTGTTCAATTACAATAACTTTTCCCTGCCACTCCCAAAAATATTTTTTAGCATTACTGAAAACAGTACCACGCGAGTCTGTTTCTTGCCTCAAGTGCCCAAGTGCAAAAAATGTTGCCATCTTTTTTGAATTTAGCAGCAAACTAAAAAGTTACCAACATTTCTTAACATTTTTATTAGGTCACCAGCAGACAGAGCAGCAGTGCTGTTGCTATTAATGTTGCTGCTTCTGTTGTTGTTGTCCCATGCAATCTCACTTGCGATTGCTTGCTTGCTTGCCATTTGCGCGCTTGATAATTTCGGAAAGTAGTGGCACACACCAGCTAGCTATCCATCCATCTGTCGTGTCACTCGACATGAGTACACAACAACAACAACAACAGCTGTGTTATCGTCTATGGGTTTGTGTGTGTGTGTGTCTGTCTGGCTGTTGTTAACATTTTGACGCACATTTGAGATTCTGGCGCCGTCGTCCAATAAATTTTAAATCGCTTTTATTTTTATAGTCGCACTTGCACAGATCTGACATAATAACGAAGAGGCGCCCAGCTCTGCTAGCAACACTGCTGCTAAGGGAGACATCATTGCAACAACAACAAGAACAACATGTAGATTCCCCACAACTATTTTTGCTTTTTTTGTATTATTACGAGCCACTCTTTTAAAACGTCAAAAATTCAAAAAACTCACGTCGCTGAACACAGCGAACAAACGAACGAATGAATGAGAATGAACGAGCGAACGTAAAAATCGAATTTGTAAAATCGAATTTTCTACGTGCAAAAGCGAACAGAGTCGCAGAATCGCCGATTGTGTGGTGTGCTGTGGTATTATGCTCTGCACAGCTGCTTACAAACATAAAGAAAATTGATGAAGTTTTTTTAACGTGCTTTAAAAATAGCCAATCAACCTAAACTGGCGTTGCGCGCTGTTTGTTGGTTTTTGCGCAGCGCCCAATCGTTTATTTAGAAATATTAGGCTAGCTTACATGGCAGCAGGTGGCTTTAAATTTTCAAAACAACAACAACAGTAAAGGTCGATAAGCAGTATTTAATAGTTGTTGTACTCGATGTGATGTGATTAAATTTATACGGTATGTAATTAGTGTGCTATAAACTATAATATCAATAATCTGCATTTCATTATATGTATTATTTTATATCGCATAAACAACCAAGCGAATTTAAAGATGTTATTTATTAGGTAATACATTTTTTATTAAGAATAAAAAAGACACAAACCGCTACCGAAATATTATAATTAAATCGCATTAACAACACACAAAACTGCTGCGTTGACATCCCAATTTTACATTTCAACGTTCACCCGACCGCCATTTAATTTCTCAACAACACAGCTGCGTAAAAAATATGACTCTCTCTTTCCAACACTCGATTTCATTTATTGCGTCAGTTGCTACAGCATGCAACGAATTCGTTAAACGGAACTTCGCTTACAGTCGCGTGCTGAGCGCCTGTTCTCAAACGATTAAATTCAGTTTAATCATCCTATAAGCAGCCGTCAAAGCAATTTCGTTGCTTCCGACCTACCCAATAGCGGTTGCTCAATTAGATCAACCAACCAGCAGTTATAATAATAATAATCATAATAATGTAGCGAACCCAGGAAACAAAAACAAATCCTTTGTGTTTCCATCGGTTTTTTCTCAACCGCCTTGAAAACTAGACAATACAACGAATAACAACAAATGGGAAGAGGAACGAAATGACGTTGCTGTATTGATGAGCGATATAATTTGTTGTTGAGGGTTGTTGTGAAGGCGGAGGTTGTCTGTAGTTTAATAGTGTTGGTATTGAACCTGAGCTGTTTATTATGGGTTAGTATTAATTCCGTCAACAACAACTACTATCTCTGTCTCTCGTGCGCTCTCACATTCCAAGTCACAAAAGAAATAAGAGAAAAAGACAATCAATCTTTTGTTCGGTTTATTTACAAGTGTGTTTACATGTAGAAACAGTGCAGCCGGTTTTTTATGGTGTTGTAAAATCATTTCCATCTCTTACGTTTTCCCCGATTCACCCTAAGTATTTCTAACAAATTTTCTATTGGATTTTCATGGAAAATCTAACCTGTATGCTTGCGAGTTTTCTACGCGCAGATAGTGAACTTAAAAGTATGCAATCCTAGTAAAAATGTTTGTTGTCATATCTAATAGAAATAAGAGAAAACGCAGCAGCAGCTGAGCGGAGCAAGCAACACAGCAGCAGCAAGCAAACAAAAACTTCTTGTGCTTGGTTTTTTCTAATGTTGTGTGATGGCAAAAGACTGTGTGAGTGAGAGAGCTAGTAAGCAGAGCAGCTGATGTGACTGATGTTTTCTAGACAGTATTCTTGTTGTTGGGGTAAGTAGATGTGTGTGTGTGTGGTTTACTGTGAGTGGGTGGAGATTTACTTTAAGTAGTGTGACGTTTAGTGAAAACCGTTTTTGGAGCACTCCAACTGTCATCTGTTTCTAGAGTGCAACTCTTTTCCTTTCCCATCATAAGCTTATGTAAAAACAGGTTTCTTGTACACCTGATTCTGCTTTTACGCGAATTTGATATAACGCGACTTTTTGAAAATTTTTGATTCTGTTTTTACGCGACTCTTGCATTGCTTGATAGAGCGAAAGAGAAAGCGTAATTTCTCGAACAAAAAATTGGCGCAATAGACAACCAATCAATTCATCGCTCTAAGCAGCTCTTTTACACTTGTTGCGTGAACCACATCAATGCGATTCCCCCGAATGAAAGGAATGAAACAAAAAAATGTTGTATCACGTTGTTGCATTTTCTGCGCTCCTGCTGTAGTGTGGAACATTCGACGTGCTCATCGGTTTCCCATCCGTTGCATTGATTGGTTTGAATGCGTTGCGTTGCGCTGGGCTGCTCGTATCTTTTATCTAGTTTTTATCTAGTTAAGAAAGGTTTAAACTTTAAAGTCAACATGTGTGAAAAGCTTCAACAGTTTTTTATATCACTTTAATGTACTTAAACGTGGCGAAAAATTTTGTCTCCCCCGTGTGACGCGCGAACGAAATATTTAAACACTTATTTTCATATAGAGGATAATATTAGCTCAGCGATTGAATTACATACTTGATTGATTAACTTGACGAAACTAACCAAAGAAAACAGGTAATGATGGTAATGACTGGCAATCTAAAAGCAAAATATGTACATACATACTTGTACTTATAATTCAATTAAAACATGCCGATTTGTAGGTATATTTCAGAACTCTTGCAGTACTGTCCAGAACTGTAATAATATTTATGGATTTTTAGACATTGTTTCTAGACATAGAAACTATTTAAATACTGGAGATTCCTTTTTTTTAGAGTTCTGGATAGCACCCACATAGTTCTATTTCAATAATAGTTTAAGATAATAGTTCAGTTTAATAGCTACGCTATATTTTAAAGAGTTTTATAGTTTAAAGTTTGAAATTTTTAAAACATCTTTTTAACATTTTTTTAAGTTCTCACAATATGTTTTCTTAAACCTTTCAAAACAAATGTTTTTCAAGAATTTGTTAATGTAAAGCGTTGAACACAATCGGAGCAACAGGATACAAGATACATTTTTAGCTGTCAAATTTACATGGGCTCTTATGGAGATCGAGAAAAAAGTTTGATTTCCAGTTTGTTGCTCTGGTTTGCTTTCCATTTTGTATCTTGTCTCCGGGCTAATTTCTAATTTTGACAGCAACAGAATCATTCTTGTTCTTCTTTGGTGTGTTTGTTTACATTGTGTCATGTAAAATTTGACAATTTGCATTGTGGGGGTGTCACACTAGCCATCTTAAGGCCAATTTATTTAAGTTAATATTTAACGAAATTTTTATTATTATTATTACAAGCAATTTATTTCTGAAATAGAAAATATAGAGAATTCCTATTTAAAAAAAATTACTCAAAATATTTATCAATTGCTAAAAGAAATGGAAAATCCTCTAAAAAAGGTTGCTGGAGAAAATGTAAGAAACAGTTGAAACAATGTTGTTTGTGTCAACAACAACAAAACCATAGTAATAATAATACCAATAAAACAAGAACTGTAAATATTTGTCATGTTTTCATAGACATTTGTCGTCGGTATTTCTAGTAGTTTTAGTTAATAAAACGAAAAAAATCCAAAATGTATAGGATATTTTGTTATAATATTTTGGAATTATTTATTTCCAAATTTTTCTTTTATCAACTTCCTATTAAAAAACCTAACGCCTTAAAAACTTTGTGACGTTTTTTGGCTTTTTTCTCCTATTTGAACTGATTTCTTCAAATATTAAAAAAATTGTAGGAAAGGAAATAGGAGAACGAATTTGCGATAACAGGTAAGAACGATAGAGATAGGAAGTAAGCTACAGGAAAGCGATTTTTCGAAAAGAGGTAAGAACGAAAGAAAAAGGTAAAGCAATAATTTTATAATAATTTTATAATATAATATATATAAAGGGTGCAGGTTGTTTTGTGTGTTTAATTACATTGATTATTTAATAATTCAATAAAGAATTACTTAAAAAAAAATAAAAAAGTAGTAGTGCTTGAAATATAATAGTTTAAATATATAGTTTGAAGTGAAATATATGTATAGTTGAAAGTGGTTGAAATTTACATTACAAACAAAAAAAGAAATTTTTGGTTACCAGTAGTTAGGTTTGGTTACCAAAAAAAAGTAGTATGTATATAGAATTGGTAAGTTTCTTTAATATAAAATTAATTCATGTAACTAAGAAGCAAGCGGTTACAGCAAAAATTATGCTAAATAGTTAATATCCCAAATGATTTGAGGTTTAGCGATTGTGCAAGTGGTGCGAGTGGGTTATGTGACAGTGGTTTTTTATGTAGGAAAACATTTGCTTGAAATGAGGTCGGAATTCTTTAAGGAAAACTAAAAGTTTTCTTCTCTGCAGCAGAGTTTTCTTTGACATACATACAATATTACATCGCTCAACTATTCTTACGCATAATCATTTATGAACGAACGAAAACAAGGAAATCCGATTTGTAATTATACAAGCAAATACACGAAATTGCCACGAAGTTTCAAACAAATGAAACTTTCGCTTGCGAAATCGTAAAAACGAGTAAAATTAAAATCAACTAAAAATCAAAATAAAACTAAGAATAAAATAAGTCAACAAAAAAAATTGTTGATAGCATACAACTGGCATTTTGATTTTGCGTTGGTTATTCTTTTTTGGTTGTACGGTTTCTGCTGCATTAGTGAGCGCATAGAAATTACCCAATAAGTAGCGAGCGCATGCATACGTAGTGCCGCGAAAAAAACCTGAAACCACAAAAAAAAACAGCGAGCGACTCAGATTAATTCTTGGCCATAGAGACCGGGTCGTAGCAGAATCTGCCCTACCTATCCAGACACGATTGGCTGCGTGCGTTGCCAGGTTTTCAATCTCTTTAGCCTGGGACGAAATGGGTATACCAACGGAGGTATCAGCCTCGGCGGGACTTGCTGAGGAGCCCATCTAGAACACTGGTAACTATTTGGCATTTTTTTTACTGCCAAAAAAAAGTACATATTTATATACATATATGTATATATAAATCTATATATATAAAATCCCTATGCGTTTCTGTTAGCAAAATATGTCCGGGACTTTTTTTTGGACTTCCACATCACTTAGAATCCTGAAATTTTTCACAGATGTTCCTGGGCATCTAATGTTGATGAGAAAAATCGCAAATTTCAAAAATCCAAACGGCTTCGCCATTTTTTTGCAAAAAATCCGATTGGGAGGAAATTTGTATTTTTGTTCCTAGATTGTGTTGATTAATTTGTCAGATTTTATTATGAAAAATTTTGTAATTTAAAAATGTAATAATTTAAAAATTTAATAAATTAATAATTTAAAAATTTAATAATTTTTCATAATAGTTTAATTTCATTAAATTTGTTTTGTTTGCGACTATTTTTTGTGGTGTTGTGTTTAGTTGTTTAGAAAAGGAACATTAGATATTGGGTAGAGAGAAAAAGAGACAGTGATAGAGTCATAGCACGAATGTACACAGTGAGTATATCGGAAGGTGAGCGATATTATCTAAGACTACTTCTATTACATGTGACAGGAAAAATCAGTTTTGAGTACCTTAGAACTATGCACGGGGTCACATTCAAAACGGCATGCAAGGAGTTGGGTATCTTAGAAGACGATTCGGTTTGGAAGCCACACTGGCTGAGGCTGTAGAAGTCAGCATGCCTAAAGCGCTCAGAGGATTGTGTGCCTTGATCCGTGATTTTGGGTGCCTACTTGAGCCGCAGAAATTGTGGGACAAGTTTCTTAACCACTTTACAGCAGACCTACCTGGAAGACATCCGGATCATTGTAGAACACACGCAGACTATGAAGATGTAGCCCTACGCGATGTTCAAGACATTCTTAATTTACATGGTAAAAATTGTACGGACATCGGTCTTAAAACTCCACCTCAAGAAACAAAGAGCAACAGGTCATGATGTGGTCGAATGTATAGACCAATGTGTTGCTTTAATAAAGTTATAGATGCAATATACACATCTAGCAAATCATCAAAATGCTTTTTCTTAGATGGACCTGGGGAAGTGGAAAAACCTACCTATACAAAACCCTCTTGAGCGTGGTGCGAGGAAAGGCGATATAGCGTTACCTGTGGCCTCCACGGGAATCGCGGCCAACTTTTTAAAAGGAGGTCGGAGACGACGGTTATCACAAAAAATATTGTTTTTAAAGAAATATTCGCTCCATAAACAATATTTGAATCAAACACAAACAATCGATATTAATTGCGATTAATTTTTTACTTTTGATGCTCCAAAATAAATAAACCAAAAACGTGTAAGGTGAGAAAGTCCAAAAGACTTGGCAGTTTTTTTTACGAACTAAATAAAAAGTAATAACTTCCTGGCGAAGTCAGGCTTATATACTAGTATATATATAAATACATATCTGTTATATAATAGGAAAATGAAGAAAATGCAAAATAGTTAATAAATCGTCGATAATCGAACACTCAGGTAATATCTTTCAAAGATATTAATATAATTAATAACACAAAAATGCAGAATTTGCATTCACTTTAAACAACTTTTTTATTTTTCTTTTAAAGAAATTCTTTATTGAATTATTAATATAATTAATAACACAAAAATACGGAATTTGCACACAACTGTTGCAACTGTTTGTTATTTAATATATAATTACTGCTTAGCTTTTCCTTTCGTTCTTACCTCTTCTCTTCGAAAAATCGCTTTCCTGTAGCTCACTTCCTTTTTCTTTCGTTCTTAACTCTTTTCGAGAAATCGCTTTCCTGTAGCTTAGTTCCTATCTCTTTCGTTCTTACCTGTTATCGCAAATTCGTTCTCCTATTTCCTTTTCTACCATTTTTTTAATATTTGAAGAAATCACTTCAAATAGGAGAAAAAAGCGCCAGAACGTCTTCGTACAAGTTGCAGATGTCAAAAAGATGTCACAAAGTTTTTAAGGTGTTGGGTTGTTTTAATTGGAAGTTGATAAAAGAGAAAAGAAAAATTTGGAAATAAATAAATCCAAAATATCTGATCATTTGTTTTATTGGTATTATTATTACTATGGTTTTGTTGTTGTCGACACAATCTACTGTTTCACAAACTGCATTTGGTAGAATTTTAAATTTACAGTATTTACAAAATATTTACAGTTTTTTATTATTTATTTTAAAGTATTTAATAAATACATATAACAGATCGTAACGTCATAGCCAGAAAACAGTATAAATATTATACATACAGTATAACAGCAATACAGTATAAGTACATACATGTAGTTGAACTATCGAGCGCTAGGTTTCTTTGCTGAATCAGTTGCAGTGTGGTTGTTGTTCTGACCATTTTTACTTGAGGTTTCTGATGACTGACATGAGGCTGTACTGTAGACGAACCGGAAAAATGTCGTCAGTTTGCAGCTTGTTTTTTCCATTCCAACCGAACCCACTGCCTTCCTATAACTTTCAATGCGAAAGAAAGAAAAACACGTTGTGCTCAATACCTTTCTTTTTTTAGATGCCATTATAAGCAAAAAAAGGAAAAAGAAATTATTACGTTTTCAGAGAAGCGCCATCTACACATAAATAATAATAACATTTGCATGAAATGGACCTTGTAAAATTTCTTGACCGAGATGTTTTTGTCCCTGCTGTATGAAGCAGATATATTTCCTAATAATAAAATCCTCACTGATAATTTGCCTAAAAATACTGTTCTCGACCTTTTCGAAAAACTTAATGTCGCAATTCTCTTTCGTCTTTGAATTGCAAGAATTACAGTTATGTATTGACAACTGATTCTGCCTGCATAATGACGTCACTCACGAAACGAATCTCAAACTTTCAAAGTAGTATGGAGAAGTAATTGAAAAGAAGTAATATTTAAATAACTAAAAGCAATTTTAAAATAATATTAGGGGACTCTATTTATCTGTGCACTTGATGACTAACATTCTTCCACTACCATTTGCTTTAAAAGTAATGCATAAAAGCGATGTGTAAGCACCTTAAAGAAAGCTGACCAACTAAAGAATTTGGTTTTTATACTGACATCACAATTGTCCGTGCTTTTAGCTAAATTTTATTGCCGAGTCCAACGTCTTTGACCAGTATATACTCGTGAAAATGGGTATGGTCCATCAACTGTTGACAAAAGCCACGATTACAGGAGTCCGAGTAGAACCATTGTCATGAAAGCGGGAAAAAATATTCTATCTGATGAAGGGCTGGAAAAAATTAGGAAAATCGGAAAATCACCTTTTAATTAAATATTAATCCATTCCATTTGAGAGCTAGATCTAAGGGTGAAATTCTATTTTCGGATTTTATGTATCAGAGCAAATCGATCCACAAACTATCGCCCACTTCACGCCCACAGAATTAAACTAAAAGCTATCCTACAGGTGTAGGGTACATGAGCTTCGGTCAGGCTCACTCTTTCTGGTTTTTATTTACATCCACGCTTCTTTCCAAATCAAACAATCAATAGAGTTGTAAATCAAACTTTTATTGAGAAATAATAAATAATAATAATAAATTTGTAAAGAAAATATTAAATTTCTATTGATTTCTTTTGTTGAAGTATTGATATATTGTTCTTTTTATTGTATGTTTTTTACTATTTAGTTATTTTGCACACTATTGAGAACTGATTGAGTTTTAACATGAGAAATAAAAAGTCTGTGTATATTTTCTCTCTAACTCAAAGAACTATTTAATTATGATTTACAATATATTTAAAATTTATAATTTCATAGAATATTTTTGGGAATCTTCACCAATTCATAGAAAATAGCTGCCATTTTTTAGGGACTTCTGTTACAAGGATCTTGTTTCTTCATAACCACTTGTTTTTGTTTTCATCGCAAACGATTTGAATTAAATTTTATATCTACGTAATTGTACCGTAAGTACTTTCGATTATATATGAATATGTATGTATTTTACACTTAACACTGACGAAAATATTTTATAATTATTACAATAATAATAACAATGATGATGATTTACAACAACGTTGAATTTTAAAGATTTCATTCGCATTCATTTATATATTTAGCTTAAGTTGTATATATGATATAATATATTAGTACATAAGTTTTACGATTTACTGTTGCTTAGCAATTAAATATTATAATAATCTCTTTCAAAAATACATAAATATATATATATATATATATATATATATACATATACATTAGGGTGGGTCAATTTGTTCGGGTGAGAAAAAACGTGACAGGTGTATACCAAAATCGAAATCTACACAAAATTCTAAGAAAAGTACCCATAGAAAGTATGGGTCTAAAATGAAAACCTAGCTCCCGCCGAGAGGGTTGATTATGAAAAATAAAAAAGTAGCAACTTCTGGTATATCCATACACAAAACACAAATATAGTTGCTTTTTTGGACTTTTTATTGCATTTTTTTAAACCTTTTTTTTGCATAATTTTTGCATAAAACAGTTTTGCTCTCATTACCTATTATTTTTAGAAACCAATTTTCAAGATTCCATTATGTCTCTCGGCGGGAACTAGGTTTTGATTTTAGAGCCATACTTTCTTAGTCAAGTTTTCTTAGAATTTATTGTAGATTACGTTTTTGCTATACGCCTACTTACAAAAAAAATTGACCCACCCTAATATACATATATGTGTGTATATATGTATATGTGATACATTATACAGTTGTTTTATTAAAGTTACTTAAAAAGCAGTCATGTTTTATTATTACATATATATATACTCTGAGTCACTTGATTTACTTGATTTGCATGAGTCACTTGATTATATATGTTTGTATTCACATGTGTATGTGTGAGCACGTATATATATATAGCTAGTAAATCCATATATATGTTTCCGGTATTACATAAAATTACATAGAATTTAATAAACAATTTTCTTTTAAGTTTTAATCATTAGAGAATCACTGAAATTAAAGCAACATTTAGGTCAGTCATCTGCAGTAACGTAGTTGTTACTCATGCCAAAAAAGCGTCATCAATACTTAAATATATGTTATTGTAAATCATAGAAATTCTCATCCAAGGACTGTTGTTAGTTCTCAAAAGAATTATTATGAATGCAAAGTATTTGAAAGTATTTAAAAACAATTCCAAATATAATTTTTAATAGTAACATTTCCCTGTTTTAAATTATTATTAGTTTATTCTATTCAGTTTTATTTAACTGAGTAGTGACACAATGTACATCATTATTGATTTAGTAGATTTTGTAATTGTTTCAACATTCTGTGTAGTTAGTTTTTTCTAATGGAAGCCTTTTTAATGTGAATAAAATGTTGTTGTTGTGGTTTTTTAAAATTAAGGAAACTTGTGTTTTGCATTACACAATGATCATTAATTTCTACTAATTAATAACCTTACATTGAAGTTTATACGTAATGATTTCTTTTCCTCTTTCCTCTCAATAGACTCTAAATACTAGTATATGTATGTTTATGTGTAGATTGTATTTTAATTTCATATTTTTAAATACGTTTACTTTTAAGTTTAATTAAAATTCTGCTAGTTTGAGGACCCTGTGCAAGTTTATAATTTGATTATGTTTGACAATAAATTGGATTGGATTGGGTTGGATTTCTTAGAACCGTGTTAAATGCTTTTGACTTTATTTTCGTTACGCTAATTGAACATTTAATTGAATGAATGGTTGTTTAACGGAAATTGAGGTGAAACGTAAAATTAGAGTTAGAATAAAATAACCCTCAGACACACCTCGTGGAGAACTTTGAGCCCCTTCCGCCTGCTGAATGCGGCCACCCCGCTAAGCGGGCCACCCTGCTTCAATCGTGCTCATTTCAGTTCGACATCTAAAAGTATTTCTCGCCTTTGACGGTGTTGTACGAGAAGCTCGGCTTGGCCACGGGTCCGTTTAGAAACTGTCCCAGTGAACGCTTCTTCTTGGACACCATGAAACGCTTGGATGGATAACCTGCCGAAGCATGTGTGAATCATTAGTTGTTGCTTTTGAACGCATGTCAATAACCGAGGACGCAACACTTACGATTGTCATATCTGTTGTGTTCTCGTGGTGGCAACTCATATTTGGGCAGTGCTTCCAAATTATAGGGCACCCCATAATAGTCAACAACCGGCGCCGGTTCCAGCCAGGCGCCTCCATTATAATCGCCCACATCATCTAAATTATTGGCTGGCTGATAATCGTATGCAGCCGGATAATAACTGTTCTTGGGGGGGTTGAAGTTGTTGTTGTTGTTATTGTTGTATGGCTCCGGATAGGTTAGGTACTTGGAATCGGCAGCGGCGTCGGCGTCGCTGTCCTGGCGTGCTCTCTCGCCAGCCTCTACAAGGGCTACCAAGGCCAACATGTCGGCGGGTGTCAACTTCGTGTCGCGTTTGAGGCTGGAAGAAGAGCAATAATTGTGTGTAAGTAAAATCAAAAACAAATTAAAAATATTCCATTAAGAATTAACATAAGTTTACAACACTGTTTTAAATGCAACCGCCGCAGTAGCTTTCACATTGTAGATGGCTTTTGATTGCTCTTCCTTTTTTTTATTTCTTGTGTAAAAACATAAATTTAAATTGTGGAGCAGTTCCTGAATATATGTTAACATAAATAGAAGAGCAAATTTGATAACCTATAGTTAAAGTTTATAATATATGATATTCTTTGCTTCTGCGCTGACGCAGTGACGCACGGCAGCACCGTCGCCGTCATGTACCACATGTTATACTAATTTTTGTACTTTTTTGTTGTTGTTTAGGGCTACAAAACAGAACGAAGAACATTTTATTCCCCATAATCTATATAATAAATAAATGTATTAAAATTAAAAATTTAATCTGTGCAGCCAAAACATGCAGGCATCAAATATAAAAGTCTTTTAAAGTCAAACATTAAAAGTGCTTTAAAAATAAAGATTTTCTCTGTACACTTCACTGAGTTTATTATCGATAAATCGAAGTGGACATTAAATGTAAGCTTCAATTAATTATTGATTAATGTTAATTAATGTGAAATCGCTCTATTGGCAACCGAAAATAAACCAAGAATATAAAAACACCGAATTGTGTTCTTTATCACAGTATATTTTGTTAAAAAAGAACAATAATATAAGGTGTAGCTTAAAGCCTGAGATCATATGTACATATGTTTTTTTCTCTAAAGGTTTATAAGGTGCTTTGATGAAGGCAACAGCGTAAAATTTGGAACGAATGATGGATGTAACTATGATGGACTTACGAAGAAAGCCCACAGAAATATTACATTTACAATAGAGTGGTATTCTACATGCGATATAATAGGAATATAGTATGTACCTGTTTCTTTTCATACTCACCGCATATCAGCGACTTTATTTAACTTATTCAGATTCGAGCGCTTCTTTTTGTCAACCACGGCGCCGTAGTAGCGCCCTGGATACTGCTGCAGTGGCAAAGCAACCGGTTCCAAGTACGCTTCGGAGTTAAGGATGT
Source organism: Myopa testacea (assembly GCA_949629155.1). Classification (NCBI taxonomy): domain Eukaryota; kingdom Metazoa; phylum Arthropoda; class Insecta; order Diptera; family Conopidae; genus Myopa; species Myopa testacea. Next base: position 42,024,844 of record OX451347.1, on the reverse strand, counting down.
TCTGCAGATTATCATAAGCTTTGTTGTGATGCGGTGCTGTTGTGTTAAATGGATTGAAAGAAATGACCGAGAAAAAGAAAGCGATTCTCGTAAACAGAAACTTCATTCAAGTACTCAAGTGCAAATAAATATATATATAAAAATATAAGTATGTCTGTCTGTTTGTATCTATGGGTGCTGTGCGTGGAGGTTACTTCCATAAAGAAGGGTTGAAATGTCGACATCACTTTAAAACTCATCTCCAGTTATACGAGTCGGTCATAAAACCCGAATATTAATTTAAATCCAATTTTAATAGCTTGGGACGTAGCTTGTTTGAAGTCCCCACCAGATATCACACTCTAAGAGGTGGTCCTAGTTACTTTCTCACCCTGGGTCAATCCATTGCAGGTTCATTCCGAAACCGTTGAGACCGCCCTCGTATATTATATTCTTAAATGAAATGATAAAAAGCTCAATTTAAGTACCTCGTGGTGCATAATTCTCAAAGTCCTGCACATCTGAATATGGTTCTATTTCATCGGCCCAAACGGCGCCATCACGCACCGCCGCACCACCAGCCATCGGTCCGGAGGGGTTGTTGTAGTAGTCTGGGTTTCCGAAATCATAACCGTAGCCGGCACCAACACCGCCTAAACCACCAGCGCCATACAAATACTGTTGGGCGCTGATGCCGCGCTTCCGTAATAAGGTGGGTGGATCGATTCCATTATTGCTGGCGTTTTCATCGGCAACATATTCCTGCTGCTGCTGCCGTTGTGCTTCCAATTCTCGTTGACTGGCAGCAGCAGCTGCTTCGATGGCGGCTGCTCTGAGACCAGCAGCAATGGCGGAGTCGATGATTTCACCACTTCTGGTCGTGGAGGAGGCGCCTGCGTTGAACTGATGCGCTGAGTTGGAGGTCGATGATGATGATCCTGATGTTGCCAAAGAAGATGCCCCTTGTAATGGTGAGTTGAACGATTCTGGGACCATCTCAGGACTTGATTTCTTGTTTAAAGCGGCAGCAGCGGCGGTGGAGGGGGATTCCCTCAAATTGTTCGACGAACGTTTGACTGAGTTGCGAGATGAAGAAATTTGCAAAGAAATGTAAGAGAAAGAGATGGGAATAAACTACAATTAGTATCAAATGATCCATTGAGAAAAAGGTAAATTTTTAGAAGAACAAAATAACTGATAAACCGCAAATCTTCTTCACAGAACAAATCTTTACACACAACAATTTCAATATCAATCGCAAGGGTTTGAAAAAAGAGGGAAAGAAGCGAAATCTTTAAACTCATTGATGAACTTCAGCGGAAATTGTTTTCTGCTTTCCAGTCTTTCGACTCACAAAAGCAATTGTTGTTATGACAGGAGCAGCAGTTGTTAATATGACTGACTGTGTTGTTGTTGTTGGTGTTGTTGTCGTAGCTGGACGAAACAAAACCAAGGAAAACGTTTAAATTACCCCGCGAATACACAATCGAAAATACAAATTGTATTTCTATCAGGAGTGTTAGATGTGGGTGGCTGTATTAGCTACCGATGACATACATAAGTTTTGGCCTACATAAATGCTAATGAAATCGGAGAAAATACAATAGAAAAGAAATAGAGAATCCATGCAAAAATATCATCCACACACTCTTAACTTGGCTCACATGATGATAACAATTATATATCGGTTATAATGATTAAAGCTAAGCTGGGTCTTGGCAAAGACACAGCACTACTAAGTACGAGTACTGTAAACAATGTCGACAATAATATTGACAAAAAGACAAGCACTGTTGTCTGAGAGTCAGTTCTTTTGTCTGAAAGTGAGTCAACACCATCGAGCTGAGTGAGGGATTTTTAATGATGGTGTTAATTACAATGATAATGCTAGCCGTCGCTGTTGTTATTGTCTCTGACGCTTTCGTTTTACTGACCTAACGGAAATAAAGTGACATCAAAGTAAATCTAATTACAATCAACTAACAAGATAATCTATAAGCAGAGTAACTGAATTCTTATTAGAGATTCAGTTGGACGGAATAGAAAAGGACAAAGGACATTGCAGTCTTCCATGACGTCGGAGCTTTGTTATGACAACCACTAACTACAACAACAACAGAAAGCAGGACAAGGATAAGGATAATGATAATGATAACAACAGCATGCTTTATTAAAGTGCTAACGGAAAGAAGCTCACTTGACTCTCAGCGGAATGGGGAAAAGAGTGATGAGCTAAGAGAGAGAGAGAGAGGGATAGATTCAGAGTCCATCCTTCCATTAACACGTTCAGAGTGAACAGTGGAAACTCAATTTGTCCTGCAGCCTGATTTCAAGCGAAGTGCAGGAGCCACTCTAGATTAAAAGTGTAATCGCATTACTAGTGACATTTAACTCTGTGCGACTCTCCGCTATACCGCAAATCCAATAATCTGTGGTTTCCTTAGTGTATTTAGTACAAGTGCGTTAAAGTTATCTTCCCCCAGCCACTTAATGGGAGGCTCAACTCAACTCGTATTTAATTCAGTCCTGTGCTTGGTATTTTCCGGTTTTAAATTGCTTTTCCTTTGCAATTTTATGGATTGTCGAACTGAAAGTATCACTGATGTGGAAAACAAAAATTGCTGTGGCTTTTTATAAACTCATAAAGCAAATGGAAATACAATTAATATTACAACACAAACAAAACCTTATATTTAAAGAGTATAGCTTTTTCATTGGATTGAATAAACATTTCCATTTATTATGAAAATTCATTATTTCTCCACAAATTTAAATGGAAATGGAAATTTCGATTTATGCAGTTGATCAATGATAAGACAATAAAAAGAGTACATAAACTAAAATCATTTGTAACGTGATTGTAGCGTAAATGTCACGTTTTGCAGTAACATCCTCACCTCACTTTTAATAAGAATTGAATTGCAAAAACAAATCCTTGAAGTAAACTGATTCAGTTATAAAACAAATAAGTGGGGCAATAATACAACAACAACAACAACCACAACAACCGAGAGCTGTTGAAAGGTTTCTCATTTTGTAGAAACTTGTTTACAGAGAAGAAGAAGAAGCTTTGAAGATGAATGAACAATGAATGAAGGAGAAGAATGCAACAAGTGTTACAGCAGCAGCAGCAGCAGCAAAACAACAACAACAACAACTTGTTTTCCGCTACCTAACAGTAAAGTGGAAACTGCGTAGGAAGGTGCAACTTATAAATCCTATAAAAGCACCAGCAACTGCCACTTGTAATGACGCAGCAACTTAGTTGAGCATTGAATCAGTTTCTACAATATATTAATACACTTCTATAACAACTTTTATTGGTTTTTTAATTAAATGTTTATATTATTAAGTGTTTCTCGATGGTATTGAAAAAGTTTTCCATAGAGATTCCACTCCAAGTTTAGGTAAGAGTTTTGTACATAAAGCGAAAGAATTTTAGAAGTAAAAACGATTTTATTATTTTTATTCTATAGATACATCGAAATATCGATTATAAATAATTAATGATTGCAACTTCTCACATTACATAATCGAAAGATTCATATTTTAGGTGTTATGTAAAGAAAGGAAGGTTATTATAGTACTTTTTTCTTTTATATAATATAATATTGTATCGTCCAAATATAATTCAATATTCTTTTTTTTGCTTCCTTTTATTCTTGTTTTCCAGTATTTTGCGTACACAAATGATATGATTCGTTCAGACAGCTTCATTGAGGGCCAGACGTGATTCTGATCTGAGTATAGATTGTATTCTTCTGTAATAGCAATAAAATCAATTAATTGGTTGCTAAGCGAATTCTTTCCTAGAAAACTAAGGGTTTTAACGAAGAACTCGTAGAAATGGATTTTAATTAATGTTTTGCGAGAAGAGACACTAAGCACTTTGACTTCTTCTTTGACCTTTTGACTTCTTTGACTTACATTTGTTCAGTTATATTAAATTGAATAAAAAATATATATGCTCTTTATTTTGAAATAATAATAACAATAAATTAAGTTATTGCCTAAATGATAACCATGTTTAACTTGTGCCTAATGTTATGCAACAGTTTTCGTGTTCTTGAATGTGATGATTTCTTCAGGCGTGTATGAATCAAAAACAAGGGGATATCATTTCATACTTCGACGAGTACAACAACAATCCTTAATCCCAGATAATAAAAACATATCTTTGGTTACCATGATTTTGACTATTATGGAAATTTTGGTTACTTTGGATTACTATATCCATAAAGAGTAACACACGATCTGTGAAGGTTTCCGAGAAGACGTGGTACCGTAAAATAAATACCAATATTAATGTATATAAACAAGCATCGATTCTTTCAAAGCTTACCTCAGAAATCACTAAATAAAGTGTTCTCTTTAGAAATAGAAGAGAATAGAAATATTGATAAGTACGAGAGTATGACTGGTAGTAGCTTCGAGGCTTGTATTATGTCTCTAAGGATATGGATTTATTCACAATTACAGAAGGTGGATTCATAAGATATTCACAAAAGTACGGGACCTTCAAGCGACATTTTAAATTCCAGAAAAGCAAAAGATTACGAACAAAAACAGCAAAAGCACCGTAGCGAGGCAGATGAGGAGGAGGAATGAGGAAGAAGAAGCAGATTAACGAACAATAACCTAAGTAATAGATAACAAAAACCACAACAGCAACAGCAAAGGAACGACATTACGATGCGGGTGTGGAAATAATATTTTATTTGTGTTTCCATACGCTTATCGTGTATATAAACGTACATATCAAGTGTACTCCTATGTACTCATATATGTATGTATTTATATACATATGTGTGCGTATGTGTGTGTATGTCTTTCTGTCTACGTTTTTGCCTTTGAATAAACTGTTTCTATGTGTTGTGGAAAAGTTTTATAGCCTGAAGTTATAAATAAAAAGCAGACACACACACCCTATATTCATCCATCCATAGATACATGGATAAACACACACACACATATATGAGTAACATGTAACAATAAAGTTCAGTTAATATTTATTCAAGTTATTGGAATAAAAATTATTGTTTTATTGAATTTAGTTGGGAGCATAAAACTGATGACGTGAGATATCAAATGCTCACAACAAAAACTCACAGCCACAACCTCTGTCTCTCTTTCACACACACTCATAAGAGGGAGAAAAGGGTCCCGGTTTATCTGTCAAAAAATGTTATATCAACAGGTTGTTTTTATCGTTTCTTTTATTGACAAATCTTGATGCGGAAAAATAGACAAATTCAACAACTTTTAGGTTTCTATTTACTTACCATCCCCTTTGATTAACTCTGAGTAAAGTTTACTTAAACATTTTTCCTCAATTCAGTTTTATTCCAGAATAGAATTCAAATCGAGAGTCATACCGAAAATGATTTAAATAAACATACCCTTGAAATTGTATAGTAACGAAAAAATATCTCCTCGAAAATACTTCTATTGATGTATTCAAAATTTAGGTTTATTCTTTAAAAAACTAAAAGTAAATCATGCCCATTAAATTAAGCTAAATTTATTATATAAAGCTGACTTTACTGCTATTCATATGCACCTTATCGCTCCAAAAGAACACCGAATATGACGTCATCCGGGGTGTGGTTCATCCTACATTTTTGAGATTTTTAATGTCCGTTATTCTCAAGTACTTTATATTTAAGACTTTTGTTTAAAATACTAACGATCTCTTCTTTACGTCTTCTCAAAAAAAAAAAAAAAATCTAAAATGCAGGTAAATCATGAATGAATAAATAAATGAATGAATGCTGCTGCATGTAAAATGAATGTTACTCATACGTTGCGATGAACTGCTGATTTATTATTGCAAGAAAATAGCTGATGAATGATTCATGAAGGATTTCCAGAGCAGAAGCATGAAATTAAGCCGCAGCCAGCAATGAGCGCCCACGTAAAGAAACGCTTTTTCTCTCCCTGTCATCCACCACCTCACACACACACACACATAGACACACATATACAAACTACACAGAATAATTGTACTTTTCTTGGTGAGGTCAAAAGTAAAAATAAATTATGCAGCTGCTGTTGCCGTTTCAGTTGCGTGGGCGTTTGAGAAACCCAGGAAAACTTAACAACTTTCATTAAGTGTGGCGCATTCGCTATTCTGAGCTGAATTCGTATGCTCCTGCAGCAAGGACGTGCTTCTGTCAACACAGAGAACAAAAGAGAAAAAAAAATAACCGAGGAATGAAGAAATCCAGAAAACAAGCACTGGTTGTTGTTGGCAGTTTCAAACCGTTCGAGCGTATTTATTGCTCAGTCAGCTGGATGAAGTCGACTTCTTTTGCCATCCCACAATTTTCTCAGTTGTGGCAACTTTCATTCATTCATTGATATTCGAGTCCCGCACTGATGCGAAGAGCGAGAGACGTTTTTATTTTTTATTTATGGGCTTTCATTCATTCATTCATTGCTGTAAGAGAGTCCCAGCAAGAATCTCGAACTGAGCCAAAATTCGAGCTGAACTTTCGACCTTTCTGCGAAAATAACCCATTTCCTGACACACTCACAAGCACACTAACACACACACACCACCACGTCCACCACCACCGACACCGTCACCGTCACGATCTCATCCACCGCCGCCTTTCTACGTAAACACGCTTGTCTACGTCATTGCAGCTCGTAAGTAATCACGCTGCGAACACCTTGCAGCTGCTGTCGCCTACGCAGCAACGCATTCGCTTTGTTTCTCATTTCGTTTCTCATTACTTCCGTTGATGATTCTCGTTCTTTCGTGTTGTGCTATTTACTTACCTTTAAGATTGCCAAAATTGTTGTTGTTGTTGTTGTTGTGATTATTGCTGTTGCCTTTCAATTTAGCATTCGAAGCCATTTCCGAGTTCTGCACCAACACCGATGTTGGCACCGATGCCACAGTCGCAAAAATCAGCGCCAGCAACATCACAATCGCCATGACTTTGAAATTTGAACGTTTCAACATTTTCTTAATTAATAATTTTGTAGAAGTTTATTTTTCCTCTGAAAACCAAAGAATTTTGCACTTTCACTACTTCTTCTTTGAATTTACACCCACTAAATTGCGGCTAAATTGAATTTGTACTGCTTCAATTGCGGATGCCTTGAAAGTTGCTTGAAGGTAACAGCTCGAGTGTCCTGAATGAACTGCTGCCGTTCGCTTTGGAGCAACAGTTTTTATTTCATTTCAGCAGTACGCAAAAAACATGAAAGGACAAAAAAAAATATATACTAAAATGAAGTGAAGTGTAAGAGGCCGCCGCAGCACCAGCAGCTTTTATGTGCCTTGTAGCCGGGCCAAAAAGCAATAGAAAATTGTGCCTGGCTTATATGTATATACGTCATTGATAAGAATTGCTTTGTTGTTGCTGTTGTTGTTATTGTTATCGCATTTGTGGTCAAACCGCAGCAATAGCAAAAGCACAGGCAGCAGTAGAAGAGCAAGAACAGGAGCACACATTTGATCCATCCAACCAGTTGAGAGGTTGGCATAAATTTATAACACATGCGCTTTGGCTATTTCATGGATTGACGAAGTGCTCAAAGCTGAAGCAAGTGTTGAGCTTGCGGAGCTGATGTTTGTTCTAACGGCCCGTGCCACATTGGCGGATGTCACAAGCATCTTGAGAACGGCATTACTCGCTCTGATTGATTATTGCAAAAAGCGTAACAACTACGGTCCAAATGTTGTCATACAAGCCAGGTAAAATCCTCGGATTCATACAAAATATGGATTAAATCACGTGCTACTTTCATCGCAATACTTTCATTAAAATGGAAGCGTTCACTAGTATTACAATTTTTTTACGTAGTGTTGCAGTAGTAGCTTTAGTTTTATTTTGAGGCCGGCCTCAAGAGGATTAATGTAGGCACAGACCAATGTTTGTAATTGTGTATCTCTCACCCAAAGCTCTTGAAGCTCCAACGTCTAATAATTAACTAACAAAAAATAACTATTTAACAAATCCGGTAATATTGCTAGACATACATATGTATTGAACCGGGCAAGACGTTGAAACCCCACCCACACTTCTACCAACAATTCAATTGCAGAAACTGCACAACTGCTTGCGAAAGTGTTTTTTTTTTCATAATAGTGTAATATTCATAAAAAATTAAATACAAAAATGAATGAAAATAAGATTTTATAGCCGTAAAACTGAAAATTACTGACATTGTTTCCATGGGGAAAAGACGAAGGGAAATTTCAATAATTTATATTATTATCCTATGCATACTTAATTTTTTATTAATATTACTTTTTAATGCTATGTTTACACCGACCCCAAATGCGCATTTGAGCTCTATTTTTTCAAATGCGAAGCGAAATTTTAAAAATTTCATAGGATTTGACAAATCAAATTTAATAAAATTGAACGCATTTGAAAGAAATGCGAATGAAATGCGATGCAAAATAATTTTTTGAATCAGTCTGTCGTAGGGATAAAATAAAATCCCAAAACAAAACAGTGGAAATGGAAGAGAAATAATGTCAATCAGCTGTCAAAACACAATTGTAAAAAAATCAGTCAAACAAAATACATAAATTTGGTCTGATCTATGTCAAATCAAACGCAAACAAGTCGGTGTAAACACTTTTCAAATGCGTGATTACAAATGCGCATTTGGCGTCAGTGTAAACATAGCATAACATTACCGTTAAAGAAAATCTGCATTTTTTAAATCACGTGAAATGGCATCATTCAAAATTTATTGTGAAACAAATCTGCTATGCTTTCAAATCTACAAACAAATTTATGCTTTCTGTACATATTTTCTTGAAATTCACCCTGTTTTATTTTACACTCGTAGCTATGGATAATGAACAAAAATTCCATTTGAATTGAACGAGCGAGCGAGCTTTTCCAAAAGTTACCCGCGAATTTAACACAAGTGCATAAACCACATCATTTACTAAACACCAGTGGATCCGTGGCCGATAACGTGAAGCTGTTGTTATTCTTATGAAAAGGAAATTCAGAGGTTCAAACCCCAGCCCGCACAATTTTTTTTTGTGGAAAATCCGGTTTACTTACGTACTTGCGTTGAAATTAAAAACGATCTGCAAAATTTTTTTTCTAAAAAAAGAAAAGGAGAAAAACCTACAAATTCATTGCTAGCTCAATGGGACGGTCTCAAAACTTCGTCACAAATGCTCTGAAATCAAAAAAATCCATTGAGACGCGTGGAGCACCTAAAAAAACCTCCTCAGTGCCCAACAATCGAATCATTACATTAGCTAAACACGACCTGTTCAAGTTATTCGGAGTAATTGCTAGCAAAATTGAGAATGTTGATTGACGATTACTAAGCGCAAATCTACCGAGTAGGATTGCTCACAAAGTTCCTCTGCTTAGAACTGCAAATTTGAGGAACAGGAAGAACTTTGCATTAGTCCACAAAACTTGGAGTGGATCACAGAGGGGAAAGAAATGGTACAGTATTCTCTGTAGCGATCAAACAAAAATAAATTTGTTTGGTAACGATGCGGGAAGAAACGTTCGTCGCCCAAAAGGCAAAGAATTCGATGTTAGGTTCACAAAAAAGACAGTAAAGCACAGAGGTGGCAGTTTAATGGTATGTGCCTGTTTTTCGTGGCAAGGTGTAGGTCCGATACATCAAACTAATGGCGTAATGGATAGGTTCGTGTATAAGGATTTGTTGAAAATGGTAATGCTATTAAATGCCGAAGATATTATGCCGCTTTTTTTGAAATTTCAGCAGGATAATGATCCTAAGCATTCATGGTGACTTGTCAAAGCATAGTCCCAAGAACATAATGTACACGTCCTTGAGCAGCCGAGTCATTCCCCTGATCTCAATCCTATTGAGAATCTCTGGGGAGAACTTAAATGAGGAATTTAAAAGACTGTTTGCAAAACAAAACGCATTTATGGGAAAATATTAAAAAAGTTTGGTATAACATTCCTGTAGAAACTTGATATCGTCTAGGCCCGGAAGAATAGAAAAAGTCATCAAGAATAATGGCGGATATACGGGACTGGAAATACGGGACCATAACTAACAAGATTTCAATATTTATTACTAAGCGTGTTCGGCACACCTATTATTCTGAGCAACCAAAAATTTGTGTATTTTATCAATTAACCAAAATTTAAGTTATTTTTTAGAGTTTGTAAAGCCTTTTATTATACCCTACACCTTAAGGTTAAGGGTATATTCACTTTGTCACGAAATGCGTAACGCATAGAAATAGAGACGATAGATATAGGAAAGTAATTATATATATTCTTGATAAGCTATTTAGCCATGTCCGTCTGTCTGCTGAAATTACGATCACGGGAAAACCGCTGAAGACATCGTGATGAAATTTTGCATAACTATTGTTTCTTGTGGTGTGCAGGTTGGTATTGAAAATGGGCAAAATCGGTCCACGACCAATCCTATTTTTTATTAGAAATGTGATATCAGCGTTCGTTCTTGAGTTATGACAACAAAATTTCATTCCTGAGTATAGAGTAGCATTATCCTTTAATATGCCAAACATGGGCGAGATCCGCCCACTTTTAGGTTACACAGGCATAAGATGGTTGGTTATATTGTTAAATATATAAACTTCCTGAATAAGACTTTAGATAACAACTTGTTTTCCAAAAAACAGTATTACATCAAAACTGGCTGCGGTCCGTCCACTTTTACAAAACTTATACAGTATAGCAGAATGAAAACAAGTTTATTACCACGGAAATAAAGTTTAAATTTGAACACAATAATAAAACCACTAAGCTTGTTATTTTCTTTTGAAAAAGATAATGACCACGCCTACTATTTATACAGAGGCGTAGCTAGGTCTCATGGACCCCGGGACGATTAATCGTCTTGCAGCCCCAAAAATGCCTAAAATTCAATAAGTCACTACTTGACTTCCACAACTGCCGCCCCCGACATTGTGCCGCCCAGAGTGGACCGCCACCCCCGCCCCACCCTAGCTTCGCCACTGTAATACCCGTCTGTGATTGAATGTGATTATAACGTAGCTTTCCTTATAATCACATATTTCCTCTAGTTTCAGTTTAACTTTTTTCAAAACTTTTAGGTGTAGGGTATCTAAGATTCGGCCAGGCCTAATATAGCTTTCTTACCGGTTTTTTATTATAAAGCTGAAATATTTACATATGTTTTTTAACTGACTTACTCTTCCAGGGATAATAAAAAATATATGAAAACCAAATTTCTTTAAAAATAATATACTCACACCGATTATTTTGTCCAGCAGTGTATATGTATGTATGTATATTACATATGTTAGTATTTACTAGAATTCACCACTATTAATAAAAGAGAATATAAATACACGCAATTCAAAGAAATTATAATGAAATAGTAATATAATAAGTGCAAAAATAATAAATGCAAAATAATAATTGAATTGAAATAATAATATAGTAATAATGGTAATGAAAAAAATGAATTGATTGATGAAAATGAATTGATTGATGAACGGAACCTAGGGGAATAGAAAAACATTAATACAAGCTTTATTTCAATTAAATTCAATAAATGCCTAATACAAAAGAAGAAATGAACGATTATCTATAAAAAATAACATTAATAATAAGTAGCTGAAGAAAAGCGTTGCAAGGAAAGGAAGTGTAAGGCATACGGATACGAGAAACAGCCCGGACACTTAAAGATGTTTGACTTTCAAGAGTTTGTTTTTAAAGTTAGATTCCTTTGCTTCTCTATTTAGAAATTTTAAAAGAAAATATATTCTAATCCGAATGAAAAAAGTGAGAAGCCTTTCAGGGTCTGATTGAGAACAACAAGAATATGGCGCAATATCTAACAGTTGATTGAATAAAAATCTACCAACGCCAAGATAGTGACAACCCTTACCGAATACCTCACAGAAACTATCATCTAAGCTTTTTATGTAGGCGATAAATGGTTGGGGTGGCTTTATAAGATTGCAACCATCGCGCTGTTTTTCAAGGGTGAACAGAAAGTCGTCAGAAACGAATCATCACCGAAATATTCTAAAGGTTGCTCCAATTATGAAGTTTATGAAACCTTTAAAAAAGCCAACCAAAAACGTATGCTAAGGCATTCCTTTGGAGGAAATTAGCTTCATCTATATTTATATCTATGTGCTGAAGGTAACTCTCGCCTTGGCAGACTTTGAAAATGTTGCCATGACTGGTCCAAAATTAATTCATCATTGGAAACGCTTTGACAAACTTCATCTTGAAACCTAAATTGTTCGTAGGTTTGCAATTGCCTTTAGTCACAATATCTATATAATGCAACCCCCAACGCTTCGGAACGGTTGGTAAATATTTGAGGTGTGATCTGGCATGAATTATTATCGACCTTTCTTATTTGGCCAAAGAAGTGTTTTAATTCGTCGTGGCAAAGCCTCCTAGTTTGTAAATAGGAGAAACCTTTGTTGGATAAATATTGCCATTAATGCCCTAAACTATCCTGAAGATTTTGGCCATTCAGACACAAACCTCTGGAGAGTTCTTTCATTAAGAAGAACTAAATGGTTTTTCAAATAGCGATAGGTTATCCGAGTAAGGAAAGACACCTAACGTAAGAGTTTTGAAGTGGCTTTTATACCTACGACCCTTTAGCTTTTGGCAGCAATTCTTTAAACTATTCTGAAGCAGTATTTGCAACTGCGCAGGAAGTTTCTCATATTTTTCGATTTCATTCGAACTCCCTGAAGCTTTTGGTTAAGTTTTCTAAGCTGCAAATTTTATTCTTTTAAACGTTTAATTTTTTCCTCCTTAACGGCCAATATTATGTTTTTTGCTTTTGTTTCAATTGCTTGTCTGTGCGATTTTCTTTCCAAAATTTCAACTTTTGTTAAGAGTTTCAGTTTTCGAGCAATTCGACTGCTAAGATCGGGATCTGTCTGAGCTTGAACTTTAAACTATTCCTATTGTTGTAATCTAAACAGAAATCTTTTTCTATCTCAGACATTGAAATCCCATTTAGATTCATGTCCGGGATACATTCCCGAAATAGCTTGTTATTGGAAGACATTTTCTCCTAAAAGTGCTTGGAATATGCATATAATTGATGCGATGATTTATAAATTGTATTGTATATAAAGAATATTTGTCGGACAAATACACTGACCTGTGATTGTCGGTGATTCGGTTGAGGGAAGATGTGCAAATTTGAAATTCCGGGGCAATTCTAAACACATTTTCTTCCCATCATAACGGTTTTTGCTTTCTCAAGAAAGTGTAAGCTCGTTGTAGTGAGCTAAAAGAAAAGAACTTTTAGTATATATTTTATTATTTTTATAGTGTATATTTTATTTCACACTTATTTAATTTCTGTTCTAATTACTTTTTAACTTATCTTATTGGCTGTCATTATTAAATAATATATGTATAACAACGACCAACTTCTGATTGGTTTTATGCAGCGTTTCATTTGCAACTTTGCGATCTTTGTCGGTGTCCTTTCTTGTACAACCTTCGCTATATAAGCTTCGTCGTTTGCAAATAATAACTTAATACGAAATACAAACTGTTGAAGAGATATAGAAGCAAATAATTGTACGCACCACACAAGTTTTTTTTGTTATGTGCTTTATATGCTCTCTCTATGCAGGCCGGTTTCGAAATCAAGCAAGAGATAGGAGCATTTTTTGGTAAGTGGTAAGTTTTTTGTTTTTTTTCTTTGTTTTTTCCCCTTTCTATAATTTATTAAGTTTATATTATATTTTATATTTTTTAATTTATTAAGTTTTATTATTAGTTATTAATTGTTGCCTCTATGAGGCAGCATACTGTGTAGCACATGTGCATAGCACATTTCTTATAATGCGTATTATTTTAAAAGAATGTCAAATAATAGCTCATTTGCTATTATTCAAGGTTTTTGCAATTCCTCCATGATTAGTTGTTTTTGGCTCATGTATATTTGTTATGAGTACGTGGATGTCAACGACTCTGGTATCCAAAATTTCCAGCACATCTCCGATCCAATTTCATTTCCATTACGTTGGAGCTTTTATAAATCACCGTCCACTTTTAAAACAACGTGACAACATATCCGCAACTACGTTTTGTGTTCCCTTGCGGTGTTTTATTTTGAAATCGAAGGTTTGCAACTTCAACGAGCTAATCGATGATGAATTAAATCCTTTAGTGTCATCAGCCACGTAAGACTGGCATGATCTGTGATGATACTAAACGGCATCATTTCCATATATGGACGAAAGCGTTTTACTGCCAATACTGCCGCCAAGCATTCCCTCTCGGTAACGCTGTTCATTTTTTGCATCGATTTGGAATAAAACGGCACCTACTCCATACTCTGATGCAGCGCATTGTATCCAGAATCTTTTACTGAAGTCAGCGTGAGTTAATACTGGGGCTGTATTAAGTACTCGTTTCAGATTGTAAAATTCCTCCTTTGCTTCTTGAGTCATTGTGAATTTCGAATTCTTTTTCAGAGTGTCGCTAAGGGGTGCAGAAATGGTCCCAAAATCTCGTATGAAACGACGGTACCAACCCGCTGTTCCTAGGAAACGGCGCACTTCTCACGGCGAACGGGGGATCGAAATCTTTTCGCAGATTATGGTGCTCGTTCCTTTTTTCCGGTATCGGTGTTCCTCCTGGAAGTATTCTGCACCGAGTTGTAGTCGTACCCTCAGCGAGTCCAAAATCAGTATGACGGCATTCGGTCGTATGGCTTCGGGCTCGCATGTACGGATGTCTGCCATTGAGTTGATGACAACGATAAGGTGCCAATGGGAATTATCGTTTATCGGTAAGACGATGCGTTGCTTCTCGAACAGGTTAACGTTCCGTGTCCATCATCTTACGGCCTCATGTCTTTTGGCTGCTGGTGGCAGTGTCCCATCACTTTATGGAAGTGTATATAAAACGTATATTGCCGCCTGACGTATATATGACGTCGATGATCGGGTCATTCAGCCATTGACTTTTAACGAGCCGTCTGTAGTCGTTGTTGTAGATCGTTATTCCTTGTTTCTCCTGGTAAACACATATGGCCTGCTGTTATCCAAGTGGGGTTGTTGTTGTTGTGAGTTTTCCCGTTGTAGTGTTGTTGCTGCTGTAGTAGCTGTTGTTCTTTCTGTAGTAGTTGTTGTTGCTGCTGTTGTTCGATAACCTCCGTTCGTTGCAACAGCATTATTTCTTTCGTGTTGGTGGCTCTCGACTGCTATTCTTCGTCTCCAAAATGCTGAGCGTGAACCCTCAGCCGTTGTCCTCGACCCCTTTCTTCAAACCAATTGTGGTCCAAGACTGGATTCTGGTTTGTTGACTGTCGAGAAGCCGGTACTTCTCCCACATCCGCTCCTTAGTCTCCTGGAATAGGTTCCTGTTATTGACCATTTATTTCTTAGCCTATACTTGTTTTATTTTAATTTTCCTCTTTTTTTCGACCTATCCCGACGACGGTTGAACACAGACTGATGTGTAGCCGACGAGATAGTTCTTGCGTGCTTGTCCTTCTGCAATCATATGATGATCAGCGTTGCCTCGATTTACGCTGCGGCGTTGGGATTTCCACTGTGAATGACCTTTTTCGATGCTGGTTGGATGACGACTATCATTTGTTGGTGTAGACGAGACTATTATTGAATTAAGTTAAGCTGTGTTGTGGGAGGTTTCGCTAATGGAATTTCGGCGTGGTTTTCGTGGAATATTTGGAGTTCATTAACATGGGCGGACCTGGTCCGACTAGAGCCAATGCATTGAATCTCGATTATAACTGGTGAGATGAAATTCAAAACTTTGCAGGGGCCATCATAACGAGGGGCAAGTATTACCGCAAACCCGTCACATGCCTTAGATAAATGGTGCTGCTTCACAATTACGTGCTGTTCTATTTGAGGTTGCCTCTATCGTCGTCTCAGGTTGTAACTAGTTGCTTGATCTTGAGCTGCTCGCCCCAGATTACGTCGTACTATGCAGAAGACTTCGTTCAGTTGATCGGCTTTGTCATCAGGGTTTCGTGAGGTTCGTCCGCTTCCAAACGTCTTCTCGCTGTAGAGTGTCCGTGGAAGTCGTGGCTCGCGGCCTTGATTAAGGAATGCCGGGCTATAGCCGGTAGTTTCGGAGACGCTGGTGTTGATTGCAAGGGTGATCTTGTGCAATGTAGGGTGCAGTATATTGCTTCTTGACTCAGAGCTCTTACATCAATTTCTGCAAGCTTACGCTCATAAATTGTGCTCCGTTGTCCGTAACCAAATTAATATCAAAATTAAATATAATTTTGCCAATTAACCGAGTAAAGTACTGAACTAAATGAGCGAACGAACTACTGAACTAAATGACCGAGTGAACTATATGAACTAGTTCACGACAGCTGATTGAAGTAGAAAGATCGCTCTCTGTAGTAAACTATATAGCCCAACACTACTCTGCTGTCGTCAACGATTGCGAAAATTCTGTACATTTTTACAGAAATCTCGCAATCGTTAGCGAATTTTGACAGTTCGTTTGGTTTAGCATTGTTTACACCTCAGTGGCACAGTTAACAACTGAAATTTTCTTGCGTGAGTATTTAGCTGTAATATTTTGTTAATATTTATTGGTATTAATAGTATTGTATTATTATAATATATAAATATAATATATTTATTGGAATATATTGCATATAATTTAATTTGCTTACAGATATCGATTGAAATAGGGATGACCAGTTAATCGAGGAGGTGCGCCAAAATGCATTAAATGTGCGCCGTTAATCATTCTTCAAGTAATCAATTTGATAATTCTCTAGAAGTGAATGAAGAAGAAGAGAGACAGTTATATTCAAAAGATAAAACAGAAGATTTTGTTGATTTAATAGAAGAGAGGAACTTTATTAAAATTAGTTTAAAAGAAATGTTGAAGCTGTGGTACATTCGCCATAGACCCTCAAGGGAAAGTTTTCAGGAACTATTAACAATTTTAAGAGAAGAAAAATTAGATGTGCCTTTAAGTTCATCTACTATTTTAGTTAATAAAGGCCAGGCCTTAGTTGAAACAGTTTCAACAGGAACCTATCTTCATTTGGGAATAAAAGAGCAATTGGCGCAGCCAAACCTCTAAACCAAACTTATGCTTGTCTTCCACTTCCAGAATATAACTCTGTTAAAATTTTTTGGAGCGTGGATTTGGTTTAGGATTTATGGGCGTTTAAACGTCAAAAGGTTTATGTACGATATCTTGCAAACTATTAGCTGCACCGGTGTAAGCAGGGTACCGTTTGAAAGGTAATTTTAATATCTATTTTCTAAGTCTTATAGCATGTCTCCACCGAAGAATAACTGCTACTAGATTTTCGAAAATCTACTCAGATAATCAGGTCGTCTCCACCAAGTTAACCAGAAGCGAGTTGTCATTTGTTTGTTTACATTAGTGTTCTCAGGCAAACAAATATGTATTTACGTTGTCTTTTTAAATAATTTATTTGAAATATGGATTTCATATGGATATTTATTTCATATGGTATGGATATGATACGATATTTCATATGGATATGGACTTCATATGGATTTCATTTTTTTTTAAGAGATGTCCGGAGCTCGCCAAAGCTGGTGACATCTCCGCATAAATGTGGGAATTTTTGCGGCACCCTTTTAGCTCCACTGCTTTTTCTTCCCAAAGGGAAAGCAATATTGCTTCGACCAGCGGAGTCCATGCTTTCCTCTTTTTTCTTCCCTCTTTTGTTGTTTCCATTTGGCTATTGAAAGTAAATTAAAGAGAATTAATAAAAATGAAAATTAATAAAACACAACTTACTGCTTGTTGATGTTTATTTATTTTATTTTGACATTTGTTCCATTTTAATCTGCCATTTGTTTCATTTCCACGATATACCCAGGGTTGTATTCGCAATATTCTCGAATATCTGGTTGATTATTTAATAATCCAGTCATTGAGTAGGTTATAATTTGTATGAATAATCAACTTAAAATAGGGGTAGATTTCAGAGAAAATCTAGAAAGTGTCGTTAATCTAGTAGATTTTCTCCGGTGGAGACAAGGTATCAATCTTTTTTTTTGGATTTTTTGAATAGTTATGGAAATAATTTCGTATTAAAGAAAAACGGTGGCAGTTGTTTTAAAAAATAAGTTTTTGCTCAACTTAAATCGTAATTAAGGTATATATTAAAATCATTGAGCTTATAGCTCATAATTTTCCCTTTTCAACGGTATATAACATGTTGGGGTATCTCCTACCATTTCGACCACTTTTATTGAAATATTAAAAATAAATTTTCCTTGCATATCCGAAAACACATATTAGAGTTTTTTACTTTAATGCGCGTAGTGTTCGGTATTTCCTACTTAAAATTGAAACGTTTTTATGAATTGCTATAAAAATACTATTTTACTATTTATTATTAAAAAGCGCGGTGCCGAGGGCCGCATACACGCCCTAAAATTGGCCAAAAAATACTATTCTGTTGCGTAGCCGGTGTTTGACATACTGAGGGTTATAATCAAAAAGCGCGGCCGTAGGCCGAAGGCCGGAGGACGCATACACGCCCTAAAATTGGCCACAAAACACTATTCTGTTGCGTAGCCGGTGTTTGATATAAATACTAAGGATTAATATAAATATTATATTGTGAAAATTTAAATATTAAAGTGAAATTTAAATATTAAACTGAAAAGAGAAAATTATGGGCTTTATAGTGTTTTTAATATATACCTTAATTGTTATATAAGAGCGAGGGGGAAGGTTTTATAATGGCACCTCCACCATTTTTTTCTTAAAACTCAAATATCTTCCAAACCGTAACCTTGGGTGTAAAATGGTGTAGGGAAATGAGGGGCGTGGCAATACCTTTCTTTTGACACCTCGCTCATTAATGTACCTTACCTAATTTCGGAATAATAAACCGCTAAAAAGGTGACCTTTCGCGACCTTCAACCCCCGATAACACCCAAACTAACGCCACGCCCCCAAAAGTGGGCGGCTATTTACCGTTATAATAGTCCCAAATAACGGTAAAAAAAGTAACAAAAAAATCGGGGCAAAACCGCTAAACCAAACTTTTCCCGTAACTTTTTGTTATATAAAGAAATAAAAGCCGAAATGTCTCAGGCTCTAGAATCTCTTAGGATATACTATATACCTAAAGAATTTGTGAGAAAACCTAGGCCCTTGGATGAAGTTTTGCGATGGAAAGCCACAGAATTCCGTCAATTTCTTTTATACACGGGCATTATTGTTCTAAAAAATAGAATCAGTGATGATTTGCATTATGAGTTTTTGCTTTTGCATTGCTCATATAGAATATTATGTTGTCCAAAACAATATCAGCAAAACTTACAAACATCTCAAGACATGCTTAATTTATTTGTACAACACAATAGTGTTTCTCACAATGTTCATAGTTTGTTGCATTTAAGGAAAACCATCGAGTTTTTAGGAACACCAACAAAAAATTCAGCTTACAGTTTTGAAAATTATTTGCAAATTTTGAAAAAATACTTTAAAAAACCAACACAAATCTTACAACAGCTGCACAATCGCATTGAATGCGAAAGCCGAATTATTCCTTCACAAGAAAACGGTTTCGAAATATTTAGAAACAAAATTAAGTTTCTTACTTTCAATAAATGCACATTTACTTTAAAAAAACCAGACAATTACTGCTGTGTTAAACCTTTTATTCTTATTGAAATACCATCATTTTTACAAAGCGATGAAGACTACAACGTTGGAAGAAGATTTTTAGATGTTAGAAGTTTTTACCACGTTCCAGTCGATTCAAAAACGCTGGGAATATGTTTGGTAGATTCTAGAACTTCGGACTGCGAAGAAGGGTTTCCAGTAAGTCAAATAGAATGTAAAATGGTGGGCCTTCCTTTTGGAGGAAATTTAGTTTTGAGTCCAATATTGCATTCTTCTTATTAAATAATTTTGTATTACATATTTTTTTTCTGAGTAATAATTATATAATATATTAATTAAAATACTTCCCATGTTTGACAACATATTCTAAAGTATTTTGGTCCGCTGATTCCAAAAATGATAAAATAAAAAAAATTAAACCAGCCGTTTTCGAGATAATCGGTTTTTAAATTTTTGGTCACTTTACGTTAAGGTCCATCCACTTGAAGAGCCACTACAACTAACATATGTAACCGATTCGATTACAACTAAGATTAAATTAAAGAGGAAATTGTAAATGAGATTTTCCAAGTGTAAATGAGATTAGGTCAATTGTAAATGAGATTTTCCTAGTGTAAATGAGATTAGGTCAATTGTAAATGAGATTTTCCAAGTGTAAATGAGATTAGGTCAAGTGTAAATGAGAATAGGTCAATTGGAAATGAGATTTTCCAAGTGTAAATGAGATTTGGTCAATTGTAAATGAGATTTTCCTAGTGTAAATGAGATTAGGTCAATTGTAAATGAGATTTTCCAAGTGTAAATGAGATTAGGTCAATTGTAAATGAGAATAGGTCAATTATAAATGAGATTTTCCATGTGTAAATGAGATTAGGTCAATTGTAAATGAGATTTTCCAAGTGTAAATGAGAATAGGTCAATATATATGTATAATATATTCAATGCTGTTAATTTAGTATTTAAGAATTATTATTTAATAATTAATAATTTAGTATTTTAAATAATAATAATAATTTTCATAAATTATGTTTTTTTTTTATTTTAAAAATTTTTTTTTATTTAAAAAAAAAATTTTTTTTTTATTTTATAAAAAAAGTTATTTATTCCTAATTGAATGAAATGCTTTTTCAGACGATTTTTTCTTCTTACTGTGTTTGGGATATTAGCTCAACCGGAAGCTCATTAAATACACTCGTAACTAAAAAAAAGTCTCATTTACACTTGATTTGTTCTCATTTACAATTGATCTGTTCTCATTTACAATTGACCTATTCTCATTTACCTTGACCTATTCTCATTTACACTTGGAAAATCTCATTTACAATTGACCTAATCTCATTTACATTTGGAAAATCTCATTTACAATTGACCTATTCTCATTTACACTTGGAAATGGTGTAGTGGATTTTGCTGCAGGGTAGTTTACAAATATACATATGTATTTCTATAGACTTACCTTTACTTCACCTTTACCTTCATACTTTTAAGAATGAATAAAAATAAATAAATAAAAATCAAATCCATGCAGATAATAAAATTGTAATCCAATGTTTTAATTATGGTGACTAAATTGCTTGTTATTGATTATTGGAAGTGAAAGCAAAATAAATTTTCCTAAGAAACATTTTTAAAGATAAAATTGAAAATAAAATAAACAGATACCGGAACCCGCACCGGTGCGTTTCAAAACTCCTCCTAATTTAAACTCGGTTTTTTTTTGCGAAAACAACAAAAATAACAATGGATTTGCATTTATGTATTTCTTGTCCTATATTCCGCTACAATCAATATATTATTATAATTTATTGTATTTAATTTTAAATATTATAAATATACATTCTACTAATTTAGCTGCTTCTTATACGTATTGCAAATGGTGTTTGACTCGGACCAAAAATGTACACATTTCCTTGATTAATAACTGTGAAAGCTTCTGACGCGTGAGAACTACTACGAAAAATTAGCAATTTAACGATCTTTATTAGTTTATAATATCTTACAAATTCAGCAATTTATCTTAGATTAAATGTTGCATTTCAATTAAGTGCTTTCTTTAATTTTGTAACGTAACTCTTTAATTTTTTTCACATTAATAAAAAGAAAAAAACAAAAACAATGTAGAAAATCCTGATTTGGATCTGGGAAGGACGGCAAAAAAGCTTAGAAAAATTACTATTAAAACTTATAGTTTAACGCATTTTTTAATGCACGAAAATATAAAATTTCTACATTTGATGTGTTTCATAGGCGGCGCTACAGACGGCATTCTTAGTCATGCTCTACTAAAATAAGCTGAACGTTTTTACACTGAAAACGTCTTTGTTATTAAAAAAAAGTTATCTTTTATAAAATCAATTCTCGTTTTTAACAATTTTCTACTCATTACGCATTAATTTAACATATACATGAAATTAGTTTGCTTCAATTTTTTACCGAAACTTGGGATCCGAAAATTACTTAATCAATCAATCGATTTAAGAAAGCCTGCAACTTATTACGTCATCTTGGTGCCGTCGAGCGTTTGCACAATGTGTCTGGATACAATCGCGGTCGCCTCGCTGGCGTTCGGTATCAGGAATCGATCCATATCCGTTATTAGCAGGCCGTCACCATCTGGGCAGCCGTACTTGAATGTGATCAGATCCCGATGACGTTTCTTCGCTGTTATCTTTACGATGCTGGCCAACGGGCGGCGCACTATGACCTGCGCCTGACCACGCCCCAACTCGCGAAGCACTATCAAGTGAGTAGGCGTGATTATTAGATGGCTATCGTACATATAACCATTCATGTGCACCTCCTGGCACTTGAATGCGTTGATGATGTCGGGAGACTTCAGGTAGTGATTCAATGTGACGATCTCTTTGGCGTCGCCGGGAGGCAACTTGCTACCTGCGTTCTCCGGCGACGTGTTCAGCTCGTGATCGTAGTACTGCTGCTGCTCGTCGTTGTCGTCGTCGATGCTGAAGACGGGCGCCACGTTGCGATAACGTTTACCGTTGCGTTCTGAGGCGGAGACATGGCGGTCCTGCGAAGCATGTTGGCCGTTCATCTGGGGAGCACGCTGCTGTTGGGCCGCCGACGTCGCTGTGGGGTTGACGATGATATCAAAAAGCTTGCCTTTAACCTCTGCGGATTTGAGCTTCATGACGGCAGAAAATTTACTAAAGAGGTCAGACGAAGCGCTGACGGTTTTATGTGATTCGCGCTTGCTCTGTGAGTGAAAACATTTCGTAAATAATCGCGAAGCAAGACTAAATGTTCAAGTTTTTAATAAGTTTTTAGTTACCTGCGCATTGGTCCGTAGCAGCACTTTGCTTTCGTGCAGTTGTCTGCTGCATACGATGCATTTCTTGGAATCGTGGTCCTCCAGACAATCAGTCATGTGGTCGCCAAAATAGTCATGTATGGCGGTGTAGCCACCGCTGAGCAGCGACACGTATTGCGTGTTCTTCTGGAGGAATGATGCCACCACCATGTGTGTGTACTGATCCTCCTCCGTACGCCCGCTGCCCATGAAGCACAGATGTTCGCCGCCAGCATTGGAATTCGCTTCGATGGCCTGTCGTTGCGCGGTGAGTAGGCCCTGCACAGCAGTGCCAAACGCTAACGGCTCCTGCAACATGAGATTGCAGTCCAAATGAAAGGCCGTTGAGAGGTGACCAGCGTTGTATTGATCTGCAGGACGACAGTCGACCAAAAAAAATCGCACTGAATCCGTGGCTTGGTTGATTTCAATGGATGCATTCTCAACGAGTTCGTACACAGAAACGGGTAAACAAAGCGCCTGTGAGAAAACGAGTTAAGGAATACGAATCGATGGGATGCTCAGGCTTTAAAGTTTAAACTCACCTGCGAGACTCTGCAAGGTTCGTCTCGGTTTTCTGCATTCGGCTTTTCAGCCTGGTTGCCGTAGAGAGCCTTCAAAAAGTCAGTCTTGAAAGAGCTTGGCGTTTTGACGGCGTAATACTGAGCCAACGAACAAAAGTCCACAACGTCGTCAGTTTCCAGGGCGCACGGCATGTTTGCGAGAAACTCTACGATTTCCTCTTTTCGGGCATCCTTCATGGCCAGAATCTGATCGCGTCCGTTAATCAGAATGATCAAACTAAGAAAAAATACTAGGAAGGGGTCTGCGTGCTGAAAATATTGATCCCACATCGATAGTATAACCGAAAGGCCGCATTTGGAGGCGAAAATCGTCTGGAACCACTGCATTGAGTATAGGTCCGGTGTTATTTTCTTCGTATCCAACATGGTGCAGAGCTCAGGATCATGGTAGAGGATGAGCAGACGGAACACGTGGAAGACATTGCCTTTGGGTACACATCCCTTTGGTATATAGATGTCGCGGATCGACTCGAAGAGGTTGTACGTGTCTGAGCGATTCAGCTTCAGAGCGAGCAGAGGCAACAAGAGCTCAATCCAGCCGTTCTCGGTCTCGTACTGCAGATTACGGTTTTTGCAATAAAACGTTAGAATCGATTCCAAGTCGGACAGCACCGACACTTTGTCCTCGTCTTCGTTGCCAATGCGTTCGACTATTTTATGACAATCAAGACGTAGCTTACTTTGAAATGGCAAATCATAGATTTCGTTGAAGAGCGACATCTGATCGCTTTTGTGCCGCACATCGAGGCAAACCTGCCACACATCTGGACGTAAAGCCTCCGGAATGGCTTTGCCGTTGCAGATAGCGTAAATATCGTTAACATTGCAGTCATCCAGCAGCGCAGACTCCAGCTCTATTAACCTGTTGAAAAGATGATGAAATTAGAATTGAATGGAAAACACACACAAAAAATTTTTGCGGTTAACTTTTCCAGTTTCTCACTATGTGGAAATCTATTCATGTTGCTTCGAGGTGACCGATAACTGTTTTGCAGAATATAAACGCCTTTATAAAGCAGAGAAAAATTATGAGGAACACGCCACGACAACAACTCTAAACCAATATATAAAACTAAAAAGATTGTATTTCGACATACACATTACAGTCATCTGTTTGGCAATAGATAACAAACAACACCTACAACAACAAGAATAACACCTACAACAAGAACAGAATTGTTAACCTTCCCAAGAGACGGACGGAGCACCAAGGGTTTTTTTTAAGACTTTGTATTACAAAAATTAAGCGTGCCATAAAATCGAAACGGGTTAAATACGAATATTTGTAGAAGGGGCAAGCAAATATTAATCATTAATACAATTTTTATTTGTTTTTCGTTTGCTTCTCCTGCTGGTGCATTACGTACCACAAATTCTCATCCATTTTCCCAAGTTTCTATACACACAAAAAATCACTTTCTAAAATCTGTCGGCAGTTCAGTTCGCGTTGTTGTTGCTTCTATTTAACATTATATTTTGTAAAGATTTTTTTTTTTATGTTTTAACCGAGATCTTGTAGCAAATCATTTGCTCCAAATAGAAACTTTACCAAATATATTGTGAATAGAAGACCAATGATAGAAAACAAGATTACGCATTTTGGTTTACAGCTATTTTTTGACAGGACGAATGACGTTACTCCCGGAACGAAACAACATTCGGGACACAACATGCGATACGAATCTCAAACTTTAGAAGCAGTATGAAGAAGTAATTGAAAATAAGTAATATTTGAATAACTGAAATCAATTGTAAAATATTATTAGGCAACTGTTTTATTCATATTTCGTTTTTTTTAATATATTTTCGAAACAGATAAAGCGCTTGTCGACGTAACCAATTTTGTTGTTGTTGTTGCTGCTGTTGTTGTGTTTGGTGCTGACCCCAACAACAACAGCAACTTTTTCTGCTCTCTTGTCGTTCCAGAGTTATAGCCCTTTATAGACACAATGCGATCTGGTCGCTATCGTCGTTATATTTCTATTATAATATCAGTACGATATAGCGGACTTTTTATATTTTTTGTTTACTGAATTTTTGCAGGCTAATGTTAGTGCCCGTCGCCATTGGCGTAACCAGGTAGGTGTAGGGATGGGCTCGACCAAACTATTGCCCATCCTATAATCCTATGAAAATTCGATTTGAATGAACAATCCTTTGAAATCATCAAATTTTATGTCAGGCTGACCACAACAAAACCATCGCTACGTCAATGCCCGTCGCAAATCGCTATAGCTAGCATTGTGTTGAATCGCCAGCGTTTGAAGTGTCCATTCACTTGTGGCTATCATTGTGTCTACACCATAACGGCGCACTTCATAAAAATCGTCTGAAAAAGATAACGGTACTGAGAATGGTGAAATCTTATGTCTTATCACTCTTGGCGACTAACCACGGAAAAAAAGTTAAAAAGAATTATAGGCTAAATACAAATTTCAGATTCTAAAAGTAAAGAAAGGCCAAATGTATCTTCAAAAAGGTTAAATGCTTCTTAATCTAATTGTTCTTATCTTTTTTCTGTCCTCTCAGGACTATTTTACAGAAATTGTGTGGCCATAATTACTGTGTAATCATTCTCTCAGATCGAAGTTATTTATTGTCTTTAATAGCTGCTACCCTCCGAAGTCTAACCAAAGATTTAGGTACTAGGTTGAATAAAAGAATGCTTATCTGCCTTTCTCTTCTTTATTTTAGCCAAGACATCAACCATTTTTCAACGGCAAGGTTTGTTTTCATATCCACAAATTCTGCATACACAAATTGCAAGAGAGATGAAAACGCCAAACAGCTTTGTTATTGGTTTTCGTTGTTGGTTCCTTTTGCATTGGAATAACAAAACAAAAAAATCAGTAATTTCTTCTGACTTCATTTTATGTTCTGCTGTAGTTGACAGAGACTACAGAAATAGGAATCTCTTTAGCTTCAGATAGAGATGAAAAAAATTGAAGTTATATGCACCCTGTGTATTTCATATAACCTTTTCTGCAGTCAAAAAGAGACGCAAATGACGCCTTTTTGCTGACTTTCGGATTCACCAACCGTTCAATAGAATTTGTTTTTGTAAGAGTTCTACTAAAACTCACCGTTTGTGGTCGAGTCTTCCAAACAAATTTTGTTTTGCCTTCAGGCGGGTGAATTCACATAGATAATTTATAGCAACAACCAGCATGCATTTTTCGTGTCAGCTGTTTTGTTCTAAGTTCCCAATCATTTCATCTCTGGTTTTCGAGTTCGTCGTCCGTAGTTATCGAAAATGTTTTGTGTGAGTTTGTTAGAAAAAGAACAATTTTGGTAAACTTTGTTATTTTTAAATTTCTTGATCAAGGTTTTGGTTAAATCTAGTATATTCTTAGAATACGAATGTTTAATATTTTTGTTTATAAAATAAACTAAAAACGTTCGTAAATGAAACAAGTGTGAAAAAAGAAAAAACATTACAATTATTGTGTTTAGATTCTTTTTGTTTGAAGAAACCAGAAACCAGATTTCTGTCTGCATATAATTTCATATAACATAAAATAACTTCATAACATTTGCTACTTGGCACTTGGCTCTGCTTCAAACGTGAATAATATTAAATTTGAAATAAATCTATATTTCTTCCTCGTTTGTTGTCTTTAAAATAAGTTGGCTTTGAATTTAAAAAAAAAAAACTAAACATTTTCAATTCTTGAATTGAATTGAAAAACGGTGTTGGAGTTTTTATTTTCTTTTTCTACTCTAAGGAATTTTCACGTACATAAGAGGTAAGTGCTTAATTTTATTTTTAGCATTTTAATTGTACTGAAGATTTCGAGAACTTTTGATTTTGAGCTAGCATTTTCCAAGAACTAAATCCTTTCAGATGCCTAATAATTTAGGTGTCCTAATCCTAAAATTATTGATTTTCTACGCTCTTTGCCCAAATTCTTCAACGTCCCGCTCTGACGATGCCGCAGTCCTTTTTTTGTGGCTCGTCCCTTTACTGAAGAAAACATCATATTGTAAGCCTTCTCCGCGCATGTCCCTTGATGGAGTGGACTCCGTATGCTCCCGTTTGTCGCTGTTCTACTTCGTGCAGTCGACCTGCGTCAAGTTTTTTCAGCTTATTTGCAACATGGTTTGTGTCTCTATAAACCTTGAACCATGTATCATCGCCCCTTTATTATCCTCTCACACTGCTGTAGCGGCGGATGTGGCTGATGCTACTGATGGTGGTATTGCTGTTGTAGCTGCTGTTTATTGAGTTCAATATCTCTACATGAATTTCTTCCTTTGCCTTGTATGTGCTTCTTCTCTTTTATATGCTTTAGTGGCCAATTCAGTTCAGCCTCAACTGAAAAAGTTATGCATTTCAAGAGTTTTACTTCAATATTATTAAATTAAAGTAAAATAAAAAAGTATTGTAAAAAACTAAAAAGGAAGGGTTCCATAAAATGTGCGTATCTATATATATAAAAATAAGTTGTCCTATGTTCGTGATTTTATAACTCGAGAACCACTCAACCGATTTTCAAACGAGTACATGCGTTGGAAAGGTCTACTTTGACTGATGGTTTATAGAAAAAAACATCGAAAAAATTTCTACGAATATGCGTTATACGCGCACTTTTATGATGGTGTGTTTTCCCTATATAAAATTATTTTTTTTCTTATGCGAATTACATTTTGTCGGTATAAGGCTCTGCTTGACTTATTTAATTTCTGTGTGTTTGTTGATTGTCATTTAAGTTTACAGTGCGAGCATTGACATTTTTTAATTATTGATTTGTAATCTTTCACTTAAAATTAAAATCTTAAAACTTAAAAATTAATGAATTATGTAATTGAAGCAACAATTTGAAATGGGAAATTCAAAGGCGAAGATGTTTTAATACCACGCATCCCAATGATTCCCACTGATATGCCATTTCAATTTCAACGATTACAGTTTCCCGTTCGTTTGGCTTTTGCAATGACTATTAAAAAAGCTCAAGGCCAGTCGTTGCAAGTTTGCGAAATAAATTTAGAATTTCCCGTATTTTCACACAGTCATGGCAATACTAAAAATGTCGTTTACCACCAAGCTCTGCATTAAATTTTTTCTTTTTTGATGTTCTCAATTTAAAAAATTTATATTATTTTGCACTTATTTTTCAGGAAAGTGTCTATTCTTTCTAGAAAATTTAATTTTTAATACAAAGACGTAAACGTATGTTATTGTATTGTCCAGCAACGCGGGCAGGGTTACTCTAGTATTTAATAAAATGAGCGATGGAGAAAGAGAGATGAGGTTATTAATAAGGAACTTAATTAGGTTATCAAATTTAAATTAAAATTAAGTAAGTCGAAATCCAGTCATTAATTTACTATGACTTTCCCTTCTTTTGCCCGAGATTAATTGTAATCTTAGAAAACTGATTCTAAACAAACTTTTTTCAGGGAATTAAAATTTAGTTAGTTTTTCAATCCTCTCCCTTCTCGCCTTCTTTAAGTGGTGGACGGCTGTTTATTTAAGATTAATCCCGAAATATTTTACCTCGAATCTTTGAAGCAATTCTGCGAAACACGATTCTAAAATCTTTTAAACAAATCGTAGATAAAATCGTATAGACAAGACAACGTTTCGCTGTGTCCCTGGCTCGTTCATTAATTCTGTTATTCGTTCCTTCAAAATTAAACCAGTTAACAATGATGTGTAAACGAAGACGATTACAGGTAAGAAATCAGATTCGTGAGCCGCGTCACGCAAACACATCAGCTGTTATACACTTTGCACTCTAACATTTGTAATCTTTTTTGAACAGATTGAGGGAAGTATTGATGTTCACTTGTACCTTTAAATAGACAGTAACTATAATAACAACAACAACAACATCTGCGTGGAAATGCATCCAGGCTTCACTACAGATTTGACCTTCCGACGCTACTACTTCTTATGCGTCACGTTGGGTTGATGTTGACATTTGATTGACATACGAAAGGATGTTTTAATTATAGTTTATAGAGTAACTTTAGAATCAACCTTTATGTAATCTAGTTACTGAACTGACTGAATCTGAATTGATTCTTGAATGATTTCTTTTTAATCATTCAATCATAACAATAATCAGTTTTTTAGGTCCTTTTTTATAGAATTTTTACAAAAATCTCAGTTTTGTACAATATATAAATGAACTGGAATAAATTAAATAAAATCTATTTAATTATAAATTATCACTGCATTTATTTGTAACAATCTCCTTTCGTTGTAGCTGAGGTTATTTTTAGATTGAGGTTATATTTAGGTCTCTCTTTGTCTCTGCCCCTCTCTCTCTTTCTCTCTCTCTCTCTCTCTCTCTCTGTCCGTTTATACATAGACATCACCTTCATGTGTATTTCATGTCCTTAACTGACCTAGTTTTGTCTTTGCTAGTTTGGTAATAAAATGGCTGATGTAATATAAGTAATGCCGCCAATGGCTGTCCCACCAGATTTTAAGAGCATGCGCCAGATTGCTTGTAATCAACCACATACACATGTACATATCTAGCTCAGTTACTCAAGCCTCACAGCTTCATAGTTTCAGTTCAATAAAAAGTTCACTAACCAAGTCAACAACAATCGACAAAACAACTAAACTACAAAGCAACTAAACTACAAAGCAACCAAACGACGAGCAAGCAGAGCAACCAGCATCTTTGCATCATAGCAGAGTTCTTCTAACTGTTGACGCTTTTATAGCCTCATTGATATGTAGTCAGTCAGCCAGTTCGTCACTACTGAGTATAGTCTGAGAATCACGCCACGAAATTTTCCACAGTGGCTAGCACATCCAAGCACTCGCTGGTTGATTGATTTACTGTTTACTCAGATGTTTTACGCTTGCATCAGTTCTTTGTTCATCAGCTTTGATAGCAATGAAATTGCACACCACATCTTTTTTTGCCAACTGTTTATTCCTCCATATTTACTTTTCATATGGCTCTGTAGAATTATCGTGTTTCTGCTGATAGATTCTATTGCAACGTAGTTGCAGATTATCTTTAGTCTGTTCATTTAAACTGCGCCTGCAAATCAAGTTTCTGTTCTGTTTTGCACTGATCAGGTTCAAGTTTAGACTCGCGATAAAACATCTGCCACATAACATCTCTCTGTTTAGTGGGTCTGCAGCTAAACTTAAGCACATGCTTAAGCAACTCGAACCATCCAGCGGACTGACCATACGAGTACATCAGCTTGGCGACGCGTGGTCCAAGCGATAAGCTTTTAACTTGTCTGTCTGTGTGTCTGTCGGTCTGTCTGTTTCTATTCCATCGCAACGTGATACTTTGTGTTGGCGCTTTAAAAAATATTCCACATGCATTTATTTATTATTTTTCTTTGATGTATGTTTTTCTTAAAATAACCATGTTGGTATTTTTACTTTTTCTCATACTAAATAATCTGTTGTATTTTCAGATGAAAAATCGCCCTGTTGCAGGCGCCAGAAGCATTGCTTCCGAATGGGAAGATAGCGTTCTCTTCGATTCTGATGATCCGGATTTTTGCAACATCAATGCGAACGTTGCCAGTGTCTTGAATACTGCAGTAAGTGATGAAGTGGCTGCATGCACCGAACAACTTGCGGAATTTTCATTAAAAGGTACATGCGAATAAATTTTTAATATGAGATTTTCTTTTCAATACTATTCCAAAGGTGGGTGACATATTTTGCTGGTCACTTGTGGTGAATAAGTAACTAATAATACACAGATTTAGATCTCGGCTCTCTTCTCGAGAGCATTTTTGGTCTTCCTCATAAAATAAAAAAATTGTCTGTGCTTTTTATCAGTTACCTTCAAAGACCGAATGTCTGAGACCGAGTGTTGCAAAATGAGTACACGTGCGAATGTGACTGGTGTTTTTTTTTTTGTTGAAGTTGATGAAGGCTTTATTTTACATACGACATCGTCTGGTAATCGTATATTTGACACCTTCAAGTGACCAGACCTAATTTGAATTGAATCGCAACGCAAACCTGTGGTATTGTTTTTCTGATTATTTTGCATAAAAATGTCGAATTCGAATGTCTACTCTTGTACTTTGTTCCAAACAGAGACGACAGCAAACTTTGCTGTGTGTTTTCTTTTTTCAATTGTGATTTCTGATTTATACTCGTATGTGGTTAAATTATAATTAAATAGTTTCTTTGAATCGATCGTTGATCGCCCGGGTTGATGTCAGCCAAAAGAGTTATTTGATTTCATGCACTTCTAGAAAGAAGTCCTGAAATTCACACGACGAAAAGACATACGAATCGCGTTAACAGGAGAACAGCATCTATTCAATGTTATGAATGGTTTTGTTTTATTTATTTAATTAGTTGCTCCAATTAATTTCACTTAAAGTAATACGATTTGATTAGACGAGTGTATTTAAATGTCTTAATTAGTTGCAAATATTATTAGAGTAAAAATTAAATGGCTATAAATGGATTAAATGAGGTTAAGGTTTAATTGAGGTGATTATTATTGAATGCTGCTATTGAAATTGAACTTTGAAATTACTTAGTATGTACTTTCACCTGTTACTTATCCGTATTAAGTGTACCATTTATATTCTCAGACTAAATATTATATAATATATTATATTACAGTACATATTTTAGTATAGAATACTGTGTATGTGTAAATTAATTTTAATAATAATATTTATTTAATTGCAAAACATCCCTTTCAAGCAAAGCCTAAAACTCTGCTCCAACTTTTTCACACTTCACCTCCATCAAACCTTTTTTTAGTAAATTTATTTAATTTACTTTCGTATGAATAAATAACAATAAATATAAAAAATAGAAGTAACTTAAAAATTAGCCTCTAACCGCTTTCCATAAGAAATCGTTAATGAATATTTTACACCTCTGCATTCATCATTAAAATTTTCTTACCACATTTAATGATAGATGGATTGATAGTAATTAAAATGTTATAAGAAAAATGCTAGTAATTATAATTTTCAATGTTTTGACACATTTTCATTTCTTGGCAACGACCGTAAAACGGTTTCAATGATCATACAATCGAAATGCTTGCTTAAGCGTATTCTGTGAGTGTGTTTTTCTTTTATTGTGTCTTTGCTCTTTATACAATGTATCTTCTTTTCTTTCTTATGATATTAATATTGGTGAACTTTTATTTTGCTGATATTACAAACAAGAAGGAAAACAAAAACAACTGTGACAATGATAAATGCATTTATTGTTGTTGGCCGATGATTACTGCATCCAACTTCAGCAACCTCTGAGAATTGTGACCATGATTCAGGACAATTTGTTGGAATTTCTCTGAAGTATGAATTAATGAGTCTGTTAGTTTGTTTGTGTGATATTTTTGTTGCTGTTTTGAATTAAAAATTTTCAGCTCTTATTATTTTTCGTTAACACTTGTGGTTTATTTTATGTTAATGATAATTTTGAAATTACGCAGTTTTATTGACTGTTATTAAGTCCCGTTTTAAAGATTTGGCCTTACAATTCCAATGTTTCAGTGTATCTTTAAATTCTACTTTGAATTGTCTTCGATTTTTTTTTTAATCTTTCCTTTTTAGTTGGCTTTTATTCGTTATTATCGTTTATTACATTTATTATTATTATTACGTTTTTATTTATTACTTTGTCTTGCCTTTGGTCAGGTTAGAATAAAAAGAATAAATATGGTGAATATATGAGTGAATATAATCGTTTTATTTTGTGTTTATTTTCTCACTATATATGGAACGGTTATCGAAAGAGAGGGAGAGCGGGAGACAAAAAAATGCATTTGAATGCAATTAAAAAATTATATACTTTATATAAAAATAAAT
This sequence comes from Myopa testacea, assembly GCA_949629155.1. Taxonomy (NCBI): domain Eukaryota; kingdom Metazoa; phylum Arthropoda; class Insecta; order Diptera; family Conopidae; genus Myopa; species Myopa testacea. The sequence goes on along the minus strand of OX451347.1, from coordinate 41,991,608 downwards.
GTATAAATAAAAAGTTTATTATATATGTACATATGTATATTAAGATTGTGATGTCTAAAAATACATTTTTATCAACATTTATCAGTTTTGTAGGCATGCAGTTGATCGACGATTAGATAAATCTAACCATTATCAACAAAATCGGAATAAAGAAACCCATTTTAAATCGGGTTTTGACATTTCAAATACATATTTACATTGTATATATGTATAAAAAACGCATTCTTATCATTATCTGATGTCAGAAATAAAAAAGAAGAAAGTTAATTATTAGCATTTCTTTACAGAGTATGTTTAAAAAAAAAACAAAATGATATTTCACAATATCAGTAGATCTGATATTAATTCTGTATTACAAATATTTGTTATTTTTAGCTCATCAGAAATGATGAACTGATTTTTATTACAAAACAAAACTTTTATAAAAATAATATTGGAAATCTGTTTTTGTCTTCAAATTAAATTTTAAGTAATTTGAAATTAATTCCTCTCAATTTCCTCTTTCTCTCTCTCTTTCTCTCCTTCTCCGCCATTCTCTCCCTGTATATCTACTTATTATCCTCTTCCTCCTCTCTTCCTTCTCCTTTTAAAACTCCTTGTTATTAAAACAGAAAATCAATAAAAATGCTTCTTCTCCAGAGCCTGGAATTCCAAGAATTGCATTCAATTAAAATTTACGTTCGCCATTTAAAATTATGCGAAGCTTCAATCAATGTGCAAGATTTTTACCCTCACCAATTTATTTATTTATTTGCGTTTATTTATTCTACTTTGATTATTTTTATTGGTTTTTGTTTTCTGTATTTTTTCGCAAATGACGTTAGTCGCACTAACGTAATCAATGACGTTGTTGCTTCTTAGTACGCATTTCTTTAAAAAACAAATGAACTTCAAAGATTGACACTTTAAAGTGTAAACAAATCGCACTCAAGTGAAATAGTTTTTTCTTAGTATAAATGGACAATTTCTATTCTTATTATTATTATTGTTGTTATTTAATCTTTAATCTTTAGAGTGTGTTTTTCTTTTCTTTCTTTTCGAATTTTTTCAAATCAAATTATCGTCTATTTTTACACTATTATTAATAATCTTTTATTATTTCAAAAACTAATTAAAACTTTTTGTATTAGAGAGTTTTAGCAATTTTGAAAAAGTAGAAAATATTTCCTTAATATTAAAAACAAAATAAATGTTATTATTCTTAAATTTATTAGAATATAAATAATTCTACAATATTTTCTTCATTATATACTCTATCTAAGGTATGTTTGTACTCTCCGATCCGGTAAAAAGATTAATCAATTGATTCATATGATAAAATTAAAAATTGTGTGTATATTAAATAAATGTAGACTTTCCGCTGCTGGGTCTATTTTTATAAACTTGTATCGTGCTCCATCTCGATGAAAACATTCACTGAACTATTTATAGTTCGAGAGATAAGCAAATAAATTCTGCTTTTCGATTTGCCTGTCTGTCTGTCTTCTTGTATCGTATTCTATCCTGACCTATCTCAACTCAATAAGTGACTAATCATCAAATTTTACACAATAAATTGAATAGACAAATCGTAGTCTTAGTAAAAATAAAAAACGATGTCTATTGAATATCTCGTTGAATATCTTTTATTTATCGTTTTATTTGATCGTTTGCCCAATCAGTTTTGTAGAGCAGACGCTTTGAAAAATGTATCTAATCGAATTATTCATTATACGAGCATCGTTTTTTCGGTTAGCATCATCATCTTTCTTGGAATTTCCGGTTTTTCCAAAGTCATAAAATGTATACGCCTCAAAAACAAAAAAAAAAAAATACATGTGATACGTGTCCCATAAAATAGGAGGAGTTTTTGTGATTAGAAAAGCGATTCTTCTTTTTGAATGCTTTTTTTTAACTATGGAATAAAAGAATGATTTTTCATCTGATCGAATATTAAGATTATTTTATAATCAAATCGTGTCTGAAGACTTGAAGGATTTATTATTGTGTATTATAATGTATGAGTTATTATTCTTTGATAATTCATGCTTCACGATATTCATCAAAACAATGATTATTCATCAAACTAATTTTAAATTTCTGATCACTACGATGAATGAATGAATGATTTTAAAGAAAATTATTGTAATTATTATGAGTATTATTATCCGTAATAAATTATGTTCTGTCTGTTTCCTGAACGACTCATGAATCATCGTTAATTCATTCGTAATTCTTTTGTAACTCATTTCATTAGGTGAACATGGAATGAATAATTACTAACGAATCTTTCACTCAACTAATTTTGGATTTATGATGATTACGATGAATGACAATTCAATGAAATGTGATGAAAATAAAATATTTATCTTTTCTTCATAAATAACTTATGAATCTTTTTTTTAATGTTTCATTGTTAATTCATTGTTGATTCTTTGGTGAGTCTTTTGTGAGACTTTAGTGATTCGTGGGTAATTCATTTCATTAACTCGTGAATATTCGTCAGCCATTGTTTGTCGTATTCATAATTCAAACGCTCTTGCAATATAATTTCGATAGCAAATAGTTTTTAGTACATGCTGCATGTGTGCATAATTCGGTTTAATGTATTTATATTTAAATCGCATTATTTTTTCTTAATTTATGTCTAAATTTTTGCGTTTTTAAGGATTAGTTAGGAATTTCCAAATGTGTTCATTATTCTGGTCCATTATTTCTTGAAATTTCCTTTTTATTAAAAAATCACACCCAACGAACATGTTGTCATGTATGTATGTTCATATATGTATTTATATGTACAGAAAAAAGGTTTCTACTGTATATCATTCCATATACTCTCATATCTCATTTATGTCCCATATATTAACTCTTCCTTTGATTCTATTTGCTGTTGATTCCTCATTTAAAAAGAAGAAAATATTGGGAACAAGAGTTGCTCATGATTCTCATTATTTTTCACTCCTCACCACACCACTTCCACAGATTGTTGAATAACCAAAAAACCATGATGAGCTATTAAATTGACATGACCCCGTTATTAGCGAAATGTCAACAGCATTTAATGTATTATTATAGATATTTATAGCTGTACATATGCAAAGTAAACCAGAAGTTCAAAGGTTACTTGAGGTAAGTCGATTGTACTGTAACCATTCTTAATATAATATGGAACGTACATAGGTTGGTAATGTTAATAATCACCTTAGAATAGGAAATGAATTAACAAGTCACAGTTAACTAAATATTTATTCATTCAAGATGAAGATGATTAATGATAAATGAAATTAGATTAGTGAATTAAGTCCATCGCAATAATCGAAATTATGATATTCAACATAGTTACAAGGACATTTTTACACAAACAAAATCTACTCATTTTACTCTCTGTACTTAAAACTTATTTTATTCTTTATCTTAATTTACTCCATACTTAAAAACCAGATCTGAATGCAAAATTTGAAAAGTTCAACTTGTGAAACTAAAACTAATGAACTCACTCAAAAATTTTGCATTCCTCAAAAATAATCAAAGTACATGCAATGATTGTTTTTTAACACTATCTCGAAATTTTTCAGAAACAAACTAATTATTATTTATTTAATAACAAGCAATTAGTGTTGTTTAAAAAACCTACACACGTTATTTCATTCATATTGAAACTACAATCGGGATGTTGTGCTTCATTCAAATTTTAACCGATGATGAGCTGAGAAAAATATGTTAATTTGGAATTATATAAGATTAATCAGAAAACAGATCATCTGTTGTGTTGTGTTGTATGATGAATGAATTCCAACTGTGCATGTGATTCATTTGCGGGAATATTGATTTCTATCACGTGTTCATTGTTCTTCGTATTGCATCTTCGTCGTAGTAAAAAGTTTTTCGTTGTAATTATTTTATTGTAATCGCGACGCTCTTCACTTCTAGATTGATTTTTTATTTTCCCTTTCAGTCACTCCGCCAGACGCAGAGAATACGGCGCAAAGTATTCATATTTTAATTTTTGTTAAAAAAAAGGAAAATAAATTTCAACTCTCATTTCATTATTTGAAATAACTGCAGTCATTTTAACTGAAAGATTTTAATGAAAATATAAAAATAACTGAAATTTTCAATAAAACTGAACGTCGTTGTCATGCATGACGTCGCTGTCCGCAGCTTGTTTGCCATACAGGAAGTTTGGCTACCTTTTAAAAGCATTTCAAGACTCTGATCGCTGCTCACTACTCACTCATGTGAAAGTAAATTGAACTGTAAATCTTCTTGGCAACATTTTCACACTCGCCGTTTGGCGTGTGGCGTGAGTGTTGTTTTTCTCCTTGGTGTCTGTTTCCAAAGCCTTTTCCTTTCCTTTTGCCACAGGGTGGTGGAAGTATCTAATAATAACTAACTGAAAACAACTTTCATGTGACGTCAATTCAATGAAATGTGATGAAGAAAAGAAAATAGGTATTTATTATTATTATGCAAATTTTACGATCCGCAGAAAATATTTGCCCGTATGTTCATACATGCTCGTACATGTATACAAACAATATTGTTACATGTTGAATACTATAATTTTCAACACGGTTGCATGGTGAACTCCAATTTAAATGGTTGTACTTTTTTATTACTTTTATTATTTCCTGTGTAAAATTTAAAGCGTAAAAAATAACTAATAATAATGAAAAATATTTTATTTGGATTATTTCTCATTGAAAATAGCATGATATTCATTTTAGGCATATAAATTTACTTCACTTTTCTAGAAATTATTCAATGATAAATAAAAACGAAGAAGAAAAGATTGAAACCTCATTGCGTGTGTTGGTAACAATAAACAATAAAATCGTATCAATGAATTTAAAATGGAATTTCATTGTTAATCTATAATAATCAGAAGTATTAAATTCAGTTGAATATAGTGTATTGTATATAAATTGGGATCATGAACTTGTATATAATTTTATTTAATAACCGTTGGTTTGCTTACTAATCCACATTAAAAATTAAGGCGTATAAAAAAATCTATCAATCGTAAACTCGTTCGTTCTAATGACAAAAGTTGTCCCTTGTTGTACGCTACACCCGAAGGTGAAAGAATACTTTAAGTTTGTTAATATATTTTTTGAGTTTTTAGATCACCCTCTGACCCCAGCGTATTTCTTCTCCGCCCTGAAGAAAAAAGAACATAAATAAAAGAAAATAAAATCACAATATAATTTAAATTGTTGTGATTTTGCGCTGTTATTCTGTTATTATTTCAAGTCTTTATTTATCAGTTTTGATTAAAGTTTTATTTGTTGCTGTTTTTGCATTTAATTGCGGTCACTGAACCACCCGTTATTTAGTCACCTGTTTTCTGAAAAAATCTTCATGTATTCGCCTTGGCATTGGCATTGCCATTTTTGTTGTTGTTGTTGCTGTTGTTGTTTAGTGTTCTTAGAACTTGAATAATAAAATAAACAACTAAAATGAGAGCTCAAATAAGTTTTTAAATGTGTTTTCAATTAGCGTTTAACTAAGTACTTAAATAAAGTAAAGTATTTAAAGTGCTAACGACGAAGATCACATTTCTTCGGATGTTTGTACAAAAATTTCCCCGGGATTCACATCTGCAGATTCCTCTTTTAGAAGAATGGCCAATCAATGAATGAATTTGGTATTTTTTTTATTTATTTCCAATTATAAAAAAGATATATTTACATACGATATATTTTTTATTAAAGATCATATTTTGTGTAGAAGAGATAATATTTTGTATATTGTACACCTGGTGATATAATTCTTGAGAATTTAAAGTAAATAATTAATAAATAATCTTGGGATTGCATTTTTGAAAGAATTACGAGTATTATGAAATGAAAATAAGTTCTTTATCCATGATTTTGTATGCATTAATAAGGTTTCTAAACACAAATGCAATCGATTTAGAGCAGAAGAAAAAAGTCATATACAAAAAACTGGATTAACTATGATTGTAAATAAGACGATCATAATTATTCGATAAAATAGTTAAATAGTTATAATCTTGGGTCTAGGTTTCGTTATATTATAGACACGTTTAAAATGTCTGTATATGAATAAATTTGTCCAGTTTTTTCTTCGATCTTTTGTAAAATTTGAAAATGTGTCATGATTTGCTTTTGGCAGAATTCTCTAAAAATTTCGATTAGCGTAGGTTAATTAATTAAGTTAATTGACAGTAAATAAAGTTAATTCGGTTTGAATTGATTAGGTCACTTAGATTATGTTCGATTAGACTGGATTATGCTAGATTAAATCAGATTATGTTAGACTAGATTGGACAGGTTAAATGACTTATAGTAGCTTACATTAAGTTGATGGTTACTTCTGTTACTTTAGACTATATTACGTTTTAAGTTTATATCGTTATTGCTATCGTTATGGTATATTTTATGTAGCGTACATATATACTGAAACCCTTTAATCTTACGTTTGCTCTTACTTTTGACTTACCTTATGTAACACGGTGTACTTCATGTCTTGACCGAGTATAATCTCATCAACACAAGGATTCATGTAAGTTTTCCAACTGAGTGGATGAGACTTTGATCTTTTAGTTGTCATTATACTCTGAGATTAAGATCTACTATGAAAGAATCTGTTATTATCTAAAGAAATTAGAAATGCTAAATAACAGTTATTAACTTAATACAGTTATGCAAATTAAATGCACTTCGCAATTAAATGTCTCTATTATACGCATTTATGAAGTAATTGTTTTTTTATGCTTCTTTCCTTTTTACATATTATTAAAATTTCAGTATTAGTAATCTAGTAGTAATCGGTAATACTAATACTAGATTAGTAAATACTGCAAACGCCAACTCAATCTTATCAGGACACGTATTATCAATAGTGTATATTCATCAAGGAGTGTTCCTCTTCTTGTAAAGTGTTCCTGTTCCTCTACAAATAAATGATCTATCGGGGTGTAGGGGATATTAGCTTCAGCCAGGCCGAATATAGCAGTCTTTGTGTTTTTTTTAAGAGAGATTATATATATCATTATATCATTCTTATTCGCCCTAAGAAGATGAATTATTATCATACATATACATATATGTATACATTTATACATATAATGTGATATGATGTGTAATCGAGTGCATATAAACATAAATGAGATATAAGAAATCACATCCATAAAAGTACTAGAGTAAAATTGAGACACTCAGCTCATTGGCCGGTTTTTACTACATTTTTGACACGAGGTTTTGAATGTTTTTATATGGTCCTCCCCCTCCTAAATAACAATTAAAGAAGCATACAATGCACAAAGACAAGAATACATACACACCGTATATACATATATATCTACATACATAATTACGATTATATGCATCTTATCGGTCAAGGAGTTCAAAGGAATTCCGCTGTTTTTTTTTAAATAAATATCGTTCATTGATCCTTTTTTTGTCACGCTGTATTACCTGTCCAATTCGATGGGTCTCACTTGTGGTTGTAGAAATTTTAATCAGTTTTTATCTCCGAAGTTCCACGTATGTATATGACAATTAAATGTAATATACCTCAGAGCGGAACTGAATTGCGGAATGGTCACCATGGTTGACGATTATTAAGATCATTCTTAAGATTTGGGCAGAGGGCTTTGATCTTTATATATTTAATTAGCAGCTTTTATTATTGCTTTATTTATTTAGAAATCTCATTAAGAATTTTGATATCAATCAATTGTCAAAATTATACACATATACATACACACACAGTTTAATAAATTAATACAACAATTTTATTCTATACTAGTATATAAGCCTGACTTCGCCAGGAGGTTATTATTTTTTATTTATTTCGTAACAAAAATTGCGAAGTCTTTTGGACTTTCTCACCTTACACTTTTTTGGTTTATTTATTTTGTAGCATGAAAAGTAAAAAATTAATCGCAATTAATATCGATTGTTTGAATTTGATTCAAATATTGTTTTAGAATATTTCTTTAAAAACAACATTTTTTGTGATAACCGTCGTCTCCACCAGCGGTACTGGCAGTTTTAATTGGGAATGGTATGTGCGACCTCCTTTTAAAAATTTGACCGCGATTCCCGTGGAGGCCACAGGTAACGCTATATCGCGTTTCCTCGCACCACGCCCAAGAGGATTTTGTATAGGTAGGTTTTTCCACTTTCCCATCTAAGAAAAGGTCCATCTAAGAAAAACCATTTTGATGATCTGCTAGATGTGTATATTGCATCTATAACTCTATTAAAGCAACACCCTGTTCATCGTTTAAACATTCGACCATATCTTGGCAGGTTGCTTTTTGGTTATTTATATCAAGTGCTGCTCCGGCATCATGAGGTAAGTCTTGACGTGGAGTTTTAATACCGAAGTCTGTAGAATTTTCGCGTAGGACATCGCGTAGGGCTAAATTTTCAGTCTGCGTGTGTTCTAGAATGATCCGGGTGTTTTCCAGGTAGGTCTCCTGCGACCCAAAACACAGATTAAAGCAAACAATTCTCTGGCTTCCCAGCCAGTGTGGCTTCCCAAACAGAATCTTCTTCTAAGATGCCCAACTCCCTGCATGCCTCTTTGAATGTTTTGAATGTGACCCCGTGCACAGTTCTCAAAACTGATATCTCCTGTCACATGTAATAGAAGTAGTCTTAGATGATATCGCTCACCTTCCGATATACTAATGTTCATTTTCTAAGCAACTATACACAAAACCGCCAAAAATAGTCACAAACAAAACAAATTCAATGAAATTAAATTATTATGAAAAATTATTAAATTTTGAAATTATTAAATTTTTAAATTATTAAATTTTTAAATTGTAAAATTTTTCATAATAAAATCTGACAAATTAATCACCACAATCTAGGAAAAAAAAATACAAATTTCCTCCCAATCCGATTTTTTACAAAAAATGGCGAAGCCGTTTGGATTTTTTAAATTTGTGATTTTTCTCATCAACATTAGATGCCCAGAAACATCTGTGAAAAATTTCAGGTTTCTAAGAGATGTGGAAGTCCAAAAAAAACTCCCGGACATATTTTGCTAACAGAAACGCATAGGGATTTTATATATATAGATAATAATAAATCTGATCGTAATTTCATTTTGACAGCTCTGCCGTTTTTTATTTCAATTAGTTAATAATTTTTTTTTAAGTGATTGAATGTACTTTTAAATTTTTTTCTTTTTTGTTCCTCAAAAAATAAGCTTTTCCTTCTCAAACCATTTCTTTTATTGTCTCAAAAATTGCCTTTTTCCAGCAATTTGGGATTTTACCTTATTATACCCTACACCTTAAGGTTAAAGGTATATTCACTTTGTCAGGAAATGTGTAAAGCATAGAAAAATTTTAGTAGATCACTTTAAAAATATCATCATATCATTTGCATTAATCATCTAAGTTTTATATTTTGTAGTCTTCTTTTTTCTTGCTCTTTCTTTTTCTTTTATACTTATAATTTATTTTTTTTTTTACTAGTTATTATTTTCACTAGTTATAAAATACTGGAGATATAAAAGAACCACAACACATAATAGATAGTAGAGAAGTACACAACACGTAATACAGAGTCATTGTAGTATATTATACATATATTGTAGAGTTATGTATATCAAAGTCATAAGATATTAAAAACTGAAAACTATCAACTATCGGTGTTTATAATATAACAACAGCTTCATATTTGAACTGGTGAAAGCTTGGGCCGAGTAGTACTGGTTGATTCAATCTACCTTCTGAGACTTCTGTACGTACAGATGACCTTTTATCTGTTAAAAGATATCTTTTATGTGAAATCTCAGGGTCTATATGTAAGTTAAGTAAATGCTATGAAAAACTTCATATACTGTACATTATCATTATTTTATACACGTACATATAATTCTCACTAAGTTCATACATATAATTCTTAAAGGTTTGCATAAGATCATAATAAAATTTAATTGATTTCTTAGATTGAATTCAGTTACTTTGAAATCACGCCATAAATTTATTATTCACAAAGATGTTGTTTATTTTTTAATAGGTTTCTATTGGTAGATAGACGATTATTAACTGTAAATAACGTTATATACGTACAAAGTATTGATTACTTTCTAACCTTTAATTAGCTTAAGGGTTTTTTATTTATCGTTGTAGAAGTTGTTATTTTTTGCTATTGTTTGTTGTAAAATTTGCATAACAATAATAAGTATACATATGTACGAATACTTGTATATATACATGTATATATGTATATATTGTTATATATACCTTCAATACCTTGAACTGCGTTAAGTACCTATTCAACCTTTAGAAATAATAAAAAATATATCTATTAACGTGTTAGAATACTACGCTCAGCGCTCCAGATAGATTCCTGTTCGGACCACACTTTTCCGGTTTGAACCGATTCGTTCCAGTCGAGTTAAACAACGAACCGAAAACGCGGCCTTTATTAGAATTCGATATATTAATATTGATAAAATAATATTTTATAATGCATCCAAATGAGACGAACAGGTGGAGAGACTGACTGAAAAATGGAATAACTGGCAATCATTGCAAATCAACGCAAATTTATGCCTAACATTATCAAGAAAACGTTGAAATTTAGTAGTTCAGTGAATGAATGACTGACTGGCTGAGTGATTGACTGACGGAGTGAGTGACTGCACGTTCCTTACAACGACTTCGATTGTGTGTACTTCGTCCAATTAAAAAATATTAGAAACTCATCGCATCGTGGTTTTACACACAAAAATTAGCTGTTAAAATTTGTCTGTTCGAAAAACAAAATAAAAATAAAATAAAACTAATATAAATATAAACATAAATAAACTCCTTTGGGATGGAACGACTATAGCAATGCTGATAGATAGACAGACAGATCCACAGACAGACAATTGAACGTGTTTGTACTGTACTCAATCTATCGCGTTGAATTTGCGCGTGGCAACAGCGCTTTTTTTATGGACGGCATACAAATACAACAGAAGCGTGTTGGAGCCATAAAATTATTGGACGTTGTCATTAAAAACGGTTTCAATAAACTCGCATATTTAATGGCAATTAGTTGCGCCTGAGTTGAGAATAAAGCAAAGTTCATATCGAATTCCTAACACATTTTAATAATGATTCGCATTCTCGAGACTTCTAATAATTTAACTACTTTTATTATTATTATTAAAAAAAAAAAATAAAATTTATACAATATATTAAAATTAAATATGTCTCTATTGTAGAATAACTAAACTAAAAGTATAAACTAAAAATGAAAAGATTAAATAAAGAGTATTTGTAAAGAAGCTAAAAAGTAGGTCACAAAGAAAAGACTAATGTAAGAAGAAGAGAAATTATAAAGAAAAATCGGAAGGAATGCTAGCCTGGTCGAAGATGAATTTATACCCTCCATCTTCATGATTTCTGGAGAAAGATCCTTTAACTCAGAACCTTCAACAGAAGAATTGTAAAGAGGCCAGGATCTTGGAGACCTTAACCCCTTCAAAATGTGTGGAGTGCTGCCACGAAGGTTACTTTTGAATATTTCAGGTTGAAATGGAATATATTATATTATTAGTCGAAATCGAAGGCGTAGAGCGGGACACCTGTGTTCCATTAGGGTCGAAGGGCTTAAATAGGGAAAGTTATACTTAATCCTGACTATTCTTTGATGAGTATATTTACAGTATTGATACTTCTTGTACTGACTGCTCTACTTAAGTTTGCTTATATAATTTATTATTTAAACGTTGACCAACCACACCCATAATTTACAGGATATTTAATAATGAGGGCAGAAGTACATCTGTGTGTATTATAGCTTGTTATTATAGTTATGGGTTTATTATAGCGATATACTGATAATGGCTATTTTTCACCACGATTCTTAATTCCGAATACGGCAGATAATGTGAATTTTGGTGGCGAGGTACACCTCATTTTCATGTCCTAATAGCACCATTATATCCATTCTTTGTTTTACGGTTTCAAGAAACATTTCTTCAGTTGTATAGTATGTAGTATAAAAAGTGGGCATATGTATTCCGATTTTCCGAATCGTTATGAAACAATTGAAATTGAAATCAAGTTCATGATTAGTTTTCGAAATTAGGAATCAAAAGCAAGTATAATCTTCATTATTTTACAAAATACGAGTATATTCTCATCTTAACCCATTAAGTACCAACGTTCCCAAATGGGACAATCCATATTTTTAGCTATAGCGCCTACCGATCACCCTGTATTAGGTAATCCGTACCGAGAACTATTTTGTAACATCACTAGCTGTCAGTTTAGAGTACCGTTATTTGAATACAACGTACGACCGTGACGAGAAAGCGTTTAAAGAAGCGTGTGAAGTCAAAAGCAAACACATAAAACTTTTCTGTGAGAATTTATATACAATAAACAGTAAGTATCATATTTTTATTAATTTTTCTAATTGATGCCTATGTACTTATGAAATAAGTAACTAAATAAGTAGAATTATTCTATCGTTTCATAGTACATTGGCGTATTTGCTAATGTTCCCAATTGGGAACATTGGTCCAATGAGACTTCAACACAAAATTTAAATTTCTTTCACAGGTCTGTACTATAAAATAATAATAATGTCAATGAAAAGAGCTTTGACTTTAAAAGAAATAGAAGAGTGTTGAGAAATAAATACAATATCAAAATTAAAGGGAAAAAATGGTATTTCAGGCTTTTCACTAATTGTATTGATGTGGCCATGTTTAATGCGTATGTTTTATACAATATATCCCATGATAAAATAACGTACTTGAATTTCATCCGGCTAATAGCTAGAAAATATTTAACTTTATCATCTAAACTATCCGACCCAAAATTACCAGGAAGACCGCCAAGAATTTTAATCACTGCCGGAAGCAGTGTGCTGCTTGTAACCGTGAAATGCACGTTGATTGCTTTCCTTTGTATCATAACAGAACGTTGTCCTCTTAAGAACTTTTGTAACACTGAAGTCCCAACGTTCCCATTTGGGAACAAATGAAAATTGCTCAATAAATACAATTCTAATTATTAAAAATACATTTTATTTTGATAACTTGACAATTTAAGGTAATTTCATCGTCCATATACCAAAAACCGTAAAGAAAATTTGGTACTTAATGGGTTAAAATCCGTTGAAAAATGCCCGCATTAATTTGAATTATTGTATGTTTGTTGTTGTTGCTTTGGGGGTTTTTTCGTTGTTCACGTTTTTATAATAAGCTCGAGTTATACTTATATTATATATTCATTTCCTCAATTTCGTCGCGTGTGATTTCTCTGGAATCTTTATTTATTTTTAGAAATCATTTACATATCTGCCGCTCAACGAACACGAACGATGAACAACAAACAGAAACGCAATTCAAAGCTTTATCTATCTATAGACAAAGCTAAGCTCTGAAATACATGCTTTATTTTATTTTATTTCTGTGCTCATGAATGCAAATCTAATTAAACTGCTGCTGTTGTTGTTGCTACGTGTTTGTTAGTTACTTTGTTGTTAGTCACCAAAGTTTTGAGAACTCGTCATCACCATCATCATCACCATCATCATCAAAAGAAATACTTCAAAATCAAATCAATCAATCAATATAATAATAAAATATAATTTGTATACATATATGTATTGTACATCAATATATTACACATACATATATTATTCCTTTATATGGATGTATCTCATACTCTTGATCGAATTGTTGTAGAGCTATAAACTGTTTTAGCAACATGTTCCTAAACATTTCTTTTTAACATGAGCTACATAGATATATACTTATTTATTTATTTATTTATTAAAACGATGGAATTATAAAAAGTTTCTCTTTGGTTTTTCAATCATGATCATATCTGTGTGAAGTTGATGTAATAGCATTGTATTGTATTGTACTCGTTTATGGTTAACTTAACATCACAAGGCCAAAATATATGATTTTCATGTTTACAATTTTTGTTAGTTTTTTGATTCATTGTGTTAAAGGTCAAGTTTGGAGCTTTTGTAATTTTGAAGGTCATCATCTATCGTCTATAATGGTGCATATGTATGTATATTTTCTATCCCATTGAGTTTCTCAATTCAGACTTTCTGTGTGATAACCTCTGTTGGAATTGAGCATTTTTATTCTGAGATGTAATGTTCTGCTAGAGCTGCTTTAACTCAGTTAAATTCAGTTGAGTGTTTTTTCTTTAGCTAATTAATTTTATTCGATGGAGTGTTTCCTTAATTTGTTGCTTCAATTGAGTTTTTTAATGAGCTCTTTTACTTATCTCTTTAACGATGAGTTAAGATCGCACTCAAATGAGATGTCCTTGAGTTCTTGTGTTCCTGAGTTATATTTAAATGGGTTTTTGTTATTAACTGAGTTCAATTAAGTGTATTCAATTAAGTTTTCCGTGGATTTGTTTTTGTAACTGAGTTTATTTTGTTTTTGTTGAGTTTGTTTATCAGCTGAGATTTTTTCAATTCTGTTAATTTTCTGTTATTTCCTTTAAATTGAGTTCTTTTGGTTTTGTTAATTCACCTGTAAATGATTTCCTTCCTCTCAAGTTTCTTTGTTCAACTCGGGTTGAACTTTATTCATTTAATTGTTCAGTTGTAATGAATTTTTTTTCTTGCAACAGATTTTTCAGTTTTTTGCTCAACAGATTTTTATTCAGTTTTTTAAAACCACTTGTTTATTATTTGTTTTTTATTCTTTTGGGATGAGATGTTTTATACAATGTTGTTGTTTTGTATTTTTTGTTCTTGTATTTTTAAGTTCGTTGACTGTAATAATCAGTGTTTTGAAAACAACATCAACATCGTCTTTGTGTATTATGCATGAACTTGAAATGATTGAGTATTTGTTTTATTTTATTATTATTATTATTAATATTTTAAGAGTGTTTTTGTTTTTGTTTAGCTATTTACATCATTCAATTATTGAGTTAACTAAAAAATAAGCGGGGAAAAACACCAACAAATTCCTTGCTTACCTTGGATTTGAATTCACCGCATTTTCAAAATACGTATTTTTTCGTAAACATCAACACAAACAGTTTAACACTTATAAGACCTCAGAAAATTATAATGTCACATAAAAAATGCGAGTGTATCACAAAAAACAGCGGTTTATTTCTAAAATTCTCATCGAACTGTTCAAATATGTATATACAAATACGTTTGTATAGCTTATAATATCTGTAAAATCTTCCAAAAATAATAGATCGACCGATAAATCGATACTCATATTGATATTGCGTCTAAAGTTCATGACTACAGTTGAAATAATCTCGTAACCAGCCGCTGATTATCACCGATCACGTATATTGCGAGTGCCCGATTGTAGGTTATACGATCCATAGGCCATGACCGAGGTATCAGTCAGAAGTGCCGGCGGTCATTGGTATATAATTTTCTAGAGCAGACCTTCTATTAATATACTCAGTATAATAAATTTTATCAATTTAATCAATCTAAGTGCCTTAAACCTTCAATTTTCATTCTGTTGCTATCATGTTTGATTTTGGTTTTATACAATAGATTTCTTTTTATTACTTATGGCAGACTAGAATTAAAATTAATATGCGTACTTCATGATTGAATCATTATTTTAACTTCGAAATTTATTAATTACGCACATTTTTAAAGAACTTCATCATCAACTACATCAACTCTTTTAAAATAATATACAAAAACAACTATAGTACATATTTCAAGGTTTGGAAGATTCTTGAATAATTCTTGAATTAATATAATAATTTTTATAATTCCCCATTAAACCACTTTTTACTACGATATAAAATAAATAATGTATACAATGTAATTATAAAAAATGTTATGGAATACATATATACTCTTTCAATATACATAAATATATTAGTAAATACTTTTTTAACAGTTTCTCTATTTCTCTATGATTTCTTTAATACAATACATTTTATACTGATCATTAGCATCGTTTTCTTAAATTCTTGATTCTTTTAATGGTTAAAACACATTAAATACACTCTATTGTTCCTTTTTATATAATTCTTATTGATTCAGCTTGATGCTTTGATGTATTATACTTATGTATTCGTATTTAGAATTATTCTTCTCTTCTATTAAGCACATTCTTCTGTCAATATTCGTCATTGCATTTCACTTTCAATTCAATTAAATTTAATTAATAGTGCAAATATTGCTTCATCCACAATCAAGTGCAAATCGTTTCAGACATGTCTTTAGAAACTCGGTAGCAACAAGAGAGACTTTTTTATACTAAATACGAGGCGTCTATCTGGTTTCTACCTGCATTTGTGTATTCTATTCGTATATACTTCTGTCCATAAAACTGTTCATGTTCGCATCCATACATGGGAAAATGTCATTTGAAAGAATTTCCAAATTACTCTCGAGCTAGAGACTTGATAAACAGACAAAAGAATTCATCACTATAGAAGATAACTTCTTGTTTTTTTCCTTGTTATTATAATTCTTCAGAATATGTTAAATAATTATATAAATATTCAGTATTCTATTTTTAATGGTAAAAGATTAATTGTTTGTTGATTCTGAGATTTTGTAAGAATTTTCTTAGTAAAAGCAAAGAAAATCCTAATTTTAATATTTCACATTTAAATAACTTTGGCACGTTGAATTCACAAGATCAATACACAACTTGAAAGGTTTGAACAATTAAAATTTTTACACTACACGAGCATGAATTTAATCAGAATTTATTAAGTTCAAAAGCTTTTCATACAGTAGAAAGAGAATTTTCACTACTGCGTTTCTATTCGATGATGTATCGATGGGTATGAATACCGAAAACTCGATTAATTTGCATCACTAGCTAGCTGCAACGGCGAGAGGGAAACCTGTTTGCGTCAACATTTAAATTGGCTTCGCAATATTTATATATTCTCCATGTATGTGTCTACATATCTACATATACAAATCTATCTACGTACAACACACTACGCTATAAAATAATTGAGTTGTGTGAACGGGCTCTAACAGTGCAACGACTGTTGTCGACATTTCTTATTCTTCTTCTTTGACTTTTGTGACATTTTGTTGTTGTTGTTATTAATATTGTTGTTGTTGTCGTTGCGCATTTGAACTTCTTGTCTTCAACTGTTGGAATTCTGTTGGTAGTTTTGTATAAATTCAAGTGATTTAAATTCAAAAGATTTGCGTTTATAAATTATTTTGACCTTTGCCCCCAAGCTGTGGAATTTGGAGGGGGAGGGTGTGTGCTTATGAGGTCGTGCATGCAATTCAATTGCAAAGGAAACTCAATTACTGTGCTTATAATTATGTATTATTATTAATAGTTGGCTCATCGTGTTTTGAATATACTCGTGCTTTTCATCAACAGTCTCATTAAATCAGTATTAATTTATGAACCCACTATTATTATTATTTATGAAAAGTCATTGAATCTACTTGCAGCTTCATAGCAACCGCTAAAAATAAGCATGAACGATTTGCATGATATCCCTGATGTAGATATCATGGATCTATATATGCTTATTAAGTGCTATCTAAGAGCTCCTCAAGTGCTGCTCAAGTGCTTCTCATTGAGTGCGTTCTCATAAGTACAAATCGTGTAGTAGAACAAAAACTGTAAATGCAATTGAAAGGAGTCGAGCATTTTTCAAAAGAGATTCTAATATATCAAAAATATTTAAAATTAAATGTAAAACGGAAATTAGATTCATTTTGTTTGCAGCTTGGCAATGATTGAACAAATTATCATATCATATTCATATGTATATTGGTATCTTTAAATCATACTTCAAAGAACATTTCCTTGTCATAAAATAATCTCTGTTTGTGTGCAATATTTGATCCGAAAATAGCTTCGTCAAAATAGATATGAAATCTAACCCAGAGTTCATTATATCGGCGAATCTTTCTCACTCATTCATTCATTCATAACGATTCATAAGAACTTCGCTTAAATTTGTTTAATTCATACATTTATTTTTAGCATTCTTTTTAAAGTTTCAGTCGTCAGAAGCTTGAGAATAGCTGCTCGCGCCTGTCACTTAAAATAGTCTTTTAAAGAGAAGAAGTGTTCTTTTTTTGGTCATTTCCGCCTTTAAATTTGACGTTTAATAAACACTTTTACACGATATACATAAATATGAATAAATTAAAAAGATAATTTTTAGCGATTTCGCACATTCCAGCTCGTTGCAGTTGGATTTGCATTAATTTTCAGTCTTGATCCCAAGTTGCAGGAATTCGCCAAAATGCTTGAAATTGTATTTAATTCAATGTTAAAATAAATATAATGAATTTTAATTTCAATTTAAACCCTTTTTAAGATAGAGAAAAGGCTTTTCTATATTCTAGCAATCGGTTAGTTTAGGAAAATTGAGTCATTAATATTCTTGGGGTGTAGATATTCTTCTCACCGATTAAAGGATAATGATGATGTTTTTCTGTAACTGTAAACAATATTGTTTTCCTCTCCTTTCCTCTCCTCTCCTCTCCTCTCCTCTCCTTGTGTTTAAATATGGTTTTTCTCCATAAATAAACATCTGTTAGGCTACAGTTAGGATCTAAGATAACAACCAGGTAACCCATAACCACATCTGTAGGATCATGTATGATTATGCATGTGATCTTTATTTATGTGTATGCTTTATCCTGGGAAAAACCTTTTCATTGTGAAGAGCGACGGACGTGCAGGGCGAAGAGCGGAATGAGGAATGGATTAGTTCATCATTCTTCGTTCAGTAATCTTGAGGACACCATATAGAGCACAAGAAAAGAATAAATGTACCTTTATTGAATAAGCTACACATAGCCTCCTTAGATGTTGTCCTTCTAACATACTCTGTCTGTGCTCTGTTTCTTTATTTGCCATAAAACAATAAAGATATAAAGAGATAAGATAGTAGAGGACAAACTTAGGCGATTAAAAAATCATCGAAATGAACGCGAGACTCGAAACCCATCTGAGGCCCATATTCATGCCTTGAATTTGCGGCAGATAAACCAATAGAGGACAGACATACGATCATATATAGACACATCATCATCTTCTAAGGATATTATAATTCATATTAATTAATGATGTGTTTTCTATCCTTTACGCTATACTTCATACTTTTTTATATATACTATGTATGTTATTATATATATTCGCATATAAATGCATATTTATTTATATTTATTATGAAAATAACATGAGATGAGCTTCTATAATGAGTACCACCAAACATACCATAATAGATTATATTTAAATATAGTATTTAAAAGAACAAGTCTAACAAGTCTTATGAATTCCTTTACGAGTACTAACCTCAGAGTTGCTAATTTGGATTAGAGATAAAAATAGTAGCGCTTTTCATAAAAATATTGGGTTTTTCTGGTCTTTTAAATGACATCTCTTTTTGAAAGACCCGCTAGAATATCGTTAAATATACCATCGATCATCGACACGTCATCATCTCCTTCTTTATAAAACATGGGCGTTCTTTTAAGAAATCACAAATATTTGCTTCTAAATCCGGGGTATTTCCCGGGTATATTTTCCAAGCCAAGCAAGTTTTGTTATATTTTAAAACAACAATCTTTTAATTTTAAGTTAATGGAGACCATTTTATGCGACAATTTTTCAAAATTTGATTTTATGTCTTCTTTCGAATTCGGAACATCTGCCAAAACGCAAAAGAAATTTGAAAACATAATAATTCAAAAAATAACAAAACAACGAAAATAAAAATTTATATTTAAATTATATTTGATTAAAAAAACAAGTTTTTTCTGGTATGTGGTACATGCGGGTAACGAAGATTCCTCTGATTCTATCACGTGATTTTTCCACAATCTCAATTTTATTTTAATATTGCACATTTTTAATATTTATGTATGTATGTATATGTATAGAACATTTTGTTGATAACATAGAAGCTGAGTAAAAAATAAAAATTATTTTCTATATTACATTTTTGAGATTGAAATAAACAACTTTACGAGTACATATTTTAAATATAAAAAAAATCACCTTGGTTAAAAAAATTCAGCGCACCCCCCTTTCATTGAAAAACCGAATACAATAATAACAACAACAACCCAAACAGCAACATCAACTCGATGAGCTCAATATAAAACTCAAATAATGAATAAATATATTTTTGAACTTTTTTTCTATCTAAAATTTTAACAAATCAGTTTTCGAAACTGAAAACCATCAACGACGGGGTATCGCCGAAACTGAAGGGGGGGAAAGAATGTGAGTGGAAGGACGATGGAGAGGGATGGTGGGAGAGAAGGAGGAAGAGAGGAGGTCGTTCAAGTAGCTCATTGACATCGCTCGAGAAGTAAAAAAGTAATTTATGAAAATATGTCAAGTTGTGGGAAAATTTAAGCAGCTTTTAATAAAAATCGAAAGGTTACCAGACGACGGATGGAGTTGTTGTAATTTGAGGAGTGAAATTGTTGAGTTGCATAACGTGTCATCAACCGATTGAAGAACTGATGGATAGAATTTGATTGATTGATGAATGGTTCTGGTTTATTTGAAGCATTAAAAGACTGTTTAATTTCAAATTGGAAACAAATAATAATAATAATTAAAAAGGAAATAAAGAAATTAATTCAAAATGCAATATAATCAATTACGATTTGTTTCAAAATACCTTTGGTGATAAAATTGTATCGAAATATACCGATATATAATATTCTTTGCGAGTTATGCTATCGAAATTCAGTGGTTCATAATTTTCAAGGAATGGTGATTAGAATTGCCCACTTCGTTCATGCGATTTGATTCCATTGGGATTTTTTCTTTGGGGTTACTTGAAAACCGATGTTTATGCTAGCAAACCAGCAACAATTAATGATATGCCAGATATGCCAAATATGGCGTGTTTTACTTTTAATTTTTAATTTTTTATCTTCGTTTATGGTGTTTTAATATTGTATAAACATCAATCATTATTTTACGATCACATGTTATTTGCAAAATTTGAAATTAAATCCGAAGTCTTTTTTAGCATTATATTTTCCACATTAAAACGTTTGGAATTATTTTGCAGTGTGACGGGCTGCAATCAAAGTTTACTGCATGGAATTTTCCACGACAGCAGCGATAATTTTTTTTCGTTTTTTGTATTTCAGTGTTTTTAGTTTATTTTGAAGACGATCGAGAGTATACATGAGTTGGCTCCTCCGATCATGTTTCTGTTGGAACAGCTGTTTTCTGCATCCAGCCTGCGGATTCAGCCTCGGAACTCCTCGAAATCAGATTCCTTTCAACAAATATCGATGTTTGTTTTGATTCCAACCCAGACTCGGAACGCCGACCCAAAACTTTTTAAGTAAATAAATACTAAATAATTATCAACAGCAGAAAATCGCAGAAAATCAGAACTTAAATGAAATAAACTATCTCAATGATATAATAAACTCTTTGATGGAATCAAAAACTCTTCAACTCTGAGATTTCTGAAGAAGTAAATCTTTAAATCAATTTATGGTATCGTGTGTCAATTTCTCAAACTGCTAAAGACTACATTTTGTCAAAATTACATCCAATTCATTATTTAATACAATTTAATTCATCCAATCGACTTCTTGGCTTATAAAAAGAACTATAAAAATTATCAGAAATATGAAATGCCAAATTCATCAAAATAAATCTATCAATTTAATGAAGATAACGATATCATTGGAACTAAATAATTTGTATAACGTAAGTTCCATTGAAATAACAATAATTTACACAATACCACAACAACAGAACCACAAAAAACAGTGTACTAAACAGTGCAATAAATGCAACAAGTTATTCAATCAACCAAATCAACTAATTTTGCACTTTGCTAAGAATTTAGTGCCAAAGCGTGAATAGTTTCGAGGCAACCGAATGGGACCCACGCAATAAAATCCATACACTGAACGCCGCTGGGTAGACGCCCGCTGCCAATGAATGGAAATGCTTTCAAGGTGTTCCAGCGGGCCAGCAAGCCAGGTAACACATTCAGATGCAAGCCCACTTCTGAGCACGTTGTAAGTTTCTGGAAATTATAATAAGCAGCTCATGCTTCATGTCGCTTACTTAGTCCACATCTGAGTTTCTCCAACAAAGCCATCATCTGATGTCGTTGTTTCCTTGTCATAATCATCAGTGTTTCTTTTGGTGGGATCATTTTTCATCTTCCTATTCGCCAAACTTTCCACTAACCCGTCACGATTGAAGTCGATTCCTTGAAAGACTTCGGTAACTTTCCATATTCTAAGATTCTCTTTAGTTTTTATTTATTGTCTTTTCGCACTTATCTTAAATTTCACAAAAGTACTAACATTGCATTAGTTCTCGATGCTCACTCATCGCCGATGTGTCGAGGTATTAATTTGCAGTGTTTCCCGTGAAAAATTGTATAAGATCATATTTTTATTTGATGCTTTCCTTAGAATCCGAAATTATAATGAATTTAAAAATTTGTTACTTAGAAAAATTAAATAAAACATTTCATCGTGAATAAAACAATCAATAATGAATACATTTTAATGAGAACTTATTTCTACACACTGCTTTACTGTGTAGCGCACAGAAGGAGGCGTGGCAGGTATAGAAATGTGAATATGTTTTTCATCAGCGTCATCTGCTGACTCGATTTAGCCCTGTCTGTCTGGCTGTCTGGCTGTCTGGCTGTCTGGCTGTCTGTCTGACTGTCTGTCGAGGAAACGATGAAAGATATCTGAAATTTAGCACCCATATGAGACTTGGCACTCTGTTTGGGATTGTAAATGGAAGAAATCCGTTGAGCGGCACACTCTCACTTTCTGTAGTAAACCTGCAGGAACCTTTTCTGAAATCATGTAGCAAGTTCAACATTAACCATCACACCAAAAGTGGGCGCGGTCCACCCACATTTACATTAGCTGTCCCATAAAAAGTATGGAATCAAAAGAGTGCCATTCACTCAAATGACAATAAAGTCTCAACTCAACTCAGTGAGAAAAGAAAAAATTATTAAAAAAATTAATTGAAAATAAATAAAATTAAAGAAAATTAATAAAAAATAAATAAAATATAAACAAAATAAATCCAAAGTAAATCGAAAATAAAGAATAAAAATAAAAAAACTTAAAATTGAATAAATAAATTAAATGAATAAAAATTACTAATTTAATTGGGAAAAATAAAAAGAAAATTACTCAAAATCAGAAATATAAATAAATTAAATATTATTTAATTATGAAATAAAATGAAAATCCTATAAAATGTAAAAATGAAAACGTTCGTGAAATTGCGTCAAGTTAAATATTAAAATTTAATTACTCGACGAAATAATTGCTCGAAATAATTACTCGACGAAATAATAATAAAATTATAAATCGATAATCAACTCCAGCTTAAAAGAATGGAACAGAACAGAGATAGAAAAATCGTTCAATTAACATGCAAAAAGTACAAAAACAATTGTTTTTGGTTTTGCTTTATTTTGAAATTGTCTCAGTTTTTTGTAGGTCAGAAAAAATGCGACAATCGGAAATTTCCACGCAAACATTTTGGATTTTTTGCTGTTATTTTCGAGTGGATTTTTCGCCTTCTTGTAACGAGGAGGTTAAATAAGTTATCACACCCAATAAGTACACACACACTCACTAAGGAAGAACCCAACACATGCGCAGGTTTATATTGCTTCTTGTCGACTGCGTTTTTTGTATTATTTATTTTGCTTTTACCTGGTTTAATTAATTAACGGTAGTTCATGGGGACCATGATACACTATGATTTACACACTGCTGTTGCAAGAGACGAGATGCGTGTGCTCCATTCGGCCCCGCCCCTTCGTCAACAAACATAACGGAAAGTTTTTCGTTGCCAACACAGAAGGAAAAATTGATTTCTTGTAATACAAAAATAAGAACAAGACTTAAAAGACAAATGAAGGTAGAGAGAAGTGCGAAATATTGACAGTGATTTACACAGTCATTTGAGGGTATCTCTGTTGACGTTGTTCGTGATTTTGGTCACGTGGTTTAAATGTGTTGGTAAAGGCGAAAAACGGTGTACATGTAAAAAAAGAGGTTTTATAAGTGTTTCAGCGAAACTGCATTTTCCTTTCTTCGTTTCTTTCTTTTCTTCATTTCATTGTTATCGACACCGAATTTTATCCTGGTTTTGCTTGTAAAATATTATATATTTTAAAGCTTTTGGATTTGTTTCTGTTTTTTGTTAATCTTATTGTTTTGTATAAGATTCGAATTTGCATCCGTTTCTTTGAAAAACGACGATTCGAAAAACGATTCCTTGAAACTCGAAGTAAAAAACAACATATTTTTTCTTTTATTTAATTTGGTTAAATTTTAGGAAACGATTTTGTTGTTCTTATTGCGAATTTCACTTTGTTTAAATCATTGAAATTCTTATTAACAAAAACATGACTGCTATTGAATTTCATTAGTGGAAAAGTTTTTTGAAGAAGAAAAGAAACAAAAACCTTGAACTGCTGTTCGTCAGATTTGACTGCTGTTTTCTGTGGGGTGTTTTTTGTGGCAACACAACTTTCAACAACAACAAAAATATTGTCCTCTTTTGTTTTTCGATCTCGAAGAATAGTTTTTTGATTTCTAAAAAAATTATGTGCAGATTCTGTTTGAAAAAATCTTGCTGCTCTTTGTTGTTTTTTTACGACAACCTTTTATTATTATACTATTTATTGTCTTAGTGTCTTAGCTTTTTATTCTCTTCGCATACAGTATACAGTATAAGTATAAAACGGTATATAAACAGTATAACAAACCAACAGCGCTCGCTTCTCTTTAGTTGAGTTAAACAACATGCTGTATTTATTTGTTTATTCCTCGTCTGACGTCTATTTGATCAGTTTTAAAAGACAACACTTCAGATGCCGTCCGTTTTGTTGTTGCTGTTGTGATGAAAATGCATGCAAAAGATTCAATCAATCTTTAGCGCTGCACTCAAAACGCTGACGATTGATTCAGCGATCAATTCAGCGATTGATTCAGCGATTGATTCAGGGATTGATTCCGCAATCGATTCATTGCTGATGCTGAAATTTTAGCTTATTTCCTTTTGCTCTAAACAAAATGTTTTTCTTAACTTATAGAAGTTGTTTAATTTTCAATTCATTCACTAATTCATTCATAGAAAACAAATTAACTGTGAACTGTGATTTTTAACGCTTTCAGAGCGATCGCTGATATAGAAAATAAAGCCAACTCCATGACTGGCTGCTTTAGATTTTTATAGCTGTCAATAAATCATCTAACAGCACAGACATCTTTTCGCCGAGACAAGCGGCTTGACTTTCTCCTGCCGTCTCATTCTCGCTCACCGCCCGCCATATTGCGTTTATTTAAACTATAACGGTTTTTATTATAATCCTTTTAGCAGTTAAGAAATTGTGATTTTCGAAAAAAAAGAGATAAAGAACCACATTCTAACAAAAAAGTCGCAGAAATCATTGCGTCGACAGAGAGAGAGAGAGAAAGAGAGAGAAAGGGAGAGAGAGGGAGAGAAGAAAACCGAAGGGAAGTACAACAAAAAATAAGGTAATTTAGGAGAAAAATCCAAAAATTATAAACAAACTCAATTAAATACAAACTGAAAAGCATAAACATAAAATGCAGAAATAATAATAAAAAAAAAATACAAAATATATTAGTAAGTACATAAGTAAAACCGAAACCGAAAAAAAATCACACGGCACAAATGCTTCGTTTTTGTTGTTTGTTGTGATTTAATGATGTGCCCTGTTTTTGTTGTTGGCTTTTTTCATGCAGCGCTTTGCTATCGCTACCTTTCCACCTCTCCACAGCGCCACATTCCCATCTTTTCGAACCCACCCCCTCACAACGACTTGCTGGCTCCCCTCTGCTGGGTGCCACCTCAACTTGTGCTCCTCGACGACTTATGCCGCCCGTTTGTTAATATTACTGCACTGCTTTTAGCTGCCTTCAACTACTTCACAACAACATTAGCAACAATAAAAACAACAACCACAGCACAGCAACAGCGTAAATTTAAAAGCAACCACTACAACAACAACCACAATAAACCCACTTTAATAATATTTGCTGTGTTGCTTTGTCGCCGTCATCGCCTCCGCGCCAATCTTTTCACATTCGTGGTGGTGGTTGTCGCCCTCTCACTCGCTCTCGTGCGCCCCACAGACGCAGGAAAACTCATAAAAGTCGAGCGACGAGACGAAAGATTTCAGTCGTTCGAGTGCATTCAAGGCAGCTAGTCCAAAAGTAAGAGGATTTTCAAAAAGAGTTCAGTGCTGAATTTTGTTGAAAAAAAGCTAAGCAAACGTCTAACAAATAAAAATTAAAGAAAATAACAAAATCATTGCAAGTGTTTGACGTTGTCAGTCGCTCAGTCGCTCAGTTTAAGAATTGAACAGTTCAAATATTGAAATTGCAAAAGTTTAGAAATATTTCCCAGACATCAAAGTTTTAACTACACAAATGAAAAACTGAAAAAGAGTTTTTAAACTTGCGAAATAGTTGAAAAGTTATATACAAATCAACTTACGTACATATGTATCTACATTTAAGTAAATAAATAACTACATACAATAAAAATCAATAACCTAAGTGGAGAAAAGTTTTTGAGAAATTTTGAAACGGAAACAACAACAACAACACCAACTGCTACTATTACTACAACATTAAAGAATAATTAATTAATTTCACGTTTTGTTCACTTAATTGTGTTTGCAAAACTACAAACTAAGCTCAAATAAAGCAAAGCAACAAATCATAACCACTTCTCACAAAACGCCAGCCAAGACTTGTTTGCTTCTTTATTTCGTGGATAATAAAAGTCACTAAAAAGTAAGTAGCAACAACATTCACAATCATAATAATAATCGCATTAATATTAGAAAAGTTGAATTCAAGAGTCTGAAACGATATATAATACATATGAGCCCTCAACTTCAAATGGCCATGGTGACCAAATCCTTCCGAGTGCACTAAAAGTTTTTACTGATTCTGAAAGGTATTGGAGTAGGCTATCGAACCTTATATTCCACTTGACCAAGTTATGTTTTTCGTTGAACAAAACTTATCGCTGAATATTGGGGAAGAAGCTTCACCGTCTGAGACACCTCACTTCCACAAATGTTAAAAATTTTTTCAAAATTAAGCTTAATCTTTGAAGTATATATATTATTCTTTTGAAATATGCATATTTGTTGCTCAAAATATATATTTCGTTGAACAAAAGAGCGCTACTATTGAAGCCATTACTTTGGAATGAGTACAAAATTCAAATTCGTATTCGTGTTTAGGGTTCAGATCTTTGCTAAGTTATCGTCGCATTTACGAATTTATCTTCACGCACTTTAATTCTGAAACTCATCTTTTTTCGAGATATTTAAAGGCTTGAGTTTGAACACATATACTATAAATAAAAATAAATACATATTATATATTTTATGTGTGTTTTTTTAATGAATTCTTCATTTCTTTCACCTTATTTAATGCATTTTTTCCTCGTCTGTTTTTTCCATTCATGTGCTGCTTTTTTCTATTTTTATACGTTATCAAAGTTTCTTTTTTTAAATTTACCGGCGCCGTTCAACATAGAAATTTTGGTTGGGTCTTGAAAGGGGGGAGATGGAGTGGAGGCATGGATGATCGTTGGTTTTCTGGTTATGCGACTATCCAAGTCGTTTTCATTCTCAGTCTTGGTTTTTTTTCTTATCTTTTGCTTTATTATCAAATCTGTACTCGTAGTTTTTACGTCAATAAAATAAACCCTCTTGAAATGATGGAATTTAAGATTTACGGTATCCACATCGAAAACTTATCGACTATTATATGAGTGAGATTAGATTCATCAACACTTTGTACGTCTGTTTATATTTTTTGCCATTATTTTCTTTAAATGTGCTGATAAAGTTGAAATACTTGATATACGCACATATATTGCAATATATACTTATATATACTAACGAATTGCGTAATGGAAAGAGTTTTTATGTTAGTGTATTATTATTACTATTATGCAGTTAATTTTTCGTTATTAATTATTGTTAAATATTTATTTATTTCTTTTTTTGTCGCTTTTTTATTGTAGCAACTGAAAATAGTTCATTCTTCTAGCTGCTTCCATCATCTCGCTACAACTTCTCTCTTCAAACTATCAGCTCTCTTTTCGCTCTCTCTCTCTCTCTCTCTCTTACTCTCGCTCTCTTATAATACATTGAGACAAGTATTTTTATTACAACTTTTTTATTGCATTCAGTTCAACTAGAAATAAACGGAACGGAAATTGTTACTTATTTGAATTTATTCGGCTTGTCACGATGCATTTTTATTCATTAATTTTTAAAATAAAAATCATTTACCTCGGAACAGTAATAATAATTATAATGATAATGATAGTAATAATAGGAGTAGTGATAATAATAAAAATAAGAATAATATTATAAGAGAATAGCAGTCACCTTCTTCCCGTTCAACCCCGGCTAAAATCAACACCAGCATGTAACCCCAAGAAATTCGCTGTCCCTCCCTTCCTTCCTTTCGGGTTTCCTTCTTTTTGTGTTTTGTTGCGTGTTGTTTGAGTTTTCTGTGGCCCAAACTTTTGAAGAATGATTTGATTACGTGTATTAATTCGAAGAATTGTGTATTAAAGTCCTACAGATCTCGGCCAAGTCAATGCACTAGTTTTTTGTTTTATTCTCGGTTTTGTTTTTAGATATTCTTTTACAGGTTTATTTATTTTGGATTTTCTTAAACAGGAATGGAAAGAGTGGAACAACAACAATCGACAATATCAACATCAAACTAAAAAATTCGAGTATACTCGTATAAATAAAAAATTGTCTAAAATACTTTCTACTTTTTCTCCATTCATACTTTTCATTCATTCATTCATTCTTCTTTCCCACTCACTCTGCTCATTTCAATAATGCCACTTTAAAAATAATCTCCTTTTCAACATGAACACGCTTTTGTTGTAATTTTTCTGGGTTACGACTCGATCGAACGTCTGCAGTGGTAAATGTTTGAATTAAAGTGTGTTTCTTAATCTCTCGAATCTCGATGTTTCTGTGCTCACCAATCAACCATTAGAATATCTATCGAATATCGTGTGAGTCGGAAGAAGAGGAGAGACGATGTAAGTGAAGAAGAACTGATAAACAGATATCTAAATACTACAAGAGCGCAGCAGAAAGAGAGCGATAGTGCGAATAGAGAGAACAGAAAAGAGAAGGCAGAGAGCAATGTTCTGTATTAATATTAACGGAATCTCAACATCTAAAAGGAAATATTTTAATCTCTTACTTAAATAAAAAGAACGATGATAAAATCGAATCGAATTAAATCAGCCAATATTTAAATAATTCACCAGCAACAGAGTCACCAGCAACAGATTCACCAACAGCGGCAGGAATACAAACAAAAGATGTCGGTGAAAAAGTGAGAAAAGGCATTTTTTAGAGATCGATCGGATCGGATCGATTAAAGTAACTGCCGAATATGTTGTTTGCTGTGAATACTTTTAACCAAGTTATCCAACACTAAATCTGAACGTGAATGTTGGTTAGATGTGAATGCCTCTGGTGTGATAATTAGCAGCAAGAGTAGAGTGACAGAGGAGGGTAGTATAGTGTAGTATAATAAAATAATAAAATTGTTATCGTCGCTAGCGAAAAATAGCTTCGCATTAGACTAGTTAAAAGCAGTCGTAGCTGGAAAAAGCATGATATGAAGAAGAATACCAATAATAATAGTAATAATAACAATCATAATTCATAGCTATAGTATAATAGAATACATTATAATAGTAATAATAACAAAAATTACCAGAATAATTGCAATAGAATGTGTAATCAGAGAAACGGATAAAATTGATGAATTGGCCGCGAAATAGAAAAATTGGCCTGTGAACGCTTTCTGGGTTGAGTTATTTTATTATTAGCCCATCATTATTATTGTTATGGCTCATTAAGGCCACTTTAATTCTCACTAGCAGTTGGCTCATATTATTTGGTTGGTTTGTTGTGTGTGCTGCGTATCTTTGTGTTGACTTGATTGATGTTCTGATACTCGAAACGCATTAATGATGACACACAATTTCATATACTCAAGTATTAATACGAGTAAAATATTAACTGAAATATTAAAAACAACAATTGAAAGACAGATAAATAAATAGATAGTTAATAGTTAGATAGTTGATAGATAGATAGTTGACAGATAGATAGAAAAACAGCCCGGCCTGGTTCATGACTGTAAAGAGATCTGTGAAAAGTGAACGATGTAAATAATCGCAATACCAACAGCAGCAACAACAACAAACACTGCATTGGTAACTTGAACGAACTTGAACCGAACGCATACACATAAACACACATACACACATATACATACAATTAACACACTGACCTCGTATTAACACTCGAACTGAATACACAGGAATTGAATCCTGCGTTTGGGCGTAGCAGCATCTAAGAAAAGATGGAAAGGAACCATGCAAATAGAATGTTAAGAGCAACAACAACAACAACAACTTGCAACCTTGACACACAAATACACATACATACATATGTAAGTATGTACTAAGTAAAATACTAAGTAAAGTACTCAGTAAACACGATGGGTAAAAAAGCAAAAGAAAAACCAGCAGCTGCTGCTTGTTAAGATTGCGTTATTGTGCAAGCTTTTAGGCGCAACGTAAAATGAGAATGCAAACTATTACAAAATTACAGCTTCACTTGCATTTAAATAACTTTAACCAATTTATATTCTTTTAAATCATTAAAAAATCATTTTTAACCATTAAAATATAACGTTTAAGTTATAATAATATTAGCAACAAAAATGCAACCAGCCTTCAATAAAAATAACAAAAATAAGAACGTCCTCCCTCTCTCTCTACACCTCCTCCCCTGCTTCCCACCTCCCCCTCCCCTCAGCAAACCCTGGTCTGGCAAAGAATAGTTGTCCGTTAATTAAAACATTTTTCTTCAATTAATTACATAGATTTCACTAGCTTTTGCTATACATACAATTTTATGATTTCTTTCCTATGTGATTGTGATTTTCACTATATTGTGTTCACCGTATTGCGCATATTTCATGGTAATGAAATGCTTAGTAAAGCAAAAATAAAATTAATTAAAGGTTAACTTTTATTGTTGAAAAACGCAAACACTTTCAATATACAATCATATTTAAAGCAAACAAACGAAGAAACTAATTTGAGCACCAACGCAAATCCGTGTAACACTGCAGTCACTTTTGCTCACCATCACCATCACCATCATCATTTCAAGAATGTGCAAGAATTCGGTATTTAAAAAATGGTCAACTTTTCCAGATCTTTTTTCAAAGCATAACTGAGAAAGACATAAGGAATTGATAACTGTAAATAAACATCGCTTGAGATCGAGTGAAATATCAGCGTGACAATTAAACGAATAGGATTTGATTTACTCGTGACCTACATTTTTAAAGCTTTCGATGCGAATTAAATTAAAGTAACTCCCGCTAAAGTTATCTCATGCAAAAGGGTATGCATGAGTATCCATTAAAATACACCCCCCCTGGCCACCCTCTCCCCTGCGTCGTTGCTTTCTCGAATGTTTACAATGTTCAACAACACCTGCTGCAAATGAATCATTCTTTGCAATACTTTTGTAGGTGTTGACAGATTGGCAACGTGACAGATTCCTTGTAATTTTGAAAACGTAAAGAATTTGTTTCATAGTTCGTTTATTTAATTTAATTACTCATTTTGTTATTTATTATTGCTTTGATTATTATTATTAATTTGTGTCTAATGGTGTTCTACCTTCTTATTTCTTTCAGTTCCATCAACAATGTCAATTGCTAGTGTGCATGGACCACAATTTGCTGACATCTGCAGTCCTCTGGGGTAAGTTTTGCATAAATAATTCTAATAAACAACAACAAGAACAACCACAGCAGCAAATTAACAATAATTATTAGTAATTACGTTCGCTGCCGTATCAAGCAAAAATAACTGCAGTTCGCTGGCATACAAATGAGTTTGATTGATGCGTAATGCTTCATTGTGAATTCCCGGTCCCAACCACCAACTCAGACCAGCGACCCGGCGACAACCAGACCGGCGGCAGTCCGGCCGGCGCTAATCCTAACCGATGCTATGCTAGGCCAACGAACACTTAATGCTAAGCGAATACGCGAAACGACGATTAAATGCACTTTCTCGATTGTAGTCATTGTGAAGCATATGAGACAACATCCCCGTGCCCCTTTTCATTGCTTTATCTAAAAAAATTAGAAATTCTAAGAGGAATAATAAGATTTACAATAAAAAGAGCAGAGAGAGAGAGAGAGAGAGAGAGAGAGAGAGAGAGAGAGAGAGAGAGAGAAAAGAGGGCGAGAAAGACGGAGAGCGACTGAGAACAAATTGAATAGCCTAGTTAATCTTCTAATTAATAATTTTTGTAAATAAAAATCAAAAACGTGGTTATAAATTATTACTTAAGTTTTAATAATCAGCGGTGTGACGTAATTAACTCTGAACCACGACCATTTAATAAAGAAGTAGTTATTTTGGAGGGGAAAATATACAGAATTAAAATTAAAAAATGGAATTTATCAGTGAAGAGGTTTGATAAGAAGTTTAAATTCAAAACGTACTCACTTTGCGCTAAAATTAGTTCACATTTGCTAATCTAAATCTAAATCTAAATCTAAATAAACTTTGTGTTTTTTTATATCGAAAAGTAAAGAATGTTCGATTCTAATGTTTAAATCGAATGATTTAACTCGTTGCTCGTATTAATTCTTTCGAACAACACGTGTCAAGATAGAAATAACTAACATATTATTTACAAGAATTAGTTTGCATTGGTAATCAGCATTCATTTTCTATACTTTTGTTTCATTTGCTTTACTATTATATTATTTAATTTTACATAATTTGTAAAAGTGTACCACGATATTAATGAAGCACACATCTAAATATTTCTGTTCTGAATTTTAGACGCAGCAGCATCAGCATGTCTTCCTCTCTCTCCGATCTGGTGGGCAGTCCACTGGAAATATCGATGGACAACGTGTTGACCATCGAGGAGCTACGCCAACAGATGGGCTCGTGCTTCACATGTGGCGTCTCCTGGACCGATGATCATGTCTCGTTGGATTGCAGCGAGTGTGGCGGCTACAGTCTGGAGCGACCCTGCCCCCTGTGCGATGGCCAATGCGGCGTTCAGTGGAAACGCGACTTCACCATGGTGAGTTTCGGAGTGTCGGAAGCTTTTTGCATTAGTTTCACTTGTTCACTCACACAGCTTTCAAGTGAAAGCTTTTCGAAAGCTAGACTGGTGGGTGGCCAAGTAGTCTTGGCAATGAGGTTAGAGCTTCTTTCAAAAGTTTTTAATCGTAGACAATTTCCTGTTACTTGCTTTGTGATTTAAATTGTTTCTCCGTTTTCCTTTACAGTCGCATGCTTGTGGCAAGGCTCGCTGGCAGGGTGTTTGTCCCAGTTATCCCGAAGCTTTGGCCCACTTGAATCCTCAGACTTCCAGCAACGCCGCTGCAGCTGCTAATACAAATGCGAATTCATCCTGCGCTGCTGCAGCCACTCAACTGCGGCTGGCACAAGAGCTGTGCGCACGTTTGGAGCAGTTGTCGGCCAGTGCTCACACATGATTACCAACGATTGCAAACGCATCCCAATTCGGCAAAAGCAACAGCAGAAACTGCAACATTCACAACAACATAAATAAAAACAATGACAATAGCAACAACAAGTGGAAGAGCAAGGATAGCAATATATGCAACACAACAACTCCTACAACATGAAATACCTTTATTATTATTACAAATATAGAGTTTCCATTACGATTTGTATATTCTTAAGATGTAGAAATTTGAATCACACCCTACTGCATATAAAGCCCGGAAATTCCAAATATTAGCTTGAACCTTAACAGCTACTTACTTCTACTTCCTCGACTTGATGCCAGTTGCCAACATGTGTCTGTTGCCAAGGTTTAAAGGTTGCTGTGTGTACGGAAGGCGATGATGCTGCTCCAAGACTTAGATTTAAGTGTTCAGTAAAGATTTCCACTCAATCACTACTGAGTGCGTTTATATAATTTTAGATTTGTTTGTAATTCGCATTAATTAAACCCTAGTTATATAAGTATACATACATAAATACATACGTACATATATGTTTAGTACGCACTAGTTATTAATAATGAACTGTTTAAGGATTTTAAGAATTTAGTTTATACGCTCTGCTAAAAAAGACTACAATTTATGGAAAAGAAAATGAAAAAAGGAAACACAACAAAATTATGGAATTAATGAACTAATGAACGATTTAGGCTCAAAGGAGTACATGTAATATAGTATACAAAAATCCAAGAAATATCCGGTTGAAAAATTGTTGGCATACGAACACCAATTCGAAGCTGCAAATTTAAATGTGTGTATGTAGAAATGACTCTTTTTTCTTATGGCTTTGCAAAGGAAATAACTCAAGACTTTAGTGCATTTTACTGCTGTGCTTTGTACTTATTAGGACCACATATTTTTAGAACCCGATCCTGGATATGAAGGAGCATATGAACGAGTATAATTATAACCAGTTATGAAGAATACATTTTATCTGTGAACATTGTATCGGTCTTTTCTAGTAATCACAGAACCAACTCTATTTTTAATGCACCTGGTTTTTTTTTTACATATAAGTTTCATGTATTGTATCGCATTGAATTCGTCTACACAATGTTGTCAACAAAAAATAATGATATGCAATAAATTTCTTATAAGCGTCGCAAGAAAAAAACTGCGTCGGCATTTTAATATTCGGAATTAATCGTATTCGGAATTAA
This sequence comes from Myopa testacea, assembly GCA_949629155.1. NCBI lineage: Eukaryota > Metazoa > Arthropoda > Insecta > Diptera > Conopidae > Myopa > Myopa testacea. The sequence continues at coordinate 41,956,837 of OX451347.1, read as the reverse complement.
TTTTGCAGGATGTCGAGCCAGCTTTGTCAGATGTTTGCTGATCCTTAAATTTAAGTGATCATTTAAAGAACCTATAGTAGATGATGCTAAAGGTACGCACCAGGCCCCTGGGGACTTTAAATTGGGGTTTTAAGGGAAGTTACATTATGTTTAAGTTGGTGGACTACGCCTATTCTTGGATGATAATATAGTGTTGCTACTACATTTACTGATTGAATTTGGTCCTTGTTCGTAGCAGTGCCGTAAGCACTTTATATCTTGAAATATAGAATATATTTCAAATTAGAACAACTAAGGCTCACTTTAGCTGTTGACAACTGAGTTAGCTCATCGCTGTATAAAGATGTATTTGCGATGTTTGTCAAACTTTTCGTTTAAAATCATTGATCTTTCATTAATTTTTCGTATCGAGATTTCGATTCTTTCGTTTTTTTGTGATCAGAATTTCTTTCGAGTCCGTTCAAATCTGGTTGTTAGTCCAAAGAAAACAAAATGAATTTCGCTGTACAGTTCTTATTCTTCGCAGTCGTGTGGACTCAGTTATCAGGGCTCAACCACGCCTACGAATATTGCAAAAATAAGGAATACTTGTGCAGCGTTGAGAAGAAACAGCATATAATATGTAACGTGTCTACCGTAGTAAGTGTCTAGTATACTAGTGACTACATGCAGCTTAAATAAAGTTCACGTGGCTCTGTTTTTTCCGCTTACAGTCTATGGGTATAGGTATGGAACTGGTTGGCGTTGTTCCGATGACAACAAAACTTAAGAACAAGTTTCTTGAGGTCCATGACAAGTGTCGCAACGACATCGCATGTGGTGAGGTTAAAGACAGTGCTGGAAATCTTTTTCCCAAGGCCACACGGATGCGTAACCTCATCTGGGATTACGAGCTGGCCTACATTGCACAAGTACACGCCGAGCGCTGCCATATGGACCACGACTTGTGCCGCAACACAGATCGCTTTCCTATTAGTGGACAAAATCTATATTATAGTAGTAAGAGTGAACCGGGGAGATCTATAATAAATGAGATTAATCAAAGCGTAATGAATTGGTTTGCTGAGCACAAGGACGTCAAGGACGGCGTTGCAGCAGCCAAACAGTTCCCCTTAGAGGACTTGTATGTTTAATGCGACCACATTTCGCTAACTTATCATTGTTTCTGGGTTTGATCACAATTATGCTATGCTTTTCAGAAAACAAGTGGGTCACTTTACAGTCATGGTGAACGACCATGTTTCACGTGTCGGCTGCGGCATGACGTACTGCATTAACAATACGTAAGTGATTTAAAACGTAATGATTTCGATGGAACATTTTGGGAGACATCTTTAATCTGCAGGAGCGAAATGAAAATGTACAACTACTACATCACGTGCAACTACGACTTCTCAAACCTAGGGAGAATCTACGCTGACGGAGATTCTAAGTCCAAGTGCGATGAATGGGAGACGACGCCCAGCTCTGAGTACAGCTGTTTGTGTCACAATAACGGCAAAATTTTCGGATGATTTAAAGGGAGCATGAACCCACGTCTATGTTTGTTTTTCATTTCCATAAACAAATGTTTTTTTCTTGTCAGTTGTCTCTTACGCTGTTTTAGATTTAGGTGATTTACGAAGCCTTGATCAGCATATTTTGTTTTTAGTATACATATGTATATACAAATCATGTTGTTAAATAAAAACCTTAAAACCTTTGATCTTTATGTGAGTATTCTTCGTCTTCTCTATCTAGGGGGCAATCGTCCACAGCATTGGTAAATTACAGTGTGGCGCGAATCGCGATGACTTATTGCAACACAACTGAATTTAAGTTAGAGGTTGAAAAATACACGATGAAAGACCCCAAGGTATGTGTATTCCTGACCTGCAAAATGACAGCACGAACATGAACCGTGCTTCCTACGCTTCGTTTAAAGCGCCACTGGGAATCATCGATGTAGCCGACTACGAGTAGTTGTGCGAAAGCATTGGCAACATTTTTCTGTAATAGTACCCAACTTAGTGGAATGTATAGTTTTGGAAGAGTATTTATATTGGATAAAATCTAAAACTGATCAGAAATAAGAAGTTAACCGTAACATTTGAGGTTTCTACCGAATGCAGTCTTCCAATCCTAGCTATTGGTATATCTTACCTACCCAATTTAATAGCTCTTCTGTTCATTCCAAAGGGATCCGATAGTCTGCATACGGATCTAGTAGTACTGCGACTTGTGTCAATCCATCACAAATAGAAAAAGTTTTTTCGTAGATATAATAAATTCTTTATTTCAGAGTAACTTTCTAGTGTTATTTTGAATCATTGTTTCCTCTAAAATGCAGCCCGTCGTCGTGGTCTTGGTTGCCGTGGCATTTTGCCTACAGTTCCAGGAGAGCCACAACTATGAGTTTTGTAGAGGCAAGGAATACCTGTGCGACAAATCCAAGCACATAGTTTGTGACTCGTCGATTGTTGTAAGTGACTGACGGGGACAGAAACGCGAAGCCCTTAAAGACTCTGATGTATTTACTTCTCCAGGCGAAGGAGGGCGAACTATTGGCTTTTCTTCCGATGACCACAAAGGTTAGGAACCTGTTGGTTGACTTGCACAACTTGTATCGAGATAAAACTGCTTGTGGAGTGGTCCACGACAAGAATAATGGTGCCTTTCCCAAGGCCACTCGCATGCGCTTGCTGCTTTGGGACTACGAGTTGGCCTTCGTAGCAAAATCGCATGCTGGACGCTGCAGCAAGAAGCCCGACAGTTGTCACAACACAGACCGCTTTCGCAAGTCTGGCCAAAACGTCGACGCGATTTCCGGCACTCCGTTGCAAGTGGCAATCGAGGCTGTGGACGGTTGGTTCCAGCAGGCCAATTCGGTGCCCGATGGTGCTACAATGGCGAGCGAACTACCCCAAGACCAGTATGAAGTGAGCCGCTGAATGCTTTATTAGTCTGATGTGCTTCTCTACTTTCTCCAGGGAAGACATCGCCAAATTTGCTGTCATGGTGAATGACCGCGTCTCGCGCGTCGGCTGCTCCATGGCCCACTGCAACTCCACGTACGTTGGGACTGAATCATTAACGACATACATACATATGTACATGTGTATGTCATGAAGCTAATGAAGTCTGGTTTGCTTGCAGGGATGGCACGAGCAACTATATAATTACGTGCAACTATGACTACCAAAGCATGCCGAAGCTGCCTGTGTACCAAAATGGTGAAATGGGATCCCACTGCATGGATTGGGGCACAACGTTGAGCTCTGATTACCAATGCTTGTGTCACAACTCTGGCAGGATTTACCAGCCCTTGATTTAATGACCACTGTGCAAAAGTCATGAGCCAGCAGACGGCACTTATTTGGAACGTTCAATTGTTCAACTCTTGAAATTTTTATTGGTTATTTTGTGTTTGTTTTTGTTTCGCAATTGTTTATATAGCTATAAAATTCGGTATTCGGACTCTTTCAGTATTTGATCATATGGATATATGATCCATGTGTATCTAACGAGCTGTGGGAAGAATCGACCGAAGGTTTAGTTTATGTGTAAATTTAAGTAGGAGTTGAGGAATTGCTATATCGAAATGCTGACCACCAATGACAAACACGTGCCTACGAACATAAGAAGAATACAAGTGAAGCCCAGCAAGTTACCTTAAAGTTCAATTTCAATGGGTGTTCTTCCCCTTCAACCCTTTCCGACGCAGCTGTGAAGATTTCCTTTCAATGTAGACTCCGCTGAGATGAGATTGTACTTGGATGGAAAAATAAAAATCACTCATGAGTCAAACCAGATTTCATCTTGGAATCGTTTTTTTGTGAGGGACAAAATAAAGTTGTTCGTTTGAGGGATAAATTTCGAACTCTGGAAATCACTACTTTAACGCTTTTAGTGTAATAATTTCTATTAATAGTTGAAAAAAATCTTTTCTCCAAAAAATGGACGAAAATGCAACCAACTACCAACAGAAAAAAGAAATACGAGTTTTCTAGTATGCGTATTATGCGAATGCAAAATAATGTACACGAACTTCTGAGAGATTTCCGCCAAGTTTGTTGAAATGTATTGAAAAAATAAGGCTTGAAAAAGTCACAAAACTTTGCTGCTTATTTTATTGTTCCCGCTTAATTAATACGCACACTTTATCCTTCTTTATTTCCCTATTTTTTAGCGTGAATGTAGCACTCGTTCAAACGCTCCTTTTAAGGAGCGTAGTAGAATCTGGAATTTCAAAATCTTGAATTGACAAAAAATCTTGAAAAAAAAATCTTGAAAAGCAAAATCTTGAATAGCAAAAGTTCGAAAGTAAGTGAATTTTGAAAAAAATCTTGAAAAACTTTTTAAGCCTTTTTTTTATTTTTTAATTTAAAACAAAAATTAAATTGAAAGCAATTTCTGTTCTAATTTATATACCCTACATCCTAAGCCCGTGGTTATGCTATCGAGCTAAACTTGGTGGGAAATTACTCTCTTTTTTGTGATCGGAGTCCGTGCAAAAAGAGTGGTTACGCTTGTGCTTGACCCACGCTTGCTTTCTTCAAATATGTATATTTGTTCTCACCTTCAACAGCAACCCGTCTACTACACAAATGAGAAAACGTATTATTTGCGGTGTAGTTTTCGACGCGATGGAGGACCAAATGTTTATATTAATTAAAATCTGCTTAACATATATTAAGTCGTAATATTTTGGAACGATAATCACAGGAATATAATTGATAGATTTATCATTTAATTCCATTTTTTCACTCCATTCCACTCTTCAGTACTTTTGTGAATATTGAGACTAAGCAACACCGGTTTGCTTGGTGTCCTCGGTGTACCGTAGACCGAGTTTTCGTGCTCGGTGTGAGAGAGCGATGTTGAGAACAGAAAAATATCCCGTTCTCTCTTTTACACACAAAACAACAAAAAAAAGTCCTACTTGCCAAGCAAAACTCGATAACATAACCACGGCCTAAGGAATGAAGGTATATTCACTTTGAGCTTCCGTTTGTAACACATGAAAGGAGGCGTGGTAGGTATAAAAATGTACCTTCTGTAGCGAATTTAGCCACGTCTGTCCATCTGTCTGTAGAAAACACGATTTGAGGAGAACAGAAAGAGCTACCGCGATGAAATTTGGCACGAATATTCTCTTGCATTAAGGCTGTTTGGAATTGAAAATGTGCAAAATCCGACGCCTACTTTATACAGAAAATGTTAATCCGTCCGTGTTTATAGTGAATTTCATAAGCTTGTAAAGTGTATATGAGGGTAAGATTAAAATATACTGTATATATATACTTAAAAAATGGATGAAAACAAGAACCACGTGAGAACAAGTAGAAACATAGGTATGAAATACGACACGAATATTCTCCCCTATATAGTAGTGTTGGGCATTCTAGTTCACTACAGAGAGCGATCTTTCTAGTTCAATCAGCTGTCGTGAACTAGTTCGTTCATATAGTTCACTCGGTCATTTAGTTCAGTACTTTACGCGGTCATTTAGTTCGTTAGTTCTTATAAGAGATAACGAGATGAGAAAATCGGTTTGATATTTAATTGGCAATATCTAATACTGAATACATGATTAAATTATATATTGTTAGATTTTTAGTAACATTTTTTTCCATTCTTAATTTTTTTTTATAATAAAATATATAATTAACCTACCTATATACATACATATTTATCACAATATTAAGAAATTAGAGTCTCTTACAATTATAAGGAGGTGTTCGATCGTAATCGGCGGAGGAAAATGCATTGTAAAGCTTACACTCACGTAAGTACCATACGCTTGTTACATAAATTCTACTACTCATTACGGAAAACGAGAAATTACGAAAAATTGTTTTGAAAAATTGCGCTTGTTTTATATTAATGAAAGAAAATTACAGTACCTTTCCAAAACCAATGACATGTAGCTATCTGCTACAGTTCATGAGATATAGGTCTTGTTGTAGTATGCTAAGGGTGGTCCTCTAATCTCCCGTTTCGACTTCAATTAAAGATTTTCTTCTGGACGGATTCTTTATGTTTCATTCGTATTTTATTTTAATTTATAACACTGTTGGTTACTTTTAAATTGAACACTACTGTTAAAAGTATTTTACTCGAACAATTACGTTATATTTACAAGTTATTTAAGACTACTTAAACGCGACTTAACTACGACTTCTTCGACGAGAGATTTGAACAAGACTCCCGATCGAATCTTTTCTATTTTCCACCTTGGCTCGGTTGACACACCCGTCGACCGAACCAAAGTGGGTCAGTATGCCGTGTTTCGCAATTTCCATTATTTCGCAATATTAAAATTGTAAAATTCGCAGAATCAATACGCGGAAGAAAATCGTTCTCAATTTAATTCTTCCGCGTGTGGATTCTGATCGTTGGGTCTTTCAAGCCAAGCGTTTTTATGGTTTGGAAGCTTGCTACTGAAAGCTAGCTTCCACAATCCATTCAAATACAAAACGCTGTGGTTTTTATGGTTTGGAAGCTAGCTATTGAACGCTGGCTTCCACAATCCATTCCATACGACGTGTTCTGGTTGCTACCTTGGCTTTTGAATTTACTTTAACCGAAGCTTGACTAAAGCTTTTGGCTTACCACGCAAAGTGCTGTGGTTGCATTAATAACGTGAACTTGGCCTTGACTCACTCGCGGAGTAGTATTAAACGATAATACTGGCCTTGAAAGTTCTTAACTCCCGGATCTGGAAATTGCGATCGCGACATACAACATCCCTCCACCCTGGGGGAAGAAAAATTTAGTATCGTACGAACGATATTAAATTTTTCTTGTACATTTATTGTTTGTTGACTTGTGGGTGGTCGTGTGTTTATTATGGTTTTAGTGTTCTTTCAATACTACTTAATAGTACTTAATCTAATGTGAGTGTGTGGACAATAATATGTTATTGGTGTGTATGTATAATGTATATGTATACAAATGTTTAATATGGTATATGTAGTGTGTGTTTATTGTAGCAAAGTCAAGTTGCGAATTCAGTTTTTTTTGGTTTTATTTTATCACTTATTAATATACAAATTACAATAGTGTTTGCTTGCTAGATATAAGTTTTAAGTTCTAAGATTTGAGTTTTACGATGTTAAGTTTTTTCGCTTGCGCACTGCGTGGTTCACTGCCAAAAAGTCAGAAGTAAGTGAAGTCGTCGACTCCGACTACCAAGGCTGGAGCCGAAGAGCTCGCAGTCAAGCTTTAAGCTTGCCTCTCCTGAGCGACCGAAGTCCGCGCTCTGAGAGGACACGGCTTCGGACGATCAGGAGAGGCAGCCTGGCGAGCGGTTTGCTTTGGCGTAAACATCCCGCCCGCCTTGCAGGACTGCAAAGCTCCCCGACCCTCAGCCCTGGGGTGGATCAGGCGACTAGACGTGAAGTGTGTTGTGGCGTGTCTCGCCGTAGTCCGTGCAGCTACGTGTGCTGGTGCAGCGTTGTGTGGTGTGGGAGCACGCCCGGCGGCAGTTTATGCAGACGTGGCGTCCTGCCACGATTCGGGGCAAGCTCGCCGTTCGTGCCATCAAATTTCCTGCAGGCCGCGGTTGTGGACACCGCGCTGGGCCGGCGATCGCCGGTGGAGACGATCGTCCGGGAGCCTCCTCTGGACGAGGCTCTGGTGAGCTCGGTTGAGCCGCGCCGTCTTCGTCTGACGTGTAAGAGGCGCTCAGATCGAGCACATCTTCCTCGTGGGGCTGCTCATCGCAATGCGGCATCTCGGATCCGGGACCGGTATTTGGGGGCGCCGATAGTACAGCGGCTGGCGGAGCCAGCATGCGGCCTTGTTGATAACGGGCGCTTTGGCGGCAGGTGCGTGTCAGCTCAGATCTGTGGAGAAAAAACGCATTAATAACCACTCGAGACATACAAGTTAAGGATACTAATTTGGAAATGGAACGAGTGAGCTGGCCGTTAGCCGTTCGGACATCGGCCACACGGACTCGTGCATCCTGACCCTTGTACACCTTGATGATGCGGCCTAGCCGCCAGGACGTGGAAGGAAGGTTGTCGTCACGGACCACAACCAGATCGTTGGGCTGTAGGTTGAGTTGCGGAGTCTTCCACTTGGTGCGACGCGCAAGCTCGTGCAAATATTCCGTTTTCCACCGATGACAGAAATGCTGGGCAAGGGCCTGGACACGTCTCCATCGGTTGAGAATGGAGAGCGGATTGTCGAGGGTTTCGGGCTCGGCCGGAGCGAGCAGAGGGCCGCCTACTAGGAAGTGGCCAGGAGTTATTGCCTCCATAACGTTGGGATCCTCAGATTGAGGATGAAGCGGGCGAGAATTGAGGCACGCTTCAATTTTGCTCAAGAGAGTTGAGAACTCTTCGAATGTAAACTTGGACGTTGGGGCGACCTTGCGCAGGTGCGTTTTCAGGCTTTTAACACCGGCCTCCCAGAGTCCTCCCATATGAGGAGCCCCAGGGGGGATGAAGTGCCATTCAACGTTCTGGTGCGAATGTTGGGTCTCAATGAGATCGCGGGTTCGAACAATGAATTGCTTAAATTCTTGTTTGAGTTCTTTGGAGGCGCCGACGAAGTTTGTGCCGTTATCCGAATACACCTTTGCGGGGCAGCCTCGGCGTGCTGCAAAGCGTGAGAAGGCCGCAAGGAAAGCGGCCGTGGTCAGATCACTGACAGCCTCTAAATGAATTGCTTTGGTCGCAAAACAGACAAAGATGCACGTGTAGCCTTTCGTTATTAAGCACGCCCGGCCGGTGTAATTCTTTATGTCGAAAGGGCCCGCAAAGTCGACACCGGTGTTAGCAAAGGGGCGAGAGAAAGTCGTGCGTTCCTCTGGCAATGCCGCCATAATCTGCGTTCTTTGTTTCTTCCGATGCAAGATGCACGGCTTACCGTGGTGGATCGTTGTCTTGATTAGGTTTTTTACCCGCGGAATCCAGTGTTGGGTCCGAAGCAATCGAAGCATCAGCTGGTTACCACCGTGAAGCGAGATCTGGTGAATAAAAAGAACAAGTAGCCGAGACAACTGACAGTCGTACGGCATGATTATTGGGTGGCGTTCATCGAATGGCAAATTCGGGCATGAAGACAGCCGCCCGCCAAGGCGCATCGTTTTGTCTTCATGAAGAAAGGGATTGAGCGAAAGTAAACAACTTTTCGAGCTCAATGGTCGCTTGCTTTCGAGCGCGTAATATTCGTCGGGAAAATGTGTCTTTTGACAGATGATTGTGAGACGGCATTTGGTGTCTCGAATCTCGGTCGCTGAGAGTCGCAAAGTGCCATAGAGCGGGTTCCGATTACGGCGCGTGTTATCTATAAACCGTTGTACGTACGAGTACACGCGTAGGGCTCTCGGGAGAGAGGAAAACCTGTCAAGTGGGTCTTCGTCTGGTCGGAAGTAAGTGTGAAGAGCCTTTACAGGCTTTTCTTCAAGTGCGGTAGCAAACTCCGAAGCTGTTCGTAGTTCTGGCCAACGATCCTTGTCGTGGAGGAGCCAAGGTGGACCATTCCACCAAAGGGTGCTCTCAGCTAATTCTTGGGGCGTGGCACCGCGGCTAGCTAAATCTGCTGGATTGTCGTGCGAGTCCACGTGAAACCATTGAGTGTGTGGTGCTCTTTCAATAATTTTGGCCACGCGGTTCGCCACGAAAGTGGCCCAGACGCATGGAGGCTTCTTAAGCCACGCAAGTACAATCGTCGAGTCTGTCCAACAGAAGACATTCTCGGGACGATAGTGGAGATTGGGTACGAGAGCGTCGAGCATGTCTGCGACGAGTGTAGCTCCGCAAAGTTCGAGTCTAGGCAGCGATATCGTTTTAATGGGCGCTACTCGTGTCTTGGAGTACAGTAGCGATACGTGAACTGTGTCGCCGATTTGGACACGGGCGTAGATGACTCCGGCGTAAGCTTTCTCGGAAGCGTCTGAAAAGGCGTGAAGATCCACTGTGCAGTCGGGGGTGAACCGAATCCACCTGGGAATTCGAATCGTGGCAATATGGTGATAATTTTGAAGAAAACTTAACCATGTTTGCTGCGTCAGTGCGGGAAGTTGGTCATCCCAGTCAATCTTGTCTAGCCAGACTTGTTGGATCAGCATTTTCGCGGCAACGATGATGGGTGCCAGCCAACCGGCTGGATCGAACAACTTCGCGATGAGAGACAGCACTTCTCGTTTGGTGTACGTTGGCTGTATGTCAATCGAACGTTGGCTGTGTGTCGAAGTTGGCTGTGTGTCGAAGTAGAAGTCATCGCTGGTGGCATTCCAACGAATGCCGAGCATCTTTGCGGTGCTGTTGTCCTCGAACTTCAAGAACTCAGCGTTGAGCAAATGGGATCCAGGCAAGTCGTCCAAAATGTGTTTGTCGTTGGCTGTCCATTTCCGCAGCGAGAAGCCTGCCGTATTCAACGCCTCTGACAGTTCATCGCGCATTTGAGTGGCCATGGCAAGGTTGTGAGAGCCAGCCAAAACGTCATCAACGTACATCGAATGTCGCAAAATGTGGGCCGCAAGCGGAAACTGTTGTTGAGTGTCTTCTGCTAGCTGAAGAAGAGTGCGGATCGCTAAAAAGGGGGCGCAGTTCACGCCAAATGTTACTGTTCGTAACTCATAGTCCCTAACTTGGGAGCTATTCGAATCTCGGAATAGGATTCGTTGGTAGGGGGTATGTTTCGGGTCGACGAGGATCTGGCGGTACATTTTCTGAATGTCACCGCTAAAAACATACCGGAAAAAGCGCCATCTTAGCATTAAGAATGTTAAGTCGGCTTGGAGAACAGGGCCTGCGTGTAACACATCGTTCAAACTGAGCCCACTTGTGGTGGGGCAGGATGCATTGAACACGACTCTGACCTTGGTGGACGTGCTGTCCGGTTTTATAACCGCGTGATGTGGCAAATAATAGTGCTCAGCATCGGGTTGTGGGGGCGCTACGGCCGTCATATGACCTAAATCAAGATATTCTTGAACTACATCGTCATATTGCCTTTTGAAGTCATTATTTTTGAGTAACCTTGCTTCTGAGCGAAGGTATTGTTGGTGAGCGATGTGCCGTGAATATCCTAGCGAGTGTTGGTTTACGGCTTCGCTTTTGAATGGCAACGTAACGATGTAGCGGCCGTCAGGGCTCCTACGAGTTGTTTTTACGAAATTCTCTTCGCAAAACTTTTCGGAGGGGGATAAGTGACGAGTTTTGGGAAGTTCCTCCACCACCCAAAAACGTTCGAACTGTTGTTCGATGGTGACTTCATTGAAGAAGGCCACCCTTATGTCGGGGCTATCTGATTGTAGCAGGGGGACTGGTCCGGTGATTATCCAGCCGAACACAGTCTGTTGTGCTAGAAGTGAACCTAACACATTGCGGCGAATACCGTCAAGTATGATTGCCGGAAAGAGATCGGCTCCAATGAGAACGTCAACTTGTTGACTTTTGACAAAGTTGACGTCTGCGAGCTCGATGTTACGAGGGAGGCTGCGTAGCAGCGCGCTATCGAACGAGTGGGCGGGCAGTCTGCCCGTGATTTGCGACAGCACTAGCGCTGTGGCATGAATCTGAAACGAGGGGTCGCGTGGCGACTTGAGCATAAACTCACAAGATTTTGAAACCTTTGCGGAAATGGTTTCGTTGAGGCCAGAAACCGTTGCTTTCACTGGCCGCATGGGGATTTTGAGCATCTTCTGAACGTGGTCAGAGATGAAGGATACTTCGGATCCTGGATCGATGAGGGCACGAGCGGCATAGCAAGTACCGTCGTGGAATATAGTGACCGTAGCGGTTCCTAGCAGAACTGGCTTCGGTGCGGCAGCGAAACAAACTTGATGGTTATCGGGCTGATTTCGATCAGTGGACTGTATTTGTTGTTGACTGATTTGGGCGGCGTTGGCCGACGTGGAGGGCCCTGTAAAGAGGGGTGCTCGCGCGTTAAGTAGGTTGTTATGGGGCTGATTGGGTTGCAATGCAGCGTTTCTACTTGTCGGAGACTTTGATTGCTTAGTAGGCGGACGCGACGCTGAGTTAGCTAAGGGTCGGTTCTGCGCTTGATCGCGATGCAGCAAGGTATGGTGTCGCGCCTGACATGTCGCGCAGTTGTATTTGCTGGGGCATCGTTGTATCTGATGCGCTTGCGCGAGACAATTCAGACAAAGACGCAACTTTTTAACTACCTCTAGACGTTTACCGGAAGTCATTTCCAAAAATTGCGGACAGACTCGAATTGTGTGTTGCTCTGAGCACAGCTGACATATTGTCGACGCAACATTCAACTGGAATGTGTTGACGCGTTTTGTCGAGGGGGCCACCTGCTGTTGAGCGGGTGACGCGCGAGTCTTGCTTGCGGAGTCGCCTTTGATATCGTGCATCGATTCCAGCGTTTCAAACCGATGTGTCAAGAACGCGTCGAGATCGGACCACTTTGGAATTTCACGTTTATTCGGTATTGATTGTTCCCAAAGCGCCAGGGTGGCTTCCGGAAGCCGACTAGAGCACAGAAAAACTATCATAGCGTCCCAATGTGAGGTGTTGACGCCTTGGAGCGCCAACGCGGTGAGAATATTGTTGAATTCCCGCTGTAAATTTTTGATTTCGTGCCCGGTTTCCCTAGTAATCGTCGCGAGGCCAAAGAGATTTTTAAGGAGCGTGTTCACGAGAACGCGTTTATTCTCATATCGATCCGATAGATTTTGCCATGCTTGCTCGAATCCGTCATTCGTCAAAGGAGACTTTTGTACGATTTCCTTTGCTTCTCCCCTTGTCTTTTGATTCAAATGAAACAATTTTTCAACCGGGGTGAGACGCGAGTTGTTAGTATATAGGGCCGTGAACATGTCACGGAACGAGGGCCATGACAGATAGTCGCCTTTGAATACGTCGGTATCGCATGGAGGCAAGCTAATGTTATACCCGGTGGGCGGTAGTTCGGCCGGTTTCGCGAGTAATGCTGGGGAATCGGACCGATGCTCACGGGTTCGCGAATCTGCTAAAGCGTTAATTACTCCGGCGCATTGTAGATACATGTCGTAGCACTTGCGACGTTTTTGTTTAATCATCTCGAGATTCGTCGCTAACTCATCATCGTCTTTCATCTTCGCTAAGAGGCTGTCGTACGTGCTCTTAATGAGGGTCCATTGAGACTTGATTTCATCTCTTTGGAGATCAAGCGTGTAAATGGTGTGAGTATCAGCCGGCATTTCAGCGAACTCCAAACTGAACTCGACCAAGCCGTCAGCCAGACGTATGAACGTATCTAGTAGCGTCATTGTGGGTGCGTTACGGTGACTACAACTTGAGCAAAAGAATACACGATATGAAATCGATTTTCGGGGGTGCCACAGAATAACGGGGCTAAAATAGCTTAGACAGATGGGCTAATAAAGAAATAAAACACCTTAATATTTTTAGGTAACAAGAATTTTTTATTATGGTTTTATATTTTTCGCCCACTGTGGACGAATTGTTGATTTTCTTGACACAAAAGAAGGAAAAAAAAAACGTACCGCTTGCTTGGCTGCAAGCTGAGAGCGTGTCTATGTAAGAGCACGTACACCAAACAAACCAGCAAAAGGTGGTGGTTTTTTGGTTTCTAAGTGAACCGCGCAGAAGAGCGTAAGCTGCGAGCGTGTCTGTGGAGAGCACGAAAACCAAACCAGCCAGCAAAAGGTGGTGGTTTTTTGGCTTCTAAGTGAACCGCGCAGGAGAGCGTAAGCTGCGAGCGTGTCTGTGGAGAGCACGAAAACCAAACCAGCCAGCAAAAGGTGGTGGTTTTTTGGCTTCTAAGTGAACCGCGCAGGAGAGCGTAAGCTGCGAGCGTGTCTGTTGAGAGCACGAAAACCAAACCAGCCAGCAAAAGGTGGTGGTTTTTTGGATTCTAAGTGATGAGCGCAAAACAAAGCGTGAGCGAGCTGCAATTATGTATTCAGTAAAGAACAAATAATTGCAACACGTGCCGGTCAATACAAGTATATAACCGGGTTCAAGGGCACTTATATACTTATGTTCAACTTTTGGAGCACCGTTACACCGAAATTAATTCTCCCGTTAATTTCAAGTTTACACGGGAGTATATAAGTGTATATATACGTGCTGCGTATATATATAAAGTTTATTCAAGTATATTTAACAATTCACACTTTATAAGTTTTCAAATTTATTATAAAATTTTACAATTTACTTGAAATTCAACAACTTACCTTTTCAAAAAAAGATGCGACGACGTCGTTGAGTTGGAGCTCGATCCGGCTCGAAGGACCAAATGTTTATTGTAGCAAAGTCAAGTTGCGAATTCAGTTTTTTTTGGTTTTATTTTATCACTTATTAATATACAAATTACAATAGTGTTTGCTTGCTAGATATAAGTTTTAAGTTCTAAGATTTGAGTTTTACGATGTTAAGTTTTTTCGCTTGCGCACTGCGTGGTTCACTGCCAAAAAGTCAGAAGTAAGTGAAGTCGTCGACTCCGACTACCAAGGCTGGAGCCGAAGAGCTCGCAGTCAAGCTTTAAGCTTGCCTCTCCTGAGCGACCGAAGTCCGCGCTCTGAGAGGACACGGCTTCGGACGATCAGGAGAGGCAGCCTGGCGAGCGGTTTGCTTTGGCGTAAACAGTGTGTAATTGAAATACTATGTTGTTGTTGACGTTGATATCAATCTTGAAGTTGATGTTGTCCTGACCTTGATGCTGATGTTGCTGTTGATGACGAATTCGATGTTGATGTACACCCCGTTGTTTCGATGTCTTATTCTCGATGTATTTTGGGAATGTTGCTGCTGGGTAGCTGACGCGTTGTGTGTTATACTTGATGGTCAGATGTAGTTGTTTGGTGTCGGTAGAATCGTTGTCTCGCAATTGGGACCAATTGTCTTTCGCTTCACGGTAGCTGATGGTTGAGATGCTCCCAAGATCATTAATTGTAACATTTTGCTAAACATCTTCAACATTTTTCTTGTCGACAGTGGTGATGCGTTTTAAATCGTTCTCTTGAGATAATGTTGTAAAGTGTGATTTGTGCCACGGAGTAGGGTACCATAACTTTAACTGGTGAACTGTGAATGACTGGCGTAACTTTAACTGTGACTGCATTAGGAGTTGTGTACTAGCTGCTTCGTCGTCACGACGTTGTGATGCTATCCCCTTACGCTTAACGTAACTTTTGCTTGAAGTTAAGCTGCTAGGCTGCCATCATGATGATTTCGCTTTTGCGCAGACACTGGAAATTAGCTGCTGCAGATGGGTTAAGCCCCTAGTTTGTCGCGTGTTTTATGCGGTGGCTTTGGTCTCCGCGTGACCTCAAGGTACTGTGTATTCGTCACCACTATCACTCGATAATCTTGTTGCTCAACTGTTGCTGATGTCGAATCTCTTTGAAGGTTTCTTAGTTTCGTGTTTTTGTCGAACGTTGTTGCATTGATGCGATTGATTGTTGCAACAATTCCATCTTTGGTTGCTATGGTTGTTGTCACTGCGCTGATCTGCTGTTCCAGCTACCCTTCCCCCTTCGAGTTGGCTGGGCGCTAAGTTTTCGCCCTGTTGTCAAAATGCTGCTGTGTGTTGTTGCACTTTTGCTGTTATGATGGGTGTACATCGGCACTCAGGTCAGCTTCTCTGCATGCTGGATTCTTCTTGTATATTGTACATTACATTAAATTTTTACATATTGTTGATGTTTATTTCTGTTTTTACAATACTTTATTTATATTTCGTTGAATATAATGTGTTTCTTATAAATTTAGAATGTGTTGAATTTCAATTAAGATTTAATTAATGTATGTTAACAACGTTATTTTTCATGCAATTCTTATATTTATGTAATTTCTTTCTTATTTTAATGTACGAACTTATTCTTCTTTTTAATCAATACCTAATTTTGTTATTTTGTAAAAGTTAAGAGCAATTCTTATTCCTTTTCCTTAATAATTATATATTCTTTCCTATTTCTTTTAATTTTCTTAATTTTATATTGAATGCACATTAAAATTTTATTAATTTTAAATTTTTCTATATGTATATCTGTACATTTGTAAATGTACTTTAATTATTGTATATATGTTTATGTGTATAACAACGGTTACATTATGTCTTTGTTTTACTATTATTTTATTATTAGTTTCTTAATTCTTTCGCCTATTTTGAAGTTGTTCACCTTTTGTGTTTTTGTTTTCTTCATTTGGCTTGTGTTTAAAAAAAATTTTTCATTTACTGTTGTTTTTCATTTTTCATTAAATGTTTTTAACTGACACTGCGTTCTACTCGTGTTCAGTTGCGCTACTTTTGCATCTGCTTTGTTGCAGTGCTTTCGTTAATCGCTCAATTAAATGGAATTTTAATTAACTACATTTTGTACGACCGTACATGTAAATTTTATATTTTTTTCTTTTTTTTTTTTTTTAAAAATTTTATTCTGTATAATTAGAAGAATATTTATAAGAATTAAGGCACTAATTTTTTTGGTCTTAGGTTTATATAACTTTTCCTTCTATGTCTGCATCGAGGTGCAGATATGGTGTTCAAATTTCTGTTATGCATAAACAACGTCTTTATGCATAGATTTCATGTGCATTTATTTCTAAAATAATTGCAAATGCAATAGATGGGGCTGTGTATTTAACGGAACAGCTATTTTTCGTATACCGTATATTATTAATATCCCGTAAATATTAATTATTACTTGACGTAAATCTTATATTTCTACATTTAAATAACCAATTGTTTGACTATTGAAACGTGGTTTTGATTTTCTTTTATTGAATTTTTCATTATGAATTTTGTTGACTTTCATTCGCTATTCAAACGTAAGCATGAAATCAATTTTTAGTAAATTAGTTTTAGTAAACTTAAAAATGTTAATTTCTTACTATCCTATAATAAATCCTATCAATTCTATTCTATATTAATTTATCCTATCCCAATAAGTTGCTTCTTATGGTTAAATTAACTTAATTTAATTTTCTGATTATTCCTATAAAATTTTTATTGTTTAAATGCTACATAATTATCTAGTTAATCCTATTTTCTTTTTTCCCTAATTAAATGCTATTATATAACTTAAGTAAGTTATTGTTGAATGGCTTTTCCCTACCCTTAATATTTAAAACCGTAGTAATTGGGCTTTTAATCCTTACTACTTTATATGGCCCTATCCATATTGGAGAAAACTTATTTTTCCTAGTCTGGTTCTTAATTAATACGCTATTTCCTACTTTAAATTCTACTAAATTTAACTTATTATCGTACTGATTTTTGGCTATTTGTTTAGCCATGTCCTGATTTTTCCTCACTATTTCGTGAGCTCTTTGTATTTGGAATTTTAATACTTTGTTTGGATCTTCGGCATTATATACCGGACTACACTTCCTTTTTAAGTTAGTCGGCATTTCCGTATCGAATCCAAACAAAGTACGGAACGGTGTTTGCTTGGTCGTAATGTGGGGTGTGTGGTTATGAACATGCATCGCTGCAGTTAACCATTGATCCCAATTCGACCCATCTTCTTTAGCAAAACTACGCAAATATTCCGCTAAAGGTCTGTGGCTTCTCTCTAATGAGCCATTAGCTTGCGGGTGGTAAGGTGTTATATGCAATTTTTTAATGCCTAACAATTTGCATGTATCTGAGAACAATTTCGAAATGAAATTAGTTCCGTTATCAGTAATTAGCATTCGAGGGATTCCGTAACGCGTGATTACTTCATCGTAGAAAGCTCTGGCGACAGTACTTGCTTCCGCGTCTGGGATAGCTGTACATGCCATAAATTTTGAAAAATCATCTTGGAATGTTAAAATATATTTGTTACCGGATACAGATTCTGGTAGAATACCTACTATGCCCATGTAGACTTTATCAAATGGCCGCATTGGTGTATCTGTTAGCACCATGGGCATTTTTGTTAATTTCGAACTTTTATTCGCTTGACATTTATGACAGTTTTTTACATACTCTTTTATTTGCCTTTGCATCCCTGGCCACCTATATTGTTGCCTGATTCTTAGGTAAGTTTTCACTGCTCCCTGGTGACCTCCTAATGGTGTATTATGGAAATCCTTGATCACTGTCTCTATTTGTTGTGGATCTCCTAGTAAGATTGTGTTTTCGTTCTGTCTTATTCCTGGAGTGTCAGGTTCTACAGGTGTCGGAATTGTTCTTGAATTTTTGCTATTTCCTTGGTTCTTCATTTCTATTTCTTTGGTTCTAGAGCGGGTCTGAACTGCTGTTACTACATTACGGTTTTGAGGAATTCTACTCAATGCGTCTGCGTTCAAATTTTTCTTGCCTGGCTTATATATGATTTCGAAATCATACTCTGACAACTTGTGTCTGAATCTTGCCAGTCTAGAAGTTTGATCCTTTAAATTGGCTATTCCCTTTAATGGCTGGTGATCAGTAAAAATTTTAAAATGTCTCCCTAAGAGATATGCTCTGAAATTTTTCGTAGCCCAGACTATTGCTAAAAATTCCTTTTCTATTGTGGAATATCTTTGTTCTGTGTCGCTTAGCGCTCGGCCAGCGAAAGCTATTGGCCTATCCTCGCCTACGTTTCCTTGAGAAAGGACCGCGCCTAACGCTTCATTACTAGCGTCGGTAGTTAAAAGAAATTCTTTTGAAAAGTCTGGATATGCTAACACTGGTGGTGACATAACCGATTCTTTTAATTCTTCAAACGCTCTTTGGCAGCTTTCTGTCCAGACGAACTTCGCGTCTTTTCTTAACAATTTGTTAATGGGAAGTGCTATTTTTGCGGTTCCCGGTATAAACTTTCTATAATAATTAACAAGGCCTAGGAAGGCTTGTACTTCCTTTTTATTTTTAGGAGGCGGAATGTTTTTAACGCACTCCACCTTGCTAGGGTCTGGAAGTGCTCCATGTTCTGAACACTTGTGCCCTAAATATACGACTTCTCGTCGTAGGAATTGGCACTTGCTAATGTTTAATTTTAAGTTATTTTCTCTAATTACCTCGAAAACCTTAGTTAACCTTTCTTCATGCTGTCCCAGGTTTGTTGCGTATACAACTATGTCGTCTAAATAGACAAAACAATCTATACCCTGAAGTCCTGTCAGAATATGATTCATAAGACGTTGAAAGGTTGCTGGGGCGCCGGTTAACCCGAAAGGCATTCGGTTGAACTCGAAATGTCCCAAAGCTGAACTAAATGCGGTCTTTTCCTTATCCGCCTTGTCCATTAGGACTTGGTGGTATCCACTTGCCAAGTCTAACGTGGAAAAATATCTACTACTGCCTAACTGATCCAATATCTCATCTATCCTAGGCAGTGGAAAAACTTGTTTAATTGTCGCTTCGTTTACTTTTCTGTAATCTATTACTAAGCGCCATTTCTTTTCTCCATCTTTTCCACTCTTCTTTGGAACTAGAAGTAGCGGGGAGTTCCATGGAGATACACTTGGGGATATTAAATCATCCTCTAATAATTTGTGAATTTGCCTATTCATCTCTTCCCTATGTGTCTGAGGAATTCGGTACTGTTTTTGGTTAATTGGTGGCTGATCCACCTTTATTGGAATCTTATGTGTTATTACTGGGGTGTACGTCAATGGGTCACCCTCTAAAAGAAAAATATCATGGTATTTGGCACATAGTTTCGTTATGGATTCCCTTTCCTCTCTGTTTAAGGAAGGATCCAAATCTAAATCTTTCATTAAACTATTAATGCGTTGCGCTATGTCTGCATTATATATACTGTTGATGGTAGTCCATTGATTACACGAAACATCACTTAGCTTGTATTTGTGGAAATCACTAAATTTCGGTACAAAGTTGTCACTAAGAATGAAATCGTTTGCCGTTGAATTTAGGATTGGTACCTTGACCTCTTTGTTTTCCACATTTGCTAGTGTTTCTCCCAGGTACACTCCTGGTGCAATTTCTTGTTTATGAACTACCACAGTCATAACTTTAGTTTTAATTTTTAATGGCGTTATTCTAACCGTTCTTGCTTCAATTGTTATGTTATTTTGCTTTCTTTGTTCTTTTATATTTTGGATGCCTTTCAGTGGCAATTTAACTATAAATTCTTTATTTTCATTAAATAGGGTTAACTTTTTATTGAGCGTGTTTATAATGGATCTGTTCCACATGTTGTCTCTACCCAGTATGCCGTCCGCCGGTACCCCTTGTTTAAGTGACACTACGTGTAGCGTTAAACGTAAGGGCTGTACCTCATCATGGCATATGCTAGTGGACCCTATCGTGGTTATACAGCCTCCAAATGCTCCACTTAATTCCCTTTTAACCTTTTTATTTATAATGGCATTTTCTTAATGCGCATTCCTTTACTAGGCTTGTATCTGCTCCTGTATCCACCAGTAAAATGAGTTTTCCATTTCTCGCCTCTACACAAGGCAGTTCAATGAACACATCACTTAACGTGGCTGAATCCCAGTTAGATACTTCCTTTATAGTGTTTTTATAATTATTATTTAAATTATACGTTAACCACGAACATATTGTTTTCATGTCCTGGTTCTGTATATTTGAGCTGAAATTTTTTAATTTCGCTAATGCCTCTGATTTTATGTTACTTGCAAGTGCTTTTATGTCTGTAATATATTCTGCTATATTAAGACTAATGGTCCTTGCTTTATAATGTTGAAAATTGAGAAACATTGTTTTTACAATCGATGTACATGCTAACTGTATAATTAGCAAGATGATTATTAAAAACTCTGCTCCCATTTCTACTATTTTCTTTGCTTTATTTGTTATTGTGCCGACTGTTTCATTTAAAATATTTACTTTATCATTTTGTTTGATAATTTTTATTTTATTATTAAAATTGTACCCTATATTTTTAGCTTTGTTAGCTTCTAATATTTCTGAAGTCTGTAACGTATCCACGATCTCCTCCGATGTTGGATGTACGGTTACTACTTCTTTTGGCCTTACATTTCTATTTTTGTTGGGTTCCCAGATTACTGGCCTTGTCTGGGCCCTTGCCGGTTTCCCTGCTGATTATTCTGAAGAGTTTCCCAACTTCTTTTAGCTGTACAGTTTGCTTCTATGTGTCCTGGTCTGTTACACCAATTACATATTGTTGGAATCTTGCCGTTCGGCGTGTTGATAGTGCTCTGGTTTCCTTGAACCCCCTTAAACGGATTCGGTTTTGGATTTCCGGGGTTCTTTTGTATTTGATTCCAATTCTTTTGTGCCTGTTTTTGTTGCCAATTTTGCTGGGGTTGATTAGGTTGCCAGGTTTGCTGTACTTGATTTGGGTTCCATGTTTGCTGGCCTTGGTTCGATTGCCAATTTTGATGAGGTCGATTCCATTGTTGGTTTCCTCGACTTTGGTTGGTAGGCCTCTGATTTTTGTTGTTCGCTCCACTTCTGTTGTAGTCATTGGTATTACACCTCCAGTTTGTCTCGTGACCATATGTTAGACATTTTTGGCAATACGGGGTGTTTTCCCTAGTTAAACATTTTTCTCTCGTATGCCCGCGTTTATTGCAAAATGAACAAATTATTTTCTCCTGTGGTGCTCTCGAGACGTTCCGCCTTTCTTCTGGTCTTGCGTAATCCACGCGATAATTTACAGGAGGTCTTATATAAGGTTCAACCGTATTCATATTAATTATTGGTGTAATTGTTGGTTGATGAATGGAGTTACTTCTTTGTATTTCCACCAGCGTGTTTACTGCTATTTCAGTCATTTCCTCTATAGTTTTCCCTGTAACATTTAACATGTGAGTTCGTAACGTTGTATCTGTTAACCCTGTTCTAAACGCCTTATTTGCCGACGTCGTTATCATGGATATTAGTGCGCTGTCACCTACTCCTTTATAGGTGTCTCTTACTATTTGCAATGCCTGGGTTTTTTTCATGTTGAGGCGTCTTGCGAACTGCCGGACGTCCTCATTGTGCAATTGGCTGCAATTCTGGAGTTCTGTCAACGTTACGTCTAATGCAGCTGTTGGTAGGTAGACCCTTCGTATCGCTAGGTATAATTCATCTAGAGTGTTGACTTGTTGTGTGCCTACAAGATCATAAGCGTCTCCATATAATCTTTGTTTGATGCATTCTATGTAAAGTGGTTTATTTGCTTCATTTGTAGCTAACTCGCACGCCTGTATGAACTTATACACTTCACCTCTTAAATCTGGTGACTGCGTTCCCGCAAACAATGGAACAATACTGCTTGTTATTTTTGCTATTTCTGCTATACCCATCTTGCTGTGATCTGCCGCTGGCTGTTTATATGTAGGAAATGCAATTGGATTATATTCCTTTTGACTGGCTGCGGCTGGGGTGGGATCCTTATGGTATAGTGATTGGTCGTGCGCTAGCTCTATTTCCTGTTTTAACCGTCTGTTTTCCTCTTTTAATTCTCGGATTCTGGAATGCGCCTTTTCTAAAGATGCACAGTCTTCCCTCGACTTTTGGGCTGATTCCAGTTCTAACGTTTTATTTAAGGTTTCTTCTGTTAACCCTTCGTCATTCAACAATTTCCTTAGGTGTTCGTTCTCGTCTTCCAAAGTCTTTATTATCTTTTCTTGAAAATGTTTTTCGTTTAGATAAGTGTCGTATTTCCTTTTCAACGCGTTAAATTCTGACGAATAGTCCCTTATGCTTTGGTTTTTACTTTCTATTATATTTTTAAAAAATGTTAGCAATTCCTCTATGACTGCGTCTGCTTTTTCTAAAGTTGATGTTTCTCCTAGGGCTTGTATTCTGGTCTTGATTAACTCTAAATTTTCCTTATTGGAAACAGTGCTTTTCAGGATGCTCCAAAGTTTTGATGCAAAGTCTTCTATTTGCCTTTTCAAATCCTTATGGTTCTTTTCTAAGACTAAATATGTTTGCTCCTGCAACGACTCGGCCATTAATTAAACGAACGATATATAGTTTAATAGGTTTTTATTTTTCCTAATGTTTACAATTAACATATGTACGAGTATAAATACATTTTTCTTAATGTTGTGAAGTTGAATTCATTTTAACGTGTTGGATTCAGAATGCTGTAAAACGACTACTTAGCGCCGCTACTTAACGTTCCATAATTTAATTTTTTATACTAGTCTTAGTACTTTTGAATGAGAGGTAATTAAAACTTTTATTATGAAGATTCAACTTCCTTAACCGGCTTAGAATTCTTGCTCGCTTCGTTTACCGAGCGTGCAGTAACCATTCGCTGGTAATTTAAGACCTCACAGAATGGGACGAACGACCTGCCTCTATTTTTAAACGGTCAGCAAAACTGCAACGTTTGCAATCTCGTATTCGGACGATTAACCTAGTGAGCTCGCTCGAGTTATTTTTTGTTAATTGCTTGCTATTTGAAACAACGAATCTAACTTTGCTTTGATTCTCCAACCGATATGAAGTCTCTAAGCGCATTACTTTAAATGTTTAACTTCTAATTTTGGGTTTTAAAATAACCAAAATAACTCCTTTTCAATGTTTCAATCTATGGTAATTCCGATTATTACCCCTTTTGAAATTTCATCCATTTGCGAATGTATGGCGTATTATTTAATAAAAATTTGTTCAACTCGAACTCGAATAAATTGATAATTGAATTATCAATTAATCAACTTAAAATGTGCGACTTTGAAATCAAATTAAATGTTAAAATTCATTTAACTTGCGAATTTAGTGTCAAACGTCTAAGACACATTCGAAACGATTCAACTTAACTCTACGCGTTTTGTTTTTGTTTTAATGAATTGCTGTTTTCAACTAATTGCGTTTATCGATTATACTTTATCACGTTAAATAGAATTTATTTAAGTTAATAAAGTACTCCTGATCTTCGCTAATTTGTTACTCACAGTATTTAATAACGTAAATTAACAACTTAAAAATTCCTTACTTTCATTAATCGACTTTCCACTTATGACGATTTATAAGGTTTTTTACTTTCTTTCCATTATTTGGTTTAAGTTGAATTGCATTTGTCTTAAAATCTAGCACATTATCAATTCTTTCATTGCTTAAATTTGAACTTGTTTGTTTTAAAATCGTTTAAATTTCCCTCAATAAAAAAAACCAATTCTTTTAATCTCTACTAGCGAAATTCTTAAACCTATAAAATAGCTTCCCGAGTGAAAAGGGTCGACCTCAGTAAAGATTTTTGTCCGGCTAATGCCTAGGACAAGGAGACAAGTTTGCCGTGCAATTAAGCTGGCATCCTTTTGATGAAACCCGATGAATTTTTAGCTGCAAGTTATTTTATGATTTATATAATATATATAAAATAATATATTTGATATAGTAATACAGTAAAATTCTTTTAATTCTACTACTATTCTTTTTCACTTTTTCCTATTATTTTATTCTACTTTTATTTTTAAATTTTCTACTGTTCTAAAAATTCGTCTGTTCTAACTTTATGATTCCATTTTTTATTTCTACTAATGAATTTTAATTTTATTTTTCATTTATAACTTCCTAACTGTAGCATTTCAATTATATTTCACTTTTCACTTCCTGCTTTTTCCTAAACTACTAATCTTTGTTATATCACTTACTAACTCTTATTTTTAATTTTCGTATTTCATTGTTACTTACTTGTTCCTTTATTCGAGCGATCCTCGGCTCGAAAATCCGGCTGCGCCAATTTGTTGTAGTATGCTAAGGGTGGTCCTCTAATCTCCCGTTTCGACTTCAATTAAAGATTTTCTTCTGGACGGATTCTTTATGTTTCATTCGTATTTTATTTTAATTTATAACACTGTTGGTTACTTTTAAATTGAACACTACTGTTAAAAGTATTTTACTCGAACAATTACGTTATATTTACAAGTTATTTAAGACTACTTAAACGCGACTTAACTACGACTTCTTCGACGAGAGATTTGAACAAGACTCCCGATCGAATCTTTTCTATTTTCCACCTTGGCTCGGTTGACACACCCGTCGACCGAACCAAAGTGGGTCAGTATGCCGTGTTTCGCAATTTCCATTATTTCGCAATATTAAAATTGTAAAATTCGCAGAATCAATACGCGGAAGAAAATCGTTCTCAATTTAATTCTTCCGCGTGTGGATTCTGATCGTTGGGTCTTTCAAGCCAAGCGTTTTTATGGTTTGGAAGCTTGCTACTGAAAGCTAGCTTCCACAATCCATTCAAATACAAAACGCTGTGGTTTTTATGGTTTGGAAGCTAGCTATTGAACGCTGGCTTCCACAATCCATTCCATACGACGTGTTCTGGTTGCTACCTTGGCTTTTGAATTTACTTTAACCGAAGCTTGACTAAAGCTTTTGGCTTACCACGCAAAGTGCTGTGGTTGCATTAATAACGTGAACTTGGCCTTGACTCACTCGCGGAGTAGTATTAAACGATAATACTGGCCTTGAAAGTTCTTAACTCCCGGATCTGGAAATTGCGATCGCGACATACAACAGTCTGAAATTTCAAACTTTAAAGACACATAACTCGGAAAAGAGAGCTCCACTGATATTGTTGTTGTGGTCTCAACAATAAACAAACAACAACGACAACAATAAGAACTAAAAAATCGGAGTTATGTCATTGTTCCTGAATTGTGCCAAGATTTCAAATAAATATTTCGTTTGGAAACATCCTCTGAAATTGATCTAACGAACTGAAACATACAGAAAAACTAACGAGCAGCTGAACTGAAACGAACTGCTGAACTAGAAGACCGACTGAACTAAAAGACCGAGTGAACTAAAAGAGCGACTGAACTAAAAGACCGAGTGAACTAAAAGAGCGATTGAACTAAAAGAACTAAGAACTGTGAACTAGATCTCATAGTTCACGCAATTGATTCGTTCAATTGAACTAGTTCGTTCACGAACTACCCAACTCTACTATGTAGGGCTCTTTGATATCAATGAAAATCCGACAAATGCCATCCCCACGTATTAAATAAATGTAAAAACATGATGTAGGATGTATGAGCTTTGGCCATACCGAATTCAACACTCTTACTGGTTAATTTTTATTTCTACATCGATAAAAAAATTTAAATCCATATTATTACTTGCAACGAAGTACAGGATTTCATAAAACGCTTCAGAATATAATTTTTTGCTTTTCATAATACAATAAATTGATAGCATTGTTTGCGTTTCTATCATACCATGCAGAACAAACAGTTGATAGAATAATGTGGGGACCGTCATTAAATGTACCGTCCATTAACCATATGTCTGCTTCTGCCAGTAGCTACAAATGGTTCCAAATACGACAATCTGGTTTTATCAACATTCGATATTTCGAATAGTATCCGGAATCTTAATTTCTTCAAACGACTGAGGCTCCGTTAATGCATTACTTTTTTCCGAAGTCGCATAGTTTTAAATTTTTGGAGTCATTTAGTAGGTAACTGAACTAGAGAATTCCTTTCGCATTGAATTATACTATTCCGAACAATTTGTGAGGGTGGTATTTCGGCGGTGTGTGTACGTTCTTTTATAAACGAAGAATCAAGTTTTTAAGAATATATCTTATACAGGGTGTAACGCATAAGATGTGCCAAAAAGCTAGGACAAGTAGTTTGGGTCGAGATAAAAAAAATCGTATGGGGCGGGGTTTGATTTCCCTTTTCCATGCCCCCTTTTAGCCCGGAGGAGCAATTTTCTAAAAGAACGAATTTCCTCAACCTACACGCTTTGTCTTATGTCCCCTTTTATGCGAAACACCCTGTATGTATAAAATAATAATATTCGTATGGAAGTTTTAGCCAAGGAAATATGCTGCGAAATTTGAAGTATTAAATATATTCTATTATATATATATTTGCGCAAATAAAATTGAAATTGAAATTTATTGAGCCTTTTTTTCAACAACATTATAAGTTGACAAAATTCGAATTACAATTGTGGACAAAAATTAAAGACTATAATGTATTATCTTAAAAACATATATGTACAGCAGTATCATACTTATTAATAAGAAGAGAACATTGAAGAAAACAATAACGTGAACATTAAACGCTCTTGCTCCCGGAGCTGACATATATTGAGATGTATATCTCCTAACCTAGATTAGATCTTAATGCGAACTTAATGTTAACTCAATACTAACTTATGCTCTAAGTAAATTAAAATAAAGAAAACAATAATAAAAAATTAATACAAAAACAAAAAAGAGAGAACAAACCTTTTAGACACATTTGAGTGCTAACCTCTATGAGAATCAGGAACTGTATTTTTATAAAAATTGTGACAAAGTGACACATTTAAATCAAAATTAGCAGGAGCTTCGTTAACGAAGCCAATAGGTGATAAATACCTTAAATTTGACCAGCTAAAGACTCTTTGTTGGTTGAAGATGTCAAGAATGCAATCGTTATCATGGCAAGACGTTCTATTTACAAATCTATGCAGAATATCTGACACGTAAAGGCCAATTGGACATACTTTAGCTTCCGAATAAACGAAACGATTCGAGTAACGTTTTGTAGGCGATTGGAAATACTTTCCAATACAATGACGTAAGACCTTTGCGCAAATAAATAAAGTACACTTATGAATATATTTAAAAAATTTTTTTTCAAGATTTTGCATTTCAAGAATTTGTTTTTCAAGATTTTGCTTTCAAAATTTTGATTTTCAGGATTTTGAATTCAAGATTTTTAATTCTACAAAACGCTACCAACCCAATTTTAACGCTTAACCCTTATTTTTATTTGATAGGATTTTTATTTGATGTCAACCAGCGCCGGTGGTGTAGCTGTTATTTAAAATCAATTAAAAAATTGAAATGCAAGACTGTCTTTTTCACCATCGCTTTACTTTGGCAAATAAACATTTTCGTGAGTAAAAATAACGTAATACGTGAATTCATTGTAAATTTGACACATTTTTAACTTAAAACTGGATTATTTTTCCGAATTTAGGGGCCGGATCGCCATATGGACATACTTGAGGGAGTAGTAGTGACCGTGCCAAGTGTTCCAGTCGATACCCTTTGCGTACATTTCCTTGGGATATTCTCCTTTTAAATATTGGCCATTCAAGTTGCTAAATGAAAGGAATGATTAAGAAAATCAAGTAACGAAACCACCAACAAAAAATCCCTATTTAAATACCTGCTGTGGCATGCTGTATACCACCAGGCGCCGGTATAGTCGACGGCACAATTTCCCGTGGCGTGTAGATCGTTGTCCTTATCGTGGGTCGTAAACTTCTGACCTGCATGGTTTGTTAGCGAATCGCCTGCGTCTCCCGAGAAAGCACCCAACATATTCAAAGCGTGTCCATCACTTTCATCACCGACAGCGAATGAGCTATATTTGGCCCAACGTGTAGCTTTGTCGAAGTCTTCCATTTGAATCCAGAGCTCGTGTACAGCGGAGTGCGTTAAGGCGTGCAGACGTTTCAGTCCGATAAAGAAATCACCCTCCAAGTTGCCGAAGCCGCGACGATACTCGTCCCAGTTGCGATTAAAATTGATGCCACCATCGCGTCGTCGCTGGATGAGTGTCCAGGCGGCACCGTCTTGCCGCGGATCGATTACACAGTATACAAAAAATGGATCAAGATTTGAGTTTGGAACGTGAATTAGTTGGGGACCATTTTTCGGTGCTGAGCTACGACGAAGTGCCTCAGCGCAGCTGCCTGGCAGAGAGGAAGTTGAGAGAAGAGATGAAGAATAGGATGATGAGTCGGTGGAGTTAATAGTGGAAGTGGTGAGATTATGGAGTATGTCTGGTGATGGTGGTGAGATGATTGTTGTTGTTGTTGATCGTGTTGCATTACAATCACATTTGTATGCTTCTTGCTGGTGTATCTGAGGGATCTGCTTCTCAAACGCAAGGATACCGCTGACTGCATCTTTGATCTCTCCAAAATGTTTGTCGCTGCTAAAAAGAGTTAAGTTCAAAGAGGTTTCACTTTCGGTTTTCCACTCACTTCATATCCAAGGCATCCAATTTAAGCCTCAAGATCTCGTTCCCCGACTCGAGCAGCTCCATCTTTTGCCAAACAGCTTTCAAAGCAGTATCGTCACAGTAGAAACTGTTAGCCAGATCCTGTAAAAGATACGAGATGTTGATATGCATTTTATGAACACCTCCTCCATCACCAACTTATTTTTACCGTCTTATCGCAGCCAGCGGTCGAGGTGCCCAGCTTCAGAATCGTCAACAGCGACCAGATCACGAAGGAGAACATCTCGTCAAAAGCAGTGTTTCGAAAGCACTAAAGATTCGATCCGATTGGGATTGGTTTTTTAAACACTCATTCTGTCGCTCTTTTCTTCTTCTTTGGAATTTCCCATCATCGCTTTTTGACACATCTACGCGTAACAAAACGAGCTGAACCAATCTCAATCTAGTCATGGATTTAAATATTAAACGACAGTGCGCAGTACAACAACACATACTCGTATAGCAATCTTAGTTAAAAATCAAAAGCTTTTTCCTTTGGAAATATTAAAATAATAATATTCTTTGCATTCTGAAATAATTTCGATTCCGGTCGTATAAAAGAAAACCCCAATCTTTACAGGCAATACAGGAAAGCGCATATACTGAAGGTAAATGAAGGAAAAGTACTTCAAAGTACTGAAGGAAAAGTAAATGAAGTTTCTACATTTTAGGAAAGGGACGTTTATTGAATCCAAACATGGTTGTATCAACCATCATCTAATCATTTTACAGGTAAATTCTTAACCCTCTCTGTACTTTGCTGGAACTTTTCTGGGCGAAAAACTAAAGTGATTTGCAGATTTTGAAGCGCATCATTACCAATCTTAACTTCTAAGAGACCAAAACAATTGACAGTCTGCTGGTGAAAGGTCACGACTACTGAATCAGTTAGCTGACCTTTGTACGTACTTCGAACTATTTTTGAACTGTCAAAATCCATATCTGTCTTATGGGATCATGTATAGTGAGTGATTCGGCGAATTGGCAACATGGGGAATATAAAATGCATTTTGTTATTTGCTCAAATTTGAGAAAACTGACAGTACAAATTCGTGGTCAGGACCATGTCTGGTTTGATCCAATGAAAGGTCCAGGTTGCCCTCACTTTTGGTGGATTCAATGGGATTACAAACATTTTTTAATTGAGCGAATTCAAGCAAGAAGCTGCTCATTAAAGATTATAAGGCTACAAAAACAAATTAACAACATTGAAAATATAGTTATGTGATTGAAAATAAAAAATGAGAGAAATATGCAGAACTAGTATTGAATAAAGTTCCTATCCCTATACCTCAGGGAAATCTTTTAGGTAGGTGGTCAATAATAATAGTCAAATCCAACAAAGTTACTAAAAAGCCAGAAAATCCAACCGTGTCGTTGATATCCGATAGTTTTAGATTATTTATTTTACCATTTGTGAGAAGATTTCAGATTTGTCACAAAATACCGATAGGAAGCGATGCATAAGTAATGATATAAATATGATAATATCAACAGTTATAATAGTATCTATACTATTATAATAGACTGGTACTAAGTTTTTAAGGTGATAGAAGGGTGGGCGTGTTGGGAGAAGTGTTGCTTCGCACAACAACAAGAGGCGAGGAGTTGAAGTAAACAATGTAGTCTTGTTTTTTTTGTACTTCCGACTCGAACCGGAATCCGGTTACAGAAACTGCAACACTCACAACAACACAAATAAAAACAATGATAATAGCAACAAAAAGGAAAAGAAAAAAGACAGCAAATATTTCAACACAACATAAAATACTTCCTACAACATAAAATACCTTTGTTACAGCATAATTATAGATTTTTTATTCAGGGTATGTAAGCGCACACTCACGAGCGCACGCGGTCGACTCATGTACGCGGGCGCGGACGTGTGCGCTAGAACATTTTTTAGCGAACACGACCGTGTGCGCGTTCGCTAAAAATATTTTCCAGCGCACGCGTCCTGTTCGCTGACTGACTCACGTGCGCTTAGCGCACAGGACGAGTGCGCCAGAAATTTTTTTAAGCGCACGCGCACACGGTCGCGTTCGCTTAAAAATTTTTCAAGCGCACGCGTCCTGTTCGTTAGGTGACTCACGTGCGCTTAGCGCATAGGACGCGTGCGCTAGAAAATTTTTTAAGCGCACGCGCACACGGTCGTGTTCGCTTAAAAAAATTTTTAGCGCACGCGTCCTGTTCGCTAATCGACTCACGTGCGCACGCGTCCTGTTCGCTAATCGACTCACGTGCGCACGCTGTTGTGTGCGCTAAAAATATTTGTGTTTTATTTCTTTATGTTTACAAAAATATTTGTAGCGCACGCGTTCTCCGCTAGATTTTTGGTAATAATAGATAGTTTGAAAAAATAAGCCAATACATTTTGAGACTTTCTTTAAAGCCTTTTTTTGTAAAAATAAAAAAACCCAAATATTGAAAAAATACAACAATTATTGGAACTTTACTTTTGAGTTAGTTGCTCGTCAAAATTGGTGATTATGGAGACAATGCATTAAATAAAATTTTAATAATGAAACAAGAAAAATAATATTATTGATTTTGTTTTATGACTATGTGTTATCAATGTCTTCACCTTTTATCGGCAGCAGGTAGAGAGCTGCATTAAATGCATTCCACAGCTTGCATTTTTACCTGCCGATCTCTTGCCGGAAAGTTTTTTGTTGAAAAACAAAAACTTCTAGGAAGTGGAATATTTCGTCTAGAAAATTCCAAAAATAAATCATTATTATTGTTATGGCTCATTAAGACCACTTTAATTCTCACTAGCAGTTGGCTGATATTATTTGGTTGGTTTGTTGTGTGTGCTGCGTATCTTTGTGTTGACTTGATTGATGTTCTGATACTCGAAACGCATTAATGATGACACACAATTTCATATACTCAAGTATTAATACGAGTAAAATATTAACTGAAATATTAAAAACAACAATTGAAAGACAGATAAATAAATAGATAGTTAATAGTTAGATAGTTGATAGATAGATAGTTGACAGATAGATAGAAAAACAGCCCGGCCTGGTTCATGACTGTAAAGAGATCTGTGAAAAGTGAACGATGTAAATAATCGCAATACCAACAGCAGCAACAACAACAAACACTGCATTGGTAACTTGAACGAACTTGAACCGAACGCATACACATAAACACACATACACACATATACATACAATTAACACACTGACCTCGTATTAACACTCGAACTGAATACACAGGAATTGAATCCTGCGTTTGGGCGTAGCAGCATCTAAGAAAAGATGGAAAGGAACCATGCAAATAGAATGTTAAGAGCAACAACAACAACAACAACTTGCAACCTTGACACACAAATACACATACATACATATGTAAGTATGTACTAAGTAAAATACTAAGTAAAGTACTCAGTAAACACGATGGGTAAAAAAGCAAAAGAAAAACCAGCAGCTGCTGCTTGTTAAGATTGCGTTATTGTGCAAGCTTTTAGGCGCAACGTAAAATGAGAATGCAAACTATTACAAAATTACAGCTTCACTTGCATTTAAATAACTTTAACCAATTTATATTCTTTTAAATCATTAAAAAATCATTTTTAACCATTAAAATATAACGTTTAAGTTATAATAATATTAGCAACAAAAATGCAACCAGCCTTCAATAAAAATAACAAAAATAAGAACGTCCTCCCTCTCTCTCTACACCTCCTCCCCTGCTTCCCACCTCCCCCTCCCCTCAGCAAACCCGGGTCTGGCAAAGAATAGTTGTCCGTTAATTAAAACATTTTTCTTCAATTAATTACATAGATTTCACTAGCTTTTGCTATACATACAATTTTATGATTTCTTTCCTATGTGATTGTGATTTTCACTATATTGTGTTCACCGTATTGCGCATATTTCATGGTAATGAAATGCTTAGTAAAGCAAAAATAAAATTAATTAAAGGTTAACTTTTATTATTGAAAAACGCAAACACTTTCAATATACAATCATATTTAAAGCAAACAAACGAAGGAACTAATTTGAGCACCAACGCAAATTCGTGTAACACTGCAGTCACTTTTGCTCACCATCGCCATCACCATCATCATTTCAAGAATGTGCAATAATTCGGTATTTAAAAAATTGTCAACTTTTCCAGATCT
Organism: Myopa testacea; assembly: GCA_949629155.1. Classification (NCBI taxonomy): domain Eukaryota; kingdom Metazoa; phylum Arthropoda; class Insecta; order Diptera; family Conopidae; genus Myopa; species Myopa testacea. Next base: position 41,923,900 of record OX451347.1, on the reverse strand, counting down.
TTTTTCAAACCATAACTGAGAAAGACATAAGGAATTGATAACTGTAAATAAACATCGCTTGAGATCGAGTGAAATATCAGCGTGACAATTAAACGAATAGGATTTGATTTACTCGTGACCTACATTTTTAAAGCTTTCGATGCGAATTAAATTAAAGTAACTCCCCGCTAAAGTTATCTCATGCAAAAGGGTATGCATGAGTATCCATTAAAATACACCCCCCCTGGCCACCCTCTCCCCTGCGTCGTTGCTTTCTCGAATGTCTACAATGTTCAACAACACCTGCTGCAAATGAATCATTCTTTGCAATACTTTTGTAGGTGTTGACAGATTGGCAACGTGACAGATTCCTTGTAATTTTGAAAACGTAAAGAATTTGTTTCATAGTTCGTTTATTTAATTTAATTACTCATTTTGTTATTTATTATTGCTTTGATTGTTATTATTAATTTGTGTCTAATGGTTCTACCTTCTTATTTTTTTCAGTTCCATCAACAATGTCAATTGCTAGTGTGCATGGACCACAATTTGCTGACATCTGCAGTCCTCTGGGGTAAGTTTTGCATAAATAATTCTAATAAACAACAACAAGAACAACCACAGCAGCAAATTAACAATAATTATTAGTAATTACGTTCGCTGCCGTATCAAGCAAAAATAACTGCAGTTCGCTGGCATACAAATGAGTTTGATTGATGCGTAATGCTTCATTGTGAATTCCCGGTCCCAACCACCAACTCAGACCAGCGACCCGGCGACAACCAGACCGGCGGCAGTCCGGCCGGCGCTAATCCTAACCGATGCTATGCTAGGCCAACGAACACTTAATGCTAAGCGAATACGCGAAACGACGATTAAATGCACTTTCTCGATTGTAGTCATTGTGAAGCATATGAGACAACATCCCCGTGCCCCTTTTCATTGCTTTATCTAAAAAAATTAGAAATTCTAAGAGGAATAATAAGATTTACAATAAAAAGAGCAGAGAGAGAGAGAGAGAGAGAGAGAGAGAGAGAGAGAGAGAGAGAGAGAAAAGAGGGCGAGAAAGACGGAGAGCGACTGAGAACAAATTGAATAGCCTAGTTAATCTTCTAATTAATAATTTTTGTAAATAAAAATCAAAAACGTGGTTATAAATTATTACTTAAGTTTTAATAATCAGCGGTGTGACGTAATTAACTCTGAACCACGACCATTTAATAAAGAAGTAGTTATTTTGGAGGGGAAAATATACAGAATTAAAATTAAAAAATGGAATTTATCAGTGAAGAGGTTTGATAAGAAGTTTAAATTCAAAACGTACTCACTTTGCGCTAAAATTAGTTCACATTTGCTAATCTAAATCTAAATCTAAATCTAAATAAACTTTGTGTTTTTTTATATCGAAAAGTAAAGAATGTTCGATTCTAATGTTTAAATCGAATGATTTAACTCGTTGCTCGTATTAATTCTTTCGAACAACACGTGTCAAGATAGAAATAACTAACATATTATTTACAAGAATTAGTTTGCATTGGTAATCAGCATTCATTTTCTATACTTTTGTTTCATTTGCTTTACTATTATATTATTTAATTTTACATAATTTGTAAAAGTGTACCACGATATTAATGAAGCACACATCTAAATATTTCTGTTCTGAATTTTAGACGCAGCAGCATCAGCATGTCTTCCTCTCTCTCCGATCTGGTGGGCAGTCCACTGGAAATATCGATGGACAACGTGTTGACCATCGAGGAGCTACGCCAACAGATGGGCTCGTGCTTCACATGTGGCGTCTCCTGGACCGATGATCATGTCTCGTTGGATTGCAGCGAGTGTGGCGGCTACAGTCTGGAGCGACCCTGCCCCCTGTGCGATGGCCAATGCGGCGTTCAGTGGAAACGCGACTTCACCATGGCAGGGTGTTTGTCCCAGTTATCCCGAAGCTTTGGCCCACTTGAATCCTCAGACTTCCAGCAACGCCGCTGCAGCTGCTAATACAAATGCGAATTCATCCTGCGCTGCTGCAGCCACGCAACTGCGGCTGGCACAAGAGCTGTGCGCACGTTTGGAGCAGTTGTCGGCCAGTGCTCACACATGATTACCAACGATTGCAAACGCATCCCAATTCGGCAAAAGCAACAGCAGAAACTGCAACATTCACAACATAAATAAAAACAATGACAATAGCAACAACAAGTGGAAGAGCAAGGATAGCAATATCTGCAACACAACAACTCCTACAACATGAAATACCTTTATTATTATTACAAATATAGAGTTTCCATTACGATTTGTATATTCTTAAGATGTAGAAATTTGAATCACACCCTACTGCATATAAAGCCCGGAAATTCCAAATATTAGCTTGAACCTTAACAGCTACTTACTTCTACTTCCTCGACTTGATGCCAGTTGCCAACATGTGTCTGTTGCCAAGGTTTAAAGGTTGCTGTGTGTACGGAAGGCGATGATGCTGCTCCAAGACTTAGATTTAAGTGTTCAGTAAAGATTTCCACTCAATCACTACTGAGTGCGTTTATATAATTTTAGATTTGTTTGTAATTCGCATTAATTAAACCCTAGTTATATAAGTATACATACATACATACATACGTACATTTATGTTAAGTATGCACTAGTTATTAATAATGAACTGTTTAAGGATTTTAAGAATTTAGTTTATACGCTCTGCTAAAAAAGACTACAATTTATGAACAAGAAAATGAAAAAAGGAAACACAACAAAATTATGGAATTAATGAACTAATGAACGATTTAGGCTCAAAGGAGTACATGTAATATAGTATACAAAAATCCAAGAAATATCCGGTTGAAAAATTGTTGGCATACGAACACCAATTCGAAGCTGCAAATTTAAATGTGTGTATGTAGAAATGACTCTTTTTTCTTATGGCTTTGCAAAGGAAATAACTCAAGACTTTAGTGCATTTTACTGCTGTGCTTTGTACTTATTAGGACCACATATTTTTGGAACCCGATCCTGGATATGAAGGAGCATATGAACGAGTATAATTATAACCAGTTATGAAGAATACATTTTATCTGTGAACATTGTATCGGTCTTTTCTAGTAATCACAGAACCAACTCTATTTTTAATGCACCTGGTTTTTTTTTTACATATAAGTTTCATGTATTGTATCGCATTGAATTCGTCTACACAATGTTGTCAACAAAAAATAATGATATGCAATAAATTTCTTATAAGCGTCGCAAGAAAAAAACTGCGTCGGCATTTTAATATTCGGAATTAATCGTATTCGGAATTAATTTTGCAGGATGTCGAGCCAGCTTTGTCAGATGTTTGCTGATCCTTAAATTTAAGTGATCATTTAAAGAACCTATAGTAGATGATGCTAAAGGTACGCACCAGGCCCCTGGGGACTTTAAATTGGGATTTTAAAGGAAGTTACATTATGTTTAAGTTGGTGGACTACGCCTATTCTTGGATGATAATATAGTATTGCCACTACATTTACTGATTGAATTTGGTCCTTGTTCGTAGCAGTACCGTAAGCACTTTATATCTTTAAATATAGAATATATTTCAAATTAGAACAACTAAGGCTCAGTTTAGCTGTTGAACAACTGAGTTAGCTCATCGCTGTATAAAGATGTATTTGCGATGTTTGTCAAACTTTCCGTTTAAAATCATTGATCTTTCATTAATTTTTCGTATCGAGATTTCGATTCTTTCGTTTTTTTTGATCAGAATTTCTTTTGAGTCCGGTTGAATCTGGTCGAGGAGTCTGGTTGTTAGTCCAAAGAAAATAAAATGAATATCGCTGTACAGTTCTTATTCTTCGCAGTCGTGTGGACTCAGTTATCAGGGCTCAACCACGCCTACGAATATTGCAAAAATAAGGAATACTTGTGCAGCGTTGAGAAGAAACAGCATATAATATGTAACGTGTCTACCGTAGTAAGTGTCTAGTATACTAGTGACTACATGCAGCTTAAATAAAGTTCACGTGGCTCTGTTTTTTCCGCTTACAGTCTATGGGTATAGGTATGGAACTGGTTGGCGTTGTTCCGATGACAACAAAACTTAAGAACAAGTTTCTTGAGGTCCATGACAAGTGTCGCAACGACATCGCATGTGGTGAGGTTAAAGACAGTGCTGGAAATCTTTTTCCCAAGGCCACACGGATGCGTAACCTCATCTGGGATTACGAGCTGGCCTACATTGCACAAGTACACGCCGAGCGCTGCCATATGGACCACGACTTGTGCCGCAACACAGATCGCTTTCCTATTAGTGGACAAAATCTATATTATAGTAGTAAGAGTGAACCGGGGAGATCTATAATAAATGAGATTAATCAAAGCGTAATGAATTGGTTTGCTGAGCACAAGGACGTCAAGGACGGCGTTGCAGCAGCCAAACAGTTCCCCTTAGAGGACTTGTATGTTTAATGCGACCACATTTCGCTAACTTATCATTGTTTCTGGGTTTGATCACAATTATGCTATGCTTTTCAGAAAACAAGTGGGTCACTTTACAGTCATGGTGAACGACCATGTTTCACGTGTCGGCTGCGGCATGACGTACTGCATTAACAATACGTAAGTGATTGAAAACGTAATGATTTCGATGGAACATTTTGGGAAACATCTTTTATCTGCAGGAGCGAAATGAAAATGTACAACTACTACATCACGTGCAACTACGACTTCTCAAACCTAGGGAGAATCTACGCTGACGGAGATTCTAAGTCCAAGTGCGATGAATGGGAGACGACGCCCAGCTCTGAGTACAGCTGTTTGTGTTACAATAACGGCAAAATTTTCGGATGATTTATAGGGAGCATGAACCCACGTCTATGTTTGTTTTTCATTTCTATAAACGAATGTTTTTTTCTTGTCAGTTGTCTCTTACGTTGTTTTACATTTAGGTGATTAAACCTTAAAACCTTTGGTCTTTATATGAGTATTCTTCGTCTTCTCTATCTAGGGGGCAATCGTCCACAGCATTGGTAAATTACAGTGTGGCGCGAATCGCGATGACTTATTGCAACACAACTGAATTTAAGTTAGAGGTTGAAAAATACACGATGAAAGACCCCAAGGTATGTGTATTCCTGACCTGCAAAATGACAGCACGAACATGAACCGTGCTTCCTACGCTTCGTTTAAAGCGCCACTGGGAATCATCGATGTAGCCGACTACGAGTAGTTGTGCGAAAGCATTGGCAACATTTTTCTGTAATAGTACCCAACTTAGTGGAATGTATAGTTTTGGAAGAGTATTTATATTGGATAAAATCTAAAACTTATCAGAAATAAGAAGTTAACCGTAACATTTGAGGTTTCTACCGAATCCAGTTTTCCAATCCTAGCTATTGGTATATCTTACCTACCCAATTTAATAGCTCTTCTCTTCATTCCAAAGGGATCCGATAGTCTGCACACTACTCTAGTAGTACTGCGACTTGTGTCAATCCATCACAAATAGCAAAAATTTTTTCGTTGATATAATAAATTCTTTATTTCAGAGTGAAGAACTTTCTAGTGTTCTTTTGATTCATTGTTTCCTCTAAAATGCAGCCCGCCGTCGTGGTCTTGGTTGCCGTGGCATTTTGCCTACAGTTCCAGGAGAGCCACAACTATGAGTTTTGTAGAGGCAAGGAATACCTGTGCGACAAATCCAAGCACATAGTTTGTGACTCGTCGATTGTTGTAAGTGACTGACGGGGACAGAAACGCGAAGCCCTTAAAGACTCTGATGTATTTACTTCTCCAGGCGAAGGAGGGCGAACTATTGGCTTATCTTCCGATGACCACAAAGGTTAGGAACCTGTTGGTTGACTTGCACAACTTGTATCGAGATAAAACTGCCTGTGGAGTGGTCCACGACAAGAATAATGGTGCCTTTCCCAAGGCCACTCGCATGCGCTTGCTGCTTTGGGACTACGAGTTGGCCTTCGTAGCAAAATCGCATGCTGGACGCTGCAGCAAGAAGCCCGACAGTTGTCACAACACAGACCGCTTTCGCAAGTCTGGCCAAAACGTCGACGCGATTTCCGGCACTCCGTTGCAAGTGGCAATCGAGGCTGTGGACGGTTGGTTCCAGCAGGCCAATTCGGTGCCCGATGGTGCTGCAATGGCGAGCGAACTACCCCCAGACCAGTATGAAGTGAGTCGCTGAATGCTTTATTAGTCTGATGTGCTTCTCTACTTTCTCCAGGGAAGACATCGCCAAATTTGCTGTCATGGTGAATGACCGCGTCTCGCGCGTCGGCTGCTCCATGGCCCACTGCAACTCCACGTACGTTGGGACTGAATCATTAACGACATACATACATGTGTATGTCATCTAGCTAATGAAGTCTGGTTTGCTTGCAGGGATGGCACGAGCAACTATATAATTACGTGCAACTATGACTACCAAAGCATGCCGAAGCTGCCTGTGTACCAAAATGGTGAAATGGGATCCCACTGCATGGATTGGGGCACAACGTTGAGCTCTGATTACCAATGCTTGTGTCACAACTCTGGCAGGATTTACCAGCCCTTGATTTAATGATAACTGTGCAAAAGTCAGGAGCCAGCAGACGGCACTTATTTGGAACGTTCAATTGTTCAACTGTTGAAATTTTTATTGGTTATTTTGTGTTTGTTTTTGTTTCGCAATTGCTTATATAGCTATAAAATTCGGTATTTGGACTCTTTCAGTATTTGATCATATGGATATATGATCCATGTGTTTCTAACGAGCTGTGGGAAGAATCGACCGAAGGTTTAGTTTATGTGTAAATTTAAGTAGGAGTTGAGGAATTACTATATCGAAATGCTGACCACCAATGACAAACACGTGCCTTCGAACATAAGAAGAATACAAGTGAAACCCAGCAAGTTACCTTAAAGTTCAATTTCAATGGGTGTTCTTCCCCTTCAACCCTTTCCGACGCAGCTGTGAAGATTTCCTTTCAATGTAGACTCCGCTGAGATGAGATTGTACTTGGATGGAAAAATAAAAATCACTCATGAGTCAAAACAGATTTTCATGTTTTGAAATCGTTTTTTTTTTGAGGGACAAAATAAAGTTGTTCGTTTGAGGGATAAATTTTGAACCCTGGAAAACACTACTTTAACGCTTTTAGTGTAATAATTTCTATTAATAGTTAAAGAAAATCTTTTCTCCAAAAAATGGACGAAAATGCAACCAACTACCAACAGAAAAAAGAAATACGAGTTTTCTAGTATGCGTATTATGCGAATGCAAAATAATGTACACGAACTTCTGAAAGATTTCCGCCAAGTTTGTTGAAATGTATTGAAAAAATAAGGCTTGAAAAAGTCACAAAACTTTACTGCTTATTTTATTGTTCCCGCTTAATTAATACGCACACTTTATCCTTCTTTATTTCCCTATTTTTTAGCGTGAATGTAGCACTCATTCAAACTCTCCTTTCAGGGAGCGTAGTAGAATCTGGAATTTCAAAATCATGAATTGACAAAAAATCTTGAAAAAAAAAATCTTGAAAAGCAAAATCTTGAATAGCAAAAGTTCGAAAGTAAGTGAATTTTGAAAAAAATCTTGAAAAACTTTTTAAGCCTTTTTTTTTATTTTTTAATTTAAAACAAAAATTAAATTGAAAGCAATTTCTGTTCTTATTTATATACCCTACATCCGAAGGAATGAAGGTATATTCACTTTGAGCTTCCGTTTGTAACACATGAAAGGAGGCGTGGTAGGTATAAAAATGTATATATTCTTGCCGAGAATCACCTTCTGAGTCGATTTAGCCATGTCTGTCCATCTGTCTGCAGAAAACACGATTTGAGGAGAACAGAAAGAGCTACCGCGATGAAATTTGGCACGAATATTCTCTTGCATTAAGGCTGTTTGGAATTGAAAATGTGCAAAATCCGACGCCTACTTTATACAGAAAATGTTAATCCGTCCGTGTTTATAGTGAATTTCATAAGCTTGTAAAGTGAATATGAGGGTAAGATTAAAATATACTGTATGTATATATGTATATATACTTAAAAAATGGGCGTGATCCGCCTACTTGTGACGAAAACAAGAACCACGTGAGAACAAGTAGAAACATAGGTATGAAATACGACACGAATATTCTCCCCTATGTAGGGCTCTTTGATATCAATGAAAATCCGACAAATGCCATCCCCACGTATTAAATAAATGTAAAAACATGATGTAGGATGTATGAGCTTTGGCCATACCGAATTCAACACTCTTACTGGTTAATTTTTATTTCTACATCGATAAAAAAATTAAAATCCATATTATTACTTGCAGCGAAGTACAGGATTTCATAAAACGCTTTAGAATATAATTTTTTGCTTTTACCAGTCATAATACAATAAATTAATAGCATTGTTTGCGTTTCTATCAAACCATGTAGAACAAACAGTTCTAAATGTATATATTTATTTGCGCAAATAAATAAAGTACATTTATGAATATATTTAAAAAAGTTTTTTTCAAGATTTTGCATTTCAAGATTTTGTTTTTCAAGATTTTGCTTTCAAGATTCTGTTTCAAGATTTTGCTTTCAAGATTTTGAATTCAAGATTTTGAAATTCTAGAAAACGCTACCAACCCAATTTTAAGGCTTAACCCTTATTTTTATTTGATAGCAAACACTTCAATTGGTATTCGGTAAAAAATAATGTCAACCAGCGACCGGTGGTGTAGCTGGTATTTAAAATTAATTAAAAAATTGAAATGCAAGATTATCTTTTTCACCATCGCTTTACTTTGGCAAATAAACATTTTCGTGAGTAAAAATAACGTAATACGTCAATTCATTGTAAATTTGACACATTTTTAACTTAAAAACTGGATTATTTTTCCGAATTTAGGGGCCGGATCGCCATATGGACATACTTGAGGGAGTAGTAGTGACCGTGCCAAGTGTTCCAGTCGATACCCTTTGCGTACATTTCCTTGGGATATTCTCCTTTTAAATATTGGCCATTCAAGTTGCTAAATGAAGGGAATGATTAAGAAAATCAAGTAACGAAACCACCAATAAAAAATCCCTATTTAATTACCTGCTGTGGCATGCTGTATACCACCAGGAGCCGGTATAGTCGACGGCACAATTTCCCGTGGCGTGTAGATCGTTGTCCTTATCGTGGGTCGTGAACTTCTGACCTGCATGGTTTGTTAGCGAATCGCCTGCGTCTCCCGAGAAAGCACCCAACATATTCAAAGCGTATCCATCACTTTCATCACCGACGGCGAAAGAACTATATTTGGCCCAACGTGTAGCATTGTCGAAGTCTTCCATTTGAATCCAGAGCTCGTGTACAGCGGAGTGCGTTAAGGCATGCAGACGCTTCAGACCGATAAAAAATTCACCCTCCAAGTTGCCGAAGCCGCGACGATACTCGTCCCAGTTGCGATTAAAATTGATGCCACCATCGCGTCGTCGCTGGATGAGTGTCCAGGCGGCACCGTCTTGCCGCGGATCGATTACACAGTATACAAAGAATGGATCAAGATTTGAGTTTGGGATGTGAATTAGTTGGGGACCATTTTTCGGTGCTGAGCTACGACTAAGTGCCACACCGCAGCTGCCTGGCAGAGAGGAAGTTGAGAGAAGAGATGAAGAATAGGATGATGAGTCGGTGGAGTTAATAGTGGAAGTAGTGAGAGTATGGAGTATGTCTGGTGATGGTGGTGAGATGATTGTTGTTGTTGTTGATCGTGTTGCATTACAATCACATTTGGGTTCTTCTTGCTGGTGTATCTGAGGGATCTCTTTCTCAAGCGCACCGATATAGCTGACTGCATCTTTGATCTCTCCAAAATGTTTGTCGCTGCTAAAAAGAGTTCAGTTCAAAGGGGTTTCACTTTCGGTTTTCCACTCACTTCAAATCCAAGGCATCCAATTTAAGCCTCAAGATCTCGTTCCCCGACTCGAGCAGCTCCATCTTTTGCCAAACAGCTTTCCAAGCAGTATCGTCACAGTCTAAACTGTTAGCCAGATCCTGTAAAAGATACGAGATGTTGATATGCATTTTATGAACACCTCCTCCATCACCAACTTATTTTTACCGTCTTATCGCAGCCAGCGGTCGAGGTGCCCAGCTTCAGAATCGTCAACAGCGACCAGATCACGAAGGAGAACATCTCGTCAAAAGCAGTGTTTCGAAAGCACTAAAGATTCGATCCCATTGGGATCGGTTTTAAACACTCATTCTGTCGCTCTTTTCTTCTTCTTTGGAATTTCCCATTATCGCTTTTTGACACATCTACGAGTAACAAAACGAGCTGAACCAATCTCAATCTAGTCATCGATTTAAATATTAAACGACAGTGCGCAGTACAACAACAACACATACTCGTATAGCAATCTTAGTTAAATATCAAAAGCTTTTTCCTTTGGAAATATTAAAAGGTTTGCATTCTGAAATAATTTCGATTCCGATCGTATAAAAGAAAACCCCAATCTTTACAGGCAATACAGGAAAGCTCATATACTGAAGGCCTTGGAAAGTTGGGAAATAATTTTTTTCCGCTTTAACCCTTAAACGGGAATTGATGCATATATGAATCGTCTTAAAAATGCTCTCTAAAATCACTAGGTTGATGCAAAATTAATTATTCACTGGATATAATCTCTTAAAATTAATCAATTAAAACTTCTAATACGTTCTTTGGTTTATTATTAAATTATATATAAATATAAAACACGAGTAAACTGAAAAAATATTTTTTTGCGAATTTATCATTTTTGGCAATGTTTGAACAAAAATTATTTGTACAAAATACACAAAAATCTTACAATAAAATTATAAATTTGCAAGATTGATGTGTGTTTTAGCGAATTGCATTTAAAATTTTAATAAAATTATTATACTTTAGTAGCAGCGGTAATAAATGAAGACGATTCATATATGCATCAGTGCGCTTAGCGTCATACTTTTCTTCAGTGTGCCTTTGTCGACTGCATTTATAATATGAAGGAGTACGATATATTTATGTGCGCGAATAAACTCATTATAGTTTTAATAAATTGAAATCAGAGAAAAGGGCTTTAGGTAATGAGTTTTCGTCAGAATTTTTTAGAAAATTTATGATGGTAAACCGTTCCCAACCGTTAATGAGCCTTAAAAAATAGGACAGATAACCCTTTTGCAAATTTGAATGATCTATTGAGAAGAATATCTGACCTTCTCAAAGACCATTACAATGGTTACCCAGTCAATCATATTTCATTGGATGTTATTTCATTTTTTGAATATATGCATAAATAGCGAAGAATAAAAATTCTTCCGCCATTTCAATTTTGAAATTCTAGAAGTGTGCATATGTTGTGAATTATGAAAAAATAAAAAATATGTTGGGAAAAAGTGAGGGGCCGAAGAAATTGCATATATTTTGGCTCAAATTCCATTCGTACAGCGATATTGAAGCAATTGACACTGACCGTATACCGATCTCAGATGAGGATTTGAGCGAAATTGCGAATGGTTTATTTCTTCATGATCATAAGACTGACGACATTGATGTCGAACCTTCTTCACCACCCACATCAACTGAAACATTTCGGGTACCGTCAAAAAATCAATTGGAAAGCTCTGGTGGAAAAGAAAAAATTTGATACTAACTGAACACGAATAAAAATTTACAGGATGATCTTAAAAATTTCCCGATATAATCGGAGATTACAATAAGCATATGGGTGGAGTAGACCTGATGGAAAGTTTCATTGGAAGTTATAGGATCACCATCAAATAGAGGAAATGGTATATACGAATATTTCATCACCTTTTGGATATGACCTGTATCAACTGACTTCTATATAAAAAGGCATGTTAATTAAAGGGTGTTGTTCGATTTAGCACAAATTCTGTGTCGAATTGATTTTGCTCTCAAGCGTGGCAGAAAACCAAATCGTTCTTCACCATCGGTTGGAAGCCAACATGACGCAAAAAGGAAAAAGTCGATTACAACTCAACCTTTTCCGTCTATTGACGTACGCCACGATGGTATATCCCACTTTCCAGAAGTGGTAAGCAATCGGACACGATGTAAACTGTTTAGAACAGACCTTTATAAAAAGTACAAAATGTAATACAGCCTTATGTATAAATATAGATAGAAACTGCTTTTTACAGATTCATTCTATATAAAAATAACCAAAGTTAATATAAATTTATTTAAATAATATTACATTACTTATAAAATAAAAGAAATAAATGATTAATAAACAAATTAAAATTAATAATGAAATTAAACACACAAAAAATATTTTTCATGTACAAGCAGGTTTTTATGCGCTGGCGGGCAGTGATGCATATATGAATCAACTAGTTTTTCTAAAAATTTAGCAGTAAAATAAAAAAATTAAGAAAAACTAAGTATGCTACTGTTCTCTGGAGTGCCTAAATAACCTACATTAATTTTTTTATTCAAATCGGAGATGTTGCCCGTTTAAGGGCTAATTGGAGAAGTAAATGAAGTTTCTAACATTTTAGGAAAGGGACGTTTATTGAATCGAAACATGGTTGTATCAACCATCATCTAATCATTTTACAGGTAAAGTCTTAACCCTCTCTGTACTATGCTGGAACTTATCTGGGCGAAAAACTAAAGTGATTTGCAGATTTTGAAGCGCATCATTACCAATCCTAACTTCTAAGAGAAATGAAATGAAATTTTGTTGTAATAGCTCAAAAACGAACGCTGATATCACATTTTTAATAAAAAATAGGCGTGGTCGTGGACCGATTTTGCCCATTTTCAATACCAACCTGCACACCACAAGAAACAATATTCCTGCAATTTCATCACGATATCTTCACCGGTTCTACTGTGATCGTGATTTCAACAGACAGACAGACGGACAGACAGACAGACGGACGGACATGGCTAAATCGACTCAGAAGGTCACGCTGATCAAGAATATATATACTTTTCTATACCTATCGTCTCTATTTCTATGCGTTACAGATTTCGTTACAAAGTGAATATACCCTTACCTTAAGGTGTAGGGTATAAAGACAGCAAATATTTCAACACAACATAAAATACTTCCTACAACATAAAATACCTTTGTTACAGCATAATTATAGAGTTTTTATTAAGATTTGTATATTCTTAAGATCAAGAAAATTGAATCCATTCAATCCAATTCAATTCTTTATTAAGTCTATGGCATTGAGCCTCTTTAGACCAAGATTAAATAAAAACTTTACAAAAAATTAATAATTTTAACAATATTAAAATTAAACTAAAATTAACAAATTTAAACTAAAAATAACTAAGTGTATAATATTTCTAAAGAGATTTTTAGACAAAGAAAAGTCTAAAGATACAAAATTTTCTGAATACCATCTATTTAATCTATCTATCTATCTATCTAATCTATTACACACTAACATAGTTCTTGTAATTGGCTCATTTTGATCATAATTGAAGTGGAACATAGAGCATTGTATAGTTTAACAATAGAGCCATATGCAATATCATAAACAAACATCAAGGAAACTATTTCCTTCTTGTTTCAAGTGTTAGTAGGGATTCCAAATTATTGCAGCATATTCGAGTTTATATCTATCTAATAAGCTTTAGGGATAATATTAGAAAGATGTTGGGCAAAAGTGAACTTAGTATCCAACAGAACTCCAACGTCAAGAACCTTACAGACTTTTCTTAAATTTATTCTTGCTAGGGAGAAGTGGGTTAAGGTGCAAACTATTACGAAAACTCCATTCATGAAATTTAAATCTGCTTGGATTAAAAAAAAATACATATGTATATTACTATACTACTCACTACTACATATAAAAACCGGTCATTTTTTATCCCGAACTCCAATTTCACCCATTTGTAATCCCAAACAGCGCTACGCAACAATGTGTGTACATATGTGCCAAATTTCATTCCGATATCTGCGTTCGTTTCCTATCACTTGTGATTTCCACAGAAGGACGAACGAACCGGGCTAAATGAGCTCAGGAGATGACGCTGAACTAGAATATATGTATGTATTAGAGAGCTGCACCAGATGTCTTGAAACGCACATCAAGCCACAACAAAAATGTCAAGCCTTGCACTGCTTGCTTTTTTTGCTTTCGAATCAAGACATTGACTGCCGAAAGCGTGCTGATAGCAAAGCACAACAAAGGCAATAGTATTCATTGCCATTCGTTGCTTTTTGCCTTCCTAAAGGCACTATTGCCTTTTCTTACAATTCAAGCCTTTCATTGCCTTCACAGAAAAGCAAAGCAACACAATGTCTTGTTCGAAGCAGGTAGACGGCAAGGCAAGTCACGGCTTGTTTGGGTAATTGCCTTGAAGTGTTCGTGTCAAATCTTGTGCAGGTCTCTAGTATGTATGTATATACACCTATACCTCACGTTGCGTCGGGGTTACGTTCCAAAAAAACCCCACGACGCAAATTGGAACGACGCAAAGTGAATTAAGATTTTCTATAGCAAACCTTTTTAAAAAGAAAATCGATCAAAGTAAACATTAAAAAAACAAAAATAATATAACTCTGCCAATAAATAAATTGGAAAAATATTTACCTTTTTTGTAATCAGAAACAATCCGTAAAAATTTATAGAAATTAATTATTCTCTTTTTTAAAAAGCACAAACACTAATTGAAACGTTACAAAAAGCACAATATGTACACTACATAGTTGAAACTTAATTCTAAAATTAGCAAAACAAAGTGAAAATAAAACTGTATTAAAATTGCGTTGATTTTCAGTTAGAAGAGGAATCCCGGAATTTGATGGCATGGCGCAATTGCAACCTAACGACGCACAGTGAAAATTAGTATGTACTAATTAAGCAGCGACGCAACGTCGAAAAAAACGCAAAACGAAACGACGCAAAGCGGGGTATAGGTGTACCATTCTGTACATGCCACATGCGGAGGGAAAAACTTATTACACTACAAACGGAGGGAAAAACTTATTACACTATTTCCTACCTGTACTGAAAAACAACTGAAATCACCACTGTATAAAGATGCACCGGCGACGTTTGTCAAACTCTCTTCAATTTTATTTTATTTATATTAATATTCATTTATTTTTCATATTGAGATATTAATTTTTCGCTTTTTTATCAAATTTTATGTCCAGAGAAAAACAAAATGAATATCGCTGTACAGCTCTTATTCCTCGCAGTCGTTTGGACTCAGTTAACAGGACCCAACCACGCCTACGAATATTGCGAAAATAAGAAATACTTGTGCAAAGGTGAGCCGGGCGAGCATATAATATGTAACGTGTCTACCGTAGTAAGTGTCTAGTACACTAGTGACTACATGCAGCTTAAATAAAGTTCATGTGGCTCTGTTTTTCCCGCTTACAGGATGTGGGTATGGGTATGGAACTGGTCGGCGTTCTTCCGATGACAACGAAACTTAAGAACAAGTTTCTTGATCTCCATGACAAGTGTCGCAACGAACTCGCCTGTGGTGTGATTAAAGACAGTGCTGGAAATCTTTTTCCTCAGGCCACACGGATGCGTAACCTCATCTGGGATTACGAGCTGGCCTACATTGCACAAGTACACGCCGAGCGCTGCCATATGAAACACGACTTGTGCCGCAACACAGATCGCTTTCCTATTAGTGGACAAAATCTATATTATAGTAGTAAGAGTGTACCGGGGAGATCTATAATAAATGAGATTAATCGAAGCGTAATAAATTGGTTTGATGAGCACAACTTAGTCAAGGACGGCGTTGCAGCAGCCAAACTGTTCCCCAAAGAGGACTCGTACGTTTAATGCGACCACATTTCGTTAACTTATCACTGTTTCTGGGCTTGATCAAAATTATGCTATGCTTTTCAGACAACAAGTGGGTCACTTTACAGTCATGGTGAACGACCGTGTTTCACGCATCGGCTGCGGCATGACGTACTGCATTAACAATACGTAAGTGATTAAAAACGTAATGATTTCGATGGGACATTTTGGGAAACATCTTTTATCTGCAGGGGCGAAATAAAAATGTACAACTACCACATCACGTGCAACTACGACTTCTCAAATCTAGAAGGAAGGAGAATGTACGCTGACGGAGATGCTAAGTCTAAGTGCGATGAATGGGAGACGACGTCCAGCTCTGAGTACAGCTGTTTGTGTCACAATAATGGCAAAATTTTCGGATGATTTATTTCATAAACAACTAATTTTTTGTCGATTGTCTTGGTTTACATAGTCTTGATCTTAATATTTTTTTCTAAATATACAAATTATCTGTTTAAATATAATACAAACACCAATCGAATGTTGGGACTGTGTCTTTATTTTTTAAACTAAAGTACACGCTAAACAATGCAACATCAATGACGACGCGTGCCGCACAACACACTGCTTTCGTGAATCCGAGCCAAATCTCTTCGATCACTGCTCCAGAATCGATCAGCAATTTAGTTTTGTGGAACAATAAATTCACTTTTATTTGCATCTTCAGTCTTAGTCTAATTGATACTCAATAATTAAGTTCGTATGCTCTTGGCGACTTCATGGTGTATACTGGTGACGGCGTCGATGGATACAGGTGAGTGCTTCGATGCACACTGGTGGCTCCATCGATGTGCGCTAATGGGTGCGTCGGTAACCGCCGGTGGATGCTTCGGAGTACGGTTGTGACGGCGTCGATATGTGCTTCGGAGTGCGCAGCTATGCGCGGGTGTCTCGTTGGTGTACGCCGCACAGTGGCCGGTTTTTCAACTTAGCGGTCAAAAATCCATATCTTTTGACTCTCTTGGAATTTTTAATTCCGGTTTTTTTTGTTGGATTCTTCTAATCTTAAGCTTTAATGTGAGACTAAAATCATAAAAATCGATCGTTGAAAACCAGAGATATGAGAGTTTCAATCAGGGTACCTATTAAAATTTTCTTAAAAGCCTAAAAAAGAGATTATAAAAATAATACGTTTCTTTTTATTTAATGATTAAAGACTTTTTATTATCAATAACGAACATACTAATAAAATAGATTAATAAAAATAAGGTAATAAGTAAGGAACTAATGCAAATTAAACAATTTTTTCAAAACATTCATTGATAGAATTCCGCTCATGTAGTAGTAAATTTTGTGCATCACTATCTAACTCGATTGAGCTAGATTTCCATTTTTGGCGGATATTTGAAATATATGGATCCGAAGTGCACAGCAAAACTGCAAGCAGATCCTCATTGGTACAGTATCTTAAAATTTTCCTTGTGTTGTGTTCACGAAAGAATCTGTAATCCTTGTTTCTTTTTTCTTGTGCTTCTTCAGAAAGATCATCAAAAAGATCAGTGGAAGTAGACTATTTTCAATAATTTGCTCGCCATGATAAAGAATTTTATGAATTGTTGATGGCATATTCCTCCAAGGATATTTTTCGTTGTAAATTTCTGCGGTTTTCTTTTCATATTCACCAAATTTGGCATTCCATTATGGCATCAATTATCCTGCTGCATGCTACAACTTCTCTTATTATTTTGAATCGCTTAATTAATTCAATGTCCACACTTCTAGCTGTGTTTCCATCATTTGTATTTCCCTCTCCTTACTTTGGCTGATCAATTATTAGCCAATGAATTATTATTTCTCCATATTGTTCCTGTATTTGGCTTTTTTTGAGCTTACGTTTCTCCATATTCACTGCATTTTGTGTAACCGTTCCTGTTGCTCCGAATTCTAAATCATAGCCCAATTTGAGTATATGTTGCATAAAACGAATTCTAGTGTGAAGAGGCGACAATCCGAATTCGTATGGCTCTTCAGAATAATTGGCATATGCCGGTGCTTGGCTTAGTGTATTCGAGGTTTGATGGCATATAACACAGCTAGAGGATGCCTTAGTATCAGTTAAGGCTTGTCCGACTTTTCCATCAATCATGGTGAGCAGAAGTTTGAAATCTATTTGAATAATATGGCCATGATACTCAAATAGCCGCGGCTGAAGTTCATCAATTTGCCTCCTAATTTTATTAACTTCTTCGGTTATCACATCACTTACAAAGGCCAAGACTTTTCACACAATTCTCTTCCAATGAAAGCAATAATCTGCTCACATTTACAGTACATATGCAATAAGAGCTAATTACCTGATCATTAAAAAAATCCTAATTACTGCAAACTATCCCAGTACCTTTCCATACTTTGAAATATATATATAATTTGAAAGAAAAGTGTAACACTAACAAAGAAAAAATAACGGAAAACATGCTAAAAACGTTTGCAGTGTGTGTGACTTTGACTCATATAATGGGCTCTAGCGCCCGGTGGGGCAAACCGATGCAAAAAAAATTGGTATGGGCTTTTAGAGGAAACTTTCAGCTTTACAATGGTGTAAAATTTGTTTTGGAGCATTTTGGAGCGCAAAAGTCCTGCTCCAAAATACGACGAAATTTAACCAAATTTGGAGCATTTCTGGAATTCTTGTTACGTAATAACTATACCACAGTTTTACTCAATTGTAACAACATTTGACAACGAATCTATCCAAGAATTTAATTTAATTTAAGTGCTGTCTTTTATTGCATAGTTACTAATGAAATAATCAAGATAAAGCTGTAATTTTTTGGCTCCCTAGGTTCTCAGGTTTCTACTTTCATATGATCTAACCCATTTTGAAATCGGCTACATTGAAAAAAATGACTTTTGGCCGCTAAGTTGAAAAACCGGCCACTGTGCGCCGGTGAATACGCTGATGTTTTTTTTTTTTGTGTGACGACTGGACCGGCCCACTGGCATGCACGACTCACCAGCTCTGGTGCCTACATGCTAAACCACACCCCCACGCACTTCTACCATTCTCCTCTGCGGGACTGCCGCGAAGTATTACTTCGCAGAGGCTGGTTAGCGATCATGCTATCTCCGTGCGTTTAACTCATTTGTGCTTACAGCTTCTTCTCTCATAATCCGCTCAAAGCGAAGTTTCCTGTGAATGCTATTCACTATTCCGCAATTGTCCTGTGACTGCAACATATAATGGACGATCCTTTCAGGAGTCGGTAGATTACCTCTAGATTCAGAGAAACGGACACAATTAAATATGGCGTGTTCTGTGTCTTCGTCGTGATCTGGACACTCTGGACAGCGTGGTGAACTATCATGTCCCAATTTATACAGGTATTTTCGGTACCCTCCGTGTCCTGACAGAAATTGTGTAAGGTCGTAGCTACAGTCTCCATGCTCGCGATTTATCCAGGTCTCGATACACGGGATTAGTCTATACATCCATCTACCCTTTGTTGAGCAGTCCCACCTTTTCTGTCAGGTCGCCATTGAGACTATCCTTTCCTCTGCTTTGACCGTGTTACCTCCGAGAGTGCTTAAGCGCTTCTTATTGAAAATCCTTGACATTTCATTTGCCATAATATCCACGGGGATCATTCCGGCTATGACGCAGGCTGCTTCTTCCGATATTGTCCTATATCCTCTAATTGTACGACGAGCGCTTAGTCTATAAGTGGAGCATAATTGCCTTCTATTATATTGGGTTTTTAATGCTTCTGCCCAAACTGGGGCAGCGTATAAAAACACTGAACTAACTACTCTCGCTAGCAGGATTCTACTGTTGTATCCCGGGCCTCCAGTATTAGTCATTATCCTAGACAACGCTGCCTGTAGTCGCAACGCATTTTTACTAAGGTATTCTACATGATTTTTAAAGTTCAGGTGGTTGTCCAGCATGACCCCTAGATATTTTATAGCTGCCTTAGATTTGATTATTTGACTTCCTACCCGAACAGTGAGGTATTCGATGGTTTTGTGATGAGGACAGCCTCTGTTTTATGCTCCGCCAGTTGCAGATCGGCGGATTCCAACCATTGCTGAACTTGCTTGATTGAGTTATTTACAGCTGATTCTATCTGTTGTATTGTTTTTGCAACTGCAACGATCGCGATGGCATCTGCAAAGTCGATTATTTGTACTCCTGTCGGAAGCTCTAGCCGTAAAATTCCATCATACATAATGTTCCAAAGTAATGGACCCAGTATTGAACCTTGAGGCACTCCGGCAGAGACAGTGTATAACTTTATCCCCTCGTCAGTTTCATACTTCAGCTTCCTGTTAGAGAAGTAACTGGTTATCATCCGCGAAAGATAATACGGGGTTTCCATTCTTGCTAAAGCTCTCTTTATCACAGACCAATTTACTGAGTTGAAAGCGTTTCTCACATCAAGTCTCACCACAGCACAATATTCGATTGTTCCCCACTGCCACCTTTTGCCGCTTATTGCTGCTGATGCTATATTGACCACCTTTTGTATAGCGTCAACCATTGATCGCCCTCGTCTGAAGACATATTGTAGGTCCAACAGGGCTCCGTTTTCTTCTGCAATTGTCAGCAGTCTGTTGTATATGACGCGCTCCAATATCTTTCCCAGGGTATCCAAAAGGCATATTGGTCGGTAAGATGATGGTTCGCCTGGTGGTTTATTACATTTGGGGAGCAAAACAAGATGTTGCAACTTCCATCGATCGGGGAAAACTCCTTCTTCAAAACACTTCTGTATCGTAGCTACGAAAATATCCGGCCTCCTATGCACAGCCGCTTTCACCGCTTTATTCGGAATTCCGTCGGGTCCTGGGACCTTCTTATCCTTAATCTTTCGGCACGCTTTAAAGAGTTCATCTTCGCTGATAGCAGGAATAGTATGTATGTTAAAGACCCTTTGTATATTCAACTGTGTTGTTTATTCTCTGTACTGTATTCTGTATTCTTTAGTAATGTGGGGCAAGAAAGAGATGGAGACTTTTGGCCTTTCAGTTTCGTCATGACCATTCGATAGGCCGTGCCCCAAGGATTTATATCAGCTTCGTCACAGAGTCGTTTAAAGCATCCTGATTTGCTCTCTTTAATCTTCTTTTTAAGCTCACGTCGGAGACATTTGAAAGCCATTAAATTATCCTTGTCATCCGGTCTGTTTCTTGAGCGTTGAACTTTGAGACGTGCCTGCAAGCATTCTGCTCTTAAGATATTTATTTCCTCGTTCCACCAGAAACAAGGGTTTCCTCTATTACTTGTTGTTCTTCTTGGCGTAGATGCATCACATGCTATAGTAATAATATGATGCAAGCGGTTCGATAACTCTTCTGCTGAACCTTGCATCAGATTAAGGTCGCCGATGGTCTCGTCGAATGAGTCCTTGTCAAAAGCCGAATCTTTCCATTTTGGACCCGTTAATTTAGGCCGCCGATTAGTTTTCTTGTCTTTAATGTCGAATAAAATCGCCTGATGGTCGCTGTGAGTGTATCCCTCATTTACGCTCCAATTTATTTTTCGTAGCAAGCTATTACTTACAAAAGTAATATCAATGACCGAGCCGACTCCCGCCTTTCGAAAGGTGTTTACTCCCCCTGTGTTTAGTAGGCTCAAATCTAGAGATGCAAAAGTTTCGAGCAACACTTAGCCCCTTTTGTTTGTCATTCTGCTTCCCCAATCTACTGCCTAGGCATTAAAGTCGCCACCTACAATCACTCGATTACCGTTCCGGACATTTATATCATCTATCTATCTATATATATAAAATCCCTGTACGTTTCTGTTAGCAAAATATGTCCGGGACTTTTTTTTTGGACTTCCACATGTCTTAGAAACCTGAAATTTTTCACAGATTTTTCTGAGCATCTAATGTTGATGAGAAAAATCGCAAATTTCAAAAATCCAAACGGCTTCGCCATTTTTTTGCAAAAAATCCGATTTGGAGGAAATTTGTATTTTTTCCTAGATTGTGCTGATTAATTTGTCAGATTTTATTATGAAAAATTTTGTAATTTAAAAATGTAATAATTTAAAAATTTAATAAATTAATAATTTAAAAATTTAATAATTTTTCATAATAGTTTAATTTCATTAAATTTGTTTTGTTTGTGACTATTTTTTGTGGTGTTGTGTTTAGTTGTTTAGAAAAGGAACATTAGATATTGGGTAGAGAGAAAAAGAGACAGTGATAGAGTCATAGCACGAATAAACACAGTGAGTATATCGGAAGGTGAGCGATATTATCTAAGACTACTTCTATTACATGTGACAGGAGAAATCAGTTTTGAGAACCTTAGAACTATGCACGGGGTCACATTCAAAACGGCATGCAAGGAGTTGGGTATCTTAGAAGACGATTCGGTTTGAGAAGCCACACTGGCTGAGGCTGTAGAAGTCAGCATGTCTAAAGCGCTCAGAGAATTGTGTGCCTTGATCTGTGTTTTTGGGTGCCTACTTGAGCCGCAGAAATTGTGGGACAAGTTTCTTAACCACTTTACGGCAGACCTACCTGGAAGACATCCGGATCATTGTAGAACACACGCAGACTATGAAGATCTAGCCCTACGCGATGTTCAAGAAATTCTTAATTTACATGGTAAAAATTGTACAGACATCGGTCTTAAAACTCCACCTCAAGACTTGCCTCATGATGTCGGAGCAGTACTTGATAAAAGGAAAGAAAGAGCAACGGGTCAAGATATGGTCGAATGTTGAAATGATGAACAGGGTGTTGCTTTAATAGAGTTATAGATGCAATATACACATCTAGCAGATCATCAAAATGCTTCTTCTTAGATGGACCTGGGGGAAGTGGAAAAACCTACCTATATAAAACCCTCTTGAGTGTGGTGGGAGGAAAGGCGATATAGCGTCACCTGTGGCATTCACGGGAATCGCGGCCAACTTTTACTTTTTTTTTATCACAAAAAGTATTGTTTTTAAAGAAATATTCACAAACAATATTTGAATCAAATACAAACAATCGATATTAATTGCGATTAATTTTTTACTTTTGATGCTCCAAAATAAATAAACCAAAAACGTGTAAGGTGAGAAAGTCCAAAAGACTTCGCAGTTTGTTTTACGAACTAAATAAAAAATAATAACTTTCTGGCGAAGTCAGGCTTATAGTATTTATATAGATTTATAGCATATCTTGGAACTGATTTTCTGTTAAACTTGGTCGCGCGTAGCAACTATAAAAGTCGATTTCATTTATTTTTGCGCGCACATAACCATCCTGCTGGCTATCGATGCCTTGAAAGGCGTATCTTCCGCAAACCCCAAGGCTGCTTGGTGGGCTTTATCTGTAGTCCATATATTGCTACTCAGCTGTTTGTAGGGTTCGCTGATTAGTACTACGTCAGCTTTCTCCTCAGCGACTGTTTAAGCCAGGATGTCTTGGGCTATTTTGCAGTGGTTAAGGTTTATTTGTATGACCTTCATTGCTTCATTGTTGTGATGGCCTTCTTGAACACAGAACACCTACTGCTACCAGCCATATGCTTGGCGTCCAATGTCGAGTCCTTCTTGCAGAACATACACAAAGGTTCCCTTTCGCACACCTTCGCTATGTGACCCTCGTTTCCGCATTTTCGACAAAGATTCGAACGATCCTCCTTGGCCTGGTATCTTTTCGCCATGTGGCCGAACTCGAGACATTTGAAGGATTTTATTAAGTTGGTATGAGTTCGAATGCGAGAAACCACCCAACCAATTTTGATTTTTCCTGCTTCCAAGAGTTTTCTTGCGTTCTCTGTAGAGAGGCTAACTAATTCCGTTTGAGTTTGACCAAACGCTGGATAGAGAAAAAAACGTACTACTTATAAGATCATTATCTATATAGCGTAAATTTGTTACGGATTTTTTCATAGCTCTTAAGGAGTATCTCATTAGGGGTTCAACTCCGGACTTATCGTAGATGTAGCTGTTCGCATATTTTTTGTTAAAAGATTGGAAATGTTTGTTAATACTTAAGCGCAGAATTTGTCTTTCAAACACTTCAAGCTCTCTCGCCACCGACGGTGAGAACGAAAACCAGCACGGGAAGGCATAGGTCACAACTGGTCTTATTAGGGTTTTGTAGAACAACAGCTTGGTTTCTTTTGAGAGGCCGCTATTGGATCTAAAATACGGCGCTAGCAATCCTGCAACACGCTTGGCTTTAGTCAATGTAGACCTTGCATGATTATTAAATTTGAAAAGGTTATTGAAATTTATACCTAAGTATTTAATGTGTGTTTTGAATGGGATCCTAGCGCCATCGACGGCAAGATAAAGATTTTTACTGTCCCTCACCACTCCTGGAGGTCCTTTCCCTGATGCATTCCGGAAGCAAATACATTCAGTTTTACCGATGTTAAGGTTTAAACCCCATTTTTTATAGAATTCGTTAATTACCTGAATATGAGCAGAGACGGCTGCCAAAGCATCGTTGGGATATCTCGGGTGAGCATATACCATGGTATCGTCAGCATACAAAAGTGCAACTGAGCTTGATGGAAAGTTTGGCACACGCAGGAAGTGAGGAAAATCATATAAAAATATGTTAAAGATAAGAGGGCCCAAAATTGAGCCTTGAGGAACTCCGCGCTCAACTTTTTTTAATGTGGATTTTGATTGGTTGATTTGTGTAAAAAAGAATCGATCAGTAAGAAAACTGTCTAGGAGTTTAAACATCGTTGGAGAAAGGTTGATTTGTATTAGTTTAAAGAGAAGACCATCCCACCAAACACTATCAAACGCCTTTTCAACGTCCAGAGAACAGCTGACAGTACATTTTTTGTTTCTAAGATTTTGAGTTATGTCACTGTGCATTTTCAATAGGGCGTGCACCGTGGAGTGTCCTTTTTTAAACCCAAACTGGTAATCTGAAATAGGATCAATGCCATTGTTTAAAGTATTTTCAATTTTGTTGTAAATTACTCTTTCAAGAATTTTGCCAGCGTTGGAGAGTAAAGCAATAGGGCGGAAGTTTGAAATGTCGATATTATTAGGTTTTTTCCTAATCGGAATTAATTTCGCGATTTTCCAACTTTTAGGAAAGTAACCATTATTCAAACAGTTATTTATGATAATGGCTAAAAACTCGATAGCAGATTTGGAAAGTTTCTTTAGGAGAAAGTTTGAGAGATCGTCAGGACCAAATGACTTCTTGGAATTATTGTGGCTGAGGATATCTTTGATTTCTCCGGTGGAAGTGAAGAATTCAGGGTACGATGGAGATAGAGCAGAGTTGGAAATGTCGAAATTAAAAATTCGAGGCGGTAAAATGTTTCTAAATTGATCCACTGTAGTTTCCACTTGTAGCACCAAATTTTGATCGGAAGTAGGCCGACTTTTACGAAATATTCTCTCAAAGTAGTTTCCGAAAGTCGAAACAATGACTGGTTCAGTGGAATAAATGGTATTATTGATTTTTAACGACTCACAAGAGGAGCTCTTTGCCCCTATGAGATTGTTAATTTCCTTGAAGGCGGAAGGACCTGGTTTAATTTTAGAGAGTCTCTGTTGAAGTTGTTGATCAAGCCAAATCTTAACTTTCTCTTTCATTATTATTTTTAGGAGTGAAATTCTGGCTGAAAGCTCTTTATAAGATTGGTTTATCCTATTATAAGTAGCATGGAAAATTCGTTTTAATTTTTTTTGCCACTTATGTTTAATTTTGAAGAGGTTAGTAATATCCTGAGGAAGGTTTTTATATTTATTAAATGATGGACTGATTAGTTCAGAGTTATTTCGAGCAATATTCTGTATAGTTGAGTTGAGACTAAGAATATAGGAGTCAATCTCTTCATTAGAAAGGTTTGAAAACTCTGGAGGGAGGCGATTAGCTAACTGAACGTTTCATTCTCTTTCCAACTGGAAGAAAGGTCATCTTGGAATTTCTTCCAGTTGGTTTTTTGATATGATATAAAGATTTCTGGTTGCTTAAGAATGTACACAATTTCACTCATGTTTAAGTTTAAAAGAATTGCGTAATGGTCAGAGAATGATGGCAGCGTAGATATATTATAGTTTGGGTTCAATTGGTCAATAAGACAGTTTGAGACAATAAAGTGATCCAAAAAGGAGGAGCCATTTGGATACGAGGGACTATTAGGCGAAAGAAGAGAAAATATATGGCAGGATTGTGACAACCACGCTTCTAAGGCAATACCATTCATGTTCCTAAGAGCATCACCCCAGGAAGGACTTTTAGCGTTCAAGTCTCCGCCTATTATTGCTCCGTCATAGTTAGCTGCTATTACGCTGATTTTGTCTAACTCGGTAGTGATTGCTGCACGGGTTAAATTAGTCGGAAGATATATTGATCCCAGCAGAAGCGCTTTCACCGAATCATTCTTTTTAAAAGAAATCGACAGTAAGATACCAGGGAAATCGAAGTTTGTTGTGTCAATAAAATTAAAGAGAAGATCTTTTTTTAAGGCTATTGCAACTCTCTGATTAGAATCGTTACGGAAAAAGTTATAGGAATCTAAATGAACTTTATGATTGCTTTTCAGGTGCGTTTCCTGAAGAAACGCAACGAAAACATTGTGTCTTTTTAATAGTTTAAATAGATCGAGGCGTCTACTATTGTCCACCAAGGAACCAGTGTTTAAGGAGATGAAATGCTTACCCATCAAAGTTATTATTGGAATTGAGGATTACTTGGTCTAACAATTCCAAGTATGCCAGTCTCTTCATTTCGATAGAAATATCGCTGTTAATGTTCTTCATGAACTTTTTGACCCTTGCCACCAAGGAAGTTATATCCGAACCAAAAAGTGTAGTGGAAAGATCGAAAAAATCGGAAAACAATCCCTTAGATGCACCTGCAACAGAGGAGGGAGTTACGTCAATACGAGAAGCGGGTTGCTTATTTTTGACAATGTCTGCATAGGATACTCGAGTGTGTCCTAAATCACTATTATTGAAAATTTGGCATTCTTGGTTTATCTGACTTATTTTCTCTTTATTCTTATTTATTAACTCCCTCCTCCAGGGTGCCCAAAATCTTTACAATTGATGCAATAGGCAAGGGAACCCTCTTTTTTTATATTTTGGCACTCACCCGGATTGTGTCTCACGCTGCACTTGACACAGTTATACTTTCTGGCACAATTTTTGGCCAAGTGACCGAAGCTTTGGCAACGCTTGCACTGCATAGGGTTGTTATTCTTCTTGGGTTTTTCCCAAGTGATACGGGAGTAAAAAAGGTATCTGAGTTTAAGGATTTCATCAGGGATTTTACCAGGGAGAAGTTGAACCAGAAAGAGATCAGAACTCTCGTTGAATTTTTTTTGTCTTTCAGTTAGGAATGGAGAAACCTTGGAGACCAGATCTGGAACAATTACGTTGAGCTCCCGCCTGATCTCGTCCCCACTATAGTCTGATGTGAGACCTCGAAGAATTAACGAGTGTGATTTATCCTCACTAGCTGTGAAAGTATGAGCTTCAATGTCATCACTTGCTTTTAACATTTCGATAAGTTCGGAGTAATACTTGTGATTATTAACAAAAAGTTTGCACTTATATTTATTAATATACTTAACCTTAAAGACTAATTCCGGAGCTTTTTCCTTTAAACCTTCCGTGAGTAGTTTTATATTCGTCTTGTAGAGAATAATAGGCGGGCAGAATTTTATACCCGAGAAGTTATGCCTTGATTGCTGCTCTTCCGTTTGGTTGATGTCTTTCTGGCGAGAGTACGTGGTGGCAGAGACTGTAGCGCTGTCGGATATCAGGTTCTGTTTACCGGTGGCCATGCCCTTATCTGTCAGGCTTGGTTTCAATCTGTAGCTCGGTTGGATAGAAAGGAGCTTAAATCTATTATCTCCTAGCGAATCAGCGATATCAGCTGAACTGTTACTGTTAGTGCGAGTTCGTTTTATCCTAGGCTTTGAGCCATTTCCGGCTACTTGGACGTCAACCTCTATCGAATACGAGCGAGTTAGTTATCGAAAAAGTAGATTAAACTAACTGATGAACTTTTACGAAGAAATTGTGAACAAATTGCAGTATGTAGTTTGATAGTGCTTGAAATCTTGATTTCGCAGGAATAATGCTCGTGCTCTGAACTGCTAAGTCCCGACGATGCACGGCAAACAAATTAAGATTTTCCAAAAAACCCAAAAAAAGATGGCGGAAAACTCGAAATGAAAAAATTATTATAAATTAGCGAACACAGAAAATACGTCTGTTCACAACGAAGCTATAATTCCGAAAAAAAACGACATTAGTTTAGGCGGGAAAAAGAGGAAAAAAGTAAAAGTAAAGAAAATGAGAAGAAATTAAAGATATAAAAGTTTAGTTCCAAAGACTTATCCGAGTTGTTGTTTTTAATAATAATCTCGTCTCAATTCATACAGTGACCAAGTTGGCACTCGCGAAAATTCACAACTGCCAAACTATCGTACGCACACTTCGATTGTTTTATATGTTGTTTTAAGACACAAACGTCGCGAATTAAATAGGAGCCGATTTAAAAGGCATCCAATCTTCACCAAATCTCACGATGATCACCTCATGAATACGCTGATGTGCGCCGGTGAATGTGTTGATAGATACGCTGCCTTACACTGCACATACTCTATACTCCTTTTAAAAGTCAATCGATGGCCATTTTTCCACCGCTTGCAACCTTTCTTAGGTGATATGCTCCAGTAATTTCCCTGTCAAGTCGAGCATGCACAAAGGCCGAAACGAATTCTCGCGCTTTGGGAGTAGTACTAACCGTTGTCCCTTTCATTTCTTCGGAAAGGTGCCTTCTTTAATGCAGGGCTAGTACACGCTTCTTAGCCCTTCCGTATGATTTACTGCCAGTGTTTTGCTAGCTATATTTGGCACAACATTTGGCCCTGGAGCTTTGTTTGGCTGCTGTTTGCAAACCTCAGACACTGCAACCATTGAACGCCTGCTTCAGATGGTATTCTTTGAAACATCGGTTTCAGAGGAAAAAGGTTTTTGACTACACCTTCCAAGACTCAGTATTGCCGGGGTGCAGTTCTTTCAAGCTTTTTAAGGACGAACTTGTAAGCAAAACCCCACGGATTATTTTCTACATCATCGCAGAGTTCCAGAAAGTTATTGTTTTTACTCTCCCGAATCACAGCTTTCAGTCCTTTCCGTTTTTCATAGTAGAGTTGCAGGATGTTTTCATAGCACTCTGGCGCCTTCACAAGCTCCTTTTTACAGTCTTCTTGCACGGATACATTCTTTGCGTAGATCAGCAATATTTGCATTCCACCAATAATCTGGTCTGCGCTTCGAGCACCGCTTTTTGCGTAACATTTCTGCATCGCATGCTTTAATCACCGTGCTCTCAAGTTGACTTGCAGCTTCTTTTACCATGCTGTGTCGATTACACACACATTAGCGAATGCAATGGACTGCGTCGGTGTGCGTTTGTGGTTGCGCCTAAAACACTATCTATCTGCCTGTCTTGTTGTCTGTCTGTCTGTCTGTCTGTATGCTTGTTTGTTTAGTTTTGCACTAAAAATATTTATGCTCAATGATGTGGAAAAATATTTGCGAGACCTAAAAGTAATTTTAGGTCATATCATAATTTTCAATCATAATTTTTAAAAAACTAACAACATATCTCAACTTGTGGTTGTCGATGGTTCAGTGAGCACACACTTGAATAAATTAGTATTAAAAGCACACATACATCAAAACACCGTACAAATACTTACATTCTCACACACACTAAAGGAACTCGTGCTCGTTCATACTAAGAAACAATTAATAGACATCAAGAGAGACGCGGGACGAATACCAAACGAATCCAAGAAACATGCACAAGAAACATTGCAAAATCGTTGCTAACAAACAGCATGACAAAAACACACGCACATGACACGCACAGTGTCACCAAAATTAAAATACTTTAAGATTGAAAGAATTATAAACGTAAAAAAAGGTTAAAGCAAAACCAAATCACGTCAACTTATCGAGGACGAGAAGAAGTCCAGCAAGATAATCATATTAGCTGTGTCGATATTGATATGGAGGTGGGCATCGACCACAAAAGTGTTAAACCATCTACACAGGAAATTGAAAGAAAATGGCCCGAATCTACTAATAGGAAAGGTGTTGTCTTCTATTTATGCAATTACGGAAATTATGATGCATCCACTATATAGTCCAGACATAGCACCCTCAGACTACCACTTGTTCCGATCTCCGCAAGAACTCTCTGAATGGAATTAAGTTGCTTTCAGAAGAAGCCTGTGAAAAGTATGGCTCTACCCGAAAGATGGCGAAACATCTATATACCAGTATATAAAAATCGTGTGTCACGGTGTTTGTGTTCGAACTCCTCCCAAACGGCTCAGCCGATTTTTATGAAATTTTCCATGTATATTTGGTAGATGTAAGAATAGGTCGTAATGTATATTTCAGCCTCCTACCCCTTCCCCCCTCCCCCTTTTTTAATCCAGATTTTAACATTTTGTATGAACAGTATCCAAATCGATCGTATTTCAAACAGTTGAAGTTGGCATGGGAGGAAGTGGGAGAGGAGAAGTAGGTGTGACATATGTGGGCGTTGTAAAACGGACAGACAGACATACATAGCTCGGCGTGCTGACTGTTGTGAGTGTGGTGCGTGCTCTCTGCCTTGAGAGACCTTGATATATAAATCAGAAATAATTTACCGGGGAAGGTGGTGCGTGCTTTCGTTGCTCATAGCACAAATCAGAAATAATTTACATATGTATATGGCAGAACATCATTTTCCAGATTCCAGGGAACTGGAATTACATAACAAATAAAATTCGATTCTGCGATCAGGCGACTGATCTGACTACTCTGTTAAATTTACACTGATAAAAAAACTAAGTGGATTTATAAATTTTTTTCAGGAACTGGATTCAAGAGAACTGGAATTATATGTATCTATATACATATATAAAAATCTCGTGTCATGGTGTCTGTGTTCGCACTGCTCCGAAACGCCTTGACCGATTTTGACGAAATTTTTTGCGTATGTTTGGTAGGTGTCAGAATAGGTCGTAATGTATATTTTACCCTCCTAATAACTAATTAATCGCGATTTTAGTTTAACATTCGTATTTCAACTAAAACGAATGTAATTATGTTGCTGACTGCTGACGCCTTATAGAACTTTCAAGTCATTTACGAGAAGCTTTGCGTCGTTTTGACGTGAAAAATGTTGTACGATTTATTTGAATTTATATGAAATCTATTAAGTGTTTTATGATTGTGGAAGGTTGATTAAATAAATACATTGTCGGTGTACCATCAGTAAATAAAACAATTTGGTGTATTTGTCCGTGTTACAGTGAACAATGCCAGTAACACGCAAGGGGTCCCATTTGTGCCGTTGAACGAATAATGCAAGAAATATGCTAAATAGTAGAGCAGAAAGGACAGACGAATAAATGTATCAAGATAATGAAGATGTGCGTGAAAGCATGTTGCGATTGCGTGCATCTCAATCACAAGAGGCACGAGCTGAACGAAATCACCAACGACAATTGGAACGGAGACAAGCGCGCCGATACTTTTTTATTTTAAAACATATTTTTAACCATTCACTTTCTGTCATAGATCCCATCCCCACACACTGCAAACATTTGGACAATAATTAGGCGATAAATTTATATGTCGAGCTCCGACAACTCGCTTTCTTATTGCTACGGCAATTGTTTGGCTACTTGACTTGATGCCAAGGGAACAGCTACATACAATGACCGATAAGAACGCTATAACACAGCAAAAATTTTTTTATTTTTCGAGTTCCTTTTTTATAGTCGGCGATAGAAAATATTTGCAGTTTTTATCTTTTTTATTTAACAACCAAAATATTCACTAAAAATAATTTATATCAGCTAGTAGGGTCAGCTAGTTGTAGATAATAATGGATAATTTGGTTTAAATAAATTCATTTTGAGACTATAAGGAAACCAGTTGAATTTTACTAAAAAAATGCCACGAACTTATACTCAATATGTATCAACCAAAACTTAAACCTTAGAATACGCCGCAGGCTGGACTGAACACTCTACTGAATCTGCTGCCTCTCGACCTATTCGTGATGGGCACTGCTGGCAAAAGCCTGCTTAGGCTCAGAGAGCTCAACCTCGGTAACGAGGCCCAGCTTGGACACGCCAGCGTGCTTCGCAGACTTAGGCTGCTGAACTCCGGCCATGGGTTGAACCTGTCTGCTCCAACAGACTACATTCTCCCGAGAATCGAGTTTGAGGGCAGACCCTCTGTGCTCCTGCCCAGCAGGGAGGACTGGTCGTCAGGGGAACTTATCCCCCAAAGAGACATCGCTATCTTCACGGACGGATCTAAGACCGAGGAAGGTACGGGAGCTGGCTTTTACTCCAGCACGCTTCAAATCGAGCGGTATTTCAGACTGCCGGACTACTGCAGCGTGTTCCAAGCGGAGGTGTACGCGATCGAACGGGCGGCTGAGTTTGTCCTGGAGGAACGGATATCGAACACAGATATACTCTTCTTTGTGGACAGTCAGGCCGCCCTTCTTGCGCTGGACTCCGTGGTGGTAAAATCGAAGGTTGTATCGAACTGCAGAGGGAAGCTCAGGGAACTCAAGGCATCGCACAATGTCAGACTCTGTTGGGTTCCAGGTCACTCAAATATAGAGGGCAACGAACAGGCAGATCGTCTGGCAAGGTTGGGCTCATCAACCAGTTCCACAGAAGCTGATACCTCCGTTGGTATACCGATTTCGTCCCAGGCTAAAGAAATTGAAATCCTGGCTACGCACGTAGCCAATCTTAACTGGGAAAACCGGGCAGACTGCGCTACGGCCCGGTCTCTATGGCCAATTATTAACCCGAGAAACTCTAGAGCACTCCTCTCCTTACCGAGGGAGCAGCTGAGAGTAGCAGTTGGAGTGATCACAGGGCACTGCCCAATAGGCCACATGGTCTCCAGGTGGAGGCCTGGGGCTACAGTTGATCACTGCAGGTGCTGCAACGACATAGACGAGGAGGAGACTATAAGCCACTTGCTCTGCCAGTGTCCCGCCTTATCACGAAACCGCCTCCGGACGCTGGGGGCTGGTTTCCTGGATAATTTGTCGGAGCTGGCGGAGCGACCGGTTTCTGGCCTTCTGGGCTTCATCAGGAACGCTGGCCTGGCCTTTTCGCGGCCGCTACCCGACCCCCACTTGGAGGCTCTGGCTGCGGGGGCTGGAGATCCGGCGTGCATACAAGGAGTTCCCACCTAAGTTAGTAAGCGCACTTATGGGCAACCACAATGGGCCGGACAGGCCTAGGTGTTGATAATTCCCCCTGAGGGATTACAAGCCCTTCTACCTACCTACCTACCTAAACCTTAGAATAGTATTGCAATTTATGCAAAACTTTGCTACTTATTTTATGTTTTTACAATTTACTCAATTAAAACGCTTAGCCCTTATTTGTATCTGATAGGAAACACTTGTTATTCGGTAAAAAATATTGGTGCAATTTTTATTTGAGGTCAATTAAAAAATTTGAATGTAAGACTTTCTATTCTTCACTCCATTTCTTTGGCAAATGAACATTTTTGTTAGTAAAAATAACGTAATACGTGAATTCATTGTAAATTTGACACATTGTTAACTTTAAAGCCGAAACCACAATGGCGTGTTAGGTCGGTCGCGCTTTGGTCGGCGTTTGATAGACTTTACAAAAACTTTACGATAAAATCTTCCACGACGCTCGAGTTTCATTTTCTAAAACACAATGGCGCGTTAGATCGTCGTGCACGAATTCTACTAAGCACTGTTTAACTCTTCAAAATACCTTGGTTATGGCTCCAACTAGTGTAGAGCGCGTTGTAAAAGTTGCAGTTATATTGCACAACTTTATAAAGCTAAATGACGTACTGCACTAAAAAAACGTGGATATTCATGACGAAAATTACGAAAATTTCTATATTTTATTATTTCTTCATTACATTTTTTTAAAATTGAAATGTCAAACGCCAGACCTAGTTGAAGTAGAACCAACTAGTGCGTTTGAACGAGAGTTACGTGATACGGAAAAATTTACGATATAACGCCTGAGGTCTTGTTGTGAATTGCCTCGTAAGATTACGTGTGTTCAATAATATCTGTCAAAGCGCGACCGACCTAACGCGCCATTGTGGTTTCGGCTTTAAGCTTGCCTCTCCTGAGCGGCCGAAGTCCGCGCTCCGAGAGGACACGGCTTCGGACGATCAGGAGAGGCAGGCTGGCGAGCGGTTTGCTTTGGTGTAAACAGACATACTTGAGGGAGTAGTAGTGACCGTGCCAAGTGTACCAGTCGATACCATGTGCGTACATTTCCTTGGGATATTCTCCATTTAAATATTGACCATTCAAGTGGCTGAATGAAAGGAATGATTAAGGAAATAAATAACGAAACCACCAACAAAAAATCCCTATTTAAATACCTTTTGTGGCATTTATTATACCACCAGGCGGAGGTAAATTTGATCGCACAATTTTCGGTGGGATGTTGATCGTTGTCCTTATCGTAGGTCGTGAACTTCTGACCTGCATGTTCTGTTAGCGAATCGCCTGCGTCTCCCGAGAAAGCACCCAACTGATTCAAAGCGTACCCATCACTTTCATCACCGACGGCGAAAGAGCTATATTTGGCCCAACGTGTAGCATTCTCGAAGTCTTCCATTTGAATCCAGAGCTCGTGTGCAGTGGACTGCGTTAAGGCATGCAGACGCTTCAGGCCGATAAAAAATTCACTCTCCACGTTGCCGAAGCCGCGACGATACTCGTTCCAGTTGCGATAAAAATTGATGGCACCATCGAGTCGTCGCTGGATGATGGTCCAGACGGCACCGTCTTGCCGCGGATCGACAAGGCAGTATACAAAGAATGGATCAAGATTTGAGATGTGAATTAGTTGGGGACTATTTTTCGGTGCTGAGCTATGAAGACGTGCTTCAGCGCAGCTGCCTGGCAGAGAGGAATCTGTTCTTGTCGACGGAGAAGAGGACAAAGGAGAGTCGGTGGAGTTTATAATGGATGTGGTGAGAGTATGGAGTATGTTTGGAGATGGTGGTGAGATGATTGTTGTTGATCGTATTGCATTAAAATCACATTTATGTTCTTCTTGCTTGTGTATCTGAGGGATCTGTTTCTCAAGCGCACCGATATAGCTAACTGCATCTTTGATCCCTCCAAAATGTTTGTCGCTGCTAAACAGAGTTCAGTTCAAAGAGGTTTCACTTTCATCATATCCAAGGCAGTTTCATCATATCCAAGCATCGTCACAGTAGAAATTCTTAGCCAGATCTTCTAAAAGATACGAGATGTTGATATGCATTTTATGAACACCTCCCCCATCACCATCTTGGTTTTACCGTCTTATCGCAACCAGTGGTCGAAGTGTCCAGCTTCAGAATCGTCAACAGCGACCAGATCATGAAGGAGAACATCTCGTCAAAAGCAGTGTTTCGAAAGTGCTAAAGATTCGATCCGAATGCGATCGGTTTTAAACACACACTCTTTGGCTCTTTTTTTCTTCTTTGGAATTTCCCATCATCACTTTTTGACACATCTACGAGTAACAAAACAAGCTGAACCAAGCTCGAGCGAGCAAGAACGAAAACAAACGATCTTTCGAGCGAGCGGGAGCGCTGAAAATTTTATCTGTCGCTCTCGGTGGCGAGTGCGAGCGAGCATTTACAAACCCTGCTCTTAGGTAGGTGGTCAATAATAATAGTCAAATCCAACAAAGTTACTAAAAAGCCAGAAAATCCATGTCGTTGATATCCGACAGTTTTAGATTATTTATTTTACCATTTGTGAGAAGAATTCAGATTTGTCACAAAATACCAATAGGAAGCGATGCATAAGTAATGATAAAAATATGATAATATCAACTGTTATAATAGCAGCTATACTATTATAATAGACTGGTACTAAGTTTTTAAGGTGATAGAAGGGTGGGCGTGGCGGGAGAAGTGTTGCTTCGCACAGCAACAAGAGGCGAGGAGTTGAAGTAAACAATGTAGTCTTCTTTTTTTTGTACTTCCGACTCGAGCCGGAATCCGGTTACAGAAACTTCAACAATCACAACAACACAAATAAAAACAATAATAATAGACAGCAAATATTTCAACACAACATAAAATACTTCCTACAACATAAAATACCTTTGTTACAGCATAATTATAGAGTTTTTATTAAGATTTGTATATTCTTCAGATCAAGAAAATTGAATCCATCCATCCAATTCCATTCTTTATTAAGTCTATGGCATTGAGCCTCTTTAGACCAAGATTAAATAAAAACTTTACAAAAAATTAATAATTTTAACAATATTAAAATTAAACTAAAATTAACAAATTTAAACTAAAAATAACTAAGTGTATAATATTTCTAAAGAGATTTTTAGACAAAGAAAAGTCTAAAGATACAAAATTTTCTGAATACCATCTATTTAATCTATCTATCTATCTATCTAATCTATTACACACTAACATAGTTCTTGTAATTGGCTCATTTTGATCATAATTGAAGTGGAACATAACAACCATATGCAATATCATAAACAAACATCAAGGAAACTTATTCCTTCTTGTTTCAAGTGTTAGTAGGGATTCCAAATTATTGCAGCATATTCGAGTTTATATCTATCTAATAAGTTTAGGAATAATATTAGAAAGATGTTGGGCAAAAGTGAACTTAGTATCCAACAGAACTCCAACGTCAAGAACTTCACAGACTTTTCTTAAATTTACTCTTGCTAGGGAAAGTGGGTTAAGGTGCAAACTATTAAGAAAACTCTATTCATGAAACTTAAATCTGCTTGGAGATTTAAAATATTGTATGTATATCACTATACTATAATCACTATACTACTCAGTACTACATATAAAAACCGGACATTTTTTATCCCGAACTCCAATTTCGCCCATTTGTAAGCCGAAACAGCCACATATTGGTACATATGTGCCAAATTTCATTCCGATATCTGTGTTCGTTTCCTGTCACTTGTGATTTCCACAGAAGGACGAACGAACCGGGCTAAATGAGCTCAGGAGATGACGCTGATCTTGAATATATGTGTGTATATACCATTCTGTACATGCCACATGCATTACAAGCGGATAGAAAACTTATTACACTATTTCCTACCTGTACTGAAAGACAACTGAAATCACCACTGTGTAAGTATGTACTGTCGACGTTTGTCAAACTCTCTGTTCAATTTTATTTTATTTATATTAATATTCATTTATTTTTCATATTGAGATATTAATTTTTCGCTTTTTTATTAAATTTTATGTCCAGAGAAAAACAAAATGAATACCGCTGTACAGCTCTTATTCCTCGCAGTCGTTTGGACTCAGTTATCAGGACCCAACCACGCTTACGCTTACGAATATTGCAAAAATAAGGAATACTTGTGCACCCCAGAGCCGGGTGAGCATATAATATGTAACGTGTCTACCGTAGTAAGTGTCTAGTATACTAGTGACTACACGCAGCTTAAATAAAGTTCACGTGGCTCTGTTTTTTTCGCTTACAGGCTATGGGTAAGGGTATGGAACTGGTCGGCGTTGTTCCGATGACAACGAAACTTAAGAACAAGTTTCTTGATCTACATGACAAGTGTCGCAACGAACTCGCATGTGGTGTGATTAAAGACAGTGCTGGAAATCTTTTTCCCCCGGCCACACGGATGCGTAACCTCATCTGGGATTACGAGCTGGCCTACATTGCACAAGTACACGCCGAGCGCTGCCATATGGATCACGACTTGTGCCGCAACACGGACCGCTTTCCTATTAGTGGACAAAATCTATATTATAGTAGTTTTAGTGAACCGGGGAGATCTATAATAAAGGAGATTAATGCCAGCGTAATACTCTGGTTTGATGAGCACAACTTAGTCAAGGACGGCGCTGCAGCAGCCAAACAGTTCCCTAAAGCCGACTTGTATGTTTAATGCGACCACATTTCGTTAACTTATCACTGTTTCTGGGTTTGATCACAATTATGCTATGCTTTTCAGACTACAAGTGGGTCACTTTACAGTCATGGTGAACGACCGTGTTTCACGTATCGGCTGCGGCATGACGTACTGCATTAACCATACGTAAGTGATTAAAAACGTAATGATTTCGATGGGACATTTTGGGAAACATCTTTTATCCGCAGGCTGGAAATGAAAATGTACGACTACTACATCACGTGCAACTACGACTTCTCAAATCTACGGAGAATGTACGCTGACGGAGATGCTAAGTCTAAGTGCGATGAATGGGAGACCACGCCCAGCTCTGAGTACAGCTGTTTGTGTCACAATAATGGCAAAATTTTCGGATGATTTATTTCATAAACAACTAATTTTTTGTCGATTGTCTTGGTTTACATAGTCTTGATCTTAATATTTTTTTCTAAATATACAAATTATCTGTTTAAATATAATACAAACACCAATCGAATGTTGGGACTGTCTTTATTTTTTAAACTAAAGTACACGCTAAACAATGCAACAGCAATGACGACGCGTGCCGCACAACAGACTGCTTTCGTGAATCCGAGCCAAATCTCTTCGATCACTGCTCCAGAATCGATCAGCAATTTAGTTTTGTGGAACAATAAATTCACTTTTATTTGCATCTTCAGTCTTAGTCTAATTGATACTCAATAATTAAGTTCGTATGCTCTTGGCGACTTCATTGGTGTATACTGGTGACGGCGTCGATGTATACAGGTGAGTGCTTCGATGCACACTGGTGGCTCCATCGATGTGCGCTAATGGGTGCGTCGGTAACCGCCGGTGGATGCTTCGGAGTACGGTTGTGACGGCGTCGATATGTGCTTCGGAGTGCGCTGCTATGCGCGGGTGTCTCGTTGGTGAATACGCCGGTGAATACGCTGATGTGCGCCGGTGAATGTGTTGATAGATACGCTGCCTTACACTGCACCTACTCTATATTCCTTTTAAAAGTCAATCGATGGCCATTTTGCCACCGCTTGCAACCTTTCTTAGGTGATGTGCTCCAGTAATTTCCCTGTCAAGTCGAGCATGCACAAAGGCCGAAACGAATTCTCGCGCTTTGGGAGTAGTACTAACCGTTGTCCCTTTCATTTCTTCGGAAAGGTGCCTTCTTTAATGCAGGGCTAGTACACGCTTCTTAGCCCTTCCGTATGATTTACTGCCAGTGTTTTGCTAGCTATATTTGGCACACCATCTGGCCCTGGCGCTTTGTTTGGCTTAAGTTTGGCTGCTGCTGCAAACCTCAGATACTGCAACCATTGGCACGTTTGATGAACGCCTGCTTTAGGTGGTATTCTTTGAAACATCGGTTTCAGAGGAAAAAGATTTTTGACTACACTTTCCAAGACTCAGTATTGCCGGGCTATGCAGTTCTTTCAAGCTTTTTAAGGACGAACTTGTAAGCAAAACCCCACGGATTATTTTCTACATCATCGCAGAGTTCCAGAAGCCAGCTTTCCAGCTTTCAGTCTTTTCCGTCTTTCATAGTAGAGCTGCAGGATGTTTTCATAGCTCTCTGGCGCCTTCACAAGCTCCTTTTTCAAGTCTTCGTGCACGGATACATTCTTTGTGTAGATCAGCAATATTTGCATTCCACCAATAATCTGGTCCCCGATTTTTGCGTAACATTGCTGCATCGCATGCTTCAATCACCTTGCTCTAAAGTTGACTTGCAGCTTCTTTTGCCATGCTGCTTGCGATCATGCCACTCAAGACTTGCTTCCAACATCGGCTTTTAATATCAGCTGTGCCTTGTCTCACTCTTAAAGTTCGCGAAATTTCGAGTTCAATCGATCGGTGGTCACTGTGTGTGTAGCAGCTGCTTAACCGTCACCTTGGCAAATAGTCCGTGCTTATGAAGACAATGTCTATTATTTGTCCTGGCCATTTTTGCTGTGTGTGTGTATGGTTCCTGTGTTCAGGAGAATCACGTTCAGAGTTGAGAGGGAATCTAACAGAGATCTACCAGGACCATTTGTTCTTTTTGAGGCCCATTCTATAGCCCAGGCATTGAAATCGCCTGCGATTAGGACTGGATTCCTAGGGCGTGAATCGGTTACCAAAGCATGAATGTTACCGCATGAATCGGTTACTGTTGAATGTGGTCTTATCTTTGCACAAATATAGTCCAACTCTGATTTATTGACTGTATTGACATATCGCAGCTTTACCGAGCTGGTCACTTGCGCATATGCCATCTGTTTTATTAGAGTACGGTTCACTAAAACCCCAGCATCGAGTTGTAATTCGAAAATTGTTTGTTCCAACAACTACTGAGCAGCTTCACAATGATTTAAGTTGAGCTGTAGTATTTTCATTTGATAGGTAATATTTGATAACCTAACCGCTGCTATCTGAGTACAACCAAATCCTCTTCGCAGGCTAAGCACGTGTTTTTTTCCGAAGTCTTTCAAGCTGAACTGTGTTGCGATCGCATGAACCCTTTCACCCTTTCGGTGACCTCATCTATGTCTTTGATAGCAAGCACTGTACTCTGATAGCCCACGTACCTCCGCCTGGTCACCAAGGCTATTTAAGCTGCAGAAGCTAGCCTTGCTGCGTTCTTCGTATTTTTTACTTGACTTCCGATTGCGCACTAGCGTCCATCCATCGTTTTTAATTACTCCTGTTTCTGTTACGGGCGCAGCCTTTACCGCCCTGGCATAGCTCACAGCTTCAGCAATATTTTCAATTAACTCTCTCATCGTCTGATGAATTGAGCGCCTTCCTCCAACAACCAATTCTACCAGTTCACCAATTTTCCTTTCCATATTCTCAAAGGACTTCACGACGTCTAATTGGTCTGAATTCATTTACTTGTGATATACTTTTATTGCCACATTAGCGAATACAAGTGACTGCTTCGGTGTGCGTTTGTGGTTGCGTCTGAAACACTATCTGTCTGCCTGTCTTGTTGTCTGTCTGTCTGCCTGTCTTGCCCTCTGTCTGTCTGTCTATCTGCTGGTTTGTTTAGTTATGTGAGAATAATATTTATGCTCAATGATGTGGAAAAATATTTGTGAGACCTAAAAGTATTCATAATTTTTAAAAAAATAACAAAATATCTCAACTTCTGTGCTTCTCGATGGTTCAGTGAGCACACACACTTGAATAAAATGGTATTAAAAGCACACACAGATCAAAACACAATGCACATATAAATAAATATATTCTCACGCGATTTCGATTACATTAAAAAACCAGTAAGAAAGCTATATTCGGCCTGGCCGAATCTTAGATACCCTACACCTAAAAGATTTTAGGAATTTTAGGAATTAAGGTTTTATACCAACGCATTGTTTATAAATTGATTCTATATTTATATTCGTTTTATTTGCTTGTTTACAAATCCGAATAAAGAAGAATATTTATATAAAATTTCATATTAATTGATAACATATCATAAAATTACAGACTTATATTAGGATTTATGTAGGACGATTGTGCCATATTACCCTTCCGTCCATGTAACCTAAAAGTATGCGCGCCACGCCCATTTTCTGCAACGTAAAATATAATAATGTCGCTCGATATTGAAATTTTATTGTCATATCTTAAAAAGTAGAAGAAATATGTGGTTATAAGGAAAGCTAAAGGGTTTTCCAATAAGAGATGTAATTTTGATATTCATAGAAAAATGCAATTTTTTGAGATAAATTATCGCATCTTTATTTCGTAATAAAGAGGAAGGTATGCCGTTAATAATGAAAGACACCATTAGTCAAATGGCCACCACGACCACGCTTACAGGACCATATCCTTTTCAGGAAATTTTCCATAACCAAATCGCAAAGTGGCTGCCCTATGTCCTCGATAGCCTCACGAATTCCAACTTTGAGGTCTTGAATCGACGCTGGGCTGTTGGTGTAGACCTTATCTTTCCCGTGGCCCCAAAGGAAGAAGTCGCAAGGTGTTAAATCACAAGATCTCGGTGGCCAATTGTGATCACCTCTTCGAGAGATAACACGGTCAGGAAACTTTTCCCATAAAAGATCAATGGTTTCGTTGCTTGTGTGGAACGTAGCGCCGTCTTGTTGAAAGTAAACGTTGTCCAGATCAATACCATCTAACTCCGGCCATAAAAACGTTAGTGGAATGCCCAATTCCAAAGAACGACGAGGAATGGACAAACCTGGGTTATCCTCAACACTTTGGGCTACAGCAGCAATATTCTCAGTTGTTCTTGAGCGACGTGCACGGGTTTTATTCTTCACATCACTAACTTGTCCCAACAGCTCGAATTTTTAAACCAATTTCTGTATTGCGGTCCGACAAGGTGCTTCACGACGACCCAAAAATGCTTTAGTTTTGCGAACTGTGACTGCAAAATTTTCACCATTTTTGTAGTGAATTTTAATAATTTCAATGCGTTGTTGCAGCGTGTATCGTTCCATTTTTAGTAATGGCGTGGTTTCTACTTGTCAAATGTAAAAAATAACAGCTTCAAAAGTGACAGCTACCGAAATAGCGGGCTATTCAAAATTACACCTCTTATTGGAAAACCCTTTATCTTATAATCACATTTAATCACAGACGGGTATAAATAGTAGGCGTGGTCGTTACCCGTTTTCAAAACAAAATAATTGGCTTAGTAGTTTTAGTATTGTGTTCAAATTTAAGCTTTATTTCCGTGGTAATAAATTTGTTTTCATAAGCTATGCTATATAAACAGTGTAAAAGTGGGCGGACCGCACCTAGTTTCGCTGTAATAATGTCTTATTAGAAAAGAAGTTGTTATATAAAGTTTGATTCAGGAAGATTATACATTTAACTCGCTCGTTCATACTAAGAAACAATTAATAGGCATCAAGAGAGACGCGGGACGAATACGAAACGAATTCAAGAATAATGCACAAGAAATATTGTAAAATCTTTGCTAACAAGCAGCATCACATAAACATACGCACATGACATGTCTTGTCACAGGAACAATCTGTCTGAGTGACACCGAAATGGAAATACAGTAAGGGCCTGATTAGTCGTACTTAGCACTTAGCACTTATAAATTTCGAAGAACTTAGTTGTTTACGGGTTGCAGGGGGTACCGGTACTTCTAGTGTAGCCACTAGTTTACCTAATGTTCGAAATTGTGTATTTTTTTGGTTTTGTGGGATTTTACTTGATTAGATATAGATTGCAATTACCTTCGATTTGGAAACAGCAGCAAAATTACAGTACATATTTATATTTACATTATTTATAAATTATAAATTAATTGTTTAAATCATATTATATTGAAATCCCATTAAAATATAAATTCGACAAGCAAAGACGACATCTTCGAAAATAGCGTCAAGTGCGATCCGGCCACGCGTTTTGCCTGTCACTTAGTTCGAACTTAGCAAAATATCAAAATCGATTTGATATTCCCCTTGTAATGCCTTGAACACATAGAAAATGGTACGATGAATTTTACGGTGCGAACTGTCAGAAATCAGGCCTTTAAGATTGAAAGAAAAACCAGGAAAATAAAATAAAACCAGTAAGAAAGCTATATTCGGCCTGGCGGAATCTTAGATACCCTACACCTAAAAGTTTTGAAAAAATTTAAAGTGAAACTAGAGGAAATATGTGGTTATAAGGAAAGCTACCTTATAATCACATTTAATCACAGACGGGTATAAATACAGTGGCGTAGCTAGCGTGGGGCGGGAGTGGCGGTCCACTCTGGGTGGCACAATGCCGGTGGCGACAGTTGTGGAAATCAAGTATTGACTTATTGAATTCTAGGAATTTCTGGGGCTGCAAGTTGATTAACCGTCCCGGGCTCCATGAGACCTAGCTACGCCTCTGTATAAATAGTAGGCGTAGTCGTTACCTGTTTGCAAAACAAAATAACTAGCTTAGTTGTTTTATTATTGTGTTCAAATTTAAACTTTATTTACGTGGTCATAAATTTGTTTTCATGAGCTATACTGTACTAGTATATAAGCCTGACTTCGCCAGGAAGTTATCATTTTTTATTTATTTCGTAAAAAAAATTGCGAAGTCTTTTCGACTTTCTCACCTTACACTTTTTTAGTTTATTTATTTTGGAGCATCAAAAATAAAAAATTAATCGCAATTAATATCGATTGTTTGAATATGATTCAAATATTTCTTGAGAATATTTCTTTAAAAGCAACATTTCACAGCTAATTTTCACAGTCTGTGTGTGTTCTACAATGATCAGGGTGTTTTCCAGGTAGATCTTCTGCGGCTCAAGTAGGCACCCAAAAACACAGATTAAAGCAAACAATTCTCTGGCTTCCCAGCCAGTGTGGCTTCCCAAACAGAATCGTCTTCTAAGATACCCAACTCCTTGCATGCCTCTTTGAATGTTTTGAATGTGACCTCGTGCACAGTTCTCAAA
Source organism: Myopa testacea (assembly GCA_949629155.1). Taxonomy (NCBI): domain Eukaryota; kingdom Metazoa; phylum Arthropoda; class Insecta; order Diptera; family Conopidae; genus Myopa; species Myopa testacea. The sequence continues at coordinate 41,879,844 of OX451347.1, read as the reverse complement.
ACTGATATCTCCTGTCACATGTAATAGAAGTAGCCTTAGATGATATCGCCCACCTTCCGATATACTAATGTTCATTTTGGGTAAGCAACATAAGCATTTTGTTCGGTGTTGGGTAAGCAACTATACCCAACACCGCCACAAATAGTCACAAACAAAACAAATTCAATGAAATTAAATTATTATGAAAAATTATTAAATTTTTAAATTATTAAATTTTTAAATTATTAAATTTTTAAATTACAAAATTTTTCATAATAAAATCTGACAAATTAATCACTACAATCTAGGAAAAAAATACAAATTTCCTCCCAATCGGATTTTTTGCAAAAAAATGGCGAAGCCGTTTGGATTTTTGAAATTTGCGATTTTTCTCATCAACATTAGATGCCCAGGAACATCTGTGAAAAATTTCAGGTTTCTAAGTGATGTGCAAGTCCAAAAAAAAGTCCCGGACATATTTTGCTAACAGAAACGCATAGAGATTTTATATATATAGATAAGTAGTGTAAAAGTGGGCGGACCGCGCCCAGTTTTGTTGTTATAGTGTTTTATTGGAACATAAGTTGTTATGTAAAGTTTTATTCAGGAAGTTTATATATTTAACATTATAACCTTTTAAGACCCTCTTTTTCCTGTGTAACCTAAAAGTGGACGGACCACGCCAATATTTGGCATATTAACGGATAATGCTGCTCTATACTCAGTATTCTATGAAATTTTGTTGTCATAACTCAAAAACGAACGCTAGTATCACATTTCTTATAAAAAATAGGAGTGGTCGTTGACCAATTTTGCCCATTTTCAATACCAACCTGCACACCACAAGAAACAATATTCCTGCAATTTCATCACGATATCTTCACCGGTTCTACTGTGATCGTGATTTCAACAGACAGACAGGCAAACAGACAGACAGACGGACGGACATAGCTAAATCGACTCAGGAGGTCACGCTGATCATGAATATATATACTCAATTAAAACGCTTAGCCCTTATTTGTATTTAATAGACAACACTTAAAATGGTATTTGGTAAAAAATAAAGGTGACATTTTTATTTGAGGTCAATTAAAAAATTTGAATGAAAGACTTTCTATTCTTCACTCCATTTCTTTGGCAAATGAACATTTTCGTTAGTAAAAATAACGTAATACGTGAATTCATTGTAAATTTGACACATTGTTAACTTCAAAACTGGATTATTTTTCCTGTATTTATGGGCCGGATCGCCATATGGACATACTTGAGGGAGTAGTAGTGACCGTGCCAAGTGTACCAGTCGATACCATGTGCGTACATTTCCTTGGGATATTCTCCATTTAAATATTGACCATTCAAGTGGCTGAATGAAAGGAATGATTAAGGAAATAAATAACGAAACCACCAACAAAAAATCCCTATTTAAATACCTTTTGTGGCATTTATTATACCACCAGGCGGAGGTAAATTTGATCGCACAATTTTCGGTGGGATGTTGATCGTTGTCCTTATCGTAGGTCGTGAACTTCTGACCTGCATGTTCTGTTAGCGAATCGCCTGCGTCTCCCGAGAAAGCACCCAACTGATTCAAAGCGTATCCATCACTTTCATCACCGACGGCGAAAGAACTATATTTGGCCCAACGTGTAGTATTCTCGAAGTCTTCCATTTGAATCCAGAGCTCGTGTGCAGCGGACTGCGTTAAGGCATGCAGACGCTTCAGGCCGATAAAAAATTCACTCTCCACGTTGCCGAAGCCGCGACGATACTCGTTCCAGTTGCGATAAAAATTGATGGCACCATCGAGTCGTCGCTGGATGATGGTCCAGGCGGCACCGTCTTGCCGCGGGTCGACAAGGCAGTATACAAAGAATGGATCAAGATTTGAGTTTGGAATGTGAATTAGTTGGGGACCATTTTTCGGTTCTGCGCTACGAAGAAGTGCTTCAGCGCAGCTGCTTGGAAGAGGGGAAGCTGTTGTTGTCGAGGGGGAAGAAGACAAAGGAGAGTCGGTGGAGTTAATAGTGGATGTAGTGAGAGTATGGAGACTGCTTAGAAGAGAGGAAGTTGTTTTCGTCGAGGGGGAAGAGGACAAAGGAGAGTCGGTGGAGTTAACAGTGGATGTAGTGAGAGTATGGAGACTGCTTAGAAGAGAGGAAGTTGTTTTCGTCGAGGGGGAAGAGGACAAAGGAGAGTCGGTGGAGTTAACAGTGGATGTAGTGAGAGTATGGGGGCTGCTTAGAAGAGAGGAAGTTGTTTTTGGCGAGGGGGAAGAGGACAAAGGAGAGTTGGTGGAGTTAATAGTGGATGTGGTGAGAGTATGGAGGCTGCTTAGAAGAGAGGAAGTTGTTTTCGTCGAGGGGGAAGAGGACAAAGGAGAGTCGGTGGAGTTAACAGTGGATGTGGTGAGAGTATGGTGGCTGCTTAGAAGAGAGGAAGTTGTTTTCGTCGAGGGGGAAGAGGACAAAGGAGAGTCGGTGGAGTTAACAGTGGATGTGGTGAGAGTATGGAGGCTGCTTAGAAGAGAAGAAGTTGTTTTTGTCGAGGGGGAAGAGGACAAAGGAGAGTCGGTGGAGTTAACAGTGGATGTGGTGAGAGTATGGAGGCTGCTTAGAAGAGAGGAAGTTGTTTTCGTCGAGGGGGAAGAGGACAAAGGAGAGTCGGTGGAGTTAACAGTGGATGTGGTGAGAGTATGGAGGCTGCTTAGAAGAGAAGAAGTTGTTTTCGTCGAGGGGGAAGAGGACAAAGGAGAGTCGGTGGAGTTAATAGTGGATGTGGTGAGAGTATGGTGTATGTCTGGTGATGGTGGTGAGATAATTGTTTTTGTTGTTAATCCTGTTGCAATACAATCCCATTTGGGTTCTTCTTGCTGGTGTATCTGAGGGATCTGCTTCTCAAGCTCACAGATACCACTAACTGCATCTTTGATTTTGCCAAAATGTTTATCGTTGCTAAAAAGGGTTCAATTCAAAGAGGTTTCACTTTTGGTTTTTCACTTACTTCATATCCAAGGCATCCAATTTAAGCCTCAAGATCTCATTTTCCGACTCGAGCAGCTCCATCCTTTGCGAAACAGCTTTCAAATCAGTATCGTCACAGTAGAAACTGTTATCCAGATCCTGTAACAGAAACGACATGTTGATGTTCATTCTATTAACACCTCCCCCCATCCCCCGTCTTTGTTTTACCGTCTCACAGCAGCAATCGCTCGAAGCGCCAAGCTTCAGAATCGTCAACAGCGTCCAGATCACTAAGGAGAACATCTCGTCAAAAGCAGTGTTTCGAAAGAACTAAAGATTCGATTCCATTGGGGTCGGTTTTATACAACACTCTCTGCCGGGCTTTTCTTTCAAAGAACCGTGCGCAATAAAACGAACAACAACAAGAACAGCACATAATCCTATAGCAATTCAGCATTTGGGAAAATAATTTAGATTTGTCACAAATGACCGATAAGAAGCTAGATAGATATGAACAATGATAAAGATATGATAAAACCTAAAGACTAATGAACTATTTTAAACTTAAGACTAATAAACCGTAACATGCGTAGCTTAAAAAGTGCTGCAAACACTTTTTCCCAAAAAATAAAAAATAAGTCAATGAAACACGCGCAACTTAGCAATTGCCGACGTTGCATTTCCCACCAATTCGACAGGTTGATCGAAGCTTAGAATTATGTAAGGTAGAACTAATAAGTTAGTTGGGAACAAATCTACTTTAGCCCATTAGCCCCGATTTTTTTTTTTGCAGGGATTGGGAATTCCGAGAAAAATCGAATGGTGAAGAAAACAACTCTGCTCGCGATTAATGTGGGCGTGAGGGCGTGTTGAAATCTAAATTCGTGACACGTATACATATATACAAAACTACTGCGTGTACCCTAGCGTTATGGGTATCAAAAGAAAGGTAATTTCATTTTCTTTTAAAATGTGTAAATAAATATTTTTGATAATTGGTCCCTATAAGTAAGTAATGCAGATTGCGTAAAAAAAAGTTAAAATAATCACAAAAAAGTCGTTTTCTTAAAAAAGTACGTGAATAATACTCGTTTATAAAAATGTCCATAAATTTAAAGGGTTTCATTACCTGTAATTTGGTATACCGGACTTCAATACACACCATCAATTTTAAAAGATCAAATCATTGTTGGCCTTTTTTACATAATCTGCATTAGTTACTTATGGGAACCAATTAAATGAAATTACCTTTCTTTTGATACCCATAAAGCTAGCGCACACGCAGTAGTTTTGTATATATACGTGTCACGAATTTAGATTTCAACACGCCCTCACGCCCACATTAATCGCGAGCAGAGTTGTTTTTTTCAGTACCCTGGTACTCTAAAAAAAAGCGTACCTAAAGCCGAAAACAGCTTCAAAAGTGGCCGTTGCTGAGATATGCAACTTACGATATTTTTCTCCTATAAAACGGTCACCGCGTTCTCCAGCGGCAAAATTTGAAAACTTCAAATGGCCTATTTTATGGACACTAATAATCGGAATAATATGTAGAAAACCGCATGCAAATCTGTTAAGCGGTTCTTGAGATCATTCACTTTAACCAAACAAACAAACATAAGTTAGCTTTTATTATATAGATACGAATTACACTAAAGTACACGTTAAACACTTCAACAGTGATCACGACGAGTGCCGCACCACAGACTGCTTTCGTGAAACTAAGCCAAATCTCTATCAGATCACTGCACTAGAAACGATCAGCAATTTTATGCAATTTTGAAGTTCATTGAAGATGGGGCCTCAGGGAAGCTGGTCTCGGTGATCAATTTATACGATCTGAAATGCCGAGCCAAATTTGAGTATGGCTCATGTACTTACCATCTTCTTCTACATCTAGGGAGGCAATCGTACAACGCGATTACTTATTGCAACAAAACTAAAATTAATTTAGATGTTGAAAAATGTACGAAGATAAAATCTATCGATATAGCGATGGCCAGATAAATTCGAAGTGCAGCGATTATTGATGGAGCCGGAAGTACGAGTAGTTGATGCACCAGCATCAGAAAAAAGAACTAGCAAGGGGTGTGAATTATATGGAACGTTCAATTCAATTGTTGAAGTGTTAATTAGTTATTTTGTATTAGTTTTTGTCCTCAAGACTCTTTGAGATTGATTGTATATATGTATGTACGTACATATGTATGTCCTTGTGTACCTATTAGGTACTACCTAAGGCCGTGGTTATGTTATCGAGTTTTGCTTGGCAAGTAGGACTTTTTTTTGTTGTTTTGTGTGTAAAAGAGAGAATGGAATATTTTTCTGTTCTCAACATCACTCTCTCACACCGAGCACGAAAACTCGGTCTAGCGTACACCGAGGACACCAAGCAAACCGGTGTTGCTTAGTCTCAATATTCACAAAAGTATTGAAAAGTGGAATGGAGTGAAAAAATGGAATGAACTGATAAATTTATCAATTATATTCCTCTGATTATCGTTCCAAAATATTACGTCTTTATATATGTTAAGCAGATTTCAATTAATATAAACATTTGGTCTTACATCGCGTCGAAAACTACACCGCAAATAATACGTTTTTTCATTTGTGTAGTAGACGGGTTGCTGTTGAAGGTGAGAAAAAATATATATTTTTGAAGAAAGCAAGCGTGGGTCAAGCACAAGCGTGGGTCAAAAACCAATTTTTTTTTGCACGGACTCCGATCACAAAAATGAGAGTAATTTCCCACCAAGTTTTGCTCGATAGCATAACCACGGGCTAAGGAACTAAGGAAAAATTTGTGTTCAGTTATGTCTAAGTTATGTCTTGGGTTCAGGATGTTGGTTTGAAAGTTAGGTAGAACTTCGGTAATTGAGTTATCGGAACTCCAACGAGAACAATACCTGCAAGTGAAGTCCAGGAAGTAGCCTTCAAGTTCAATTTCAGTGAATCTTCTTTCTCTTCAACCCTTTCCGACGCAGCTGTAAAAATTTCGTTTCAATGTTGGCTCTGATTGGACCAAGCTGGGTGCCCCATTTGTATGCGTCCAACGATCTCCGTAGATTCAGTAGAGATTTATAGACCTCATATGATGAGATGAGGTTGTGTCAAAAGAATTAATGGGTTACTTGCTCTATGATTTCGTCACTTTGACAGACATTTTGGTTAAAAAGATCTGTAGCGATTTTTATTTCTCTCGTTAATTTTTGCTAAAACTACTTTAATATTCATTATCTAGTTCCTTTAAGATATCTTAAAATTCATTTCGAAGCTATGCAGTGACTTTCTCCATTATTTTCTTGATATCGACCCATGTACCCAACTGAGTAACAGATATCGGGACGAACAGATAACATCAAATACATCAAAATTCCTAAAAGCTCTCGATACGGATGATTACTATTTTCATTTTGCTTTAGTATTTCCCATTGTATTCCTTTTTCCATAGGAGTATAAATGACATTGCAATCCGCCATACCAAATTTTGATAAAATTTTGTCTATACTTGCTTGCTGATTCAAGTACAAACAAGTCTCTTCTTTATCAATCAACCAATCTTAATACAAAGATAATACTTCAGCGGACCACAGTCAGACATTTCGATAAGTGACGATAATTTCCTTTTTACCATTTCAATATATTTTATATTATTACCAGCAAGTAAAACAGCATCAACATAAATGAGCAGGAGCATTACGTACCATCGACCATTGAAATATCGGTTTGAGCATTCCGGTGTATAATACTACTAGCTGGTTTACTATGGATTCATTGAATTTACAACCTCGAGGAAGAATAATTTTGTGATTCCTTTTGTCCCACAATCTACAACCGTTGGGACAGTAACCAATCATTACATAGCTATTACTTTTAGAATCTAGTTTACTTCTTTTTTGATTTGAAATCCACTGCAACCAAAAACTCTCAATTTTGTTGCATCTGGTTTCTTATTAAACCACACTTCTGCAGGGATCTTTTGTAATACTTTACTTGTGCTTCTATTACTCAAGAAGGTACTTGTGTAGACAGCCTCACCCCACAAAAACCTGGAAGTTGCAGCTTCGATCAGAATAGCACTTACTTTTTCAATTACAGTTCAGTTGAACCTTTCGTTGAACCAAGTCGTTTGATTTGTACTCTTGTCCTTGATCAATTGCTAATGCTGATAATTTAACTCCACATTTTGCAGTAGGTAAAGCATTATACTCCTTAAATTTATCTAATTATAACATCTGATTTCCTTTTTAAAAGATAAACTAATGCAAAGTGAGTATATGTAGTCATCAATAAATGATACTAAATAGGTTATCGGACTTATATAGGTCCGCACACGTCAGAGTGAACATATTCAATCTAACACGTGTATCTGTAAAGGGTTCACGACATTGTTTAGCTCTTAAACACACTTACAAAAACCATTGTAAGTTTCCGTTGGAATACCTGTTATCATATCATGGTTATCAATTAAATAATAGTTCGTGATAAAACTACCAACAACAAGAAAAGCACATACTCATATAACAATTCACCATTTGCGAAAATAATTTAGATTTGGCACAAAATACCGATAAGAACCTAGATATAAGCAATGATAAAAATATAATAAAAATTAAAGACTAATGAACTAGTTTAAACTTAATACTAATAAATAAATAAAACTGCTGCAAACAGCTTTTTTCCAACAAATAAAAAATAAGTCAATGAACTCAAACACACGCTTCTTAAAAAGTTTTTATCGAGTTTATATATTGAAAATATAAGAAAATTCTTTTAAAATTTTATCAATATAAAGATTATATTATGTTAAAAACCATCTGAGTTTGAATTGTATGTTTTGTAATTTAAGGTAAATATCAATTTTCTTTTCAACTCAACAAAACCATTAATTTCTAAGTTTTCGAATTTTTATTTACTAATATAAATATAATTTAAATTAAAAATTAAATTAAATTAAATAAACAATTTAGATATAAAAACATATTAGTACATGTTACACAACATTAAAGATTTTCAACGAAGTCAGCATCTATGAGTTTTAAAAGTAATTCCTCTGCTTCTTTACTCCAGAGTGTAGAAGTCTGTAGTATACTTTTTCCTCAAAGATGAAATGGATCTGATGAAATCAGAAACATTCTGAACAAATCCTCAGGCTTGCTTTGCCGTGAACACTTTCTTGTGTTGTGCTTTCTATAATATTGTGGTTTAGAATTTATATATTAAATTGATATCAACTTCAGTAATTTGGAAGTGGTAATTGGATCCGCGATAAATCTCCTAGCCGTATTGCCATCATTTGTATTTCCAGGACCAGCTTTGGTGTACCGATGATGAGACCGTGTTTTTGAAATTCCAATTCAACGTTCTTTTTCTTTTCTTGTCTGAGCCAAAGTACTAGTCATATGAAATCTTCAGAATGTGCTCCATAAATATAATTTTGGTATGTATGAGATAGTCCAAATTCATATCCAGAAGTCTCGCCGATATTAGCAGGACTTTCGCTTAGTGTTTTCCTCACAGCTCCGCAAACTGTACATGATGATGAAGATTTTGTACACGTCAGCTCTTGCACAACGTTTTCATCGACCATTGTCGTAAATAATAATCTGTGCTGGGTTATTAATTCCTTACCAAAGTATTCAAAAGAAGAATCCTCTAGACTATCTATTTGTGAATTTATCAATGGGAAGTCATCTTGTGTGAGCTGCATGATTTCTTTTTTATACACAAATTTTATAGGACGGCAGTACTTTGTAGTCGATGGCGAAGGGTTATTCTATAAATTGTCGGATAGTTGCATGTTCCTCGCAGATGGCGTTGTAGGTTTTTCAGGATCTATCACTGCAGAACATATATTGCACAATCTCAAATATACAAGTGATATCATGAACATATCTGCATCAGTTACTCCTTCGTCAATGAATTGCTTGTACTCACTTTGTCCAGATGAGCCATCGCAACCCCATTTAAATAGCATCACTAACTTGCCGATGCTGCGCTTAATAACATCTAGTAAACTTTGAAATAGACGTTCTGAGGTATGGTCCAACAGTGCTCGCAGACTAACTTCTGCTGATGTTGGCCTTATATTGCATTTTTCCGGGAACGGTATAAAATGTTTCTTTGCAATTTTAATTTGTTCGTATGAAGGATACATGTTGACATCAATTTCCAACGCAGAAGACCTTATTAGCTCGTATTGATGCTTTGTCATCTTCGAATCAATGTAAAGGGCAAGTGTCATGTCAGGATACAGTTTCTTAGTAACCTTATTATCGTTGTGAATTTTAGTTGAGAACACGTTGAAAATCCTTCTAAGGCGATTTGGCGTGAAGATGTTGGTACACTATTCTAAGGTACACGCTAAGCACTGCAGCAGGGATCACGAGTGCCGCACGACAGACTGCTTTCGTGAAACTAAGCCAAATCTCTATCAGATCACTGCACCAGAAACGATCAGCAATTTTATGCAATTTTGAAGTTCATTGAAGATGGGGCCTCAGGGAAGCTGGTCCGTGTGGTCAATTTATACGATCTGAAATGCCGGGCCAAATTTGAGTATGGCTTATCATCTTCTTCTACATCTAGGGAGGCAATCGTACAACGCGATTACTTATTGCAACAAAACTGAAATTAATTTAGATGTTGAAAAATACAGATGTTGAAGATAAAATCTGCGATGGCAAGATAAATTAGAAGTGCAGCGAATAGGAATCATTGATAGATGCACCAGCATCAGAAAAAACAGCCAGCAAGGAGTGTGAATTATTTGGAACGTTCAATTCAATTGTTGAAATGTATTATTTATTTATATGTATATTTATTTGATCTCCAATAAGAAGCAATATGATTAATCAAAATACATATTAAGCTACCGATGGTGTTTTGCTATTTTAATGGTAACTTTGTTATGCCTGTAGCGAAGAAGTCTGCGTGGCGAGAGGCAGTGAAATCCGAAAAGGCATCATTCACAGCTTCTTGAGAACTCAAGGATTTTCCTTGTAAGAGCTGGTCCAATGCCTGGAATAAGTGGCAGTCCGTTAGTGTAGCTCCTGTAATTTGAGCAGCATTGTTCGAGCGACATGTGGTCGCGCGTTGTCTTGTAAGAGGATTGGACGGTCTCTATTGACCAATCTAGGTTTTTTAATGGAAAGCTCTCTCAACATCACGTCCAAATGATTGCAGTAGACATCTGCTGTTATGGATTGACCAGGTCTCATAAAGCTGTAATGAATAATTCCGGCGCTGGACCACCAAACAGACACCATAAGCTTTTTCTGATGAATGTTTGGTTTAGGGCTCTGTTTTCGAGTCCCTTTTTTATCCAGACATTGTGCCGAACGTTTTCGATTGACGAACAAGATCCATTTTTCATCAACCGTTGCAATGCGGTGTAGAAAAGAACTTTTGACAAACACTTTAAACTAACTTTTTAATTTTATTTGGAACCGGCTGGCTGCTTAGACCTGTAAAACCATGATTCATGCTGCCTTATTTTGCAGTCCTCCGCTGCAGAAGAGAACGTCTGGTCAAAAGAAAAAGAGGAGGAGAGAAAGAAGATCACGGAATGGTGCTGACTATTTTCTTAATGTGCAAAATATAACTTTGTACCATGTTTTATACACTTATATGTATAGTATACATATATAGTACAATATATACTATATATAAATAATTTTGTGTGATTTTTTGAAAGTGTTAAAGATGTTCTTGTTTGTGTTGCAACTTTTTTTTCTAGTTGTAGTTCTTTGGATCTGAAGTTATATTTTATACTTTCATTTTGACTTATTTCTTCGTTAATTCGAATTCGAATAATTCGAATTCAAGTTAATACTAACTCTAAAAAAAATTAAACATATCAATTATAATAATATGCATTTGCATATATATGTATACTCGTGTATATATTTATATTTATATGTCCATATATATGGATCTGCTAACGTCTAAATAATATGTTCAAATAAAGATAGTATATATACATGTGAATATAAATATGTACATATTTATATGTACAACCCTCGAACCCATTCATGTTGCTGTTTTGTGAGTGTGTGTGTTCAATGTATGTATATGTATGTATATTTCTACAACTTTTATATTTATGTAAGTGTTACTTTACTACTGTCATATGCATCTATGTAGGTACTTCATTTGTTAACATTAACAATGCATTTTTTTACCTCAACACTTTTCATTTGCATGGGAGGCGTTCTCAAAAATGCAGCCTCGAAAATGGAAAATCATCATCGAGGTCGGATGATGAAATCAAATGTTGTATAAGTGATTTCTACAAAATTTCGGTACAGAACAATACAGTGTCTACTAATATAATAATTATTTATTTATTTCAATAAATAATGCTTGAATGTATTTAAATGACACAAGTCAATTGGGGGTGAAGGCTTTGACAATTTGCAGCCCGTGGTCATCGAGACAATTAATGGAGGTAGTGGAAACCGGGGAAGCGAAGAGAAAGATGAAGAAAAATTGTTCAATTAACACCTGAATTAATTCGCGAGGGTTGAAATTTCGCTCATGTATGGAAGAACATTTTGTAACCCATTGTCCCACCTTAGAGCGTGCGTCAAAATTTCAACGTAATCTGAAGAAGATGTTGTTGGAAATGTACTCTACTCAAATATACTTGTTATTAATTCAATCGATGTATCTATGATTTGCCTGTGAGAAATAATTTTATTTTAAAATTATTTTCCTAAAAATTGTTATTCATAATTTCTATTCTGAACTGTTAACTGCGTTAAAATAAAGACTTATATGAAATATAAATTTGTGCACTAGAGGACCTTTCATCAGGTTATGGGCCCAGGATCCATACAGAGATTTCTGAGGAATTTACTAGTCGAAAAGTTATAGATATTTTGTTGATGACAAAAATATGGCTTCTTCCTTATATCAAATCGAGAAATTGGAAGGAGGAAATTATGAATCATAGAGCGTTCAGATGAAAAGTATACTTATACATTCCGGATATTGGAAATACGTGAACGGGGATATAGTTAAAGCGATAGATGCAACTGCTACGTAGAAGTTGGAATGGGAATCTGTTGACGAGAAGGCTCTGGCAACTATTACTTTAAGCGTTAAATCTTCACAACTTAATTACGTAAGAAACTGCAAGACGTCGATGGAAGCTTGGTTAAAGCTTAGAAACGTACACAAGCCAAGTAGTCCACTACAGAAAGTATTTTTGTTCAAGAAAGTGTTGAAATTGGACATGAAAGAAAGCAAAAATATGGTGGAACATTTAAACACTTTTTCGGAAATAATAGACAAGTTAGCTGATATGAGTATCCAGATCCATGAAGAATTATCGGTAATTATTCTACTATCTAGTGTTCCAAAGCGTTACGGAAATTTCGTCATTGCTATGGAAACAAGAGATCAATTCCCCTCACTTGAGATGCTGAAAATTAAACTTTTGGAAGAATGGGATCGCAGGAATCAATTGGATGACATTGACTGTATAAAAAATCAGCAAGCTTTTGGTGCCACAGCAGCTGAAAAAAGTGTTAAAAGCGATAAAAAGAAGATTCTCAAGGGCAACTGCTTCGTATGTGGTAAGAAAGGTCATTACGGTAATAAATGTAGATCCAGAAAGGAACATAAGACATGCTCACTGATTGCGATGGCAAAATCCAAAAACAGAGATGAATCGAATACTTGGTGTATCGATAGTGGAGCAACAAGCCATATGTGCTCGAATCGTAAGCTGTTTACAGAATTCGAGGATAACGACGATGTTATCATGTTAGCTGATGAAAAGCAAATCCGTGCGAAGGGAAAGGGCATAGTCATGGGAAGATTTGGTGGTATAACTGCTGAATTTAAAGATGTTTTATATTCTCCAGATTTGCATGGTAACTTTATCTCGGTTAATAGCTGTGTCGACCATGGTAACAGTGTAAAATTTAATCACAAATCTGCTGTGATCGTTGATAGTACTGGAGATTTGGTAATTAAGGCCATAAGAAAAAACGGACTTTTCATTTGTGAAGCCGATGAAGAGAAGGAAAAATTATGCTCCGTAATTTCAAGTAAAGAATTGTGGCACTTGAGATATGGTCACCTTAACTATCAAAGCTTGAATGAATTACATAAGAAGGATATGGTCAGCGGTCTTGGTATGATGTCCCGAAGGGTATTCGTATATTTCCTGAAATGTAAGAGTGAGGTATTTGATACATTTAAATTGTTCAAGACAATGGTGGAGCGTCAAACTGGTCGTAAAATAAAGTGTCTAAGAAGTGACAATGGCGGAGAATATGTGAACAAGGCTTTCAATTCTTATCTCGAAAAGGAGGGTATCCAACGTCAACTTACCGTACCTTATACTCCCCAGCAGAACGGTGTCGCTGAGAGATCGAACCGAACGTTAGTGGAAATGGCGCGCTGTATGCTAATACATTCCGGATTGAGCATAAGATTGTGGGCAGAGGCTGTATACACAGCAGTTTATTTGCGAAATCGATGTCCTACAAAGGCAATGACAGACAAAACGCCACATGAACTATGGACTGGTCGTAAAGCAAATGTAAGTCATCTTAAAGTCTTCGGTTCATATGCTGTTGTCCTTGACAAAAACAAACAAAGAGGTAAATTTGCTGCTAAAGCTTCAAATTTCGTAATGGTGGGATATTCACGAGTGTCTAAGGCTTATCGCTTATACGATGAGAAGAGACAAGTAATTATTGAACGTCGTGATGCCCGGTTTGATGAAAAATGCAATAATCATAAAAGGGATGGAGATAGTTGTACATCTAAAAGTGGAAAGAAGCCATGTCGAGTGAAATGTTATCTTTGCGAGAAAAGGGAACATGGTCCATAGTCGATCTTCCACAAGAGCATAAGGCCATCAAGAACAAATGGGTTTTCACCTTAAAAAAGGATTTGAAGGGTCAAGTAGTTCGATACAAGACAAGACTCGTAGCCAAAGGATTCGGTCAAAGGTATGGCGTAGATTATAAGGAAACTTTTTCGCCAGTAGTTAGATACGCATCAATAAGATTATTATTAGCCTTAGCAGTTGAACACCGAATGAAGCTTCATCAGATTGATGTAGCAACTGCATATTTAAATGGAGATTTGCAGGACGAAATATATATGCAGCAACCAGAAGGATTAGTAAATAACAGTCATCCTAATAAAGTTTTACGTCTGCATAAAGCCTTGTACGGATTAAAACAATCCGGAAGAGGCAATGGAACACTAAATTGAATGATGTGTTAAATAATCTAGGTTTCAAAGCCTGTACGAGTGAACCGTGTTTGTACAAAACTATGAGAAATAGCAACTTGATAATTATAGCAGTATATGTTGATGACTTGATCATTGGATGCAAAGACAATAATGAAATTTTGAAAGTTAAAGATCAAATTAGTGAAGAATTTGAAATTACAGACAAAGGTTTACTAGAGCATTTCTTGGGCATGGAAGTGCAGCGTGATGGAGAAACGGGTGATATTGAAATAGGTCAAGAACTCTATATTAAGGAGTTGTTACAACAGTATGGTATGGAGAACTGTGAACCGATTTCGATTCCACTAAATCCGGGTTTTCAAATAAGTTGTAACAAAGATTGCAAGAAAGTAGATACAACAATGTACCAATCGTTAATCGGATCGCTTTTGTACTTAGCGCTAACAACAAGACCAGATATACTGCACTCTGTAGCAAAGCTGGCCCAGAGGAATACTGATCCTCATATGGAGCATTTTGTTGCAGCGAAGCAGGTTTTAAGGTATCTAAGAGGTACATCCAAAATTAAGTTAAAGTTTTCTAGTGGTAGTAACGAGCTTTTGGGATATGCGGATGCAGATTGGGGCGGTTGCGACACTGACAGAAAATCGTATTCTGGATTTGTATTTTTCCTTGGGAAATCTCCTATTTCATGGGAATCAAAGAAGCAAACCACGACGGCGTTAAGCAGCACTGAAGCTGAATATGTTTCGATTTCAAACGCATCGAAAGAAGCGGTTTATCTGAGAAGATTACTTCAAGAACTAGGATTTCTGAATGACGAGAGTGTTATAAGAGAGGTGGTAAAATCTAAAGAGGTTGAATTGATTTACTGTCCTTCAGAACATAATGTTAGTGATATATTCACAAAGAATCTACCGAAAATCAAACATGTAAAATTTGCAAACTCATTGAATTTAAAATAGTTAGTTTATTTAAATATTAACGTTTGAGGAGGAGTGTTGGAAATGTACTGTACTCAAATATACTTGTTATTAATTCTATCGAGGTATCTATGATTTGCCTGTGAGAAATAATTTTATTTTAAAATTATTTTCCTAAAAATTGTTATTCATAATTTCTATTCTGAACTGTTAACTGCGTTAAAATAAAGACTTATATGAAATATAAATTTGTGCACTAGAGGACCTTTCATCAGATGGCCAGAGTGCATGGCCGGCTATCAGGAAATGTGTCAGTATCTCAAGAAACCGAAAACCCAACAAACCATTACAAATTCTTTAAAAACCGAACAACGACGTCGATGTCCAAGGTTTCGTTCGTTTAGTGTCACTAGTAGGAATGAAGATATTTTAAATCATGTCTATTTGAACTAAAACCAGTAAGGGCCAGTTTTTCAGTGCTCGGTTATCGTCGTTTCTCAGTTAACCTTCGTTTAAACGACACATTGTGTTTTTCAGTGCTCGTTTAAACGGAGGTTAACCGGCCGATATTGCTCAGTTAAACTCCGGTAAATTTATCTTTTTAATAGATAAAGAAACAGCTGTTTCTTCGAGTACAGACCTTTGTTCAAAACTATGCTAATAATTTTGTTTATTTGCACCAGAACAGCTGTTCTCTTTGTAAAAATGAAAGTATTGTCAAGTGCTGCCAGAAAAGGTTCAGGTATATGCTAAATATTCATTGAATTTAGATAAATTCTGTATGAAATATAGAAAAGATACGTTTAACATAGATAAGTTAAACTCGCACTGTAAAACTCAAATCTCAGTTAACTTTTGTTTGGCGTTTAACTAATCTCCGTTTAAACGCCGTTTAAACGAGCACTGAAAAACTGGGCCTAAGAGGTGTAATTTTGATATTAAAAAAAAAAAAAAAAATGCCATTTTTTGAGATAAATTATCGCATGTTTATTTCGTAATAAAGAGGAAGGTATGCCGTTAATAATAAAAAACAACATCAGCCAAATGGCCACCACGACCACGCTTACAGGACCATGTCCTTTTCAGGAAATTTTCCATAACCAAATCGCAAAGTGGCTGCCCTATGTCCTCGATAGCCTCACGAATTCCAACTTTGAGGTCTTGAATCGACGCTGGGCTGTTGGCGTAGACCTTATCTTTCACGTGGCCCCAAAGGAAGAAGTCGCAAGGTGTTAAATCACAAGATCTCGGTGGCCAATTGTGATCACCTCTTCGAGAGATAACACGGTCAGGAAACTTTTTCCGTAAAAGATCAATGGTTTCGTTGCTTGTGTGGCACGTAGCGCCGTCTTGTTGAAAGTAAACGTTGTCCAGATCAATACCATCTAACTCCGGCCATAAAAACGTTAGTGGAATGCCCAATTCTAAAGAACGACGAGGAATGGGCAAACCTGGGTTATCCTCAACACTTTGGGCTACAGCAGCAATATTCTCAGTTGTTCTTGAGCGACGTGCACGGGTTTTATTCTTCACATCACTAACTTGTCCCAACAGCTCGAATTTTTCCACCTATTTCTGTATTGCGGTCCGACAAGGTGCTTCACGACGACCCAAAAATGCTTTAGTTTTGCGAACTGTGACTGCAAAATTTTCACCATTTTTGTAGTGAATTTGAAGAATTCCATTGCATTTTTGCAGCGTGTATCGTTCCATTTTTAGTAATGGCGTAGTTTCTACTTGTCAAATGTCAAAAATAACAGCTTCAAAAGTGACAGCTACCGAAATAGCGGGCTATTCAAAATTACACCTCTTATTGGAAAACCCTTTAGTTTTGAATTTAAGCACAATTTCCAGTTTTAAAATTTCTTGGTCCCACAAGGCTACACACAGGACTACAAAAGGAATGCAGCATGAAGCATGGATCATGGATTTACAGGTCTAAGCAACGCACCAGCCGCTTCTATAAAAAGTTAAAAAGTTAGCTTAGAGTATTTGTCACAAGTTGGCTGATGCTGAGTCGATTTTTGAGTGATTTAATATTTAATGCCTCTTCATTCTCGAGTACACAGAGATTGAGAGAAAGAGAGTAAATTCCAGAGCAGAGTAGAAATAGGGAGTAAATCTATTACGATCTATAATTTTAAGTATCTCCCGTGCAAAAACATGTTACATCTGCATATTATCAAAGTTATCTTAGATTTTTGCAAAAATGACCGACAGAAATAAAAATCTTTACGGTGGACTTCTTTTTAATCAAACTGTTTGTCGAAGTCGCGAAATCACAGAGTAAGTAACACATCAACTCTTTTGACACAACCTCATCTCATCAGAGTCAACATTGAAACGAAATCTTCACAGCTGCGTCGGAAAGAGATGAAGGGGAAGAATACCCATTGAAATTGAACTTACTTATTTATTACTTATTGAAGTTACTTCCTGGACTTCATTTCCAGATATTGTCCTCATCGAAATTCCGATAACTCAATTACCGAAGTCCTACTTAACTTTCAATCCAACATTCTGAACCCAAGACATAACTTAGACATAACTGAACACAAATTTTTCCTTAGTTCCTTAGGTACACAAGCACCCACGTATGTATAATCAATCTCAAAGAGTCTTGAGGTCAAAAACTAAAACAAAATAACTAATCAACATTTCAACAATTGAATTGAACGTTCCAAATAATTCACGCCTCAAAGTTGGCTCGGCACATTCTGAGACTGCACAACAAGGACATTCCCGTCTTTCTCGACAACGGTCCATATTTTCTAGAAACCCTAGAGAGGAAACGGAAGAGCAAAGACAGGACCGCGTTAGATCCCAACTTAGGACTTACAGTTGAGAAATCGGCAACAGGAAACAGAGGAGGCTCATCAATTGCGCATAAGGACTCAGCGTGTAAGACAATAAACAGGACGTTACAGGATATTCGAGGAAATACAGCCATCACGGAAGGAGTTACTTCGGGTTTGTCTGGAGATTTCAGGCAAATATTACCTGTAATTCGGAACAAGAGCGGACAAAATAAAAGCATGCATAACATCCTCTCATATTTGAAAGCATGTTAAAATCTGAAAGCTGTCTACAACTATACGAGCCTATTTATACGGGAATCAAGTTTCTTCTACTTATGCAAAGAAAATATTAATGCTAGGCAATGGTCAGAGAAAATCAACTCGGAAAGGCGAAGTGGATAAAAAAATTATACGTCTGTATACAAGTCAATTAACAAATTAAGGGGAACACTATCTGGATCATACGTGGCTATGTGAAAGAGCCATATTAGCTCCAATGAATGATGCCATGGACAATATTAATGCACAACATTTTCAGAAAATTTCACGTGACTGTCTGCTATAAATCAATCGACACTTCCAAATGAAAATGAAGTTGTCATTTTCCTATCCTACAGAGTTTCTAAATTCTCGTTAGCCTCCATGTACTCCGGCACATTGCCTCTCTTTGTGTTGGTAGCGTTTTCTAGAATTTCAAAATCTGGAATACAAAATTTTGAAAGCAAAATCTTGAAAAGCAAAATCTTGAAAAGCAAAATCTTGAACAAAATTTTTTTAAATATAGTCAAGAATGGGGTAAATCGACCCCCGTCCCATACGATTTTTTCTTATTTCGAACCAACCTACTTGTCCTAGATTTTTGGCACACCTTATGCGTTACACCCTGTATAAGATATACTCTTAAAAACTTGACACTTCTGCATATAAAGATTTAATCCAATTGCGGTCTTTTCTTTTAAAGAACAGAGCGCAATAAAACTAACAACAACAAGAACAGCACATACTCATATACCAATTTACAATTTGCGAAAATAATTTGGCACAACATACCGATAAGAAGCTAGATATAAGCAATGATAAAGATATGATAAAAATTAAAGACTAATGAACTAGTTTAAACTTAATACTAATAAACCGTAACACGCGCGGCTTGAAAACTGCTACAAACTGTTTTTTTCCAACAAATAAAAAATTAGTCAACGAACTTAAACACGCGCAACTTAAAAGTAACTGATATTAAGTAAGGTAGATCTAATAAGTGCTTAGAAATGCTTGAACTCCTTAATTCCGAAAAAATATTGAAGGTTCATTGGATGCGTTTAAAAATATTATATTAAAAATTACAAATTTTTAGATATAATTTATTGCACATATCTACATATATCTAAGGAATGAGGGTGTACATTCACTTTGTGCTTCCGTTTGTAACACATTAAAGGAGGCGTGGTGGGTATAAAAAAGTATATATTCTTGCTCAGAATAACCTCTTGAGTCGATTTAGCCACGTCTGTCCATCTGTCTGTAGAAAGCACGATTTGAGGAGAACAGAATGAACTATCGCGATGAAATTTGGCACGAATATTCTCGTGCATTTGGGATTGAAAACGGGGCAAAATCCGACGAGCCTACTTCATACAGAAAATGTTAATCCATCCGTGTTTATAGTGAATTTCATGAATTTGTAAAGTGAAGGTAAGATTAAAATATACTGTATATGTACAGGCTGTTTTGCACAAGAAGAACAAAGGACTAGGCCGTGTAGGCTTGGTCGAGACAAAAAAAACCAGAAAGAGTGTTAACTTCGGCCTGGCCGAACTTCATACACCCTACAGATGTTCACTTAAAAACTAGGCGTGGCAATGGTCTAATTTTTTTCCTTTTCAATCTCAAATAGCATGTGATGACAGAGAATATTCGTGCCAAATTTGATGAAAATTTCTCTATTCGTTCTCCTATAATCGAGTTTTATTTAATTAGTGGGCGGACCACGCCCATTTTTGGTAGTCTATTTTGGTCAGAGACAGTGGACTTCTGGACAAAATTTCAACCCCAAATTCGTTCTACAAGCTGCGAAATTGAGCTATAAGCATGGATTAATTTATATTCACTATAAAAAGTAGGCGTGGTAATGGTACGATTTCGCCCATTTTCAATAGCGATGAGTTTCTAATGGTAGAAAATATTCGTGCCAAGTTTGAAGAAGATATCTCTATTTGTTCTCTTGTAATCGTGATTTCCACAGACGGACAGACAGACAGACAAACAGACGGACGGACATAGCTAAATCGACTCAGGAGGTCACGCTGATCAAGAATATATATACTTTCCTATACCTGTCACGCCTCCTTTAATGCGTTACAAACGGAAGCAGTAAGTGAATATACCCTCTCACTTCGTGTGCAGGGTATAAAAATCATATGGGAGGGTTGACAATTTCCCCCGTTTAGACGGGAGGGGCTATTTTATAAAAATCCGACTTAACATCGGAAAAAGTATTATCAAAAAACAATGGTTAGATCTAAATAACGTTTGCTTGCTGATTTTCAAAGCCAAATATCTGCTTCAGTTTTTGAGAAAATTAATTCCAAGCTTCAAATTTAAAAACCTGTAGGTACCATGTGTAAGTACCTAATTTAAAAAGGAGACTGAGGAGCACATATTTGTCTTTCAAATGCAGTATTTAGGAAGGATTTAGGTAATTTTTAATATAATTTTTTATATAATATTTTTAAACGCATCCAATGAACCTTCAATATTTTTTCGGAAATAAAGGAGTTCAAGCGTTTTTAATTCCATAGAAATTTTTCCGGATTTTGTTTTAAACAAACCTTAGAAAACAAGAAAAAGAGTCAACGACGGGTACTCTGCTAGTTTTCAATAAATGTGGTCGAAACTGTACGAGATAAGAGCAAATATTATATACATACATACAACATATTATAGCTGCGTTTTTTTAATGAACTGTATAGATCTTCGCCATACAACTGACACTTACTCAGGTTTTACCCAAGTCTCTATCTGGGTTATAGGGAAATTTTAAGATTTCCCTCTATTTTGAATATAGCCAACTTCACAAATTTTGAAAAACGTCAAAAAATAAAATTGAAAAATTATTTTGTTTGAAGACCTGTATAGTTCATTAAAAAAACGCGATTCAGATTACTCTACGTATGAAAGATTATACAATGAAGTTGGGCGCGATGTCGATTTTAGCGAAATTTCCCTCGTCGTTCTTTTAATGAACTGGATCTTCAGTTCATTAAAAAAACGCAGCTTATATGTATATCGTTGGAAAAGAAAAATTATAAGAAACATTTCAAATGGCGGGTTCCAATTTGTATCTTAGTGTAATATAAGAGAAAAAACTTTTTTAATGCGTTCCTACCATTTTTTTCGTAATACTAAAGTATCTCCATAATTATGTGAAAAATCAAAAAAATGTATATTACATAAAAGATAGATCCTAAGCAGACGGTATGCGACATTGTATCTCTCATACTTTAGGAAATATCGCTCCTGCAAATCAGAAGCTTCGACATTTCAACGCCCGCGCTCCTATACAAAAGCCACATCCTTAAAAATATTTGTTGGATGGTTTCAAGGGGGCAGGGCGGTGGTAAAAATTAGCTTTACTAACTAACTAACTTATCAGTTCTACCTTACGTAACATCTGCAAATTTAAGCTGCGCGTATTTAAGTTCATTGACTTATTTTATATTTGTTGAAAAAAACTGTTTGTGAGCAGTTTTCAAGCTGCGCGTGTTACGGTTTATTAGTATTAAGTTTAAAATAGGTCATTAGTCTTTAGGTTTTATCATATCTTTATCATTGTTCATATCTATCTAGCTGCTTATCGGTCATTTGTCCCAAATCTAAATTATTTTCGCAAATGGTGAATTGCTATACGATTATGTGCTGTTCTTGTTGTTGTTAGTTTTATTGTGCACTATTCTTTAAAAGAAAAGACCGGCCGAGAGAGTTGTATAAAAACGACCGCAATCGGATCGAATCCTTAGTGCTTTCGAAACACTGCTTTTGACGAGATGTTCTCCTTCGTGATCTGGTCGCTGTTGACGATTCTGAAGCTTGGCGCCTCGAGCGATTGCTGCATAAAGACGGTAAAACCAAAATGGGGATAGGGGAGGTTTTCATAATATGCATATCAACACCTCGTATCTTTATCAGGATCTGGCTAACAGTTCTTACTGTGCCCATAATGCTTTGAAAGCTGTTTCGCAAAAGATGGACCTGCTCGAGTCGGGGAACGAGATCTTGAGGCTTAAATTGAATGCCTTGGATATGAAGTGAGTGGAAAACCGAAAGTCAATCCTTTCTTAACTGAACTCTTTTTAGGAACGACAAACATTTTGGCGAGATCAAAGATGCAGTTTGCGGTGCGTTTGAGAAGAATATCAGTCAGATACACCAGCAAGAAGCACCCAAATGTGATTGTAATGCAACACGATCAAAGAAGACAACAACTATCTCATCACTATCACCAGACAAACTCCATACTCTCACCACTTCCACAATTAACTCCACCGACTCATCATCCTATCCTTCTGTCTCTTCCTATCCTTCGTCTTTCCTCTCAACTACCTCTCTTCCAAGCAGCTGCGCTGAGGCACTTCGTCGTAGCTCAGCACCGAAAAATGGTCCCCAACTGATTCACATTCCAAACTCAAATCTTGATCCATTTTTTGTATACTGTGTAATCGATCCGCGGCAAAACGGTTCCGCCTGGACCCTCATCCAGCGACGACGCGATGGTGCCATGAATTTTTATCGCACCTGGGACGAGTATCGTCGCGGCTTCGGCAACTTGGAGGGAGACTTCTTTATCGGACTGAAACGTCTGCATGCCTTAACGCACTCCACTGCACATGAGCTATGGATTCAAATGGAAGACTTTGACTATGCTACAGGTTGGGCCAAATATAGCTCATTCGCCGTCGGTAATGAAACTGATGGATACGCTTTGAATAAGTTGGGTGCTTTCTCGGGAGACGCAGGCGATTCGCTAACATACCATGCAGGTCAGAAGTTCTCGACCCGCGATAAGGACAACGATAAAGGCGGTGGAAATTGTGCCGTGGAATTTAAAGGGGGCTGGTGGTATAATAAATGCCACAGAAGGTATTGAAATAAGACTTTTTAGTATGTAGCATCGTTATTTATTTTCCTTAATTATTCCCTTTATTCAGCAACTTGAATGGTCCATATTTAAAAGAAGGCAATAACAAAATGTGGGCAGAGGGTATTATCTGGCTAGATTGGCGCAACACCTCCCTCAAGTATGTCCATATGGCGATCCGGCCTCTAAATAAAGGAAAATAATTGAGTTTTAAAGTTAAAAATGTGTTAACCATATAGTGAATTGTTATTTTACGTATATTATGTTATATCACGTATTGTTATTTTTACTTACGAAAATGTTCATTTGCCAAAGTACTGGTCTGGAGAAAAACATAGTTTTGCATTTCAATTTTTTACTTGACCTCAAATATCTTTGAATTTTATATAAATACCAATTGAAGTGTTTCCTATCAGATACAAATAATGGCTAAGCGTTTTAATTGAGTAAAATTTGTCATTATTTTATCCCAAACTCGATGTACAGGTTATCCAATACCACCATGGTTAAAAAAAAATACTTCTCACTCACACCACATCTATTTAAGATGTGTTAAAAGATATTCTTATTTCTGGTTTTTTTCTTTACAATTATAGAAAGAATTATCGCAAAGCAAAATTAATTTTCCAATATAAAAAAAGAAAAAAACTACAATCTTACTCTAGCTATTCTTCTACATCATTTTTTGATGAAGTTGTTTCGATGGGTTTTGTTATATGTATATAGTTTTCAGAACCTATAGATGCTCAACAATTTCTATAGGCAATACACATAATCGTGGAACCGATCGCGTTATCCTATTTTTACCGGTACATAGTGATCCGTTGTGAAAAAACCCATCTATTCTAGCATGTACTCCAACAATTCTCGTCGTTTTCCGCAGAGTTGGTGGCGTGTCCTCAGACTTGATGGTAATAAGATCTGCTATTTTCAGATTTTGCTTAGCTTTTCGACATTTTGGATGCTGTTGCAATTCATGAAGATAACTCTCGCTCCACAACTTCCTAAACCTTTGTACCATTTGAAACAAATCCGGGTCCCGCCATGTTTGAAGCATTTGACTCAGTTCTCTTTCAGCACCTACTATTTAAGTCAGAGAGGAATTCCAAATGCACTGCCTTAGACACCATGCATACAAACAGCCATGTATCCTATTATAATAACATTACCCCTTCTGCGATCTGGACGAACATCTATAGGTCCCGCGTAGTTACACCTGCATGAAGAAATGGTCGTGCAGGACGCATGCGGCAACTTGGAAGATCGCCCATCATTTGCTCGCTAGTCTTAGCCTACATAGTTTCACATTTTACACAGTCATGTAATATCGTCCTTGTCAGCTATCGAGCGCCTATCACCCAATACCTTTGTCTCAAAGCAGCTACAAGTTGCTGTGCCCCACAGTATAACAGTTTTATATGCCATAACCATACCAATCGACCTTATTCCGGATGCCGCCTGTTGGGTATAAATCTAAAATGCAGTTACGCGAGTCTGTTGATTTATTGAGGAATATCGGTACAGAAGTGATTACCCATGAATTTGTATTGACATTTATACTTGCCAATACCTGTTATTGAAATGATTTTATAGCAGGAAACAAAACTGCTCCGATCGCAATTGTTCTTAAATCTGAAATCAAAGATGACGCGTTATTTATTGGCGTCCGTCGGCATTAATTATCTACTCCACATTCCGTGCTTGTTGAAATATTCCCCGGATCTTTTGACCATTCATCTTTTGGACCTTGAAGGAAAGCTGGACCATTCCACCATAATCTACAAGAACCTAAATCCTTTATTGACAACCCTCTGAAAATAAGGTCTGCAGGATATACGTCTATTGGTACATAACGCCATTCGGTATAACTCGCATTTCTTTGAACTCGCTTACACGGTTAGCCACAAACTGCTTGAGTGTACCGATAGTGCCCTTCACAAATATTGCTGCCGCAGATGCGTCTAGATAACCAACATTTGCCAACTTCTATATTCTATTCTATAAATTCTGTACGACAATTTTGTTTTTGTTGATAATATTGGGTATAAGTTTGTGGCGTTTTTTTAGGGCCAGTTTTTCAGTGCTCGGTTATCGTCGTTTCTCAGTTAACCTTCGTTTAAACGACACATTGTGTTTTTCAGTGCTCGTTTAAACGGAGGTTAACCGGCCGATATTGCTCAGTTAAACTCCGGTAAATTTATCTTTTTAATAGATAAAGAAACAGCTGTTTCTTCGAGTACAGACATTTACCTTTGTTCAAAACTATGCTAATAATTTTGTTTATTTGCACCAGAACAGCTGTTCTCTTTGCAAAAATGAAAGTATTGTCAAGTGCTGCCAGAAAAGGTTCAGGTATATGCTAAATATTCATTGAATTTAGATAAATTCTGTATGAAATATAGAAAAGATACGTTTAACATAGATAAGTTAAACTCGCACTGTAAAACTCAAATCTCAGTTAACTTTTGTTTGGCGTTTAACTAATCTCCGTTTAAACGCCGTTTAAACGAGCACTGAAAAACTGGGCCTAAGAGGTGTAATTTTGATATTAAAAAAAAAAATGCCATTTTTTGAGATAAATTATCGCATGTTTATTTCGTAATAAAGAGGAAGGTATGCCGTTAATAATAAAAAACAACATCAGCCAAATGGCCACCACGACCACGCTTACAGGACCATGTCCTTTTCAGGAAATTTTCCATAACCAAATCGCAAAGTGGCTGCCCTATGTCCTCGATAGCCTCACGAATTCCAACTTTGAGGTCTTGAATCGACGCTGGGCTGTTGGCGTAGACCTTATCTTTCACGTGGCCCCAAAGGAAGAAGTCGCAAGGTGTTAAATCACAAGATCTCGGTGGCCAATTGTGATCACCTCTTCGAGAGATAACACGGTCAGGAAACTTTTTCCGTAAAAGATCAATGGTTTCGTTGCTTGTGTGGCACGTAGCGCCGTCTTGTTGAAAGTAAACGTTGTCTAGATCAATACCATCTAACTCCGGCCATAAAAACGTTAGTGGAATGCCCAATTCTAAAGAACGACGAGGAATGGGCAAACCTGGGTTATCCTCAACACTTTGGGCTACAGCAGCAATATTCTCAGTTGTTCTTGAGCGACGTGCACGGGTTTTATTCTTCACATCACTAACTTGTCCCAACAGCTCGAATTTTTCCACCTGTTTCTGTATTGCGGTCCGGCAAGGTGCTTCACGACGACCCAAAAATGCTTTAGTTTTGCGAACTGTGACTGCAAAATTTTCACCATTTTTGTAGTGAATTTGAATAATTCCATTGCATTTTTGCAGCGTGTATCGTTCCATTTTTAGTAATGGCGTAGTTTCTACTTGTCAAATGTAAAAAATAACAGCTTCAAAAGTGACAGCTACCGAAATAGCGGGCTATTCAAAATTACACCTCTTATTGGAAAACCCTTTATCTTATAATCACATTTAATCACAGATGGGTATAAATAGTAGGCGTGGTCGTTACCCGTTTTCAAAACAAAATAATTGGCTTAGTAGTTTTAGTATTGTGTTCAAATTTAAGCTTTATTTCCGTGGTAATAAATTTGTTTTCATGAGCTATGCTATATAAACAGTGTAAAAGTGGGCGGACCGCACCCAGTTTTGCTGTAATAATGTCTTATTAGAAAAGAAGTTGTTATATAAAGTTTGATTCAGGAAGATTATATATTTAACTCGCTCGTTCATACTAAGAAACAATTAATAGGCATCAAGAGAGACGCGGGACGAATACGAAACGAATTCAAGAATAATGCACAAGAAATATTGTAAAATCTTTGCTAACAAGCAGCATCACATAAACATACGCACATGACATGTCTTGTCACAGGAACAATCTGTCTGAGTGACACCGAAATGGAAATACAGTAAGGGCCTGATTAGTCGTACTTAGCACTTAGCACTTATAAATTTCGAAGAACTTAGTTGTTTACGGGTTGCAGGGGGTACCGGTACTTCTAGTGTAGCCACTGGTTTACCTAATGTTCGAAATTGTGTATTTTTTGGTTTCGTGGGATTTTACTTGATTAGATATAGATTGCAATTATAATACCTTCGATTTGGAATCAGCAGCAAAATTTTAGTACATATTTATATTTACATTATTTATAAATTATAAATTAATTGTTTAAATCATATTATATTGAAATCCCATTAAACTATAAATTCGGCAAGCATAGACGACATCTTCAAAAATAGCGTCAAGTGCGATCCGGCAACGCGTTTTGCCTGTCACTTAGTTCGAACTTAGCAAAATATCAAAATCGATTTGATATTCCCCTTGTAATGCCTTGAACACACAGAAAATCGCACGACGAATTTTACGGTGCGAACTGTCAGAAATCAGGCCTTTAAGATTGAAAGAAAAACCAGGAAAATAAAATAAAACCAGTAAGAAAGCTATATTCGGCCTGGCCGAATCTTAGATACCCTACACCTAAAAGTTTTGAAAAAAAAAAAAAAAAAAGCTACCTTATAATCACATTTAATCACAGACGGGTATAAATACAGTGGCGTAGCTAGCGTGGGGCGGGAGTGGCGGTCCACTCTGGGTGGCACAATGTCGGTGGCGACAGTTGTGGAAATCAAGTATTGACTTATTGAATTCTAGGAATTTTTGGAGCTGCAAGTTGATTAACCGTCCCGGGCTCCATGAGACCTAGCTTCGCCTCTGTATAAATAGTAGGCGTAGTCGTTACCTTTTGTTTGCAAAACAAAATTGTTTAGTTGTTTTATTATTGTGTTAACATTGAAACTTTGTTTACGTGGTAATAAATTTGTTTTCATGAGCTATACTGTATAAGTAGTGTAAAAGTGGCCGGACCGCGCCCAGTTTTGTTGTTATAGTGTTTTATTGGAAAATAAATTGTTATGTAAAGTTTTATTCAGGAAGTTTATATATTTAACATTATAACCTTTTAAGACCCTCTTTTTCCTGTGTAACCTAAAAGTGGGCGGACCACGCCCATATTTGGCATATTAACGGATAATGCTACTCTATACTCAGTATTCTATGAAATTTTGTTGTCATAACTCAAAAACGAACCCTGATATCACATTTCTTATAAAACATAGGCGTGGTCGTTGACCGATTTTGCCCATTTTCAATACCAACCTGCACACCACAAGAAACAATATTCCTGCAAAATTTCATCACGATATCTTCACCGGTTCTACTGTGATCGTGATTTCAACAGACAGACAGACAGACGGACGGACATAGCTAAATCGACTCAGGAGGTCACGCTGATCATGAATATATATGCTTTTCTATACCTATCGTCTCTATTTCTATGCGTTACACATTTCGTGACAAAGTGAATATACCCTTAACCTTAAGGTGTAGGGTATAATAAACGTAAAAAAAGGTTAAAGCAAAACCAACTCACGTCAACCTATCGAGCACGAGAAGAAGTCCAGCAAGATAAGCATATCAGCAGTGTCGATATTGATATGGAGCTGGGCATCGACCACAAAACTGGTTTAAACCATCTACACAAGACTGGCTAGTAACTACAGAGATTACGCCAGGCAATTGAAAGAAAATGGCCGGAATCGACTATAAATCGAAATAGGAAAGGTGTGTCTTCCACCATGACAACGCTCGACACACTTGTTTGACGACCCGTCAACCATTGCGAGAGTTTAATTGGGAAGTTTTGAGCATCCACCATATAGTCCAGACATAGCACGCTCAGACTACCACTTGTTCCGATCTCGGCGGAACTTCTGAATGTAATTAAGCCGCTTTCAAAAGAAGCATGTGAAAACCACTTGATTGCGTTCTTCAACCAGAAACCACAGAAGTTCTTCACCGATGGCATCATGTCTCTACCCGAAAAATGGGGAAACATTGTAGATAATTATGGAGCATATTTGGTTTAAATAAATTCATTTTCAGACTATAAGAAAACCAGTTGAATTTTACTAGAAAAACGCCTTAAACTTATACCCAATATGTATCAACAAAAACTTAAATATTAAAATAGTATTGCAATTTATGCAACACTTTGTTACTGATTTTATTTTTCCAACTTAACACGCACACGCACGCTGCATGAATATAGCACTCGCTCAAATGGCCCTTTCGTGCTGATGCATCATTAACCAGTTCACACACAGTAGTGTTAACTTACTGCTGTAGTTATTAACTGACAAGCAGATGTCATTAAAACGTTGCACATGACCCGACGATGTGGTGCGCGTGAGAATGATGCATTCAAGGCTGGTGATAGTGGATAATCTGTACATTGACTTGGGGATAAAATAATTACAAATTTTACTACAATTTACTCAAATAAAACGCTTAGTCCTTATTTGTATTTAATAGGAAACACTTAAAATGGTATTTGGTAAAAAATAAAGGTGAAATTTTTATTTGAGGTCAATTAAAAAATTTGAATGAAAGACTTTCTATTCTTCACTCCATTTCTTTGGCAAATGAACATTTTCGTTAGTAAAAATAACGTAATACGTGAATTCATTGTAAATTTGACACATTGTTAACTTTAAAACTGGATTATTTTTATGGGCAAATGCATTCCTGCATTTATGGGCCGGATCGCCATATGGACATACTTGAGGGAGTAGTAGTGACCGTGCCAAGTGTACCAGTCGATACCATGTGCGTACATTTCCTTGGGATATTCTCCATTTAAATATTGACCATTCAAGTGGCTGAATGAAAGGAATGATTAAGGAAATAAATAACGAAACCACCAACAAAAAATCCCTATTTAAATACCTTTTGTGGCATTTATTATACCACCAGGCGGAGCTAAATTTGATGGCGCAATTTTCGGTGGGATGTTGATCGTTGTCCTTATCGTAGGTCGTGAACTTCTGACCTGCATGTTCTGTTAGCGAATCGCCTGCGTCTCCCGAGAAAGCACCCAACTGATTCAAAGCGTATCCATCACTTTCATCACCGATGGCGAAAGAGCTATATTTGGCCCAACGTGTAGCATTCTCGAAGTCTTCCATTTGAATCCAGAGCTCGTGTGCAGCGGACTGCGTTAAGGCATGCAGACGCTTCAGGCCGATAAAAAATTCACTTTCCACGTTGCCGAAGCCACGACGATATTCGTCCCAGTTGCGATAAAAATTGATGGCACCATCGAGTCGTCGCTGGATGATGGTCCAGGCGGCACCGTCTTGCCGCGGATCGACATAGCAGTATACAAAGAATGGATCAAGATTTGAGTTTGGAATGTGAATTAGTTGGGGACCATTTTTCGGTTCTGAGCTACGAAGAAGTGCTTCAGCGCAGCTGCTTGGAAGAGGGGAAGCTGTTGTTGTCGAGGGGGAAGAGGACAAAGGAGAGTCGGTGGAGTTAATAGTGGATGTGGTGAGAGTATGGAAGCTGCTTGGGAGAGAGGAAGTTGTTTTCGTCGAGGGGGAAGAGGACAAAGGAGAATCGGTGGAGTTAATAGTGGATGTGGTGAGAGTATGGAAGCTGCTTGGGAGAGAGGAAGTTGTTTTCGTCGAGGGGGAAGAGGACAAAGGAGAATCGGTGGAGTTAATAGTGGATGTGGTGAGAGTATGGAGACTGCTTAGAAGAGAGGAAGTTGTTTTCGTCGAGGGGGAAGAGGACAAAGGAGAATCGGTGGAGTTAATAGTGGTAGTGGGGAGAGTATGGTGTATGTCTGGTGATGGTGGTGAGATAATTGTTCTTGTTGTTGATCGTGTTGCATTACAATCACATTTGGGTTCTTCTTGCTGGTGTATCTGAGTTATCTTCTTCTCAAACGCACCGCTAACTGTATCTTTGATCCTAAAAAGAATTCAGTTCAAAAAGGTTTCACTTTCGGGTTTCCACTCACTTCATATCCAAAGCATCCAATTTAAGCCTCAAGATCTCGTTCCCCGACTCGAGTAGCTCCATCTTTTGCCAAACAGCTTTCAAATCAGTATCGTCACAGTAGAAACTGTTATCCAGATCCTGTAAAAGATACGAGCTGTTGATGTGCATTCTATTAACACCTCCCCCTATCCCGGTCTTTGTTTTACCGTCTCACAGCAGCAAGCGTTCGAGGCGCCAAGCTTCAGAATCGTCAACAGCGACCAGATCACGAAGGAGTACATCTCGTCAAAAGCAGTGTTTCGAAAGAATTAAAGATTCGATCCGATTGGGGTCGGTTTTATACAACACTCTCTGCCGGGGGTTTCTTTCAAAGAACCGTGCGCAATAAAACTAACAACAACAAGAACAGCACATAATCGTATAGCAATTCAGCATTTGCGATAAGACCGATAAGAAGCTAGATAGATATAAGCAATGATAAAGATATGATAAAACTTAAAGACTAATGAACTGGTTTAAACTTAATACTAATAAACCGTAACACGTGCAGCTTGAAAACTGCTGCAAACAGTTTTTTTCCAACAAATAAAAAATAAGTCAATGAACTTAAACACGCGCAACTTAAATGTTGCCGATATTAAGTAAGGTAGAACTAAATAATTAGTTGTGAGTTGGATTAATTTTGGCGCAGCCAACCCCCTAAAGCCAATTGTTACCACCGCCCTGTCCCCTTGACAGCATCCACCAAATATTTTTAGGGCGTGGCTTTTTTTAATAGGACGGCAGGCGTTGAAATGTCGAAACTTTCTGATTTGCAGGAGCGATATCTCCTAAAGTATGAGAGATACACTGTCGCATACCGCATTCTGCTTAGGATCTATCTTTTATGTAATATACATTTCTTTGATTTTTCACATAGTTATGGAGATACTTTAGTTTTACGAAAAAAGTGGTAAGGACGCATTAAAAAAGTTTTCTCTCTTATATGACACTAAGATACGAATTAGAACCCGTCATTTGAAATGTTTCTTATAATTTTTCTTTTCCAACGATATAAAATATGTTGTATGTATGTGTATAATATTTCCTGTTATCTTGTACAGTTTCGCCCACAGTTATTGAAAACTGGCAGAGTACCCGTCGTTGACTCTTTTTATTGTTTTCTAAGGTTTATTTAAAACAAAATCCGGAAAAATTTGAATGGAATTAAAAACGCTTGAACTTCTTTATTTCCGAAAAAATATTGAATGTTTATTGGAAGCGTTTAAAAATATTATATAAAAACTTATATTTTAAACGTTAACGTTAAAAAAACGTTTGTTTAAAAAAAACCATTATGACTAAGAAAACAACACAGGCAATTACTTAGATTATACACTTAATTATTGTTATACCCTACTCCTTAAGGTTAAGGGCATATTCACTTTGTCACGAAATGTGTAACGCTTAGAAATAGAGAAGATAGATATAGAAAAGTATATTGTATATAGTCTTGATCAGCCCCACCTCCTGAGTCGATTTAGCCATGTCCGTCTGTCTGTCTGTTGAAATCACGATCAGATGAGAACCGGTGAAGATATCATAATGAAATGTTGATATTTTATTTTTTATTAGAAATGTGATATCAGAGTCCGTTTTTTAATTATGACAACAAAATTTCATTCCAGGGTATAGAGTAGCATTATCCGTTAATGTGCAAAATATGGGCGTGATTCGCCCACTTTTATACTACTTATACAATATACATATGTAGGTCATGAAAACAAGTTTATTACTACGGAAATAAAGTTTAAATTTGAACACAATAATAAAACAACTAAGCTAGTTATTTTTTTTTTGAAAACAGGTAACGACCACGCTTACTATTTATACAGTGGCGTAACGAGAACTCATGGACCCCGGGACGGTTAATCAACCTGCAGCCCCAAATTCCTAGAATTCAATAAATCATTTCATGTTTTCCAAAACTCCTTCCCCCGAAACTGTGCCGCCCGGGGCGGACCCCCACCCTATCTACGCCAGTGTATTTATACCAGGGTTCGTAAATGCTCATTCTCAAGCGCTCTTTTTTGCTCCTGCTCGCTCCGACTCGCCCAAAAGAGCATTTGCTTACGAGAGCACGAGCGAGCAGGAGCAAAAAACAATAACATCAGTGAGCAGCTCCGTGCTCACTGCTGCGATCAGTCGCGAGCAGTGAGCAAATTAGCTGCTCCGTGCTCAGAGATAGTGAGCAGCTCCGAGCTCAGAGATAGTGAGCAGCTCAGAGCAAGTGAGCAGCTCCGGCTCCGATTAGCTTAGCTGTAAATTTGTTTTTTAATTTGAATAGCAACAACATTAGGTTTGGAATTTTGTTATGACTGGTAGTTATTTGGTAATTATATTGAATTTCTATTTATTGTGTATTAATTTTTGATTTCGAAACAACTTTTAGTCGAAATTCGTGATGAATAATCTTTCATTTTCAGTTTCCAAGGCAGAATATATGCGTCTCAAATCTGCATTTTTTATGAATTAATTGTTAAAAAATGCGGCAGGTAAAAAAAATTTCTGCGTTGACCTGCCATTCCAAGATTCGTTTTGCATATATCTTATGTATATGTATGTATGTATGTATGTATGTATATCCTACCTGCATAGCAACAAGAACGGTAGCTATTGAAAAGTTGTAAACGAAAATTCAGGGCAAGAAAATGCAATAAAACCATTGCGTTTCATAAAAATCGTTGCTCCTGCTTCCCTGAAGCATGGTCAAGGTCAAACATGTAAGTGCTTACCTCTCACCGCATATTATGTATGATGATAATTTTATGCTACAAAACAAAGGATATTTGTATTTGATATATATTTTTTAAATTCTCTCTCGACTGCAATTAATACACTATAAATAGAAATTCAATATAATTACCAAATAACTACCAGTCATAACAAAATTCCAAACCTAATGTTGTTGCTATTCAAATTAAAAAACAAATTTACAGCTAAGCTAATCGGAGCCGGAGCTGCTCACTTGCTCTGAGCTGCTCACTATCTCTGAGCACGGAGCAGCTCACTTGCTCACTGCTCGCAACTGATCGGAGCAGTGAGCACGGAGCTGCTCACTGAAAATTTTTTCTGTTGCTCCTGCTCGGGAGTGCGAGCGAGCCGGAGCGAGCATTTACGAACCCTGATTTATACCCGTCTGTGATTAAATGTGATTATAACGTAGCTTTCCGTATAACCACATATTTCTTCTAGTTTCAGTTTGTATTTCACTCTATAATCATTATAGTATAATGTTATTGTTCTGCAATTAAAAATATCTAAATATAATATTTTCCAATTTTCCAATAAGAGGTGTAATTTTGAATAGCCCGCTATTTCGGTAGCTGTCACTTTTGAAGCTGTTATTTTTTACATTTGACAAGTACAAATTACGCCATTACTAAAAATGGAACGATACACGCTGCAACAACGCATTGAAATTATTAAAATTCACTACAAAAATGGTGAAAATTTTGCAGTCACAGTTCGCAAAACTAAAGCATTTTTGGGTCGTCGTGAAGCACCTTGTCGGACCGCAATACAGAAATTGGTTGAAAAATTCGAGCTGTTGGGACAAGTTAGTGATGTGAAGAATAAAACCCGTGTACGTCGCACAAAAACAACTGAGAATATTGCTGCTGTAGCCCAGGTTTGTCCATTCCTCGTCGTTCTTTGGAATTGGGCATTTTTATGGCCGGAGTTAGATGGTATTGACAATGTTTACCTTCAACAAGACGGCGCTACGTACCACACAAGCAACGAAACCATTGATCTTTTACGGAAAAAGTTTCCTGACCATGTTATCTGTCGAAGAGGTGATCACAATTGGCCACCGAGATCACCTCACCGAGAACACCTTGCGACTTCTTCCTTTGGGGCCACGTGAAAGATAAGGTCTATACCAACAGCCCAGCGTCGATTCAAGACCTTAAAGTTGGAATTCGTGAGACTATCGAGGACATAGGGCAGCCACTTAGCGATTTGGTTATGGAAAATTTCCTGAAAAGGATATGGTCCTGTAACGGCATACCTTCCTCTTTATTACGAAATAAACATGCGATAATTTATCTCAAAAAATGGCATTTTTTTTAATATCAAAATTACACCTCTTATTGGAAAACCCTTTATTAAATTAAAAATTTAAATAAATAAAACTACATTTTCGTTCAATTAAAATTTTTTAAAACTGTATGGTGTGTATGGTATCTAAGATTTGCCCAGGCCGAATATAGCTCTCTTACTGGTTTTTGTTCAAATAGACATGATTTAAAATATCTTCATTCCTACTAGTGACACTAAACGAACGAAACCTTGGACATCGACGTCGTTGTTCGGTTTTTAAAGAATTTGTAATGGTTTGTTGGGTTTTCGGTTTCTTAAGATACTGACACATTTCACACACATCCCATACGAAAATAACGAGAACCTAAATACGGTATTCTCTAATTTATGCAATGCTGTTGGTGCGTGATACACGGGCTCATCATTAAGCGTGTCTCAAATAAAGCTCTAAAGTTGCTCAGTGATACACGACAAAATATTATGCATGACTCAAAAATCGTGTACGTGCAAGCGGTTGAGACTGTGTTTGTAAGTGCTTTAATTTCAACGAAAACACTGTACGGAGTGATTGATTTGACGTGTCAGTAGCAGCAGCAATGTTGTCGTTGACGCACCGTCTGTTATGCCTGCATTTATGGAATCTACCATTTATGAGATCGCATTCTTCGAACTTTTTTAATTGTATTTTCCACTATTTCTTGTAATGACCTTCAACTGTTTTTTACATGTTCGCCAGCCTCCTTTTTTACAGGAATTTCCAAGTTGTAAAAATGAACAACGGCGAAAGGGTTAGGATATGTAAAAAATAGAAAGAGGCAATGGGACCTTTTTTGTATTTTGCTTTTTATTTATAATCCTAAAAAACATTTCATCCTTTTTTTTCTATATTTCCAAGAAAATTCGTTGGTTATGGGTAAATATTTTGGGACAGTTTTTTTTTAAAATAGGACTACAGGTATTTTACATTTCAAAAACTCTAAAAACAGTAAAAAAATCAGACGGCTGTGTGGCACGTAGCGCCGTCCTGTTGAAACCAAATGTTGCCAATATCCTCCTCTTCAATTTTTGTGAACAAAAATTCGTTCAACATGGCCCGATAACGATCGCCATTCATCCTTGCTCATTTTCGAAGAAAAATGGCCCAATTATGCCTCTGGACCAAAATCCACACCAAACAGTGACTCGTTTTGGGTGCACCGGCTTTTCAATGTATGCGTGCGGGTTTTCTGTGCCCCAAATGCGACAATTTTGCTTGTTTAAACGGTGCTTCTCTTCTTCGCACACATTCTGCAACATCACCATGATTTTCAAAGTAATGTCGCAATAAGTGTTACCATTCACCAAATAAGCACTACTTGAAAAAACGTTAGATGGCGGACCCTTTATAAGCAATGATATAGATATAGATATGATAAAACATAAAGACTAATGAACTAGTTTAAACTTAATACTAATAAACCGTAACACGCCCGGCTTGAAAACTGCTACAAACAGTTTTTTTCCAACAAATAAAAAGTAAGTCAACGAACTTAAACACGCGCAACTTAAAAGTAACCGATATTAAGTAAGGTAGAACTACTAAATTTGTTGTGTGTTGAATTGACTTTGGCGTAGCCAACCCCTAAACACAATTTTTACTACCGCCCTGCCCTGCCCCCTTGAAACCATTCACTAAATATTTTCAGGGGCGTGGCTTTTGTATAGTATGGCGGGCGTTGAAATGTCGAAAATTTTTGATTTGCAGGAGCGAATCTCCTAAAGTATGAGAGATACAATGTCGCATACCGTTCGAAAGGTCTGCTTAGGATCTATCTTATATGCAATATACATTGTTTTGATTTTTCACATAATCATGAGATAGTTTAGTTTTACGAAAAAAATGGTAGTGACGCATTAAAAATTTTTTTCTCTTATATGACACTAAGATACGAATTAGAACCCGTCATTTGAAATTTTTCTTATATATTAATTTTTCTTTCCAACGATATATAATATGTTGTATGTATGTATATAATATTTCCTGTTATGTCGTACAGTTTCGTTTCATTATCTTCATCTTTAAGTTTTATCATATCTTTATCATTGCTTATATCTGTCTAGCTTCTTATCGGTCTTATCGCAAATGCTGAATTGCTATACGATTATGTGCTGTTCTTGTTGTTGTTAGTTTTATTGCGCACGGTTCTTTGAAAGAAACCCCCGGCAGAGAGTGTTGTATAAAACCGACCCCAATCGGATCGAATCTTTAGTTCTTTCGAAACACTGCTTTTGACGAGATGTACTCCTTCGTGATCTGGTCACTGTTGACGATTCTGAAGCTTGGCGCCTCGAACGCTTGCTGCTTAAAGACGGTAAAACCAAGATGGGGATAGGGGAGGTGTTCATAATATGCATATCAACATCTCGTATCTTTAACAGGATCTGGCTAACAGTACTTTCTGTGCCCATAATGCTTTGAAAGCTGTTTCGCAAAAGATGGAGCTGCTCGAGTTGGGGAACGAGATCTTGAAGCTTAAATTGGATGCCTTGGATATGAAGTGAGTGGAAAACCGAAAGTGAAACCTTTTTTAACTGAACTCTTTTTAGGATCAAAGATACAGTTAGCGGTGCGTTTGAGAAGAAGATAACTCAGATACACCAGCAAGAAGAACCCAAATGTGATTGTAATGCAACACGATCAACAACAAGAACAATTATCTCACCCAAATACTCCACCGACTCATCATCCTCTCCTTCGTCTTTCCATTCAACTTCTTCTCTTCCAAGCAGCTGCTCTGAGGCACTTCTTCGTAGCTCAGCACCGAAAAATGGTCCCCAACTAATTCACATTCCAAACTCAAATCTTGATCCATTCTTTGTATACTGCTATGTCGATCCGCGGCAAGACGGTGCCGCCTGGACCATCATCCAGCGACGAGTCGATGGTGCCATCAATTTTAATCGTACCTGGGACGAATATCGTCGCGGCTTCGGCAACTTGGAGGGTGAATTTTTTATCGGTCTGAAGCGTCTGCACGCCTTAACGCACTCCGCTGTACACGAGCTCTGGATTCAAATGGAAGACTTCGACAAAGCTACACGTTGGGCCAAATATAGCTCTTTCGCCGTCGGTGATGAAAGTGATGGATACGCTTTGAATATGTTGGGTGCTTTCTCGGGAGACGCAGGCGATTCGCTAACAAACCATGCAGGTCAGAAGTTCTCGACCCACGATAAGGACAACGATCTAGACGCCAAAGGAAATTGTGCCGTCGACTATACCGGCGCCTGGTGGTATAAAGCATGCCATAGCAGGTAATTAAATAGGGACTTTTTAGTAGGTGACTTCGTTATTTATTTTTCTTAATCATTCCTTTCATTTAGCAACTTGAATGGCCAATATTTAAAGGGAGATCATCCCAACAAAATGTACGCACAGGGTATCGACTGGTACACTTGGCACGGTTACTACTACTCCCTCAAGTATGTCCATATGGCGATCCGGCCCCTAAATGCGGGAAAATAATCCAGTTTCAAAGTTAACAATGTGTCAAATTTACAATGAATTCACGTATTAAACGTAATACGTAATAATAATAATTTTTATTCACGAAGTTGTTCATTTGCCAAAGTAGAAAGATGGACAAAGGATAGTCTTGCATTTAAATTTTTTAATTTCACACTATGTGTGAATTCATGCAACAAAATAGGGAATGAAAAAGGATAAAGAGTGCGTGTTAAGCGGGAAAAATAAAATAAGTAACAAAGTTTTGCATAAATTGCAATACTATTCTAAGGTTTTAGTTTTTTTTGTTACATATTGGGTATAAGTTCGTGGCATTTTTCTAGTAAAATTCAACTGGTTTTCTTATAGTCTGAAAATGAATTTATTTAAAGCAAATATGTTCCATAATTATATGCCGGGTGCCGGTGCACCCAAAACGAGTCACTGTTTGGTGCGGATTTTGGTCCAGAGGCATAATTGGGCCATTTTTCTTCGAAAATGAGCAAGGAGTGACCGTTACAGTCAATGGCGATCGTTATCGGGCCATGTTGAACGAATTTTTGTTCACAAAAATTGAAGAGGAGGATATTGGCAACATTTGGTTTCAACAGGACGGCGCTACGTGCCACACAGCCGAAGCTACACTCGATGTTTTGCGCCTTGTTTTTGAAGATCGCATTATCAGCCGCAGAACTGATGTCGTTTGGCCACCTCGGAGCTGCGATTTGACACCGTTGGACTATTATTTGTGGGGTGCCGTCAAAGATAAGTGTTACGTCGACAAGCCAGAGATAATTGACACTTTAAAGGACAATATTCGTGAAGCCATTGGTGAAATACAGCTGCACATAATCGATAATGTGCTTAAAAATTGGACCGATCGTGTAGGCTACTGCATGGCCAGCCGAGGCAGCCTTTTGAATGAAATTATTTTCCATTATTAACCGGAAGGATTGTACTTTCAAATAAAAAAAGAAATTTGAGAAAATATTCAGTAGTTTTTTTTATAGCATTTTCAAAAAAAAGTTATTTGGCGGACCCTGTACAATGTTTCCCCATTTTTCGGGAAGAGACATGATGCCATCGGTGAACTACTTCTGTGGTTTCTGGTTGAAAAACGCAATCAAGTGGTTTTCACATGCTTCTTTTGAAAACGGCTTAAGTCCATTCAGAGATTTCTGCAGGGATCGGAACAAGTGGTAGTCTGAGGGTGCCATGTGTGGACTATATGGTGAATGTATCAAAACCTTCCAATTAAACCAGGGTTCGGAATATATCCCTCAAACGAACAACTTTTTTTATATCCCTCACAAAAGAACGATCTCAAAAGATGAAAATCTGTTTTGACTCATGAGCGATTTTTATTTAATGTCTCGTGCCGGTCTGCAATGGTTCGATTACAGGAAAACATCAAAAGTGCGTTGGTGACCAAAAAATTTTTTGCAACTCAATGTGCGTTGAAAAAAGAAAAAATTACTCTTTTTGACCAGATCAAATCAATCGGGTCGCTTTAACACACAGTGCTTTATAGGAACGGTTTTTTGGAAAATCAGGCTTGGTTTTGGTTTTTCCCCCTCGAAAATTCAAGAAGAAAATTGTAGCTCACAACTCAGAAAACTCCGGGACACAGGCATGACGTAACCCAAACATATTCGAACTACCACACGGGGTCAAGAAGACTCAAAATTATTGTAAGTCTTTAAAATATTTGTAAAAAAACAACTACTAATTTATATCATAAACACACATATACTGATATGCACAATACTATTTTTTGCATGTTTGGGAAAAATCATTATTTTTCACACTCTTCACCATTTTGAATTATGATAAGTGTATGATAATCTATATTTGCTAATTGAACACTGTTAATAAACAACAACCATGGTTCCATTTTTACCCCTAAAAAGCCCCAATATTTAAAGTCAACTGATGATTCCCCTTGGCAAGGGATGAAAAGCTTTTTGATAGCGAAATCTTACTGCCTCCAAGCAGTTTTTCCCTCTCTCTCTCATTTTTTAATATACTTCACGTTATTTCAAATTTTTATTTTTTATTTTTTGGTCACATTAAAATACCTTATTTTGTCTGTTTTTTGTTTTATTTTTTCATTCATTTAATATTTGTATATGTATAACTTTGAATCTAATAGCTCAGGTATCAAAGATTTTAAGGTGGTTAAAGCAGTTTTTTAAGTGAACACGGACAAAGCAGCCAATCAAATAAAAAGATAAATTTTGATTCATTGAATGCCTTTTTTAAGGCACAGCTGATTGGGAGTTCCTGCTAAGGTTGTCTTTGATCCGTGTCACTTATGATAATAAATGAATTTTGTCGCATTGTTCCTTTAAACGTCTCGTTTTAATTATAAATTTGTCAATTTTTGTGGTCTGGTTTTTTCGCTTGTGTAATGATGCAGGGAATACTTTAGAACAAAGTAACAGGGATAGATTATTGACAATAATTTTTTGGTTTCCAGGACAGCTAGGGACAAAAACCCAAACGTACGCAATAGCCATTGTATGCATAGATCAGTGAAATTAGGAGAATATAGCTTAAGCAGGATAAAACAAACGTGTTGGGAATACAGTGAGGGAGATTAGAGTTCGTTAGTTGCTCGATCTTTCATCTCTACATCATAACCAACACGCCTAGGGCAAAAACTCTTAACACTCGCTTCTTTTTTTCTCCTTTTTAGTCAATGTATTTAATTACATGGTTATTTGACTGCAACGTTTCTGCGGACAATTCTAACTTTAATATTTAAGAGTTTTTAGAGAAATAAAAATATAACAATAATTTTTGAAATAATATATTTTACAACAAAATCATTTTTAGTTTTTGAGCCTAGCTAGAAAAAGTTTTCCGCGTATGATTTTGTTGTAAAATATATAATTTCAAAAATTATTGTTATATTTTTAAGCGAGCGAGTTTAATTATTAAACTCTCGCAATTTTTGACGGGTCATCAAACTATTAGTCGATTTCGGCCATTTTCTTTCAATTGCCTGGCGAAATCTTTGTAGTTGGTAGCCACCCTTGTGCAGATGGTTTAACAGTTTTGTTGTCGATGCCTAGCTCCATATCAATATCGACACTGCTGATATGCTTATCTTACTGGACTTTTTCTCTTGCTCGATAGGTTGATGTGAATTGGATTTGCTTTAACCTTTTTTTTTACGTTAATTTACGTTTATTTCTAAGTTGTATGAATTTCAATGAAGTCTGCTCTGTTGCCGTCATCTTTTTTAATGTGGCTGGCGTCTTACGTTTTCAGAAAATCGTGCCG
This sequence comes from Myopa testacea, assembly GCA_949629155.1. Taxonomy (NCBI): domain Eukaryota; kingdom Metazoa; phylum Arthropoda; class Insecta; order Diptera; family Conopidae; genus Myopa; species Myopa testacea. The sequence continues at coordinate 41,838,154 of OX451347.1, read as the reverse complement.
GCCCGTCAAATCTAGGAAATGTCATCAGTCAGATCCTGCTGTGCAAGCAAATTACGCCGGACTTCAATCCGGAGGAATTATGCAGCATAACAAAGGGCTCCCAGGACATCGCCATGTTGTTGTCCGACATGCAGGAATTCATGCCGCAGCACGAAACTTATTTCGGTGAGTTTCACCGTCAGTCAGCAACAAACAACGACAACAGCCCCAATGACATCAACATCAACATCAATAACAACAAAATCGTAATTCAATGTATTGTACAATAATTTGTTGCCACTGTTGTTGGGGATGTTGTTGTTACTTGCAGTTACTATTATAGTAGTCATAATTTTGTGTTTGTGTACGGCTACCACTCAATTATTTGTGAGTTCTGAAGATTTCTGAAGTCTGCATGCACGCAATCAATCACAAGTTTTATGACAAAAAAAGGGATAACATTCGTCAAAACAATCAGATTTGAAACAAGTTCATTGTTTTGATAACTTAATACAATAGATGAATCGACGATGAGATCTGCTTCTGAGGAGGTAAAGAAATAAATTAAATATAAGTTGAGTAAAGTTCAAGTAACTAAACAAGCACAATTTAATTAAATGCTAATATTTTATAATGTGCGGACTTAAAGGTAGTATTTATTGAAAAGAACCGGATATGGATTTGCCGCGTGTTTGCTTACTCCTACTTGTCTAAATCTATTTAAGTAAATCATAGATATATTTAAGAGAATATGATTATTAACTTAAACAACGAATTTATTTTATAATTTTATTTTATAATTTATTTTATAATTTTTCTCTTCTTTTGCTGGATTTCACTAACGAAATATTAATTTTTAATCTACGTATATTTCCGATACGCAAATAAAAACTAATTAAAACGAGTATCAATTTTGCAATTCTTTTGGAATTTTTTTAAAACCTACCATAATTTTGTATATATGCAGAAGTACCAAGTTTTTAAGAGTATATCTTATGCAGGGTGTAACGCATAAGGTGTGCCAAAAAGCTAGGACAATTGGGTTGGGTCGAGATAAAAAAAAATCGTTTGGAGACGGGGGTCGATTTCCCCCCTCCCCCCTTTTAGGCCGGAGGAGCAATTTTCTAAAAACACGACTCAACCTACACGCCCTATGTCCTATGTACACGTCTTATGTCCCCTCTTATGCGAAACAGCCTGTATGCATAAAATAATAATATATTCGTATGGAAGTTTTAGCCAAGGAAATATTCTGCGAAATTTGAAGTATTAAATATATTCATGAATATATTTAAAAAAAATTTTTTCAAGATTTTGTTTTTCAAGATTTTGAAATTCTAGAAAACGCTACCAACCCAAAGAGAGGCAATGTGCCGGAGTACATGGAGGCTGAAGAGAATTTAGAAACTCTGTAGGATAGAATAGTGACAACTTCATTTTCATCTGGAACAGTGTCGATTGATCTATAGCAAATTTTGTGCATTAATATTGTCCATATTTTGTGCATTAATATTGTCCATCACATAGCCACGTATGATCCAGATAGTGTTCCCCTTAATTTGTTAATTGACTTGTATACATACATATAATTTTTTATCCACTTCGCCTTTGCGAGTTGATTTTGTCTGACCATTGCCTAGCATCAATATTTTCTTTGCATAAGTAGAAGAAACTTGATTCCGATGTAAATAGGCTCGTATAGTTGTAGACAGCTTTAAGATTTTCACATACTTCCAAATCTAAGATGATTTTATGCATGCTTTTATTTCGTCCGCTCTTGCCCCTTAAGTATTACAGGTAATGTTTGCCTGAAGTCTCCAGACAAAACCGAACTAACTCCTCCCGTAACGGCTGTATTTCCTCGAATATTCTGTAACGTCCTGTTTATTGTCTTACAAGCTTGCACAATTGTGCACAATTTGCAAAAATCTAAGATAACTTTGATAATATGCAGATGTAACATGTATTACATCTCAAAAATATTTTAAAATAAGAATTTTTTTCATCCCAAATAGTTTTGTTGGACAGATCGAAATTATTTTGAACGTGACCGATACGTATTTTTTTGTACTTGGATGAAAAAAGATATTTATCAATGAAGATGGAAATATTGTTATCTTCAGTGAGAGATATGAATTGAACGATAGAGAAAGGAAACGTTTTCTAAACCCTGCATTATACATTCGGTGTTGAGATTCTAAATCTTTGGCAGTGTATTTGCAAATATCTATCAGCAGCCTTAAACATGAACACTGGCTTCTATCAAAAGCCATTTCTTTGCCATTGTTGTCTATTGCTAAAAATATGCCGTAGAAATTGATTAATACATTTCATACGTTTCACATCTCGAAATCACTTTAGTATATTCTTTTTCGTTATTCTTTCTAAAACCGAGAAACTGCTGTAAACTTTTATATTTTACATACTTTAATGTTTACATTTTTGCATACAAGATGTATACTAATTTGACAGTTCAGCCATATTGGTTTCCTAGTGTGTAATCTTGTCATTCATTCTTGGTATTGGATAACCTGTACATTGAGTTGCGGATAAAATAATGACAAATTTTACTCCAATTTACACAATTAAAACGTTTAGCCCTTATTTGTATCTGATAGGGAACACTTTAATTGGTATTTATATGGTAAAATTCAAAGGCACTCTATTTGAGGTCAAAGACAAATTTAAATGCAAAACTATGTTTCTCTCCACACCATTACTTTGGCAAATGAACATTTTCGTAAGTAAAAACCAGTAAGAAAGCTATGTTCGGCCTGGCCGAATCTTAGATACCCTGCACCTAAAAGTTTTGAAAAAAGTGGCGAAACTAGGGTGGGGCGGGGGTGGCGGTCCACTCTGGGCGACACAATGTCGGGGGCGGCAGTTGTGGAAATCAAGTATTGACTTATTGAATTCTAGGAATTTTTGGGGCTGCAAGTTGATTAACCGTCCCGGGCTTCATGAGATCTAGCTACGCCTCTGTATAAATAGTAGGCGTGGTCGTTACTCGTTTTCAAAACAAAATAACTAGCTTAGTTGTTTTATTATTGTGTTCAAATTTAAACTTTATTTCCGTGGTAATAAACTTGTTTTCATACTGCTATACTGTATAAGTAGTGTAAAAGTGGGCGGACCGCACCCAGTTTTGATGTAATAATGTTTTTTTGGAAAACAAGTTGTTATCTAAAGTTTTATTCAGGAAATTTATATATTTAACAATATAACCATATTTTTCCTGTGTAACCTAAAAGTGGGCGGATCACACCCATATTTGGCATATTAATGGATAATGCTACTCTATACTCAGGAATGAAATTTTGTTGCCATAACTCAAAAACGAACGCTGATATCATATTTTTAATAAAAAATAGACATGGTCGTGGACCGATTTTGCCCATTTTCAATACCAACCTGCACACCACAAGAAACAATATATCTGCAAAATTTCATCACGACATTTTAACCGGTTCTTCTGTGATCATGATTTCAACAGACAGACAGACAGACGGACGGACATGGCTAAATCGACTCAGGAGGTCACGCTGATTAAGAATATATATATACTTTTCTATACCTATCGTCTCTATTTCTATGCGTTACACATTTCGTGACAAAATGAATATACCTTAAGATGTAGGGTATAATAACAATACGTGAATTGACTGTAAGGTTAACACATTTTTAACTTTAAAACTGGATTATTTGCCTTTATTTAGAGGTCGGATCGCCATATGGACATACTTGAGGGAGTAGTAGAGACCGTGCCAATCCTCCCAAATAATACCCTTTCCGTATTCTTTGTTCTGATTGTCTCCTTTTAAGTATTGACCATTCAAGTTGCTGAATGAAGGGAATAATTAAGGAAAATAAATAACGATGCTACATACTAAAAAGTCCCTATTTAAATACCTTCTGAAACAATTATTATACCACCAGGCGCCGGTAAACACACCGGCACAATTATGGCCGTTGTCTTTATCGTTGTCCTTATCGTGGGTCGTGAACTTCTGACCTGCATGGTATGTTAGCGAATCGCCTGCGTCTCCCGAGAAAGCACCCAACTTATTCAAGGCGTATCCATCACTTTCATCACCGACGAAAGAGCTATATTTGGGCCAACGTGTAGCTTTGTCGAAGTCTTCCAATCGAATCCAGAGCTCATGTGCAGTGTACTGCGTTAACGCATGCAGACGTTTCAGGCCGATAAAAAATTCATCCTTCACGTTGCCGAAGCCGCGACGATACTCGTCCCAGGAGCGATTAAAATGCATGTGACCATTCCATCGTCGCTGGATGAGGGTCCAGGCGGTACCGTTGTACCACGGATCGACATAGCAGTATACAAAGAATGGATCAAGATTTGGGTTTGGAATGTGAATTAGTTGGGGACCATATTTCGGTGCTGAGCTACGAAGAAGTGCCTCAGCGCAGCTGCTTGGAAGAAAGGAAGTTGAGAGGAAAGACGGATAGGAAGAGATAGTAGTATAGGATGATGAGTCGGTGGAGTTAATACTGGAAGTGGTGAGAGTATTTAGTTTGTCTGGTGATGCATTACAATCACATTTGGGTGCCTCTTGCTGGTGTATCCGAGTGATATTCTTCTCAAACGCACCGCTAACTGCATGTTTGATCTCGCCAAAATCTTTGTCGTTCCTAAAAAGAGTTCAGTTTAAAAAGGTTTCACTTTCACTTTCATATCCAAGGCATCCAATTTAAGCCTCAAGATCTCGTTCCCCAACTCGAGCAGCTCCATCTTTTGCGAAACAGCTTTCAAAGCATTAGAGGCACAGAAAGTACTGTTAGCCAGATCCTGTTAAAGATACGAGATGTTGATATGCATATTATGAACACCTCCCCTATCCCCATCTTGGTTTTACCGTCTTTATGCAGCAAGCGTTCGAGGCGCCAAGCTTCAGAATCGTCAACAGCGTCCAGATCACGAAGAAGAACATCTCGTCAAAAGCAGTGTTTCGAAAGCACTAAGGATTCGATCCGATTGCGGTTGTTTTTATACAACTCTCTCTGCCGGTATTTTCTTTTAAAGAACAGTGCGCAATAAAACTAACAACAACAAGAACAGCACATAATCGTATAGCAATTCACCATTTGCGAAAATAATTTAGATTTGGCACAAATGACCGATAAGAAGCTAGATATGAACAATGATAAAGATATGATAAAACCTAAAGACTAATGAACTATTTTAAACTTAAGACTAATAAACCGTAACACGCGCAGCCTGAAAACTGCTACAAACAGTTTTTTCCCAACAAATAAAAAATAATTCAACGAACTTAAACACGCGCAACTTAAAAGTAACCGATATTAAGTAAGGTAGAACTAATAAGTTAGTTAGTAAAGCCAATTTTTTCCACCGCCCTGCCCTGCCTCCTTGAAACCATCCAACAAATATTTTTATGGGCGTTGCTTTTGTATAGGAGGGCGGGCGTTGAAATGTCGAAAATTTCTGATTTGCAGGAGCGAAGCTCCTAAAGTATGAGAGGTACGGTGTCGCGTACCGTTCGATAGGTCTGCTTACGATCTATCTTTTGTTATATAAGGACGCATTGAAAAAGTTGTTTCTCTTATACTAAGTTGTTGTTTCTTATGACACTAAGATACAAATTGGAACCCGTCATTTGAAATTTTTCTTATAATTTTTCTTCTCCAACGATATATAATATGTTGTATGTATATGTACATATGTATACATATAATATTTCCTGTTCTCTTGTACAGTTTCGACCACGTGTATTAAAAACTAGCAGAGTACCCGTCGTTGACTCTTTTTCTTGTTTTCTAAGATTTATTTAAAACAAAATCCGGAAAAATTTGTATGGAATTAAAAATGCTTGAGCTCCTTTATTTCCGAAAAAATATTGAAGGTTCATTGGATGCGTTTAAAAATATTATATAAAAAATTATATTAAAAATTACAGTTACACCGAAATCCTTCCTAAATACTGCATTTGCAAATTGCAAGACAAATATGTGCTCCTCAATCTCCTTTTTAAGTTAGGTACCTACATATGTATGTATACACTTTTTGAGAAAATGAATTCCAAACTTCAAATATAAAAACAAAAATTTGGTAAAAAGATGTTTATAGCCATTTATTTTAAAAATTATATTAAGTATAAATTTTCTTTATAGTAAAAAATGCTGTAATCAATTCTAGAGAAAATGCTTCAAACCGGAAGGATCTATGTTTTGTGGTTTCCGAAAAAAGTAGAAAATTACGAAGCATACATTCCTTTCAAATACTACTTCTTTGGCTACTTGTGTTTTATTACTGGTGCCACATTATGGAAGAAGATCGCTCTGCGGAAGGAGTTTAGTTCGTAATTTTCACTTTTCTCGGAAAACACAAAACATAGATCACTCCGGTTCGAAATTTTTACTTTGGCATTAATTTTCTCAAAAACTGAAGCAGATACAATCAGCAAGCAAAAGTTATCTATATCTAACCATTATTTTTTAATATTATTTTTTCCGATGTTAAGTCGGATTTTTATAAAATGACCTCTCCCGTCTAAACGGGAGGAAATTGACCTCCTTCCCAAATAATTTTTTTCTTGTCTCGACCAAGCCTACAAGTCTTTGGTCCCTCTTGTGCAAAACAGCCTGTATATACATACGAGTATATAGTATTTTTTAATCTTACCCTCATATTCACTTCACAAGCTCATAAAATTCTCTATAAAAACGGATGAATTAACATTTTCTGTATGAAGTAGGCGTGGTTTGCCCATTTTCAATCCCAAACAGCTTTAATGCATGAGAATATTCGTGTCAAATTTCATAGCGATAATTCTTTCTGTTCTCCTCAAATCGTGTTTTCTACAATCAGATGGACAGACGTGGCTAAATCGACTCAGGAGGTGATCCTCGGCAAGAATATATACTTTTTTATACCCACCACGCCTCCTTTAATGTGTTACAAACGGAAGCACAAAGTGAATGTACACCATCATTCCTTAGATATAGATATGTGCAATAAATTATATCTACAAATTTGTAATTTTTAATATAATATTTTTAACCGTAGACGCACGTTGGGTCGTTTTCGACCACATTTCGATTTGAAAATATTATAACTAATAGATTAACGGGAATAAGCAACTGAGACCTTTTGACTTTTAATTGTTTTGGAGTTTAAACATAAATTTAGTAGTTTTGCTTTTTAAGCTTTTTATAAAAAAAAATAAATCGACAATTACAAATTAAGGGTCGTGCCAAGCCCGAAAGGTATGGCATTAAGTTTTGGGTGCTGGTTTGCTCAAAAACATATTATGTATGGAACATATAACCCTATTTAGGCAAACAACCAAGAGCTAAGCCAGAGCAAAATCAAGGCCAAAGAGTTGTCCTGGATTTGGTTGAAGGCCTAAAAGGCCATAACATTGCTATGGACAATAACAGGAATGTTTGTCTGGCCTGCCATGCAAAGAATAAATAAATATTTTTACTCTTTTTCTCTGTTTTCTCTAAAAGATTTATTAATTTGGACAGAAATTATATGAGGGGTCGAAATCAACCCAAACGTATGATTCTTAAGTTTTTTCTAACGTGCGTCTACGGTTAAACACATCCATTGAACCCTTAATATTTTTTCGGAAATAAAGGAGTTCAAGCATTTTTAATTCCATACAAATTTTTCCGGATTTTGTTTTAAACAAACCTTAGAAAACAAGAAAAAGAGTCAACGACGGTACTCTGCCAGTTTTCAATAAATGTGGTCGAAACTGTACGACTTAACAGGAAATATTATATACATACATACAACATATTATATATCGTTGGAAAAGAAAAATTAATATATAAGAAAAATTTCAAATGACGGGTTCCAATTTGTGTCTTTGTGTCATATAAGAGAAAAAACTTTTTTAATGCGTCACTACCATTTTTTTCGTAAAACTAAATTATCTCCATGATTATGTGAAAAATAAAACAATGTATATTACATAAAAGATAGATCCTAAGCAGACCTTTCGAACGGTATGCGACATTGTATCTCTCATACTTTAGGAGATTCGCTCCTGCAAATCAGAAATTTTTGAAACTAATATGGCTCTTTCACATAGCCACATATGATCCAGATAGTGTTCCCCTTAATTTGTTAATTGACTTGTATACATATAATTTTTTTATCCACTTCGCCTTTCCGAGTTGATTTTCTCTGACCATTGCCTAGCATTAATATTTTCTTTGCATAAGTAGAAGAAACTTGATTCCCGTATAAATAGGCTCGTATAGTTGTAGACAGCTTTCAGATTTTAACATGCTTTCAAATATGAGAGGATGTTATGCATGCTTTTATTTTGTCCGCTCTTGTTCCGAATTACAGGTAATATTTGCCTGAAATCTCCAGACAAACCCGAAGTAACTCCTTCCGTGATGGCTGTATTTCCTCGAATATCCTGTAACGTCCTGTTTATTGTCTTACACGCTGAGTCCTTATGCGCAATTGATGTGCCTCCTCTGTTTCCTGTTGCCGATTTCTCGACTGTAAGTTCTATGTTGGGATCTTACACGGGCCTGTCTTTGCTCTTCCGTTTCCCCTCTAGCGTTTCTAGAATGTATGGACTGTTGTCGAGAAAGACGGGAATGTCCTTGTTGTGCAGTCTCAGAATGTGCCGAGCCACATTTGAGGCGTGAATTATTTGGAACGTTCAATTTAATTGTTGAAATGTTGATTAGTTATTTTGTTTTAGTTTTTGACCTCAAGACTCTATGAGATTGATTATACATACGTACATATGTACTTGTCTACCTAAAGAACTAAGGAAAAATTTGTGTTCAGTTATGTGTTGGGTTCAGGCTGTTAGATAGGAAAGTTAGATAGGACTTCGGTAATTGAGTTATCGGAATTTCGACGAGAACAATACTTGAAAGTGAAGTAACGTTCAAGTTCAATTTTAAAGGGTGTTCTTCCCCTTCAACCCTTCCCGACGCAGCTGTGAAGATTTCGTTTTAATGTTGACTCTGACGAGATGAGGTTGTGTCAAAAGAGTTGATGTGTTACTTACACTATGATTTCGATACTGCGACAATCATTTTGATTAAAAAGAAGTCCACCGTAAAGATTTTTATTTCTGTCGTTCATTTTTGCAAAAATCTAAGATAACTTTGATAATATGCAGATGTAACATATTTTTGCACTGGAGATACTTAAAATTATAGATCGTAATAGATTTACTCCCTATTTCTACTCTGCTCTGGAATTTACTCTCTTTCTCTCAATCTCTGTGTACTCGTGTATGAAGAGGCATTAAATATTAAATCACTCAAAAATCGACTTAGCATGAGCCAACATGTGACAAATACTCTAAGCTAACTTTTTAACTTTTTATAGAAGCGGCTGGTGCGTTGCTTAGACCTGTAAATCCATGATCTATGCTCCATGCTGCATTCCTTTTGTAGTCCTGCTTGTGACACGTTGCCGTGCTTCAACGTTTCTGGACTACATTTGGTCCTCTGTTGCATTTTTTACTCATACGAGTATTAAAGTTCTATTTTGTCTGAGCTGCTTAAAGTATAACTTAACTTATTATTGAATAATGGTTCCTAATATATAATATTTGATATTTGTTTCGCTTCAAAGTTTAAGTTGCTTGCTCTCTTTTCTTCTTAATAAATGTCATTGTTTCATTGTAATATTTAATTACGGTCTAGAAATTAATGGTTGACTCTGATATTAAGTTTAAAAATAACTCTGCCTTACTTCCTTGTGGAACCAAGAAATTTTAAAACTGGAAATTGTGCTTAAATTCATAACTATTTATAATTCTATAAATAACTATTTATAATTCTATAAATAGTTATATTTATATGATATACTCATGTGCCTTGTGTAGTCACAGCTTTTAACTGAAGAGAACCTGTGGAATCGAACGAAAGGAAAAGAAGAGAAGAGAAACAAGACCACGGAATGGTGCTGAATGTTTTCTTAATGTGCAAAATATAACTTTGTACCATTTTTTATATAATTATATGTATTAATATTATATAAACAATTTTGTTTGTTTTTTTGAGTGTTAAAGATGTTGGTTTTTGTATTGCAAGTATTCCTTTTTTTCCTAGTTCTATATTACACATTCGTTTGGATCTGAATATATTTTATAATTTCATTTTTACTAATCTACTCGTTAATAATTCGAGTTCAACTTAATACTAACTCTAAAGAACAATGAAACATTTCCATTAGTTTAACATTCATTTTAATATATACTCCTGTATGTGTTTATATGTATATGTATGCATGTCCATATATGAATCTGCTGACGGATAAAGAATATGTCCAGATGGATATCTATGTAGTATATATATGTATGTATATGTATGTAATCACTACGTGTTCCTCTACAACGCTGGAACTCATTCATGTTGTTGCTGTTGTTGTTGTTCAATCATAGAATGTCTTCGAGTTCTGATTAGCTTCACAGAAACTGGTACTGATGCTTTATCACAGTTGCATATGTGTTGTGAGTGTGTGTGTTGTTTGTATATGTACGTAATTTTCTTCATCTTTTAACAGTTATGTATGTAATTGTTACTTAACTACTGTCATATGCATTTATGTAGGTACTTCATTTGTTAACATTAACAATGCGATATTTTTGCCACAACACTTTTCAGTTGCATGGGAGACGCTCACGAAAATGCAGCCTCGAAAATGGAAAATCATCATCGTGGTCGGATAATGAAATCAAAGATCATATAAGTGATTTCGGTACAGAACAATACATGCAGGTGACTTGACTGACTCCTGACGTCACTAAGTCAGAGTTACCGGACCTACTATGCACATGCTATGAAGGCAACTATAACTAGTGCACAGTGAAAAGTGTCTAAAGTGTCCTTTCTTATATACTAATTGATCATGAATAAACTCTTAGTTGCTATAATTGATGCTTTGCTCCTTTGATGTGCCTTTCGCTGCTATGTTTTTGGTTCCGTCGTCCTCGTCATCGATTGAGTTGATAATCATCTCCTAGATTGTGGAGATCCATCTTCGTGCCAACGCCCTCCACATCATCTTCAATCGCAGAATCTCAGAGATAATTTTAAGGTTCATATTTTGATCTTCATCTACATTTATTCTTCATTTTTGCGTTTCTTCTTCTTTGTCATCATCTTCCTTCGATTGGTCTTCTTTTTCTTCCTCTGTTCATTCATTCACCACGCTTCGTTTCAGAGATAATTTGGACTCGAAACGCAGCATAGAAAACCCATGCTTTTATAAATGGAATTCGTTCGACGTTTAACCGGCCAGGATTCATTTGTATCCAATGCAGCATTACGTTCTGTTGAGAGAGAGACAGAGAGAATTCATCCTTTAGAAATAATTAAATGCGTGCCTTATTATATGAGCTATTATATGAGTACGAGAGAAACCCTTCGCAAGAATTAAAGTGTATAAATTCGTTGTTGAAGTTAATAATCATAGTCTCTTAAATATATCTATGATTTACTTAAATAGATTTAGATACGTAGGAGTAAGCAAATACGTGGCAAATCCATATCCGGTTCTTTTCAATACTGTCTTTAAGTCCGCATACTATAAAATAATAGCATTTAATTAAATTGTACTTGTGTTTAGTTAAGTTCGATTTAATTTATTTCTTTACTTCCTCAGAAGCGGATCTCATCGTCGATTTATCTATTGTATTAAGTTATCAAAGCAATGAACTTGTTTCAAATCTGATTGTTTTGACGAATGTTATCCCTTTTTTTCCGTCATAAAACTTGTGATTGATTGCGTGCATGCAGACTTCAGAAATCTTCAGAACTCACAAATAATTGAGTGGTAGCCGTACACAAGCACAAAATTATGACTACTATAATAGTAACTGCAAGTAACAACAACATCGCCAACAACAGTGGCAACAAATTATTGTACAATACATTGAATTACGATTTTGTTGTTATTGATGTTGATGTCATTGGGGCTGTTGTTGTTGTTTGTTGCAGACTGACGGTGAAACTCACCGAAATAAGTTTCGTGCTGCGGCATGAATTCCTGCATGTCGGACAACAACATGGCGATGTCCTGGGAGTCCTTTGTTATGCTGCATAATTCCTCCTGATTGAAGTCCGGCGTAATTTGCTTGCACAGCAGGATCTGACTGATGACATTTCCTAGATTTGACGGGCCGGCACGATTTTCTGAAAACGTAAGAAGTCAGCCACATGAAAAAAGATGACAACAACAACAGAGCAACAGAGCAGACTTCATTGAAATTCATACAAATAAGAATTAAATATTAACTTTTGCAGAGAAGATCAAGGTTTTTTGAGCTAATTTACTGCCCTTGGAATATGGAAAAATTTGCTCGAGGACATTTAGCATAAGAGAAACACTGTCTATCTGCCTGTCTTGTTTCCTGTCGGTCTGTCTATCTGCTTGTTTGTTTATTTTTGTAAAAATAACATTTATACTCAATGATGTGTAGAAATATTTACGACACCTAAAAAAAAATAACAAAATATCAGGACTTCTGTGGTTGTCGGTTCTGTGGTTCAGTGAGCACACACTTGAACAAATTGCTATGAAAACCCTTACAAGCACACACACACACACAAAATACACAATACACGTGTATTGACATGGCGCGAAGGCTTCGAAACCTAGCAAGCACGGTATAAATAGCAGAAAAGTCAACTTTACAAGCCCATCAAAGCTGGCTAACTAAAAGCCATACGATGATGTCCAAGTGAATCCTTGTTCTGAAATTGTTTTAGCGAAACTTAAAGAGGAAATACCCCTCAATGGTAGGATAACTAGTCAGTGGACTCTTCCCTCATGATGCTCGACAAATAAACACGGTCCCGGATACGCAATATTCCAACTCAGCAGTACCTGCTGTCACTACAGTAAAAATTGTACCAATTTCAGGAATAATCAATCCAAATAAAGCTCGAGGGGTAGATTAATCTCACACTTGAAGAAGGGGCAGAGTTAAGAGCCCTGAATACCCAAAGTTTGAGCCAGGGTGCACGGTATCGACTACGTACCTGCAGCGTAAGGAAGTGGCAACAAAGATGGGATAGCGCAGTTAAAGGAAGGTGGACCCACCATCTCATACCTGACATCGAACTGTGGTATCTAAGAAAATACGGGGAGCTGGACATGGATCTTTCCGGGAGTACTTGCACAAAATACAAGCAAGCAGATAATCCTTTCTGCAGATCCTGCGAGGGAAGAACAGAGAATGTTGAACACGTGATGCAAGAGTGTGTGAGATACAATCGACAAGGAAACGTGATTGAACGACTTACAGGGCAAAGAGTGACTCCTACTGGCCTATTGCAGTACATGTATACTTCTTGTATAGCATAGAAGACAGATTGCATAATAATACTAGACATAATGCAAAAGCAGCGTCACTTGAGGAGTAACAGAAAACGATTAGACAGACCGTTAGTAAAAATTCTCTTATTGCTTCCCGACGTAATACGTTAGTTCTGAGAGCAACAACCGTACAGACGTGAGGAGATGTTTATCGGGTTAAGGATAAGGTTTTCGATGCGTTTACTCCTCGTTAGAAAAAAAAAACCACTAAAGGAACTCGTGCTCGTTCATACTAAGAAACAAATAATAGACATCAAGAGAGACGCAGGATGAATACGAAACGAATTCAAGAAACAAGATCAAGAAATATTGCAAAATCGTTGCTAACAAACAGCGTCACATAAACAGACACACACATGACGTGTCTTGTCACAAGAACAATCTGTCTGAGTGACACTGAAATTACGATACTTTAGGGTCGAAAGTAATATAAACGTAAAAATAGGTTAAACTAAAACCAACTCTCGTCTGAACGTATCGAACACAAGACACGCTTCACTTACCGTAATATCCAGACATATCCATGGGCACCACTTGGACCAAGCGATAACTCTTGACCAGCTCACGCAGAAACAACTGAGCCAAGTAAAAAAGAAGCACGAGATGTGGATTGTCGGCGAGGACACCGTCGCCAAAAGCGCTGCAATTAAATCGAAGGATATGAAAGTTGAATTAAGTGAGAAACACATGCATTTATGTGTTTGTTTGTATGTGTGTGTGCGCGATGTCAGAAGTGGTCCTGAATCAACGCTTCAATTTTTATTTATTTAAGCTTAATTATAGTCTTAAATTCTGTACCTAAGTTTACTTTACTTCAGACTGTTAGGAAACCTAATATTATTTCAATTCTTTTTAATTATTTACGACTAATGTTCATGTTTCAAGAGTGACGCATTGAAATAAAGTGTAAAGAACGATGCACTATTTTTTCATTTCAAAATATTCAAAGTGATTAATGTTTAATGAAAAAAGAACAATAACAAGAAAATTGTTTTTCATATTAAAAATAAATGAAATTTACAATATTTAAAATTAATATTCGAACTTCAATATCAAACAATAATTATTGATTAAACTAAGTAAGTTTACAATATTTAAGTTTAACTGATTCAATAAATAAATAAAAATTTAAACAAACTTGAACTAAATTATAAATTACTTCTAAAAAGAATTCTAAAATTTTTAATTGAAATCAAATTTAAACTTATTCATTAATTATCAATAAACTAATGTTATTAATTGTCAATAATATTAAATACAATTATGAATTTATTATGAATATATTTCTTAGTTATAATTAATAAATATTGTTTATTATTTATATTATTAAAAATGTCATTTATTTTTCAAATTTAAATTTCAAATTATTTTTAAAATTGTGTATGTATATTGATTTTAGTGAATATGAAATATTATTGATATTGAATTTGAAAGTATTAACTTTTCATATTATATTTTTAATTTATATTATTTTATCTAATATTTCGAATTATTAATTTTGAGTTTTTGTAATATTTTGATATTGTTTTTATTATTATTTTCTACTTCCAGTTTTTATATTTAAAAAATTTTCGAATTTCTATTTACAGCGCTGTTTAAGGCCAAACTCATATATTTTGTTCGAATATAATATATTTAACAATAATATTGTCAATAAAATCTCAAATCATATAATACCCGTATTATTTAAATTTATGCAAAACTTTTTTTATTTTCCTGCTTAACTAATCAATGAAATGTCACTTTCGCAGAATTTATCCTTTTTTATGTAGCACTAAATGTCCGCGTCTGACATTTAAAATGACAGGAACAAAATTAAGGACACAATTTAAGTTTAAATTTTGATACCCTACACCCGAAAGTGAAATTCATTTGTAATGCCCAGAAGAAGGAGTGGCAGGTAGGCAAAAGTATACATTCTTAATCAGCGCCACTGATTTTCTCTGTCTGTAGGAAAAACGTTGATAGGAAACGAAGAGCCTCACCGTTATGATGCGGTACGGGTGCCGGTAGTCGGTTTGGTCGGGTCCAATATGATAGTTCATGATGATAGTTATTATGGTAGGTCATAGTTCATGATGATAGTTCGTATGGTAGCTCATGAACTTACACAAATCAGAATGTCTTTTATTATCCTTGCAACTTGTGCACAATATTATCTCAGTTTCGTTTGTTATGCATTTAAATGCGTATATGTATTTTAGTGTGTGTGTGGGCGTGTCCTATATAAGGTCAGCCTGACGGCGTCGCTCTTGTGGCCGAAGCGGAAGCCAATTGAATTGTGTGTTTCTGACCTCTTTTCTTAGTTTGCCATTCTTTTTCTACGTGAATAGAAACAACGTTTGCTGGTTGAGAAGTTGTTGTTATTGTTATTGATGTCGTTGTTCTTGTTTAATTACTTCCTATTGTTTTTATAGTCACCATGTTGTTGTTGGTTAAAAGGACTTTGTATGTGTCAAATCATAGTTTAACAATGAAAGGAGAAGGAAACAATGTTGACCTACAGCATTTGACACATACTCGGAGTCACACATGCGAAATTCTGTGTTCAGTCTGGTGGATATCGAATGGTCAACAGTGGACTGAAGTGCTTCTTTAGTGCTCGTTGAGTGATTATTAATGCTTCAAATGCGACTGTGTTTTAAAGATTCAGATAAAAGATTCAGAAACAAATGAATAAATTGTTAACATATAAAATAAATTAATCTCTCTTATTAACCTCTCTGCGTTTCGCAACTTTTTTTCAAAATTTATAATATTTTCAAACTTTATTTATTGTATTTCATTTAATATCTTTTACTAACATTACTTCAGTTTTTCTCAATCTTCGTCGTTTAATTGTTCTTTTCTACAGCTTCATGCAACTTGTCAATCAGGATCAAGTCGCATATACATACGATATCATCATACATCATTTCCTACTATCAAATGTATCCAAACGGTTGACAGTTTCATCCTCTCAATCTACCTATGTAAATATCTGTCAATATGTCAAACTGTCAATCTGTCAACAGTTCCGCTCTGACTGCTTGATTTCCTCCGTAATAATCGCAGTCTATCAGTTCCACGATTCTACAAATCGATTAAATTTTCCTTTCCGCTATTTTCCGATATGTCTGTTTTTTATTTATCTTGCTTTTACTTTTCGGCAAAATGTTTGTTTCTTTTTTGCTTTTTAAAAAAAAAAAATCAGTGCAAACAGTGTTTATTACTTGCAGAAGACCGTTCATTTTTTGTTTACAGTTGTTTTTGTTTCGGCCACCCCCGAATTCAAGTTAAACGAAGTTGTACTCGTACATTTTTGAGGAAGCAGAGAGAAAGCGAAAGAGAGAGAGAGAAAGATAAGAACCGCACATTTTACATGATCGGAAATTCTGCCAAATAATTTCAGTCTCCTGGTTTCGATGTGGATTGTTTTTTTATATCATCACCATTCTGACGCAACACTTTATTTTACTACCTGAAGTTTTTAAATCCAGCTCTGAATCCACTCGACCCTCATCTTCGATTCTCCTCCTGTTTGGACGGGAGTTTTACCTAAACCTTTCCTTATAGTATATTAAAGGATTCATTGTCTGGCAAAAGTATGTGTTTGGAAATATCACTATCTGTGTGTGTGAGTTTGATTATGTTTGGGTCTGCATATACATACATACACATGTACATACGTATTTTTATTTATTTTCTCTGTTTTCTTACCTTCTCACTTGTGGCAGGATTATTTGAGCCGTATGTTTGCATGCCTCGACGCCGGTCCTTCGCAGTTTCCGGATCTTCTCCCGCAACTCGGGGCAGTCCTTCGTTTGGCCAACATGTATCAACATGTCGCGAAATAAGGCAACGTGACTGTTGATGTCCACAATTAGCTGTAGCCATGAAGAGAAGGAAGGAGAGAGAGACAGAAGGATGGAGAATGAGCAATGTATTTAAAAGTATTTATTTAAAATTGAAAATTTAAATCCATATTAAATTCATTTTGGTTTCGATTCATTCACTTATTATTTACTCATTGCAAAGGACACATGGGACAATAATTAATGAATTCTTTTATGTTTTACTTGTATGTACATCGCATATAAAACAGTCAAACAGTTGATGTAAATAATTTATTATACATATACAATTGAAGAAGAATACATTATGAAGTCATAATAAAAGAGTATATCAAGAAACATTTTGTATGTTTTGAATACTGAAGCTCTTGCGAAGTGTGGAAATAATTTTTAAAATGTAAGAGAATTCATAGAATGAAAGGGGCACCATTAAAATATGCGGACAGCTTCTTGGTAGCTCGATGAAGAACGACTCTGTAATGTCATCTTTCAAACATGGAATTATTACCAGATCGTGTTTTACACGTATCACATTTTTAAATCAAGAAATCAAGATGAAGCTGTTCTGAGGGTCTAAGAATGTATTTAAGGAGGCTATGAGATTCATGAGACAAATGATCTTCACAGCATGACATGAATGACTGAGTGACAGAATCACTGTGAGGTGGCAATATTGACGGTTGGCCGGGAAACATAATAAAATAACATGTAAAGAAAGTAGAATATCTTGGGATTTGAATGAAGGAGATGCTTATGGTCAATGATTCGCCATGGAAATATAAGTGTAATCTTCGAATTCTAAAGATGGTTATAAAATACATTGAACCGTTAATCATCAACAAGCAGAGGCAACAAGTAAAGTAATCGTAAAGTGAACTTTAATCAACGTAGAAGTCATGTTGGAATAATGAGTGTACATGAGTACGTTTGAGTGTATGTATGCAGATGTGTACACGTATATACTTGTGTGCAAGTGTGTGTGAATGAATTAAAGCGTGTGTGTCGATGAGCATAGAAACATGGAACTCAAATTGCCTCGTTAGCTTTTTGAAGCAGCAACCGAGAGAGCATTTCGATGCATAACTTAATGAGCTGAACTATACTAGCATAAGATAGCAATGTGGGTGTACCCACCTACACTGCATGTGTGTGTGTATGGGGCTACGTGCACAAAAAACTAACTTTCACTTTCAATTTATAAAAAGGTAGTGAAAAACATGATTATGCTAAATTAAGAGCTGGCAGCGCATAATGAAGCAAATCGACAAAATGGTAGTTAAAAATAAAGAAAAATAACGGTTTATGATAGTGTAGAAAAAATAAATTATAACATCACACAAACACAGACTGGAAGTCTTTTTATACAGCTTGTAAAATGCTCGCCTGCTTCAAAGTTTGAAGTGTTAAAAGATGAACTGTTTGGTTCATTCCACAAAACTTTTCTATGCTGTTTTTGATGGGGGCTTTTAAGCTCCAGGTTTTTCGACAGCTTTCACTAAAATTAATTTACTTATCCAAGCAAGAAGTTCAGTGAACAATCCATCAACGACCGACACAACAACCGACTGCCTTTTTCTATAATTTGCTGTTTGTTTTATGGGTTGTGCACAAAGATTACGATGCACAAACTTAGCCACCCTACCCGCCAAAACTATTCTACCAATCATTCGCCCAAACATTCTGTTGCAGGTTGAAGTCATTCACTCAATCCCTCAATCTTGATGACAGCGATGCAATCGAAGATTCAAGCTCAGGTTCCAATCAAGGTTCGTACAGGTTCCATTAATTTTCATTACTTGTTGTCGCTGCTTTCGATTGTTTTTGTTGTTCTTTCTATTAAAGCTTTTGCTTTTGGTCTTGTTATTTTGTTGTTTCCACTTCTTTTTTGGGTCTTTAAAATTGAAGTCTTCTTTTACTGTTTTGTGATGAGTAGCAAAAAAGATTTAAATAATCAAATCGTCAGGTTAGTGACATGCCCAGGCTACTCAACTCTCCACTCATCGTACATCGTCCCTCAATGCATTAATTTGCATTATTTATGTATATCGTAATCGTGTCCAGGCTTTTGTTCAATCAGTGCATTTAAATTGTATCCTCGTTAAACAAACGTTAAAATATTCAACGGCTGCATTTACAATTTAATTGAATAGCATCGGCATCAGCAACAGCAGCAGCTACAACAAAAACAATAACAACGACTATACAATGGATTTAATTGTGATTTTAGCCATGTTTTTGTTTCAATGTGAATATATTTGTTGTATCTTTGTTTACAGTTATTTTGTATCCCATTTTTTTGCCTTCGTAGTTTTTATTTCATTATTTATTCATTATCTTTATTGTATTCCATTCTATTCTATTCTATTTCAATATATTAATATTCAAAACGCATTTCAATTCCATTGAGAAATCGAATGAAACAGTCGCAGTTAAATCGAAAAAATACAATCTTCTGGTCGAAAGGATATACTAAAAATATCCTCAGTGGATGTTATAAATTGTTTGTCCTTTCTCATGGATCCCTTCTCATCATTATCGCCCCAAACACGAATTGTGCCAGATTGCGAATGTTTTCGTGACCCAAAGAAAGAAACCAGCTCGAAACCAGACAGACAGACAATGGGACAGACAGAATTTCTTTTTTCTGCCATCTTCTTCCTTTCCATTTCCACTTCCGTTATTAGCTTTAACCTTAAGCGTCTTCTAAATAATAAAGGCTGATTAAAGCTAGAAATCCAGGATTAATTTTTTATAATCTTAAGGCAACCTTTTGAAATGTACAAAAACTCAGAAAGAAGTTCGGTCAAAGTTTATTGAAAGTAAATTCTTTGGAAACTATTTTGATAATCATGAGAAACTTTTTAATTTCCATTTAAGTCTTTGAAAATATAAACTCAATCAACCAACCACCCAATCAACCACCCAATCAACCCATCCACTCTTCCACTTAAATCCACAACCACTGCAGATAAACTATTCAAACTTTCATCCACTCAAACTCACACCAAATATTTACCCACAGCTAACTACCCACCTGCCGACCCCCTACTAAATCATCCCCTCCTAAAGTTAAAATTATAGAAGGCAGAATATAAATCCCTCTCTCAAAATTCTTTTGAATCAAAATGAAAGAATGGCAGAGTCCGACGAAGTCCTTGCATATCCCGGCTACTGTTCTTTTTTATTGTTTCTTTCTTGTTCACTGCTTGTATAAATATTCATTATGAGTTTTACACTCAACCGATTTTGAATCGGCTATGATTTTCAAGATACAAAGTAAAGAAGTACAGTTAAATTTACTTGCATTTCATGAAACGGACTCAATGACCTCAGAGGGAGTGACCTCTCTTTCGCGCACAGAGAAAGATGGATAGAGAGTGGAAGAAGGAAGGAGAGGGAAGAGGGAGGGAGTGAGCGCTTGAAGTTCTCTTGGAGGAGAGAGAAACAATTCCTTTTACTCTTCCTCCTTTGAGAATTGTCTCAGTCTTCTGTATGATTTCTTTTGACCTTCCTTAAGAATCCGACCATTTAGGAGTGTTTCTTATATTATGTTAGTTACCATCTCCCAGAGCCCATCTCCTCCCCCATTACTATCATTTCCTCATTCACTATCTCTACCAATAATACCCTCTCAATAATACCCATTTTTGCTGTTACCATCTCTGTCACCATCTTATTTGTCACCTTCTTCATTACCATCTCTGTCACCTTCTTCCTTACGACCTCTGTTACCTTCCTTGACCATCTCTGTCATCTTCTTTATCTCGATCTCTGCAATCTTCTTTTTTACCATCGCTTTTACTATCTATCTTCTTCTATCTCTGTAACCTTCTTTATCACCATCTCTGTCACCTTCTTTGTCACCACTAATACTATCCCCATCTCAATCTGATGACTTACAATTAAGCAGTCTTTCAAGTTGAGCTGTGAAATGAACTCGTTCTTAAGTTCAAAAAAACCAAAGCATTTCTTATATTTTTTTTTAATATTCTTTTTTAATAAATCTTTTCTTCGGTACTGAGAACCAAAGAATGATTGTGAAGCTTTATTCTTAGAAATTAAACAGAAAATAGAACACTTCCCATTGTCAACGCATTACGAAGATGCGAATTTATAGTCACTGTAAAATGTAATAGAAAAGATGTAGGACAAATATATCGAAAATAATCAAACAAAGAATGAGAACAAGATGATGAAGAAGAACAAAACAGCAGGCGAAGTAGAAGAAACGAAAGATTTTCTTTAAAGTTGCAGTTTCTTTAGCAATACAGTCAACGAACGTACGAGTAGACACACATATACACCCACACACACACATATTGTAAATCAATGTGCCATCGTCACATGTGGTCCTTCGTCCTTCGTCCTTCACGTCCCTCTGTGCTTGTGTTTTGCGTTGCGAGCTGCTGCTGGACGACGGCGACTCCACGGGATTTAATTTCAAGATAAACGTGAGCTCGACATTCGAGCAAATAATAAAGTTATTTATATCCCGTGGAGTGTATTTGTGCGGCGTCTGTGTTCGCCCTGTGATATGGACCCCCACACTTATGTGTCGTATGTACGAATATGTGTCTGTCTGTCTGAATGTATGCGTGTTCGGTGGCGTTTCCGCTATGAAATAAAGAAACATTTCTGGTATCTCGACTTATTTTCGGTGCGACAGAAGAAACCAAATCAAATAAAGTTTAATGAAGATTTATTTCCAGAACTCAACGTCTTAATTTGTAATAAACTAAGTTAATCTCACAAACGCCATTTCCTCGTCCTCACAAGTCAGGACTAAGCTTGAGTGGAAGTGTGTGAACAAATATGAATCGAGTACATTTGTTTTAGTTTAAATTTATCTTTAAATCTAAACACTCAAGTGTGAAGGACTTCGTATTAAATGATAATGAAAGAGATACAAACAACATACCTTTCAAAATTTAGCAACGTTTTTAATAAACGTTTGTAGAGCTTTAGCTTTATTTTTAAATTGGTAATAAAAATCGCATGCAATCAAAATTTCAATCCGTAGAATAATATATTCGATTCATTCAATATAGAATTGCAATCATACATGTTTTTTCATCGTTAATGAAAAGCGCTATTTTAAAAATAAAATAATAATAAATGCTACAAAATGTTGGCAAAATGAAATACAAAAATAAATAAGTTCAACCGCTTCGAGGGACACTGAATATTTTTTTTTTGTTTCGCAGAAGCCAGACACATCTCACAAACAGCCTCGCAAACACTTCCGCACCCACACACATGCACTCATGGATGTACAATGGCGCGATACACACACATGTTCGCACTCACGTGCGTTCTTTAGCGTGCAGCTCCTCGTTCCGCCCACTTGGAGAGTAGGAACAACGGAATTCGGCTTCAGATGGGAACATTGTTGAAATTTTTTAATGCAATCAACAAAGTTCTGGGAGGCTTTCGTGTGTGTGTGTGTGTGTGTGTGTATGCGAGGGATTGGAACCCATAAATTATCAAAATTTTAGCAATTTAAAACTGTAATATTGTATGTGTGTGTGTGTGTGTATGTTGCGTGGGTGTGCGAGGATGTGTGTGGAATGTGTTATTTCATTGAAATTAAATTTTCATGCATTCAGGATTTAAGCAATCAAACAATCAATAATAAACAATTAACAATTAAAATTAACGTAAATGGCAGCTAAAAAATTACAACAAACAATCAGCAATCAACAGTCACTAATCAACTATCGCAATGAACGAGTATACAAGCAATTATAAACAACTAACAATGAACAATTAATATTAACATGAGCAGGTTGAAAACATGTAACAAACTATCGAAAATTAACACCAGTCAACAAACAAAAAAAAGGACAAAATCCACAATGGAACAATCAGTACTAATAATCATCAATTAGGATTAAAATAGCAGATAAAAATGAGCACAATTCAAATTCGAATTCGCTTCAAGTCCATCCTTTTGCAAATCAGAGCGCATCAAGGAAAAATATTTTTAAACGATAACCTTTTCTTATATGTAAAAACTGAGGGACGAATTAAAGTGAAAACCCTAAAAGAAATTAATTAAATAATAGGAAATTATTAAAAATAGGATTAGCTTAGGATGCTGTACAGTCGCATTCCGAGAGTATTTTGCGAATCTTCTGTAATATTTTCTTTGAGTGCTTGAATCGTTGAAGCATTGCCTTAGTGTTTATCTTTAAGATAGGCCCAAAGTAAAAAATTCTACGTCCACTTGAAGTCTCCATTTCAAGAAATAACACGTCGAGGACATTTTTCAATCATAAGTCGTTGTTTCGCCAGCTATGTGTCATGTGGTGCCATGCTGCTTCAAATGAAAATCCTCCACGTCCATAGCATCAATTTCAGGCATAAAATAAGTCAACATCGTTCGGTGAAGCAATCCATTTACTCAATGACCCAAAAATATGGCCCAATGGCATCGCCATTCCGGAAATTACACCAAACTGTCACTCGTTGTGGATCGAGAAGTAGTTCATCAAATTCTCTTGGATATTCGGAGCACCAGAAGCGACAGCTTTCCTGATTTACGTACTCAGTCAGGAGAAAATGAGCCTCATCACTGTGAATAATTTTGTTTGAAAAATCACGATCTTGTTCGTGGATTTCAAGCACCCAATCAGGAACTGTAGGGTGATGATCTGGCTGTGCGTAGTCTTGTGGCTTCAATTCTAGTGCCAACTGCACCTTATAAGGATGTAGATCAAGATATTTATGCAAACTGTGGTACAAACTGGCATACGATATACCCAATTTCTAACTCTCAGCTATCGCGGAGATATTTCTAGATGATCTGGATGGAAGAACGCCATTCAAAGACTTTACATCACGAAATTGTCCAAGAATTTCTGATTTATTAGGAATTTCCAAGAATTTCTGATTTATTGGCTCCTGGCTTTTGTTTGTCAAATAATCTTATGGTGACAGTTCATTGCTGTTCAAAAATAACCCAAAATTGAAAACGACAGTTATTCTTAGAAGATCCATTACTAGAAAACATGTATTTTGCCGTAATCATTTAAATCAAGTTTTTGCCAGTTTTGCTGACTTCTCGTAACATTCGTAAATGTTTCTATTCAACATTTGAGTGTATATGTTACAATACGGTACCTACTTTTTGCTACAACAATAACAACAGCATTACCGTCAGAGTCCGTTTCTGAAGGGCAACCATCTTCGGTGAGCATAAAAAATGTATTTTTAAACAAACCCAAGAGAACTCCAGTGTTAAAGAAGCGGACAGGGAGGGTGGAAGACGGAATGGAAAGCGATGCAACGGTGGAATTCGAATGATGTCCAGGAAAAAGTATTGTGCAATAAATTGTTGCCTTGAGTGTGGGGTGGCTCATTGTTGAGCTGTTCACTTCTAAACTTCACTGCGTCTCCTGGATTTATTTCATCTACCCACACGAACAGATAAGGACAGAGAAAGAGAGAGAAAGAGAGAGAGAGAAAGAGAAACAAAGACAAAGAGAAAGTTCTGCACAAATAAGCAACACTTGCAAATTATTGCTTCGAGGATATTAAAATTAAGAGGAAGCGCAATAAAAGCCACTTCCTCCTCATCTTCAGTGATCTTCTTTGGTGTTTTCTGTTGTTTCCGTTGATTTTCTTGAAATTGTTACGCCTTCCTTCGATTTCTTCTTTTTTTCATTTTATTATCCTTTTCGTTTCTGTTTAGTTTAATGACTTGTTCCAGTTTAATGACAACAATTAAAATTGCACAGACAAGGATTTTCTTTACATTTACAGACCATTACATTCAAAGTAAAATTTAATGCATTCATGAATTTAATTTTTCGAATTGCTTAGGAACTGTTGTCTGTTTGTAATTTCTTTATACATTTTTTGCTGATCCCTTCTTATCCCGTTTTCATGCAGTTTTTTTCATTATGTCGTTTCAGATCCTTTAAATATCTAAATCCGGTTGAAAAGAAATGATAATCTTCTGGAAGAAGGCTTTAAAATTATTTTTTATACACATTTAATTGAATTTCATTTGAAGCATTAACACAGAATTCGAATTTCGAATTCTTATAACTCAATTTTCCGAGTTTTGTTTAATTGATTGTCTGCCTAAAATCAATAATGAATTAAATGCATATATAAACTAATAAAATAATAAAAACCGGGACATAAGAGGCACAACCCTCATAAGTGCTATCTTCGGTTTAAGTGTATCCGGTCTCACCTGAGGTCATGATTTTCATTAAACAGCTACATTTCATTCAGGTATCTCTATTCGTTTCTTCCCAATCCAACTCTTTGGCATACAGAGACAGACAAAATCAGACAAAGACAGACAAGATAGACAGACGCGCAAAGATAGAAAAAGATCAGAAAAAGTACAGAAAAAGATAGAAAAGACAGACAAAGATAGACAACGATAAAAAATGAAGACCAGGACAGACAACGACAGAAAAGCTTTCACCTGCCAGCGGAGAGTATAAAAATAGATATAGTATATATAATATATACTGGTACATATACACACATATCTGTATAATAATAATAATATTTAATATTTAAATATTCTATATACGATATCTTCAATGATACTCGTATATAAAAAGAGATTTCCATAATATCAAGACTTCATAAGATTAAATTTCATGATTTCTATGAATAATAATACAATTGAACTACGAGTGGTTGGTTTTATACCTCTTTTAACCATGATTTCATTCATTTCCTGTATTATTTCCTTCTATTATCCGAAAAGCGCATGTATGGGTGTTTGTTTTTTCCGTAAAATGTAGAGAATACATACATAAATGTAGTTTGAAATAAGATGTCTATCATGTGTACGTTATAGATTATACTTCTCATGTTCTTTTTAAAAATAAATAAAACGAATACAGTGTCTACGTGTTCATATGTATATAACACAAATTTCGATTTGCCGTCTATGAGCCCGGTCCCAAGCAACCCGGATAATCGTGGTTCAATTGTAATTAAATAGACTGCAATTAAATAGTAGACTGTATAACAGTAGATATATGTATCTTTTATCTAACGGTATATTGAAAGTACAAGATAGAATATCGATATTATTACTAGAATTAAGGGAGTGATTAACGTGATTATGGGAGTTAATCGATTTGGCACTTGAGGCATCTATTTACCGTGTTTAAGTTGGTGATTTTGTCCAGTTCCACCGATGCACTGCCTCGATGATGGTGCAGGTGATGTAAATGATGCGTGGTCAACATAATGGAAGGCAATGATGATGATGGTCCTGATTGTGAGGATGATGCTAATGACGATGGCGATGATAACCACGACGACGGGTTGCGGTTGCCGTAAAGGAAGACGGTGCTTAAATATCACTCGATGGAATTCTTACGAATTTTTGTTGCTTTTTTAAGACTCCTTTAAAACACTTGCTCAGCAACACTTGTTTTAAGTTGTTGTGTTACCGCACGCTTATTTTTATTTTTTATAGTGTTTCTTTTTGGACTTTGGTTATTTTATTCACAATTTTATCACATTTGAGTAACCAGACTCGAATTAGATTTGAGGGCGGATGTTCCTGGAACCTAACCTCAGGGATAGAGTGGAAGGGGGTCGAAGTGGAAGGGAACACGCTTCGTTGCCGCTGGTTTTTTGATGAGGCTGAAAAGCGTTGCGTAGCTGGGATTCAAGCGTTGAGCGGTGGCTTACATTCTGTTGTTTTAACGGTTCGAGTTGCTTCTCTGCTTCTCTTCTCGACATTTGCGTCTAAATGAGAACGTAAAACTTCAAATTTCTTCAATTGGTTGACATTTTTGCGAGTTTCTACTTTTGTGAAATTCTTTTATTTATTGTAATTGAATTTCAGTGAAATAAATTATTTATTTGTATAAACTATAATAAATTAAAAACATTTCAACATAGGCTTTAAATAAAAAATGATTTAATGGCTTTAACCTAAAATAGGATAATAAAACTAACTTTACATTAAATCAATTGGCACGAAAGGAGGCTTCAATAAATGACGTAATACATAACAACAATAAAAACAACAGTATTCACCTCGTCTGGTCAACTGTCAAAATTTGTGTTAAAATCGTACCTTCTGTCAAATATGGCAAAGAAAAGGTTGATTTTTGAGATGGTTTTTCTTTTACTGTTTTCTTCTCACGTACACATACAAATACTGCACACATATGTACATATACATCTATATTTATACACACACGTACATAAATGAAGCCGTCGCAGTTTTTGCTCGTATTCGTACTCTTCAAATTGTGATATTTACACTCTTGTTTTACATCATCTAAACTAACTTCACCCTCAAATATCTTGATTTCCTGACTTCTTTCTTGATCCTTATTGTTTGGGGCAAATAAAAACCCTTATCTAAAAAGTGGTTTCGGTGTTTTTTCAAGATTATTGAGTTCATGTTGATTCGTCTACATAACCGACTTTTTTCGTCTCCTTCTTGTGCCTTTTATTGCTTCGTTTACTCTTATTCTGCTTCTTTACCCATCATCTGCTGTTTCTTTTCCTTCGTCCTTATTTGTCTCTATTCACTGTCTTAATTTTCTTCTTTTCAGTCTTCTTCTCTTTCTACTTCTGTCTGTTCTCTCTTTCTTCTTCATCATTTCTCTCTTTATCACTGCTTCTGCTTTTCTTTCTTCTTTTCCTTTTTCTTCTTTTACTTCTTATTTCACTTCTACTGCTTCTTGTAGACTTATGAGGACCGGTCTAGGAAGCGGTTACTTTGTCACCAGTCCAATCGAAGAGATTTTAAAGTCAAACTTTAAAAAATAAACCTAATCTATTGAATAAACATTTCGAAATCAAACGAATCGATAAGGAGAGAGGAGCGGCAGCGAAAAATATGGCGGTGGGGGCGGGGTGGGGAGGAGTTGGAAAGGTGACATGAAGGAAAAGCAGAAGAAGAAGAAGAAAAAGAAGAAGAAATTCAAGGGTCTACACTTCATAAAAGTAGAACTAAGAACTGTGAATATGTAATCAAAGGATGGAAAACATTTTGCGAATTTGCCAAAACAAGCAAAAATTATGCTAAAATAAGCAGCTCGCGTTGTCACACATACTCACACCAACACACACACACACAACCAGATTAACATCCGCATATACACATGTATAGTAAATGAATATACAATATTTATTGTTATCACGTGATCACGTTTCTTTCATACCAGCTCGTCATGCATGCTTCATGTATGAAACACATGCAAATATTTGTTTTTTTAAACACACATACACACCTACACACACATACACCAACATCTGAGCATCATTGAAAGCTTTCGCACATCAACGATAAAGTAAAATTTATTTCTTTGCAGTCTTTTCAACCGGAAACGGTTCTCATTCACGTTTTCATATATGTACGTCACGCACACTCGTAGCAGCTGAACGTGTGCCACGCCCACTCCCACTACCACCAACACCACCACCACCCTCACTAAAGTGGCAGCATAATTTATGCATTCATAAAATACTGTTGCAAATATCAAATGCTATCTACTCTTGAGAACTGTCTGTGTGGTATGTTAAACAAATCTACACACACACACACACACACACGCACACCCACACGCATACGATATACAAGTATAAATACAACCACGTACATACACCTTTTTTTCATTATTTTTCGTTGTCTTCTACTTTTTGTCAAGAACTCAGCATCTGCTAAAGTTGACGAAGCGTATACAAGAATAACAACAACAACAACAATAAAAAATCACTCTAATAAACGCCAGTGCTGCCAGTTTCAGTTGAATTGATGTATGTATGTATGTCTTTGTGTGTGTGTGTGTGTATGTGTGAGTGGACGGGGGAGGGAGTATTTGTCCGTATGAAACAATTTCTCCATAAATCATTGAGAAGAATTTGTTTAAGATTATATATAATACTTAAGTGAGTATTTCAGGGCGCGATAAGTACCTAAATGTGGATGTTAATGCGGGCATGGTTGCGTGTGTGTGTGTGTGTGTGATCACTTATGGTGTGTGTATGTGTGTGTAGATTTGCCTCAGCAAATCATTTTCTGAACGTTACTCGCAACACTTTTAATCATCTCAATCCTAGAAAGTATGGCTTAAATATTTGAGTGATTCTAATATCGTGTATTTTTATTTTTGTAAAATAAACTAAATAAAATAAAATAAAGGAATGGGTTTTTAGTGGACAGTCTTAACTGGAGGCCCACAGAAAGATTCTGGGAAACTGGGTATCATCCCCAGATCAACGGGTACACATTTATCTACAAATGTTGCATATACAAATATAGAGCTTAGAAACTCACTAAGATGAGTATAAGAGAGAGTGTAAAAAGATGATACAAATCATTAATGATTTGTATCATCATTAATTAATGAAATGACATCTATTAATGATTCTACAATATTTGCTCGGGTTTCGCTAACCTGATTTTGAGTGTGTGATTATGAATCACTTTCTTAGTGCTTTCTAAAGTGAATTTTTAATTTTTAGTCAAACGAGAATATCTTAAAATCGTGCGTTTTTCTTCTTCTTTGTACTAAATCTTCGGTTTTTATTCAGCGCCAATTCAAACGCCTTTCTTGCACTCATCTCAATAATCATAGAGATCTACAATAGAAAAGTCAGATTCTTATTTATGGCCATCGTTTGAAAAGAACTTTGCTTTGGCCCCCATAAAAGAAAACGCGTTGCCAACGACAAGTCGACAATCACGGCTTCGGAGGATTAAAGCTCTTTAATTGATGATGTTATTAAATAAAAGGGAGAGAGTGAGTGCGAGGGGAACGGAGGTAAATTGAAACGTTTTTTGGAATGAAATGAAAGAAATTAATTTGATTCTTATGAAGTCAAATTTGACAGATGAGAGAAATTAATTTAATGGCTCTCTTTAAAGACAATTAAAGTGAAAATCGCGATTGCTGCCAGCTCAGAGAAATAATTGAGATAAAGTGACGGTGTGACATACAAATACACGTATATGTAGGGCACGCACACACACTTGCAGCTCACATATACACACATTCATACTACATACTCACTGACACACTTTTATCACAAAAACCAATCATAAATTTCATAGTTTGGAGAGTTACCACATCCATAATTTCAGTATTTCCAGCGCTTGAGTGCCGTTAGAATTTCACAGAAACACAGAGCAGTAAAAGTTGTGTTGCGATTAGGAAGTGTGGGGGGCTGGGAAAGGGTGGGCGGTAGTATGGTAACTTTAAATGCATCATTAAAAGAAATTAAAGATTTCGGTTAGTAAATAACAGAAAAACAAAAGGGAAAACAAAGAAACAGAAAAAACACAACGATTTTTTTGAAGTTTATAATTATGTGGCAACGCTTACTGGTGCCCCCTACATGTGGAGTGTATTAAAAGTGACCCTGCAACTCGATGTCATGTCAAAATATTTTCGTTTCAATACAGTTTTCAAAGCTCAAAAGAACTTGTTGCTCATTTATCAAGTAATCACTTCATTACTCAGTTTTTCTCTTTTCTTCTCTCTGCATTATTTTCTGTGTATGTATTTTATGTATATACACATACATTACCAAGTTGTGATAGTCACAACTCAACACTAATAAACAGAAAAAGATTGAAAATCAAATAAATATTGAAGAATATCGAGTTTAGTTTTGAGATTGCGCTGTAGGAAAAAGAAGAGAAGAAAAGAAAGAGAAAGAAAAACAGAAACCAAAAGAAACCAATGGAATAAAATTCCGATTAATTCCGGTCACAAATTCTTTCAATCAGCGGAAACTCAACTCGTGTTATTGAATTAAGCCACAGAACGAGAAAAATTGCAGCTGCAAAACGCTGAGAGTCTTCTGCAGTTCTTATAAAAAGTTAAGGACACGAATACTTGAGAGAAAAAGGCAGGTCCTGGAGCTATAAAATATACACATCTCTTATTTGTAGTGATTTAACTTTAACATGAAAGATGACATGACATGTTCATGTTTAACAATCGCATGTGAAAATTTTAATGCTTTTCCTTGGATGAGTTTTATAAATTTTTATTCCTTTTCTTTTCAGGGCATCTTGTATTGATCTCTCCCTCTCCCTCTCTCTCCCTAGCTGTCTCTTTCTTTCCCTCGCTTTCTTTCTTGAAACTTAGGGTTATTTTTTATTTATTATTTACGTATATACGGTGATAGTTTCCACTTAATTCACGTGTATTTTTATTTGCTGCCCAAGCTTTTGAAATTCATGACCACAATCGAGGCTAAATTGATTTGATGATGATACGGAGATTGGTATTTGGCAAGATTCGATTATTGTCCCGAATTCCCTAACGGCCACAAGACCCAAGAAATTCGCAGCCCTATTAATCTCAGTTCTGGTACTGAGGGTGTATATTTTTAACCATTTCAACCATTTCTCGAGAGAGTGATAAGGAGTGAGAGTGACAGAGGTATGGGAAAAAACACATAATCTGCTCATGTATTAATTCTAGAGCCAGACGTGGCTCTGTTTTGTTTTATTACCAAAGAAAATCTACTACTTTTGTCGGTTTAAAAGTGAACAAAAATGAAAAATCAAATAAATCAAAAGAAATACAAAAACAATTGCTTTTAATAATGACTAAATACAAAAAAACTACAATAAATAATAATAAAGGTAGATCTCTAACCGTAGAATATTAAAAATATATATAAATAAAATCTAAATAATGAATTAAATTTCGGTATTAAAAGGAATTAATGCGCGTGTAATCGTTGGCAACGTTTTAGTATCATTTTTATAGTCAAATATACCATAAATGTTGCAAGTAGATGAGTTGACAGTTCATAAAACCAAAATTTAACTGCAAATGTTGATAGCTCATAAAAATAAAGCTGGCCAAAAAGAGTCTAACACAATTTCCGGAGTTTGCGGACTCACAAAATATATTTGTAGAACATGAATGAAGACTAGACACTGAAAATTAGACAAATAAAAATGTATATAAAAAAACCCGACATCGTTAAAGCAAAACATAAAAAAAAATCTTTTAAAAAATTTAAAAATTAATACACGAAATGAGAAAATGAATCATTTTTCTAGTAAAATAAAAAATTATGCATAAAGATGTAGAAATTGTAAAACTATAAGCATAAAGAAATAAAAATCATATTCTGTTCAGAAATAATAAATAAATAAAATAAGAGAAACTCAAAAATATAAATATTTTCCTTTGTTGAATACTTTATTTTCTGTGGAAGGAACAGTCAACGAACGCGTGAGTTGCCGAAAATGAACTCGGAAACATTGTCACTCAGAATCAATGAAGCCTAACATGCTGATAGACACAATGTTGCACAACATGGAGTTAAGTTTAAAGTCTGGCTCCAGAGAAGATTTTAAGATGCATCTTCTCCACTTCTTGCTATATTCTATTGTATATATATTTTTTGATATTAATTTAATTTCAAGATTGAGTTCTAAAGAGTTTTCTAAAGAATATTATTATAAATCAGTTCGAAATGTGATTTGGTCTAGGAAAGAATCCTTAGAATTAGAATAACTTTTATTAGCCTGTTGTAGTGGATTTTATTGTTGCTAAAGTTATTTTGACACACAATTAATCAAGAAATATTTTAAATTTTATGCATTGTTTTCAAGGAATGTTTTAATGATTGTTGCACTGAGAGAGGAAGAAGAAGAGAGAGAGAGAGAGAGAGAGAGGGAGTGAGAATGCGACAGAATTCTTATAGAGTTATTGTAGAATGTCGACGGATGCTGCTTTTATTTGCATATCCTTGCA